>CAMPDV010000154.1:0-617137 GCA_946699065.1 Loxodes magnus | reverse complement strand
ATCAATTTTATAACATAAATATTGGGAATATAAACTTGTATGGGACTTTATTGATTAAAAACTTCTTTACTAAATGAATAGTGTCTAAATATTTTAAGTAGCAAATTTCTCTAAAACATAAAAAAAATCTTAAAAACAATTCAACACATATACAAAGCAAACATATTTTAAAGCGAAAAATAATAAAAACTAAATAAAAAACTAAAATTATAAATAAATCAAAAATTAAGTAAAACATCAAAAAGTTTAAATTTAAAATAAATAAAAAGAATCTCTTTAAAATATATCTTTTATGAAAACTTATATTACTTTAAAATGGTCTTACCGAGAATCGAACTCGGATCCTTGGATTCAAAGTCCACCATAAGACCTTATATTCTATCATATTCAATCTCTCTTTTATCCTTTCTTACCATTTATTCGAGAGAATATTCAAAGTTCTGTTTTATTAGATACTTTTTTCATTTCTGGTATAATTTTGAATATAAAAATGCTCTCGGCGAGGGTCGAACTCGCGATCTCTGGCTCATAAGACCAGCGCTTTAACCACTAAGCTACAAGAGCTGTTATATATACTTTTATTTACCGTTTATATAGTTATTTATAACTGGGTATTGAATTGGTGAGATTTGCATAAGATCTAACATTCAGTATTTGTAAATTTTGTAAATTCACATATTTATCTTTTAACTATATATGCTTACTCTTGTATATGCAAGTTATATACTTTTCATATCAATAAAAATGTATAAAATATTCTTTTATCTATTTTAACAAATATGCTTCTATGCTTATAAAGA
The DNA here is from genome assembly GCA_946699065.1 of Loxodes magnus. NCBI lineage: Eukaryota > Ciliophora > Karyorelictea > Loxodida > Loxodidae > Loxodes > Loxodes magnus. Next base: position 616,337 of record CAMPDV010000154.1, on the reverse strand, counting down.
TTTAATGCTATTTGTAAATAGCTATTTATAAAATGTTTACATTCACTCTCAAGATATCTTCACATAATTGATACATTATATTCTTGTTGTAAACAGAACACTTTAATAAAGAAACTAAAGGATTTTCAGTAGCTATTATTTCAGTAAATAGAATTTAAATCTCATTCAATAATTATAAAGATTAAATCCTCAAACGAATCTAGGTAAAGTCGTTGTCTAATCATACAATTACTTATAATTTGATGAGCTAAAGGATCTTCTAGCTTACAATAGAGTCCTAGTAGAATTAATCAAAATTCTAGCAAAGTTCTGACATCAATTCATAAAATGAAAGAATACGTGAATAAAGAAATAGAAGTTTATAGTTGACACTAATAAATAATAAGCAGTTAAATAGGATCACCTAAAATATTTTTAAACTTTTGAACGAAAGACAGAAAGTTTTTTCGCAGTTTTATTCTGGTTCTTAAATGCTATCATTGAAAAGGTATTATAATTTATTTAAAGTTCTTAGATGAAATCTACTTTATTATATATTTTCTTAATGAGAAATTTTATTAAAAAACTAAGTTATATTAAGCAAAAATATTTTACAAGATATCTTTTTTTAGAGAAATATTTTAGAACAAATAATTTAAATTAAGCCCAAAAGAAAGTCTAATTAAATGTTATATGTATAAGGTTTCAATTTTAGTAATTAATAAAAGATAATTTATTTATTTCAACTAGACTAGAAAACTAGAAAAATATTATAGAAAGTTAAAAGAAAAATTTCAGATATGCACTCTATAAAAAAGATAAAATCTCTATCAAGATAAATGTTTCTTTAAAAAAATCACCAAAAGTTAACTTCTTAGTTATATGCTTTTTTTATTATACTTGTTTAATAAATTTTTACATTACAAGTAGTCTTTTAGTTTGTGTTTGATTGTGAGTTTCTATCAATTTTATAACATAAATATTGGGAATATAAACTTGTATGGGACTTTATTGATTAAAAACTTCTTTACTAAATGAATAGTGTCTAAATATTTTAAGTAGCAAATTTCTCTAAAACATAAAAAAAATCTTAAAAACAATTCAACACATATACAAAGCAAACATATTTTAAAGCGAAAAATAATAAAAACTAAATAAAAAACTAAAATTATAAATAAATCAAAAATTAAGTAAAACATATAATCAAAAAGTTTAATTTAAAATAAATAAAAAGAATCTCTTTAAAATATATCTTTTATGAAAACTTATATTACTTTAAAATGGTCTTACCGAGAATCGAACTCGGATCCTTGGATTCAAAGTCCACCATAAGACCTTATATTCTATCATATTCAAATCTCTCTTTTATCCTTTCTTACCATTTATTCGAGAGAATATTCAAAGTTCTGTTTTATTAGATACTTTTTTCATTTTTGGTATAATTTTGAATATAAAAATGCTCTCGGCGAGGGTCGAACTCGCGATCTCTGGCTCATAAGACCAGCGCTTTAACCACTAAGCTACAAGAGCTGTTATATATACTTTTATTTACCGTTTATATAGTTATTTATAACTGGGTATTGAATTGGTGAGATTTGCATAAGATCTAACATTCAGTATTTGTAAATTTTGTAAATTCACATATTTATCTTTTAACTATATATGCTTACTCTTGTATATGCAAGTTATATACTTTTTCATATCAATAAAAATGTATAAAATATTCTTTTATCTATTTTAACAAATATGCTTCTATGCTTATAAAGATTTAATGCTATTTGTAAATAGCTATTATAAAATGTTTACATTCACTCTCAAGATATCTTCACATAATTGATACATTATATTCTTGTTGTAAACAGAACACTTTAATAAAGAAACTAAAGGATTTTCAGTAGCTATTATTTCAGTAAATAGAATTTAAATCTCATTCAATAATTATAAAGATTAAATCCTCAAACGAATCTAGGTAAAGTCGTTGTCTAATCATACAATTACTTATAATTTGATGAGCTAAAGGATCTTCTAGCTTACAATAGAGTCCTAGTAGAATTAATCAAAATTCTAGCAAAGTTCTGACATCAATTCATAAAATGAAAGAATACGTGAATAAAGAAATAGAAGTTTATAGTTGACACTAATAAATAATAAGCAGTTAAATAGGATCACCTAAAATATTTTTAAACTTTTGAACGAAAGACAGAAAGTTTTTCGCAGTTTTATTCTGGTTCTTAAATGCTATCATTGAAAAGGTATTATAATTTATTTAAAGTTCTTAGATGAAATCTACTTTATATATATTTTCTTAATGAGAAATTTTATTAAAAAACTAAGTTATATTAAGAAAATATTTTACAAGATATCTTTTTTTAGAGAAATATTTTAGAAAAAATAATTTAAATTAAGCCCAAAAGAAAGTCTAATTAAATGTTATATGTATAAAGTTTCAATTTTAGTAATTAATGAAAGATAATTTATTTATTTCAACTAGAAAACTAGAAAAATATTATAGAAAGTTAAAAGAAAAATTTCAGATATGCACTCTATAAAAAAAGATAAAATCTCTATCAAGATAAATGTTTCTTTAAAAAAATCACCAAAAGTTAACTTCTTAGTTATATGCTTTTTTTATTATACTTGTTTAATAAATTTTTACATTACAAGTAGTCTTTTAGTTTGTGTTTGATTGTGAGTTTCTATCAATTTTATAACATAAATATTGGGAATATAAACTTGTATGGGACTTTATTGATTAAAAACTTCTTTACTAAATGAATAGTGTCTAAATATTTTAAGTAGCAAATTTCTCTAAAACATAAAAAAAATCTTAAAAACAATTCAACACATATACAAAGCAAACATATTTTAAAGCGAAAAATAATAAAAACTAAATAAAAAACTAAAATTATAAATAAATCAAAAATTAAGTAAAACATATAATCAAAAAGTTTAAATTTAAAATAAATAAAAAGAATCTCTTTAAAATATATCTTTTATGAAAACTTATATTACTTTAAAATGGTCTTACCGAGAATCGAACTCGGATCCTTGGATTCAAAGTCCACCATAAGACCTTATATTCTATCATATTCAATCTCTCTTTTATCCTTTCTTACCATTTATTCGAGAGAATATTCAAAGTTCTGTTTTATTAGATACTTTTTTCATTTTTGGTATAATTTTGAATATAAAAATGCTCTCGGCGAGGGTCGAACTCGCGATCTCTGGCTCATAAGACCAGCGCTTTAACCACTAAGCTACAAGAGCTGTTATATATACTTTTATTTACCGTTTATATAGTTATTTATAACTGGGTATTGAATTGGTGAGATTTGCATAAGATCTAACATTCAGTATTTGTAAATTTTGTAAATTCACATATTTATCTTTTAACTATATATGCTTACTCTTGTATATGCAAGTTATATACTTTTCATATCAATAAAAATGTATAAAATATTCTTTTATCTATTTTAACAAATATGCTTCTATGCTTATAAAGATTTAATGCTATTTGTAAATAGCTATTATAAAATGTTTACATTCACTCTCAAGATATCTTCACATAATTGATACATTATATTCTTGTTGTAAACAGAACACTTTAATAAAGAAACTAAAGGATTTTCAGTAGCTATTATTTCAGTAAATAGAATTTAAATCTCATTCAATAATTATAAAGATTAAATCCTCAAACGAATCTAGGTAAAGTCGTTGTCTAATCATACAATTACTTATAATTTGATGAGCTAAAGGATCTTCTAGCTTACAATAGAGTCCTAGTAGAATTAATCAAAATTCTAGCAAAGTTCTGACATCAATTCATAAAATGAAAGAATACGTGAATAAAGAAATAGAAGTTTATAGTTGACACTAATAAATAATAAGCAGTTAAATAGGATCACCTAAAATATTTTTAAACTTTTGAACGAAAGACAGAAAGTTTTTCGCAGTTTTATTCTGGTTCTTAAATGCTATCATTGAAAAGGTATTATAATTTATTTAAAGTTCTTAGATGAAATCTACTTTATTATATATTTTCTTAATGAGAAATTTTATTAAAAAACTAAGTTATATTAAGAAAAATATTTTACAAGATATCTTTTTTTAGAGAAATATTTTAGAAAAATAATTTAAATTAAGCCCAAAAGAAAGTCTAATTAAATGTTATATGTATAAAGTTTCAATTTTAGTAATTAATGAAAGATAATTTATTTATTTCAACTAGAAAACTAGAAAAATATTATAGAAAGTTAAAAGAAAAATTTCAGATATGCACTCTATAAAAAAGATAAAATCTCTATCAAGATAAATGTTTCTTTAAAAAATCACCAAAAGTTAACTTCTTAGTTATATGCTTTTTTTATTATACTTGTTTAATAAATTTTTACATTACAAGTAGTCTTTAGTTTGTGTTTGATTGTGAGTTTCTATCAATTTTATAACATAAATATTGGGAATATAAACTTGTATGGGACTTTATTGATTAAAAACTTCTTTACTAAATGAATAGTGTCTAAATATTTTAAGTAGCAAATTTCTCTAAAACATAAAAAAAATCTTAAAAACAATTCAACACATATACAAAGCAAACATATTTTAAAGCGAAAAATAATAAAAACTAAATAAAAAACTAAAATTATAAATAAATCAAAAATTAAGTAAAACATATAATCAAAAAGTTTAAATTTAAAATAAATAAAAAGAATCTCTTTAAAATATATCTTTTATGAAAACTTATATTACTTTAAAATGGTCTTACCGAGAATCGAACTCGGATCCTTGGATTCAAAGTCCACCATAAGACCTTATATTCTATCATATTCAATCTCTCTTTTATCCTTTCTTACCATTTATTCGAGAGAATATTCAAAGTTCTGTTTTATTAGATACTTTTTTCATTTTTGGTATAATTTTGAATATAAAAATGCTCTCGGCGAGGGTCGAACTCGCGATCTCTGGCTCATAAGACCAGCGCTTTAACCACTAAGCTACAAGAGCTGTTATATATACTTTTATTTACCGTTTATATAGTTATTTATAACTGGGTATTGAATTGGTGAGATTTGCATAAGATCTAACATTCAGTATTTGTAAATTTTGTAAATTCACATATTTATCTTTTAACTATATATGCTTACTCTTGTATATGCAAGTTATATACTTTTCATATCAATAAAAATGTATAAAATATTCTTTTATCTATTTTAACAAATATGCTTCTATGCTTATAAAGATTTAATGCTATTTGTAAATAGCTATTATAAAATGTTTACATTCACTCTCAAGATATCTTCACATAATTGATACATTATATTCTTGTTGTAAACAGAACACTTTAATAAAGAAACTAAAGGATTTTCAGTAGCTATTATTTCAGTAAATAGAATTTAAATCTCATTCAATAATTATAAAGATTAAATCCTCAAACGAATCTAGGTAAAGTCGTTGTCTAATCATACAATTACTTATAATTTGATGAGCTAAAGGATCTTCTAGCTTACAATAGAGTCCTAGTAGAATTAATCAAAATTCTAGCAAAGTTCTGACATCAATTCATAAAATGAAAGAATACGTGAATAAAGAAATAGAAGTTTATAGTTGACACTAATAAATAATAAGCAGTTAAATAGGATCACCTAAAATATTTTTAAACTTTTGAACGAAAGACAGAAAGTTTTTCGCAGTTTTATTCTGGTTCTTAAATGCTATCATTGAAAAGGTATTATAATTTATTTAAAGTTCTTAGATGAAATCTACTTTATTATATATTTTCTTAATGAGAAATTTTATTAAAAAACTAAGTTATATTAAGAAAATATTTTACAAGATATCTTTTTTTAGAGAAATATTTTAGAAAAAATAATTTAAATTAAGCCCAAAAGAAAGTCTAATTAAATGTTATATGTATAAAGTTTCAATTTTAGTAATTAATGAAAGATAATTTATTTATTTCAACTAGAAAACTAGAAAAATATTATAGAAAGTTAAAGAAAAATTTCAGATATGCACTCTATAAAAAAGATAAAATCTCTATCAAGATAAATGTTTCTTTAAAAAAATCACCAAAAGATAACTTCTTAGTTATATGCTTTTTTTATTATACTTGTTTAAATAAATTTTTACATTACAAGTAGTCTTTTAGTTTGTGTTTGATTGTGAGTTTCTATCAATTTTATAACATAAATATTGGGAATATAAACTTGTATGGGACTTTATTGATTAAAAACTTCTTTACTAAATGAATAGTGTCTAAATATTTTAAGTAGCAAATTTCTCTAAAACATAAAAAAAATCTTAAAAACAATTCAACACATATACAAAGCAAACATATTTTAAAGCGAAAAATAATAAAAACTAAATAAAAAACTAAAATTATAAATAAATCAAAAATTAAGTAAAACATCAAAAAGTTTAAATTTAAAATAAATAAAAAGAATCTCTTTAAAATATATCTTTTATGAAAACTTATATTACTTTAAAATGGTCTTACCGAGAATCGAACTCGGATCCTTGGATTCAAAGTCCACCATAAGACCTTATATTCTATCATATTCAATCTCTCTTTTATCCTTTCTTACCATTTATTCGAGAGAATATTCAAAGTTCTGTTTTATTAGATACTTTTTTCATTTTTGGTATAATTTTGAATATAAAATTGCTCTCGGCGAGGGTCGAACTCGCGATCTCTGGCTCATAAGACCAGCGCTTTAACCACTAAGCTACAAGAGCTGTTATATATACTTTTATTTACCGTTTATATAGTTATTTATAACTGGGTATTGAATTGGTGAGATTTGCATAAGATCTAACATTCAGTATTTGTAAATTTTGTAAATTCACATATTTATCTTTTAACTATATATGCTTACTCTTGTATATGCAAGTTATATACTTTTCATATCAATAAAAATGTATAAAATATTCTTTTATCTATTTTAACAAATATGCTTCTATGCTTATAAAGATTTAATGCTATTTGTAAATAGCTATTATAAAATGTTTACATTCACTCTCAAGATATCTTCACATAATTGATACATTATATTCTTGTTGTAACAGAACACTTTAATAAAGAAACTAAAGGATTTTCAGTAGCTATTATTTCAGTAAATAGAATTTAAATCTCATTCAATAATATATAAAGATTAAATCCTCAAACGAATCTAGGTAAAGTCGTTGTCTAATCATACAATTACATTATAATTGATGAGCTAAAGGATCTTCTAGCTTACAATAGAGTCCTAGTAGAATTAATCAAAATTCTAGCAAAGTTCTGACATCAATTCCATAAAATGAAAGAATACGTGAATAAAGAAATAGAAGTTTATAGTTGACACTAATAAATAATAAGCAGTTAATAGGATCACCTAAAATATTTTTAAACTTTTTGAACGAAAGACAGAAAGTTTTTCGCAGTTTTATTCTGGTTCTTAATGCTATCATTGAAAAGGTATTATAATTTATTTAAAGTTCTTAGATGAAATCTACTTTATTATAAATTTTCTTAATGAGAAATTTTATTAAAAAACTAAGTTATATTAAGAAAATATTTTACAAGATATCTTTTTTTAGAGAAATATTTTAGAAAAAATAATTTAAAATTAAGCCCAAAAGAAAGTCTAATTAAATGTTATATGTATAAAGTTTCAATTTTAGTAATTAATGAAAGATAATTTATTTATTTCAACTAGAAAACTAGAAAAAATATTATAGAAAGTTAAAAGAAAAATTCAGATATGCACTCTATAAAAAAGATAAAATCTCTATCAAGATAAATGTTTCTTTAAAAAAATCACCAAAAGTTAACTTCTTAGTTATATGCTTTTTTTATATATACTTGTTTAATAAATTTTTACATTACAAGTAGTCTTTTAGTTTGTGTTTGATTGTGAGTTTCTATCAAATTTATAACATAAATATTGGGAATATAAACTTGTATGGGACTTTATTGATTAAAAACTTCTTTACTAAATGAATAGTGTCCTAAATATTTTTAAGTAGCAAATTTCTCTAAAACATAAAAAAAATCTTAAAAACAATTCAACACATATACAAAGCAAACATATTTTAAAGCGAAAAAATAATAAAAACTAAATAAAATAACTAAAATTATAAATAAATCAAAAATTAAGTAAAACATCAAAAAGTTTAAATTTAAAATAAATAAAAAGAATCTCTTTAAAATATATCTTTTATGAAAACTTATATTACTTTAAAATGGTCTTACCGAGAATCGAACTCGGATCCTTGGATTCAAAGTCCACCATAAGACCTTATATTCTATCATATTCAATCTCTCTTTTTATCCTTTCTTACCATTTATTCGAGAGAATATTCAAAGTTCTGTTTTATTAGATACTTTTTTCATTTTTGGTATAATTTTGAATATAAAAATGCTCTCGGCGAGGGTCGAACTCGCGATCTCTGGCTCATAAGACCAGCGCTTTAACCACTAAGCTACAAGAGCTGTTATATATACTTTTATTTACCGTTTATATAGTTATTTATAACTGGGTATTGAATTGGTGAGATTTGCATAAGATCTAACATTCAGTATTTGTAAATTTTGTAAATTCACATATTTATCTTTTAACTATATATGCTTACTCTTGTATATGCAAGTTATATACTTTTCATATCAATAAAAATGTATAAAATATTCTTTTATCTATTTTAACAAATATGCTTCTATGCTTATAAAGATTTAATGCTATTTGTAAATAGCTATTATAAAATGTTTACATTCACTCTCAAGATATCTTCACATAATTGATACATTATATTCTTGTTGTAAACAGAACACTTTAATAAAGAAACTAAAGGATTTTCAGTAGCTATTATTTCAGTAAATAGAATTTAAATCTCATTCAATAATTATAAAGATTAAATCCTCAAACGAATCTAGGTAAAGTCGTTGTCTAATCATACAATTACTTATAATTTGATGAGCTAAAGGATCTTCTAGCTTACAATAGAGTCCTAGTAGAATTAATCAAAATTCTAGCAAAGTTCTGACATCAATTCATAAAATGAAAGAATACGTGAATAAAGAAATAGAAGTTTATAGTTGACACTAATAAATAATAAGCAGTTAAATAGGATCACCTAAAATATTTTTAAACTTTTGAACGAAAGACAGAAAGTTTTTCGCAGTTTTATTCTGGTTCTTAAATGCTATCATTGAAAAGGTATTATAATTTATTTAAAGTTCTTAGATGAAATCTACTTTATTATATATTTTCTTAATGAGAAATTTTATTAAAAAACTAAGTTATATTAAGAAAATATTTTACAAGATATCTTTTTTTAGAGAAATATTTTAGAAAAAATAATTTAAATTAAGCCCAAAAGAAAGTCTAATTAAATGTTATATGTATAAAGTTTCAATTTTAGTAATTAATGAAAGATAATTTATTTATTTCAACTAGAAAACTAGAAAAAATATTATAGAAAGTTAAAAGAAAAATTTCAGATATGCACTCTATAAAAAAGATAAAATCTCTATCAAGATAAATGTTTCTTTAAAAAAAATCACCACAATAAGTTAACTTCTTAGTTATATGCTTTTTTTATATATACTTGTTTAATAAATTTTTACATTACAAGTAGTCTTTTAGTTTGTGTTTGATTGTGAGTTTCTATCAAATTTTATAACATAAATATTGGGAATATAAACTTGTATGGGGACTTTATTGATTAAAAACTTCTTTACTAAATGAATAGTGTCTAAATATTTTAAGTAGCAAATTTCTCTAAAACATAAAAAAAATCTTAAAAACAATTCAACACATATACAAAGCAAACATATTTTAAAGCGAAAATAATAAAAACTAAATAAAAAACTAAAATTATAAATAAATCAAAATTAAGTAAAACATCAAAAAGTTTAAATTTAAATAAATAAAAAGAATCTCTTTAAAATATATCTTTTATGAAAACTTATATTACTTTAAAATGGTCTTACCGAGAATCGAACTCGGATCCTTGGATTCAAAGTCCACCATAAGAACCTTATATTCTATCATATTCAATCTCTCTTTTATCCTTTCTTACCATTTATTCGAGAGAATATTCAAAGTTCTGTTTTATTAGATACTTTTTCATTTTTGGTATAATTTTGAATATAAAAATGCTCTCGGCGAGGGTCGAACTCGCGATCTCTGGCTCATAAGACCAGCGCTTTAACCACTAAGCTACAAGAGCTGTTATATATACTTTTATTTTACCGTTTATATAGTTATTTATAACTGGGTATTGAATTGGTGAGATTTGCATAAGATCTAACATTCAGTATTTGTAAATTTTGTAAATTCACATATTTATCTTTTAACTATATATGCTTACTCTTGTATATGCAAGTTATATACTTTTCATATCAATAAAAATGTATAAAATATTCTTTTATCTATTTTAACAAATATGCTTCTATGCTTATAAAGATTTAATGCTATTTGTAAATAGCTATTATAAAATGTTTACATTCACTCTCAAGATATCTTCACATAATTGATACATTATATTCTTGTTGTAAACAGAACACTTTAATAAAGAAACTAAAGGATTTTCAGTAGCTATTATTTCAGTAAATAGAATTTAAATCTCATTCAATAATTATAAAGATTAAATCCTCAAACGAATCTAGGTAAAGTCGTTGTTCTAATCATACAATTACTTATAATTTGATGAGCTAAAGGATCTTCTAGCTTACAATAGAGTCCTAGTAGAATTAATCAAAATTCTAGCAAAGTTCTGACATCAATTCATAAAATGAAAGAATACGTGAATAAAGAAATAGAAGTTTATAGTTGACACTAATAAATAATAAGCAGTTAAATAGGATCACCTAAAATATTTTTAAACTTTTGAACGAAAGACAGAAAGTTTTTCGCAGTTTTTATTCTGGTTCTTAAATGCTATCATTGAAAAGGTATTATAATTTATTTAAAGTTCTTAGATGAAATCTACTTTATTATATATTTTCTTAATGAGAAATTTTATTAAAAAACTAAGTTATATTAAGAAAATATTTTACAAGATATCTTTTTTTAGAGAAATATTTTAGAAAAAATAATTTAAATTAAGCCCAAAAGAAAGTCTAATTAAATGTTATATGTATACAAGTTTCAATTTTAGTAATTAATGAAAGATAATTTATTTATTTCAACTAGAAAACTAGAAAAATATTATAGAAAGTTAAAAGAAAAATTTCAGATATGCACTCTATAAAAAAGATAAAATCTCTATCAAGATAAATGTTTCTTTAAAAAAATCACCAAAAGTTAACTTCTTAGTTATATGCTTTTTTTATTATACTTGTTTAATAAATTTTTACATTACAAGTAGTCTTTTAGTTTGTGTTTGATTGTGAGTTTCTATCAATTTTATAACATAAATATTGGGGAATATAAACTTGTATGGGACTTTATTGATTAAAAACTTCTTTACTAAATGAATAGTGTCTAAATATTTTAAGTAGCAAATTTCTCTAAAACATAAAAAAAATCTTCAAAACAATTCAACACATATACAAAGCAAACATATTTTAAAGCGAAAAATAATAAAAACTAAATAAAAAACTAAAATTATAAATAAATCAAAAATTAAGTAAAACATATAATCAAAAGTTTAAATTTAAAATAAATAAAAAGAATCTCTTTAAAATATATCTTTTATGAAAACTTATATTACTTTAAAATGGTCTTACCGAGAATCGAACTCAGATCCTTGGATTCAAAGTCCACCATAAGACCTTATATTTCTATCATATTCAATCTCTATTTTATCCTTTCTTACCATTTATTCGAGAGAATATTCAAAGTTCTGTTTTATTAGATACTTTTTTCATTTTTGGTATAATTTTTGAATATAAAAATGCTCTCGGCGAGGGTCGAACTCGCGATCTCTGGCTCATAAGACCAGCGCTTTAACCACTAAGCTACAAGAGCTGTTATATATACTTTTATTTACCGTTTATATAGTTATTTATAACTGGGTATTGAATTGGTGAGATTTGCATAAGATCTAACATTCAGTATTTGTAAATTTTGTAAATTCACATATTTATCTTTTAACTATATATGCTTACTCTTGTATATGCAAGTTATATACTTTTCATATCAATAAAAATGTATAAAATATTCTTTTATCTATTTTAACAAATATGCTTCTATGCTTATAAAGATTTAATGCTATTTGTAAATAGCTATTATAAAATGTTTACATTCACTCTCAAGATATCTTCACATAATTGATACATTATATTCTTGTTGTAAACAGAACACTTTAATAAAGAAACTAAAGGATTTTCAGTAGCTATTATTTCAGTAAATAGAATTTAAATCTCATTCAATAATTATAAAGATTAAATCCTCAAACGAATCTAGGTAAAGTCGTTGTCTAATCATACAATTACTTATAATTTGATGAGCTAAAGGATCTTCTAGCTTACAATAGAGTCCTAGTAGAATTAATCAAAATTCTAGCAAAGTTCTGACATCAATTCATAAAATGAAAGAATACGTGAATAAAGAAATAGAAGTTTATAGTTGACACTAATAAATAATAAGCAGTTAAATAGGATCACCTAAAATATTTTTAAACTTTTGAACGAAAGACAGAAAGTTTTTCGCAGTTTTATTCTGGTTCTTAAATGCTATCATTGAAAAGGTATTATAATTATTTAAAGTTCTTAGATGAAATCTACTTTATTATATATTTTCTTAATGAGAAATTTTATTAAAAAACTAAGTTATATTAAGCAAAATATTTTACAAGATATCTTTTTTTAGAGAAATATTTTAGAAAAAATAATTTAAATTAAGCCCAAAAGAAAGTCTAATTAAATGTTATATGTATAAAGTTTCAATTTTAGTAATTAATGAAAGATAATTTATTTATTTCAACTAGACTAAAAACTAGAAAAATATTATAGAAAGTTAAAAGAAAAATTTCAGATATGCACTCTATAAAAAAGATAAAATCTCTATCAAGATAAATGTTTCTTTAAAAAAATCACCAAAAGTTAACTTCTTAGTTATATGCTTTTTTTATTATACTTGTTTAATAAATTTTTACATTACAAGTAGTCTTTTTAAGTTTGTGTTTGATTGTGAGTTTCTATCAATTTTATAACATAAATATTGGGAATATAAACTTGTATGGGACTTTATTGATTAAAAACTTCTTTACTAAATGAATAGTGTCTAAATATTTTAAGTAGCAAATTTCTCTAAAACATAAAAAAAATCTTAAAAACAATTCAACACATATACAAAGCAAACATATTTTAAAGCGAAAAATAATAAAAACTAAATAAAAAACTAAAATTATAAATAAATCAAAAATTAAGTAAAACATCAAAAAGTTTAAATTTAAAAATAAATAAAAAGAATCTCTTTAAAATATATCTTTTATGAAAACTTATATTACTTTAAAATGGTCTTACCGAGAATCGAACTCGGATCCTTGGATTCAAAGTCCACCATAAGACCTTATATTCTATCATATTCAATCTCTCTTTTATCCTTTCTTACCATTTATTCGAGAGAATATTCAAAGTTCTGTTTTATTAGATACTTTTTTCATTTTTGGTATAATTTTGAATATAAAAAATGCTCTCGGCGAGGGTCGAACTCGCGATCTCTGGCTCATAAGACCAGCGCTTTAACCACTAAGCTACAAGAGCTGTTATATATACTTTTATTTACCGTTTATATAGTTATTTATAACTGGGTATTGAATTGGTGAGATTTGCATAAGATCTAACATTCAGTATTTGTAAATTTTGTAAATTCACATATTTATCTTTTAACTATATATGCTTACTCTTGTATATGCAAGTTATATACTTTTCATATCAATAAAAATGTATAAAATATTCTTTTATCTATTTTAACAAATATGCTTCTATGCTTATAAAGATTTAATGCTATTTGTAAATAGCTATTATAAAATGTTTACATTCACTCTCAAGATATCTTCACATAATTGATACATTATATTCTTGTTGTAAACAGAACACTTTAATAAAGAAACTAAAGGATTTTCAGTAGCTATTATTTCAGTAAATAGAATTTAAATCTCATTCAATAATTATAAAGATTAAATCCTCAAACGAATCTAGGTAAAGTCGTTGTCTAATCATACAATTACTTATAATTTGATGAGCTAAAGGATCTTCTAGCTTACAATAGAGTCCTAGTAGAATTAATCAAAATTCTAGCAAAGTTCTGACATCAATTCATAAAATGAAAGAATACGTGAATAAAGAATAGAAGTTTATAGTTGACACTAATAAATAATAAGCAGTTAAATAGGATCACCTAAAATATTTTTAAACTTTTGAACGAAAGACAGAAAGTTTTTCGCAGTTTTATTCTGGTTCTTAAATGCTATCATTGAAAAGGTATTATAATTTATTTAAAGTTCTTAGATGAAATCTACTTTATTATATATTTTCTTAATGAGAAATTTTATTAAAAAACTAAGTTATATTAAGCAAAATATTTTACAAGATATCTTTTTTTAGAGAAATATTTTAGAAAAAATAATTTAAATTAAGCCCAAAAGAAAGTCTAATTAAATGTTATATGTATAAAGTTTCAATTTTAGTAATTAATGAAAGATAATTTATTTATTTCAACTAGAAAACTAGAAAAATATTATAGAAAGTTAAAAGAAAAATTTCAGATATGCACTCTATAAAAAAAGATAAAATCTCTATCAAGATAAATGTTTCTTTAAAAAAATCACCAAAAGTTAACTTCTTAGTTATATGCTTTTTTTATTATACTTGTTTAATAAATTTTTACATTACAAGTAGTCTTTTAGTTTGTGTTTGATTGTGAGTTTCTATCAATTTTATAACATAAATATTGGGAATATAAACTTGTATGGGACTTTATTGATTAAAAACTTCTTTACTAAATGAATAGTGTCTAAATATTTTAAGTAGCAAATTTCTCTAAAACATAAAAAAAATCTTCAAAACAATTCAACACATATACAAAGCAAACATATTTTAAAGCGAAAAATAATAAAAACTAAATAAAAAACTAAAATTATAAATAAATCAAAAATTAAGTAAAACATATAATCAAAAAGTTTAAATTTAAAATAAATAAAAAGAATCTCTTTAAAATATATCTTTTATGAAAACTTATATTACTTTAAAATGGTCTTACCGAGAATCGAACTCGGATCCTTGGATTCAAAGTCCACCATAAGACCTTATATTCTATCATATTCAATCTCTATTTTATCCTTTCTTACCATTTATTCGAGAGAATATTCAAAGTTCTGTTTTATTAGATACTTTTTTCATTTTTGGTATAATTTTGAATATAAAAATGCTCTCGGCGAGGGTCGAACTCGCGATCTCTGGCTCATAAGACCAGCGCTTTAACCACTAAGCTACAAGAGCTGTTATATATACTTTTATTTACCGTTTATATAGTTATTTATAACTGGGTATTGAATTGGTGAGATTTGCATAAGATCTAACATTCAGTATTTGTAAATTTTGTAAATTCACATATTTATCTTTTAACTATATATGCTTACTCTTGTATATGCAAGTTATATACTTTTCATATCAATAAAAATGTATAAAATATTCTTTTATCTATTTTAACAAATATGCTTCTATGCTTATAAAGATTTAATGCTATTTGTAAATAGCTATTATAAAATGTTTACATTCACTCTCAAGATATCTTCACATAATTGATACATTATATTCTTGTTGTAAACAGAACACTTTAATAAAGAAACTAAAGGATTTTCAGTAGCTATTATTTCAGTAAATAGAATTTAAATCTCATTCAATAATTATAAAGATTAAATCCTCAAACGAATCTAGGTAAAGTCGTTGTCTAATCATACAATTACTTATAATTTGATGAGCTAAAGGATCTTCTAGCTTACAATAGAGTCCTAGTAGAATTAATCAAAATTCTAGCAAAGTTCTGACATCAATTCATAAAATGAAAGAATACGTGAATAAAGAAATAGAAGTTTATAGTTGACACTAATAAATAATAAGCAGTTAAATAGGATCACCTAAAATATTTTTAAACTTTTGAACGAAAGACAGAAAGTTTTTCGCAGTTTTATTCTGGTTCTTAAATGCTATCATTGAAAAGGTATTATAATTTATTTAAAGTTCTTAGATGAAATCTACTTTATTATATATTTTCTTAATGAGAAATTTTATTAAAAAACTAAGTTATATTAAGCAAAAATATTTTACAAGATATCTTTTTTTAGAGAAATATTTTAGAAAAAATAATTTAAATTAAGCCCAAAAGAAAGTCTAATTAAATGTTATATGTATAAAGTTTCAATTTTAGTAATTAATGAAAGATAATTTATTTATTTCAACTAGACTAGAAAACTAGAAAAATATTATAGAAAGTTAAAAGAAAAATTTCAGATATGCACTCTATAAAAAAGATAAAATCTCTATCAAGATAAATGTTTCTTTAAAAAAATCACCAAAAGTTAACTTCTTAGTTATATGCTTTTTTTTATTATACTTGTTTAATAAATTTTTACATTACAAGTAGTCTTTTAGTTTGTGTTTGATTGTGAGTTTCTATCAATTTATAACATAAATATTGGGAATATAAACTTGTATGGGACTTTATTGATTAAAAACTTCTTTACTAAATGAATAGTGTCTAAATATTTTAAGTAGCAAATTTCTCTAAAACATAAAAAAAATCTTCAAAAACAATTCAACACATATACAAAGCAAACATATTTTAAAGCGAAAAATAATAAAAACTAAATAAAAAACTAAAATTATAAATAAATCAAAAATTAAGTAAAACATATAATCAAAAAGTTTAAATTTAAAATAAATAAAAAGAATCTCTTTAAAATATATCTTTTATGAAAACTTATATTACTTTAAAATGGTCTTACCGAGAATCGAACTCGGATCCTTGGATTCAAAGTCCACCATAAGACCTTATATTCTATCATATTCAATCTCTATTTTATCCTTTCTTACCATTTATTCGAGAGAATATTCAAAGTTCTGTTTTATTAGATACTTTTTTCATTTTTGGTATAATTTTGAATATAAAAATGCTCTCGGCGAGGGTCGAACTCGCGATCTCTGGCTCATAAGACCAGCGCTTTAACCACTAAGCTACAAGAGCTGTTATATATACTTTTATTTACCGTTTATATAGTTATTTATAACTGGGTATTGAATTGGTGAGATTTGCATAAGATCTAACATTCAGTATTTGTAAATTTTGTAAATTCACATATTTATCTTTTAACTATATATGCTTACTCTTGTATATGCAAGTTATATACTTTTCATATCAATAAAAATGTATAAAATATTCTTTTATCTATTTTAACAAATATGCTTCTATGCTTATAAAGATTTAATGCTATTTGTAAATAGCTATTATAAAATGTTTACATTCACTCTCAAGATATCTTCACATAATTGATACATTATATTCTTGTTGTAAACAGAACACTTTAATAAAGAAACTAAAGGATTTTCAGTAGCTATTATTTCAGTAAATAGAATTTAAATCTCATTCAATAATTATAAAGATTAAATCCTCAAACGAATCTAGGTAAAGTCGTTGTCTAATCATACAATTACTTATAATTTGATGAGCTAAAGGATCTTCTAGCTTACAATAGAGTCCTAGTAGAATTAATCAAAATTCTAGCAAAGTTCTGACATCAATTCATAAAATGAAAGAATACGTGAATAAAGAAATAGAAGTTTATAGTTGACACTAATAAATAATAAGCAGTTAAATAGGATCACCTAAAATATTTTTAAACTTTTGAACGAAAGACAGAAAGTTTTTCGCAGTTTTATTCTGGTTCTTAAATGCTATCATTGAAAAGGTATTATAATTTATTTAAAGTTCTTAGATGAAATCTACTTTATTATATATTTTCTTAATGAGAAATTTTATTAAAAAACTAAGTTATATTAAGCAAAAATATTTTACAAGATATCTTTTTTTTAGAGAAATATTTTAGAAAAAATAATTTAAATTAAGCCCAAAAGAAAGTCTAATTAAATGTTATATGTATAAAGTTTCAATTTTAGTAATTAATGAAAGATAATTTATTTATTTCAACTAGACTAGAAAACTAGAAAAATATTATAGAAAGTTAAAAGAAAAATTTCAGATATGCACTCTATAAAAAAGATAAAATCTCTATCAAGATAAATGTTTCTTTAAAAAAATCACCAAAAGTTAACTTCTTAGTTATATGCTTTTTTTATTATACTTGTTTAATAAATTTTTACATTACAAGTAGTCTTTTAGTTTGTGTTTGATTGTGAGTTTCTATCAATTTTATAACATAAATATTGGGAATATAAACTTGTATGGGACTTTATTGATTAAAAACTTCTTTACTAAATGAATAGTGTCTAAATATTTTAAGTAGCAAATTTCTCTAAAACATAAAAAAAATCTTCAAAACAATTCAACACATATACAAAGCAAACATATTTTAAAGCGAAAAATAATAAAAACTAAATAAAAAACTAAAATTATAAATAAATCAAAAATTAAGTAAAACATATAATCAAAAAGTTTAAATTTAAAATAAATAAAAAGAATCTCTTTAAAATATATCTTTTATGAAAACTTATATTACTTTAAAATGGTCTTACCGAGAATCGAACTCGGATCCTTGGATTCAAAGTCCACCATAAGACCTTATATTCTATCATATTCAATCTCTATTTTATCCTTTCTTACCATTTATTCGAGAGAATATTCAAAGTTCTGTTTTATTAGATACTTTTTTCATTTTTGGTATAATTTTGAATATAAAAATGCTCTCGGCGAGGGTCGAACTCGCGATCTCTGGCTCATAAGACCAGCGCTTTAACCACTAAGCTACAAGAGCTGTTATATATACTTTTATTTACCGTTTATATAGTTATTTATAACTGGGTATTGAATTGGTGAGATTTGCATAAGATCTAACATTCAGTATTTGTAAATTTTGTAAATTCACATATTTATCTTTTAACTATATATGCTTACTCTTGTATATGCAAGTTATATACTTTTCATATCAATAAAAATGTATAAAATATTCTTTTATCTATTTTAACAAATATGCTTCTATGCTTATAAAGATTTAATGCTATTTGTAAATAGCTATTATAAAATGTTTACATTCACTCTCAAGATATCTTCACATAATTGATACATTATATTCTTGTTGTAAACAGAACACTTTAATAAAGAAACTAAAGGATTTTCAGTAGCTATTATTTCAGTAAATAGAATTTAAATCTCATTCAATAATTATAAAGATTAAATCCTCAAACGAATCTAGGTAAAGTCGTTGTCTAATCATACAATTACTTATAATTTGATGAGCTAAAGGATCTTCTAGCTTACAATAGAGTCCTAGTAGAATTAATCAAAATTCTAGCAAAGTTCTGACATCAATTCATAAAATGAAAGAATACGTGAATAAAGAAATAGAAGTTTATAGTTGACACTAATAAATAATAAGCAGTTAAATAGGATCACCTAAAATATTTTTAAACTTTTGAACGAAAGACAGAAAGTTTTTCGCAGTTTTATTCTGGTTCTTAAATGCTATCATTGAAAAGGTATTATAATTTATTTAAAGTTCTTAGATGAAATCTACTTTATTATATATTTTCTTAATGAGAAATTTTATTAAAAAACTAAGTTATATTAAGCAAAAATATTTTACAAGATATCTTTTTTTAGAGAAATATTTTAGAAAAAATAATTTAAATTAAGCCCAAAAGAAAGTCTAATTAAATGTTATATGTATAAAGTTTCAATTTTAGTAATTAATGAAAGATAATTTATTTATTTCAACTAGACTAGAAAACTAGAAAAATATTATAGAAAGTTAAAAGAAAAATTTCAGATATGCACTCTATAAAAAAGATAAAATCTCTATCAAGATAAATGTTTCTTTAAAAAAATCACCAAAAGTTAACTTCTTAGTTATATGCTTTTTTTATTATACTTGTTTAATAAATTTTTACATTACAAGTAGTCTTTTAGTTTGTGTTTGATTGTGAGTTTCTATCAATTTTATAACATAAATATTGGGAATATAAACTTGTATGGGACTTTATTGATTAAAAACTTCTTTACTAAATGAATAGTGTCTAAATATTTTAAGTAGCAAATTTCTCTAAAACATAAAAAAAATCTTCAAAACAATTCAACACATATACAAAGCAAACATATTTTAAAGCGAAAAATAATAAAAACTAAATAAAAAACTAAAATTATAAATAAATCAAAAATTAAGTAAAACATATAATCAAAAAGTTTAAATTTAAAATAAATAAAAAGAATCTCTTTAAAATATATCTTTTATGAAAACTTATATTACTTTAAAATGGTCTTACCGAGAATCGAACTCGGATCCTTGGATTCAAAGTCCACCATAAGACCTTATATTCTATCATATTCAATCTCTATTTTATCCTTTCTTACCATTTATTCGAGAGAATATTCAAAGTTCTGTTTTATTAGATACTTTTTTCATTTTTGGTATAATTTTGAATATAAAAATGCTCTCGGCGAGGGTCGAACTCGCGATCTCTGGCTCATAAGACCAGCGCTTTAACCACTAAGCTACAAGAGCTGTTATATATACTTTTATTTACCGTTTATATAGTTATTTATAACTGGGTATTGAATTGGTGAGATTTGCATAAGATCTAACATTCAGTATTTGTAAATTTTGTAAATTCACATATTTATCTTTTAACTATATATGCTTACTCTTGTATATGCAAGTTATATACTTTTCATATCAATAAAAATGTATAAAATATTCTTTTATCTATTTTAACAAATATGCTTCTATGCTTATAAAGATTTAATGCTATTTGTAAATAGCTATTATAAAATGTTTACATTCACTCTCAAGATATCTTCACATAATTGATACATTATATTCTTGTTGTAAACAGAACACTTTAATAAAGAAACTAAAGGATTTTCAGTAGCTATTATTTCAGTAAATAGAATTTAAATCTCATTCAATAATTATAAAGATTAAATCCTCAAACGAATCTAGGTAAAGTCGTTGTCTAATCATACAATTACTTATAATTTGATGAGCTAAAGGATCTTCTAGCTTACAATAGAGTCCTAGTAGAATTAATCAAAATTCTAGCAAAGTTCTGACATCAATTCATAAAATGAAAGAATACGTGAATAAAGAAATAGAAGTTTATAGTTGACACTAATAAATAATAAGCAGTTAAATAGGATCACCTAAAATATTTTTAAACTTTTGAACGAAAGACAGAAAGTTTTTCGCAGTTTTATTCTGGTTCTTAAATGCTATCATTGAAAAGGTATTATAATTTATTTAAAGTTCTTAGATGAAATCTACTTTATTATATATTTTCTTAATGAGAAATTTTATTAAAAAACTAAGTTATATTAAGAAAATATTTTACAAGATATCTTTTTTTAGAGAAATATTTTAGAAAAAATAATTTAAATTAAGCCCAAAAGAAAGTCTAATTAAATGTTATATGTATAAAGTTTCAATTTTAGTAATTAATGAAAGATAATTTATTTATTTCAACTAGAAAAAACTAGAAAAATATTATAGAAAGTTAAAAGAAAAATTTCAGATATGCACTCTATAAAAAAGATAAAATCTCTATCAAGATAAATGTTTCTTTAAAAAAATCACCAAAAGTTAACTTCTTAGTTATATGCTTTTTTTATTATACTTGTTTAATAAATTTTTACATTACAAGTAGTCTTTTAGTTTGTGTTTGATTGTGAGTTTCTATCAATTTTATAACATAAATATTGGGAATATAAACTTGTATGGGACTTTATTGATTAAAAACTTCTTTACTAAATGAATAGTGTCTAAATATTTTAAGTAGCAAATTTCTCTAAAACATAAAAAAAATCTTAAAAACAATTCAACACATATACAAAGCAAACATATTTTAAAGCGAAAAATAATAAAAACTAAATAAAAAACTAAAATTATAAATAAATCAAAAATTAAGTAAAACATATAATCAAAAAGTTTAAATTTAAAATAAATAAAAAGAATCTCTTTAAAATATATCTTTTATGAAAACTTATATTACTTTAAAATGGTCTTACCGAGAATCGAACTCGGATCCTTGGATTCAAAGTCCACCATAAGACCTTATATTCTATCATATTCAATCTCTCTTTTATCCTTTCTTACCATTTATTCGAGAGAATATTCAAAGTTCTGTTTTATTAGATACTTTTTTCATTTTTGGTATAATTTTGAATATAAAAATGCTCTCGGCGAGGGTCGAACTCGCGATCTCTGGCTCATAAGACCAGCGCTTTAACCACTAAGCTACAAGAGCTGTTATATATACTTTTATTTACCGTTTATATAGTTATTTATAACTGGGTATTGAATTGGTGAGATTTGCATAAGATCTAACATTCAGTATTTGTAAATTTTGTAAATTCACATATTTATCTTTTAACTATATATGCTTACTCTTGTATATGCAAGTTATATACTTTTCATATCAATAAAAATGTATAAAATATTCTTTTATCTATTTTAACAAATATGCTTCTATGCTTATAAAGATTTAATGCTATTTGTAAATAGCTATTATAAAATGTTTACATTCACTCTCAAGATATCTTCACATAATTGATACATTATATTCTTGTTGTAAACAGAACACTTTAATAAAGAAACTAAAGGATTTTCAGTAGCTATTATTTCAGTAAATAGAATTTAAATCTCATTCAATAATTATAAAGATTAAATCCTCAAACGAATCTAGGTAAAGTCGTTGTCTAATCATACAATTACTTATAATTTGATGAGCTAAAGGATCTTCTAGCTTACAATAGAGTCCTAGTAGAATTAATCAAAATTCTAGCAAAGTTCTGACATCAATTCATAAAATGAAAGAATACGTGAATAAAGAAATAGAAGTTTATAGTTGACACTAATAAATAATAAGCAGTTAAATAGGATCACCTAAAATATTTTTAAACTTTTGAACGAAAGACAGAAAGTTTTTCGCAGTTTTATTCTGGTTCTTAAATGCTATCATTGAAAAGGTATTATAATTTATTTAAAGTTCTTAGATGAAATCTACTTTATTATATATTTTCTTAATGAGAAATTTTATTAAAAAACTAAGTTATATTAAGAAAATATTTTACAAGATATCTTTTTTTAGAGAAATATTTTAGAAAAAATAATTTAAATTAAGCCCAAAAGAAAGTCTAATTAAATGTTATATGTATAAAGTTTCAATTTTAGTAATTAATGAAAGATAATTTATTTATTTCAACTAGAAAACTAGAAAAATATTATAGAAAGTTAAAAGAAAAATTTCAGATATGCACTCTATAAAAAAGATAAAATCTCTATCAAGATAAATGTTTCTTTAAAAAAATCACCAAAAGTTAACTTCTTAGTTATATGCTTTTTTTATTATACTTGTTTAATAAATTTTTACATTACAAGTAGTCTTTTAGTTTGTGTTTGATTGTGAGTTTCTATCAATTTTATAACATAAATATTGGGAATATAAACTTGTATGGGACTTTATTGATTAAAAACTTCTTTACTAAATGAATAGTGTCTAAATATTTTAAGTAGCAAATTTCTCTAAAACATAAAAAAAATCTTAAAAACAATTCAACACATATACAAAGCAAACATATTTTAAAGCGAAAAATAATAAAAACTAAATAAAAAACTAAAATTATAAATAAATCAAAAATTAAGTAAAACATATAATCAAAAAGTTTAAATTTAAAATAAATAAAAAGAATCTCTTTAAAATATATCTTTTATGAAAACTTATATTACTTTAAAATGGTCTTACCGAGAATCGAACTCGGATCCTTGGATTCAAAGTCCACCATAAGACCTTATATTCTATCATATTCAATCTCTCTTTTATCCTTTCTTACCATTTATTCGAGAGAATATTCAAAGTTCTGTTTTATTAGATACTTTTTTCATTTTTGGTATAATTTTGAATATAAAAATGCTCTCGGCGAGGGTCGAACTCGCGATCTCTGGCTCATAAGACCAGCGCTTTAACCACTAAGCTACAAGAGCTGTTATATATACTTTTATTTACCGTTTATATAGTTATTTATAACTGGGTATTGAATTGGTGAGATTTGCATAAGATCTAACATTCAGTATTTGTAAATTTTGTAAATTCACATATTTATCTTTTAACTATATATGCTTACTCTTGTATATGCAAGTTATATACTTTTCATATCAATAAAAATGTATAAAATATTCTTTTATCTATTTTAACAAATATGCTTCTATGCTTATAAAGATTTAATGCTATTTGTAAATAGCTATTATAAAATGTTTACATTCACTCTCAAGATATCTTCACATAATTGATACATTATATTCTTGTTGTAAACAGAACACTTTAATAAAGAAACTAAAGGATTTTCAGTAGCTATTATTTCAGTAAATAGAATTTAAATCTCATTCAATAATTATAAAGATTAAATCCTCAAACGAATCTAGGTAAAGTCGTTGTCTAATCATACAATTACTTATAATTTGATGAGCTAAAGAATCTTCTAGCTTACAATAGAGTCCTAGTAGAATTAATCAAAATTCTAGCAAAGTTCTGACATCAATTCATAAAATGAAAGAATACGTGAATAAAGAAATAGAAGTTTATAGTTGACACTAATAAATAATAAGCAGTTAAATAGGATCACCTAAAATATTTTTAAACTTTTGAACGAAAGACAGAAAGTTTTTCGCAGTTTTATTCTGGTTCTTAAATGCTATCATTGAAAAGGTATTATAATTTATTTAAAGTTCTTAGATGAAATCTACTTTATTATATATTTTCTTAATGAGAAATTTTATTAAAAAACTAAGTTATATTAAGAAAATATTTTACAAGATATCTTTTTTTAGAGAAATATTTTAGAAAAAATAATTTAAATTAAGCCCAAAAGAAAGTCTAATTAAATGTTATATGTATAAAGTTTCAATTTTAGTAATTAATGAAAGATAATTTATTTATTTCAACTAGAAAAAACTAGAAAAATATTATAGAAAGTTAAAAGAAAAATTTCAGATATGCACTCTATAAAAAAGATAAAATCTCTATCAAGATAAATGTTTCTTTAAAAAAATCACCAAAAGTTAACTTCTTAGTTATATGCTTTTTTTATTATACTTGTTTAATAAATTTTTACATTACAAGTAGTCTTTTAGTTTGTGTTTGATTGTGAGTTTCTATCAATTTTATAACATAAATATTGGGAATATAAACTTGTATGGGACTTTATTGATTAAAAACTTCTTTACTAAATGAATAGTGTCTAAATATTTTAAGTAGCAAATTTCTCTAAAACATAAAAAAAATCTTAAAAACAATTCAACACATATACAAAGCAAACATATTTTAAAGCGAAAAATAATAAAAACTAAATAAAAAACTAAAATTATAAATAAATCAAAAATTAAGTAAAACATCAAAAAGTTTAAATTTAAAATAAATAAAAAGAATCTCTTTAAAATATATCTTTTATGAAAACTTATATTACTTTAAAATGGTCTTACCGAGAATCGAACTCGGATCCTTGGATTCAAAGTCCACCATAAGACCTTATATTCTATCATATTCAATCTCTCTTTTATCCTTTCTTACCATTTATTCGAGAGAATATTCAAAGTTCTGTTTTATTAGATACTTTTTTCATTTTTGGTATAATTTTGAATATAAAAATGCTCTCGGCGAGGGTCGAACTCGCGATCTCTGGCTCATAAGACCAGCGCTTTAACCACTAAGCTACAAGAGCTGTTATATATACTTTTATTTACCGTTTATATAGTTATTTATAACTGGGTATTGAATTGGTGAGATTTGCATAAGATCTAACATTCAGTATTTGTAAATTTTGTAAATTCACATATTTATCTTTTAACTATATATGCTTACTCTTGTATATGCAAGTTATATACTTTTCATATCAATAAAAATGTATAAAATATTCTTTTATCTATTTTAACAAATATGCTTCTATGCTTATAAAGATTTAATGCTATTTGTAAATAGCTATTATAAAATGTTTACATTCACTCTCAAGATATCTTCACATAATTGATACATTATATTCTTGTTGTAAACAGAACACTTTAATAAAGAAACTAAAGGATTTTCAGTAGCTATTATTTCAGTAAATAGAATTTAAATCTCATTCAATAATTATAAAGATTAAATCCTCAAACGAATCTAGGTAAAGTCGTTGTCTAATCATACAATTACTTATAATTTGATGAGCTAAAGAATCTTCTAGCTTACAATAGAGTCCTAGTAGAATTAATCAAAATTCTAGCAAAGTTCTGACATCAATTCATAAAATGAAAGAATACGTGAATAAAGAAATAGAAGTTTATAGTTGACACTAATAAATAATAAGCAGTTAAATAGGATCACCTAAAATATTTTTAAACTTTTGAACGAAAGACAGAAAGTTTTTCGCAGTTTTATTCTGGTTCTTAAATGCTATCATTGAAAAGGTATTATAATTTATTTAAAGTTCTTAGATGAAATCTACTTTATTATATATTTTCTTAATGAGAAATTTTATTAAAAAACTAAGTTATATTAAGAAAAATATTTTACAAGATATCTTTTTTTAGAGAAATATTTTAGAAAAAATAATTTAAATTAAGCCCAAAAGAAAGTCTAATTAAATGTTATATGTATAAAGTTTCAATTTTAGTAATTAATGAAAGATAATTTATTTATTTCAACTAGAAAACTAGAAAAATATTATAGAAAGTTAAAAGAAAAATTTCAGATATGCACTCTATAAAAAAGATAAAATCTCTATCAAGATAAATGTTTCTTTAAAAAAATCACCAAAAGTTAACTTCTTAGTTATATGCTTTTTTTATTATACTTGTTTAATAAATTTTTACATTACAAGTAGTCTTTTAGTTTGTGTTTGATTGTGAGTTTCTATCAATTTTATAACATAAATATTGGGAATATAAACTTGTATGGGACTTTATTGATTAAAAACTTCTTTACTAAATGAATAGTGTCTAAATATTTTAAGTAGCAAATTTCTCTAAAACATAAAAAAAATCTTAAAAACAATTCAACACATATACAAAGCAAACATATTTTAAAGCGAAAAATAATAAAAACTAAATAAAAAACTAAAATTATAAATAAATCAAAAATTAAGTAAAACATCAAAAAGTTTAAATTTAAAATAAATAAAAAGAATCTCTTTAAAATATATCTTTTATGAAAACTTATATTACTTTAAAATGGTCTTACCGAGAATCGAACTCGGATCCTTGGATTCAAAGTCCACCATAAGACCTTATATTCTATCATATTCAATCTCTCTTTTATCCTTTCTTACCATTTATTCGAGAGAATATTCAAAGTTCTGTTTTATTAGATACTTTTTTCATTTTTGGTATAATTTTGAATATAAAAATGCTCTCGGCGAGGGTCGAACTCGCGATCTCTGGCTCATAAGACCAGCGCTTTAACCACTAAGCTACAAGAGCTGTTATATATACTTTTATTTACCGTTTATATAGTTATTTATAACTGGGTATTGAATTGGTGAGATTTGCATAAGATCTAACATTCAGTATTAATCCAGGAAATTTTTTTAATTATTTTCAACATTATTCTTCTATCAAATTTAAACGAATTAATTTTCGATTTTATGTCATTTAGAGATATTTTCTTATTTTAAATATGATTAATGTTTTAATTTCTTGTTATTTTGTCATTTAGGTTTTTAAAATTTTAAATGCATTTTTTTGTTTAAATTTTTAGTATATCTTTTGGTTCTACATTGGCTCATTTTATGAATTGTGAGTTCTAAGATAAAAGAAAAAAGTTCTTATAAGTTAAATTTTCTTATGATTAATTTTCAAGTATTTATTTTCTTTTATTGATCAAGAGTTCTTGATTAAATATATTATACTGACTTTATTCGTGTATTTAATTTTTCTATTTACATATTTTGCTTTAACTTCATTTTAAAAATAATTAAAATAATTTCTTTAAGCTTTTGTATTCTTAGTCTTTTCTTTTCATTTAAAAAATCATTTTTTTTATTGTGACTCTTGATTTTACAATTTTTTTTTTCACAATGTAAATATAATTATTTATTTATCTATTTTAAGATTTACAAATATTCTTAACTTTTATATAAGTTTAATAGTAATTTTTTTTTAAATTAAAATTTAAAATTCTTATATTATAATTTTATTGATTTTCTTTTTATATTTGATTTTTTTATTCATAATCTTTACATTAGGAAATTTAAAATTGATTCCTTTTTTTAAGTCAATCCTCATTAACTCTTTATTAATTTTTATTTACTGGATAGATTTATATTTATTTTCAATTTATTTATTTCTTTATCATTTTTTTATTATTTTTATTTTTCATATAGTTGTATTTTTTTTATTATTTCTTTTTTTCTTTAATACTTTAATCAGCAAATCTTTATTTTTTATCCAAATTCTTTAATTTAATTTAAAATTAAATAATTTGAATAACTAAATTAAGACAAGTTAATGGACAAAAAAATGGATTAATCTCTTCGACTCTCAAAAAATTAACTTAGAAACCTAAAGGGAAAAGCGGCAAAAGAAATTTAGAAAAAATAATAGCAATAGGAGGAGTCAAGCTCTTCTTCAGATGGTAAAGTTATGGTAGGATAAATAGAGATAAGTTAACCTAAAAACGAAACTAATCAAAAACTTTAAATTTAATTAGACCAAATGTAAAAAGTAATCTCAAATTATGAAGAAACAACTTACAACTTAGGCGAAAAAATACGGGAACTAATGAGTAACATAGAAGATTAGAACAACGAATTACTAATACTTAGAAGATAACTTATTTGTAGCAAATTAATAACGGAAGAATAACTCTGAACTTAATCATAATAAAATTTTAAATATGACACAAAAATGGAAATAGAAAAAATACCAATAGAATTAAAAACAGAATTGAATCCAGAAAAAAAATGATTGCTACAAATTTCATTAAAAGATTAGAAAATATAGAAAATAAATTATCATAAAAAAGAACGAAATAAAGACAATAATACAAACTTTGTTGATGTTGCAAATCAAATCAACATATTTTAAAAAACTGTTGATAATGAAAGAAAATAAACGAATAAGAGCAGAAAAGAACATGGAGACAACTCAATAAACTTTGAATAACTCCAACAGGGATCTACAAATAAAAGCTTTTTGCAAGACCACTTGAACGGTTACAGTGGTAACCTTCCACTTAATAAAAAGGTCGTGGATCACACCCACGTTAAAAAAACTGTCCGCAGGAACTGGTTGCAATTCCAGAGAATGCAAAACTCTACTAATTTTAAGTATATTATTATTATTATTAAGACAAGTTAATCTATTTATGAAAATGTGAATTTACAATATATTATTAGTTGCCTTTAAAAGATATCATAATTATACTTGTATCATGTTTAGATTGAATAAATTTATAATAAATTAGAATCTTGCTTTTTTCTTAAATCTTCTGTCAAATACCCTTCATATTATACTGAGTATTTCAATAATTATTAAGCACTTATATCTTTTAAATTTATCGTTTAAATCTATTATTTTACCTAGAATTGATGTTTTAATTATAAATAAATAGACTTAAAATATAGAAAGTTAAAGTGAATAAATGAAAGAATGCTAATTTATAAATAGAATATCATATTAAAACATAATGTTTATGAAAATGATTGCAAGATATTAATAAATCAAACATTTAACTATCTTAATTTTAATAAATAATTAAAGTATATCATAGCTAAATAATTAAGAACTATTTCAAATTAATTAAGAAACATTCACTTATAAAATAAGTTAGTTTACATAATAGATACTAAAGGACTTCTTATGAATTATTTAAGTTTTTAACTATTAAATTAAATGTGAAATGCTTATCTAAAAATTAATCCATCTAAAAATAAATAGGAAATTAAAAATTTCTTGATTTTATTTGATTTTTTATATTCACTATAATTTTATAATTTTACAATATAAGCAGAGCTCTATATTTAATCTTATTTAGATATTTAAAGAAATATTTTAAAAGAATACCAAATAATTTATTATGTTGTAAGTATAATTAAGGAAATAGAAATTCACAAAGCTGATAAAAAGTTCGAAATATATTGTCATTAAGCAAATTTGAAAATTAATCTGATTCCTATTTAATAATTTTTATAAGAATGTTCTAGATATGAAAAGATTAATTTTTAGATATTTAATCTTTAGATTACCATATAAAAGATAGGGTTAATTGTTTGGAAGAATTAAATAAAAAGCAAGAGTCTTGTTTCTGAAAAATTTGGTTTTATGAATATTTTTAATTAAAGCTTTCCAGATTTTATAAATACTTCGAAAATAAATTTTATTAAAAGCATAAAAAC
The DNA here is from genome assembly GCA_946699065.1 of Loxodes magnus. Classification (NCBI taxonomy): domain Eukaryota; phylum Ciliophora; class Karyorelictea; order Loxodida; family Loxodidae; genus Loxodes; species Loxodes magnus. The sequence goes on along the minus strand of CAMPDV010000154.1, from coordinate 585,849 downwards.
TTAAAATATTAGATAAAGTAGAAATTTGCGTCATCAAATAAATAAATTGAGCTTTTTATCTAATTATTATACTGGGTAAAATAACAATGAATAAGGGATTAACACCATATAACGCAGGTATAATGATAAAAACGTTCGTAAGCTCAGTATTCAGCTATGGGACAGAAGTTATTCTATATTGTGAATAATTTGTAGGAAAATAAGTGATGGAACAATTAGAAATAATATAGAGAAGATCTTTACGAGCAATCATAGATGCCCCTTTCTAAGTGTAAAATGAGATGCTAGAATACGAGTTACAGTTTATGAAATTTAAACATTACCTATGGCAGAAAACGCTGAGATTAAGAGGCAGACTAATAGGTAACTAAGGAAAAACAGTAGATGGATTAATGTTCAACCTAAGTAAAGAAGAGAACTTTATTTTTGAACAATACTGCACGACAATAAAATTAGAATTAAAAATTGAAGACAAAAATATATTTATAGATGATGGTAATAATAATCAAAAAGGGAAGAAAAACATTAATCGTGCAATTTGAGAACATAGAGTATACATAGAAGATAGAGAAAGAATGGAGTAAATGATACAACTCTACAGTATAGAAAAACATGATTTGATGAATATGTAGTAGGACCACCCAACTACCTGAGATACAATAAAAATAGAAAAGAAGAAATATGCTACATATTTAGAATAAGAACGAGATGTAATGGGAGCCAGGATTGTTTAAAAGAAAGACACCTAGTTGCGACAAGCAAATGCCCTTTCTGTAATGATGCAAGAGAAAACGAAAGGCATATCATAGAAAAATGCTCAGAATACAAAGAAAGTAGATAAATATGTATTAGAAAGTTAAGAAAAATAGGAGTAGAAAGACAAGGAATGGAACTATTTGATATAATATGAGGTACGGCAAAATTCGAAAAATTAATTAGAACCTAAGAAGAGTAAAAAAGATCTAAAACTGACTTGATAATAAAAGATTATATCAAAAACATATTAGAAAAAAGAAAAAAAAGGATACTTAGAAAAGAAAATTGAATGAAAAAAAGAAATAGGAAAATATTATAGAGCAGGAAAAGGATAGTTTTTATGAGTTTATAAAAGCTTGATTAAGAAGAAAATAGTTAGAAACGAAAATTAGCAAAGTATGTAAAAAAAAATAATGGACGCTTGTAACAAAGAATCAATAAAACGTAGATAGATAGAAGACAGAAGAACAAGAGATATTGAAGAAGAAAATGATGAAGATATGGAACTAATAAGAGAATAATTTTTATTACCTGAAGGCTTACTTGAAGAAATAGACATGTATTGAAACATTTATTAAAGAGCTGCGCACCATCGAGGTGCTACGCGCTCTATAATCAAATTTATTTATTTATTATTTATTTATAAAAAGATGTGAAGATAAATAAACTTAAATATCATATTTTTTAATTGGAAATTAAAGAGTATCTTTAGTAATTTGAGTTGCTTTTTCCAATTTAACAGGTAAAGGCATTATATATCCATTAATTAATTAGACAAAAATTAAATTAAAGGCTAGATAGAATAATATTAGTTTATTGTTATTTAGATTATTATGATGAAAATTAAAAAAATTTATGAACTAGAATTCAGAAGAACGAATGAATATAAAATTATAAATAATTTAAAAAGATAAAAATAGAAAAATAAAACTAAGCATTAACTACCACTATAGAAATAAAATAAATTCTAAATAAACTAAAAAAGTTTTCACTTAATTAGTCTACTCTTAGGAAAAAATTTTCATCAAAGACTAAAAGTTAAAAAGAATAATAAAAACTACATAAATTAAAATTGTATATAGATTTGAACCACTTATGATGCTTAGAATTTTTAAGAATAGCTATATCTAAAATTAAAAAGAACGAGATTTAAATATGCAAGGAAGGATTTAAAATTAAAATTAATTAATAGAATTTGTTTTAAATACTTATGAAAAGAAATAATTTAAGATATTTTGATATAAATGTTTAAATCACTTTCTCCATATATCTTTAAGGATATTTATAAATATTAGTTCTTTATAATCTAATCCAAAACAACACAAAAATAGTTATGATTTTTAATAATTTAAAATTAATTCTGAAAAGATAAGAGTATTTATTCATGTCAAGGTTTTATAATAAAATATAAAATTTAATCCTAATTGTAATTTTTAAATATAAACTATTGAAATTTTCACTAAGAATAATACTTATAATTTAAATATTTTTTATCCTGTTTATTATTAAAAATATAATTATATAAATAAATAATTTAAAATTTATTAAGCTCCTTAAAATTTGTTGATTATATATTTAAATTTGAAACTTTATTCAAAGAAAAGACTTGCTTGAAAATGTCTGCTTATTGAATTATTTATTCATTAATATAAAAAAATTAAAAGATTATATATAATTTATGATTATTTTAAGCTTTGATAATTTAATCAGACTAGCAATGAAGTTATTTAATTTTATCATTTAATTTGAATAATAATAAAATTCTACTAAAATGCCTTAGAAATTAAATTTTTATAATTTTAAATGTGCATATCTTTCTGATTGAACTTAATTAAATTCATATTTTAATCAGCTAATTAAAGTTAGATTCCTTAGAAGATTAATTTTTCCTTTTAGAAATAAATATCTTTTAATATCGAAATAATTATCTTTTATTATTTTTTATTATTTTATAGCCTTTATTAAATTTTTTTTAAGTGGAACTTTTATTTTCTGATGTTTAATGTTCTACTAATAGAACCTAAAATTTCTTCTTTAAGAAAATAAAATTGATGTTTTTATATATTTATAGTTATTCGTACTCTTAGCTATGAAACAGTTCTTTAATTTATTTAATTTAAAATGTTTTAAACCTTTCTATGCATAAAATGTTTTTTTCGTTATTTTATTTTTTATGAATTAAAATTATTTTAAAAATGCTATACTTCAAAGATTTAATTTAAACATTTTTTATTTCTAAATTTAAAGTTTAAGCTTTTCAAATCCATGCAAAGATAATTATAATTAATTTTTATAATTTATTAGCAAATTTTAAATAACTATTTCCTTTAGTTATTAATTATTTCAAATCTTTAAATTTTGTTGTAATGTTTTAATTAAAATTTTCTTTTACTAATGAAAATGAAGGCTTATAACTATATCATTTTGTTTATACCAATATTTCCTTTTAATTAAAAGTTATAATTATATTAAATTGCTTGAAAACATTAAAATTTGTGTTAAATTATTTTTCTTTTTTGCTAATATTTAAATATATCCAAATAAGCCAGATGTTTGACTCTTAGATCTATTAATAAATTTAAAATATAGATGAGATGATAATATTTAGTAACCTTTAAAAAATAATGAGAACGCTCTTAATTTTATTATTTAGTGAGAAATATATTTAAGTATTATTTAGGTAAATTAAAGATTATTTTATTTTAATTTTGATTAGAAGCCTTTTAAGAGTTTTAATTGTTTCTATATTTTAACTAGAATCTGACTGCTGCCTGATTACTGTATTCATTAAACATTTTTATCCCAATTGCTTGTTGTATTTCTTAATCTGATAGCTCTTATGCACAAATATTTTACTTGTTCATTAAGCATTTAAGTTAAAATCCTTTTTCTCCAGCGATGGTCACAAATCTATACTCTGTTTCAAATTAAATGTAAGAATAAAGGCATTACTTGCACACGACATGATTGCACTTAAGAATAATGAGACTATTTTTATCTTTGTTCTTACATTGAGAGCATTCTATCATTTGAGCTGGTTAAGATTAATTTTAAAGATTATATATTATATTATTATTGTATTGGTAATTCGGTTGTTCTAAAGGGTAATTTAGTAATACTTCCTGTTAATTTTGCCTTATTACCTGCTGATTTGGTTGTTGTAAAGGGTAATTTGGTTGTTTTACCTGCTAATCTTGCCTTATTACCTGCTAATTTGTTTGTTGTAAAGGGTAATTTAGTAATAATTCCTGTTAATTTTGCCTTATTACCTGCTGATTTGGTTGTATTACCTGCTAATCTTGCCTTATTACTTGCTAATTTGGTTGTTGTAAAGGGTAATTTAGTAATACTTCCTGTTAATTTTGCCTTATTATTTGCAAATTTGATTGTTGTAAAGGGTAATTTGGTTGTATTACCTGCTAATCTTACCTTATTGCCTGCTAATTTGGTTGTTGGAAAGGGTAATTTTGCTGCATAACCTGCTAGTTTAACTAATTTAAGGGCATTTGATTAGAACTCAAATCTATTTAGTTCAAAGGAATTTGATTTGTATATGGTTGTTATTACTATGCCTATACTTATTAAGGATACTATTTCTGCTGTTACTATTATTAATTGTAATTAAATTAATACTGATTTTAATCGTAGCTTTAAGAAACAGGTTAATTTTTATTTTAAATTTAAGGCTAAACATAATTTTAAACGGACGATATCGGATTTTAAGGTTACTATAACCAACTATCTTATGCTTAGTTTAGATTGTTTTATATTTGCTCTAAATAAATTTAAAATTTCTTACTTTGATTATGAGGTTAATCACCCTTTTGATTGTTTTCAAAGTTACCTCTTCCTCCTCTTCCTCCTCTTCCTCCTCTTCCTCCTCTTTCTCCTCTTTCTCCTCTTTATCCTCTTTCTCCTCTTCTTCTGCTTCCTCTTTAATTTTAATGATAATTATTATTTTTATTATTGCATTCCTAAAAAAGAGATTTATCCTATGGCTTTTACCAATCAGGTCCCTATGGATTTCCAGTTAGAAAGATTTAAGCAATCTTTTGATCAACTAAAATTTATTATTTTTATAAATTTTTTGTTCCTAGCTTTGGTATTAATTCATAAGGAACTTGTATTTGTTTTTCTTCCGTTTTTTAATATAATTAATATTAAGAAGATAGCAAATTTCCGATTTATTATGCAATCTATAAATTTCTTGCAGTTGTCTTTATCTCTACAATTTTAACCTTTTTTTGCTCAATGAGAGTTTATCCTCATTATATACTTTTAAATATTTTAGAATTTCGTCCAACTAAAATTAAATTTTTCTAATGGGATTAAGCATGCTTTAGGTCGTATAATTGTCGATCATACAATATTTTATTTTCGCTATCATCTAAATCAGTTTATAAATCAGATGCTTGAGATTCAATTTCTTCAGAAGAGTCGTAAACCTAATCCATCTACTGCTGAAATTATCTGATTTTATCATCATTACTGATTAATAACTATTAATCAATTAGATTTAGTATTTATTAGCTTACAGCCTCATTAAGAATCATATTTGGTACTTCAATTTGAGTGTAATTTTCATATTCTTCTATTTTCCTTTTAATATCTTGCATTTGAATATTTTAGCTTTACTAAGGATTTTATAATAGCTCTGTAAGTTCTTCCATCTTTTCTTACTACTTGTTGGAAATATAGTTGCAGTATTGTTTGAATCTCTAATTTTAAGAATATATTTTCTCTTCGTATTTTTATCGAATCAAGTCTAAAAAAGTTGTTGAGTTCTAACTAAAACTTTCACTTTCAGCCTTAAATTTAATTTTTGCTTCTCGCAAGAGGTTTGACCATTAAGGACCATTCTTCATGATTTGATATGATTTTTAAGTGATTTATAAGCTATCTAAAGGAACTCCTTGATTCTTTTATTGCTCTATACATTCTTCAAGAGCATAATTGACGGCAAAATCTTCTACTTTTGCTTTGAAAACTTTTTGGCAAACAAAGCATTAAATTTATTAGTTTTAATAATAACTCAAAATGCATTATTTGCAGAATGTATGTCCACATCTCAAAGTTATAGGTCTTTTGTTTAAGTTATAGTCTTCGTTACAAATGGAACATTCAAATGATTATTGCATTTTTAAATTTATTTTTTTAAATTCATTCAGTAGTTCTCATAAAAATAGAAAATAAATAATTGATTTAAACTAAATTTTTAAAATAACTTTTTTATTCTTTTCATTTAATTGTAAATTCCTTTCTACACCTTTTTAGCTTTCAGTGCTATTTTTTTACCTACTTCTACATAATAAAATAAGAGATCTTCTTAGAATATTCTGATATAACTTTATCTTTTCTTTATGTTAATTTTTTAAATCTTTAACATTTTAAGTTGTAAGGTTTTGACCTTCATATCAGTTATTTAAACGAAAGTTAAAGAAATAAAAAAGTTAGAAAAATTCCACTGGAATAAATTGTAAAATAAACACGAAAAGATGCTCATAAATACAAAAAACGCAACAACATACACTATGCTTATGATTTTCCATTGAAATTTATTTCCTTTAAGTGAATATTTCTAATTTAAACAAATAATAAGAAACTAAGAGATTATATTTAAAAAGAGCTATAAATATAAAGCTTTTTATATAGCTTAATTAAAATAAAGCAAACATTTAACCATAAATTTCCAATATTAAATCAACTATTTGGAAATTGAGAAAAAGCATCAAGGCTATAATTAAGATTTTGCATGATTGAAGGAAATTTATAAGATTTATAAGAAATAATTTAAAAAGACTTAATCTAAATATTTTAGCTATAGCTAATAAATTATATATAGATATATTTAATTTTTTAATTTAAAAAATCACCAAGAACTTAATTTAAGATATTAGGACTGTAAAATTAAAATATAACTCAAATAAATAAAATAAAAGTTAAACAAAGCAAATTAGGAAATTTATTTGTATTTTTTTGATTCTTTCATTTTTTTTCGAAGCCATATAACTTAAATAAGCAGGTAAAAATAGTTATTTATATACCCTTTTAACTTGCTCATATTTTATTTTCTTATATATTTTGCTAGCTTCTATAAAATGATTTTGATATTTAAGAAGCAATAATTGAGTGTATTTGTGTCTGTGCATTAAAATAAATTGCTTCCACTTTAATTAAATTATGATTGTTAATATAATAATTTTTCAGGTTCTTTTATTTGATTCTTAATTTTATAACTTTAAACTATTAAATTAAAATATTTTTCATGCTTTTCTATCCATATCATTTTCTATTAAATGATATTTCATTATTTTTCCTTTGAAGGCATCAACCTATAAAAATCATTTTCACTATTTTTATTAAATATTATTTTTTAAACTAACTTATCTAGAATTCGCTCTTACTTTTTAATGATTTTCTAAAAGCTTGAAGGTAATTACTAATCCCTTATATCCACTTAAATTAATAAGCGATAGCACCAATTATTTTATTAAAGCCATAATGTTTCTTAAGGAGAATAAATTAAATAATGATTAAGTTAAACTGAAATAATTACAATAGAATATTAAATTTAAATTACCATATATAAATGTCATTATTAATATTCTACTTATGATATTTTATTTTATCTTTCATTTAATTAAATAGATAGATCTATCTCTAGAATATTCATCTACCAATAGATTTAAATCTTCCTAATTAAAAATGCTTAAATATAATATTCATTATGATTTTAATAATTAAATTTATATAGCTACTTGTATATAAATATGAGCAATTAGAAAGTCTTGTTTTTACCAAAAACCTTTGCTAATAATAATAAATTAGTACTTTAAGCCTAGTGCTATAAATACCTTTTATTAATTTTAATGAATGTAACCTTTAACTAAAGATAAATCTTTCTATAAAATGACTGCTCAGATATCTTCCACTAGCAGAGTTTATCTATTAATAAGATGATCTATTATTAATATTAATTGATAAAAAAGTTATAAGATGTCAATAGTTCAGATATATGTGTTTACTATAAATGGATTTATTATTTTTATATTTTAAATTAATATAAAACATTAAAAACCTATAAATCATTATACAAAACAAACAATAGCAATAAACATCTTTATCTAAAAGCAGCTTAAGCAATTTAACTAAATATTAGTTCTAATAACATTCTATTACATGATTAGACATGCTTTGTTTTAGCATCTTAATGAGATGGAATATTTTAATTTAAGAAAGATATAAATCTTTTCTATTCCTTTTATACCTAAAAAATAGAGTAATGCTCATATGATATAAGTGCCTATATAATAACTTTAGTCTTTCTAACTTTATATATTTTAAAATTTAAACACTTGGTAAATAAATCCGGGATGATGAGGATTTAAATTACATTTATTTTAAAGTATTTGAAGTTGCTTTGCTTCGTAGAAATATTTAAATAGAAAATTAGTGAATGAAAGTTATTAAATTATTGCTTGAAATTTTATAAGCAAAATTATAGTAAAGATTTAGGAATAAGACAAGAACTTTGAACCTTATTTCATTATTTTAAACTGTAATTATAAATAAATCTTACTTTACGTCAAGGAAAATAAGGTTATTTATAATAACTAAGAAAAAACAGGGCAAAGGAATTACTAAACTGATAAGTGCAAAAAGTTAAGTTAAAGTTACAAATGAAATAGATCTTATAAATATCATATATAGTGAGAGTTGAATTAGTGATAAATAAAAAATAAAAAGAAAAATAATTTAAATTTGGCTTTATTTGAACTACAATAAAGGCTTAGATATTAAGTGCTGCTTATTAAAATAAGTTTTATTTATTTTTTTTTGTTAAGAGTTAACTTTTTCTTAAAGCATATAAATTTATTTTGAATCAGTTCAAACTTGTAAAATAAAATTTGTAAGATATCAATTAAAATAAAAATGTGGAAAGAGAGTTTAATAAGAAACCTTAATTAATAAAATATAGTAAGATCTAAATCTAAGCTTTAAACCGTAATTTCCAGAAAAAAATTACATTAATTACCTTAAATTAATTGTCCAGAGCTACACAAAAGTTAATCCCAACAGGAGAAGTTCGAATCTTAATTCAAATAATAAAGCTTAGAAAACATTTAGTTAGGGTATTCTAAAAGTGAAGAGGCTTAACATTTTAAAGTTAAAAATCTTGTGGCTCAATGAAAACAAATGATTAGTCATACAAATACTGCAAATACAAAAGATGAAGCTTAACCTAAAGTTGGATAATTGAAATTGAAAAAAAAAACTCACTTTCCACAATAAGAAGATTAAAATTCTATCTAAACTGGTTCATTATTTCCTGAAAATCTTACTAAATCATGTCCAATAACTTTTAAATCCCTTTAAATTAACGAAAAAAGATAAGCTGTACTTTAAAAATTCGGTAACAAAAGCTAGGAGATACTTAAAGTTTAGAATTTACACAATTAAAATTGCAGACCAATTAAAAGCGCATAAAAGGTTGATTTTGATAAATCAAAGTCGTCTATTCTTAAAAAGAGAAGATCAAAATCATATAAAGAAAGCACCTAAAATAAAGTTAATATTATTGGTTTCCATTCAAAAGATACAAATGCAATCAACTTATGCAAATCTCTCTTAGTGTAAGAGACTAAAATTATTTTAAAGTAAGATAAATAAAAGTAACCAAAATAGTAAGAAGATAAAGACTAAGATTAAAAAAACATAATCTCAACATCATCTGCTCTTTACATGATAAGTGAAGAAGCTATCTAAACTTAATCTAGTATAGAGGTAATTTCTTGTAATAGCGTTAATGCAGAAGAACGTCAAAAGATTAATTGTGAAAGAAGATAAAGTAAATTGTCGATTAATGACTTTTTTAAAAGACTATCCTAGAAAATGCAAATGGTGATTGTTAGTATCTCCGTTTTATTACTTTCTTATTTATTTTGGATAACTAGGAAATGAAAAATATAGTACAATTTATCTTTAACACTTATAGAAAGACTTATCCTTTAAATCTAATTCTTTATACATGTTCTTCATTTCAACAATCAAAGACTATTTAACTATTTAATTCTTATTTAAAAAAATCTGCATAGAAGATAAATCAAAGTTAAGGAAATCAGTTAAAAAATATTGGGTTGATATTTAATAGTAATTATTATGAAATAAAGCAAAAAATAAAAGGAAATAATTATTAATATTTACGAAAATCGTATATTTGGTAGTTAAACTATAAGCGGTATTATGAAGTTAAATATATAGTTGAATTTAAGAATTTAAGAATTTAAAATATTATAATCGAAGGTTAGATTTAAAATACCTACATCTTAATAATTAATATGAAAATACAAAAAAAAAAGTTATGTTATTAGTGAATTAAAGATAGAAACTTTAATCATGATTGAATAAAAATTTAGCATAAATAAAAATATTTTAATATTTTAATATTTTCCAAATTTATTTAAGTTAAAAGTTATTTAAACTTAAATTTTTATATTTAAGGCTACAATTTTTTTTTCTAAATTCCCTTTGATATTTTCAACTTTCTATTCTTTTATTTAATATACTTATAGATAACTTCATCATCTAAGAATTTTTTTTATAAATCTTAAAAATTAATCTTAATCTTCTTCTATATGACAAATCTAATTAATTTTATGACATTATTTAAAGGCTTAAGTTAATTACAAAGTAGCCTAAATAAATTTTTAATTAAACAGCTCGTAATAAAATTTTATCTTATATTATTAATAGTTATAATCTTCTCCCTTAATCTATTAAATTATTATTTCCTTTTTACTTTCTTGTAATTGGATTGAACTTTTTTCTTTTAATTTCTATCCTATAATATTTCAATTAAAATTTTATTATCATTTCTAATAAATCAAATAAAAACTTTAATGAATTCTAGATATATATACAATTTAAATTTGAAGAAAGATTCATTATTTAGTTTTTATTTTTAGTAAAAAAAAGTTCAAAAAAATTAATTATCTATTTATAAGGCTTATATTGTGCAGAAATGTAAATTTATTCTCATTTTTTAATTTTTAATTTTAAAACAATTCATATTGATTCTAATAAATTTAAAATTTTTATTTAATTAAAATATTAAATTTTTTATATGACTTTTGAAATTTTTTTTTTTGCTTTATTTTAAAAAATTTCAGTATAATTTTATTTTCTAAATGCTCCTCTAATTTAATATCCTGTTATAAGGTATATAAGTTGTAACTAATAAAAAATAATTAAATTCTATATCTTTTTATTATATATTTAATTATTATCTGTTGTAATTTTTATTTTAATTAAAGATATTTTTGCATATGAAATGATAAAGTTTATGATGAAATATAATTATTTTATTCTTTTTAGAAACTTAGCATTAGTAATTTCAATCTAGTTAATTTTACTTATATTTGATTTAGTAAATTTTTAGCATAATTTTCAGATACTTTTTAGTTTAAAATGTTTATATATTTTTAATTTTAATTATCTTCAAATTTTATCTTAATAATCTCTTTTTAAGATAAAGGATATTTATTCTTAATTATCCTTTAATTTTCCTTCAGTTCCATAAAAATTATTTGAGATATTTCTTTTAAGATATTTATAATCATAAGCAAAAGCTAACTTTCTAATTATTTCATAAATTTTTTTGCAATCAATCAATAAGACACATAATTGTTTTTTTCTTTTTATTTATTTAATTTTAAACATATAAATTCAATATGAAATATGAGCACTTTAGTGAGAATATCTTTTATTTGATCTTAATAAATTGCTTTGTAAAGGTAGGCTTTTAAAATTATTTTAACTTTATTATAGAGATTTTCTTGAGTTGAGATTTTATTTCTTTTTTTAGATAATTTTGTTAATTTTATTTTATCTATATGGATAATTAGAATTTTTATAGTCATACCAATGATATTTTCATCTATTATAACTAAGAGATTGTGATGGAATATAAGAGTTTATTAGCTATTATTATTTTTTATTAAACTTACTAATAGAACTAAATATTTAAATGAAGAATTATGAAGCAAAATTTTTGTTGAAGTTTCTTAAAGAATTTACTTGAAGAAGGAAATAAATTTTGCTACTATTATTAATTTTATTTTATTTATTTTAGATTTTATTTTATTTATTTTACATCTAATAAGTCTTCTTCATTTTAAACTTAGAAAAATGATTTAAATTATATGGATATATTTTTAATTAAGCTAATTATCTTTCATATATGTTTTTTCTGAATGATCAATGCTAATATTTGGCAAAATTTTTTATTTAACGTATTGATACAATCATAATAAATTTTTAATTACTAGCTAGGTATATTATTAATCTTGGCTTCTATTCTTTAATGGAAATACAATTAAAGACATTTTCTTAAACTTTTAGGCTAGTTACAATTTCAAGCTGAATAAAAAGTATACATTTTTTAAACTTGTTTATTAACTATTTTTGATAACTGGTACCTTTAATATCTTTGGAAAATTTTAATTAATGATGCTCTTAAATTAAAAAGAAAGATCAGCAAAGGTAATCTTTAATACAAATATTAAAACAGATTGAACTTTTCTTTATTTCCTTCCACATTTAGCATATAATTTATAGCAGAGAATATACTTATAGTTGCTTCTATTAAAAGAAAAACTTAATATTTCTTCTAATTATTTATACATCTATTAATATAAAATCTCATTTTATAATTTAAAAATTGGGGTATTATTTTTAAAAAGGTTGTAAATAATTTCATTATTGCTATTTATTTATAGTTAGATTTTAAGTTAGTTTCTTGCTATTTTCTAATTTATCTTGATTTTGTATTATCTCTATGATATTTTAATTTTTCATCATTATAAAAATAAGCAGGTAGAGGAAAAAATTAAATAGTTTAATTATAATTCATATAATTGAGATATTTATGGATTATATGCTTACCATTAATTAACATGTTTTCAACTCTTTTTAATTAATAAAATTCTATTTAATAACTATTAAGTCTCTTTATTAGATTTTTATTAAACAATAGGCTAGACTTAATTGAATCCAATTTATAATTTTTTTTTCATTTATTGATCTTATGGCTATTTGCAAGACATTCATCATACTAAATTTAAATAGTTAAAAAGTCTTATTTGGTCTTTCATATAAAGAGCTATTAAATCTTTTTAGGTTGGTTCTTACTGAAAAATTTTATAACTAGATATTGAGATTGTATGAACTTTTATTTATTAAGAATCTAAATAATCTTCAATTTTAATGAACATTTAGTTATATAAATTTAAATTCTAAATATTCTAAACTTTAATTATTTTGCCAATTCCTATCTACAACTCGCCATATCTATATAGAATAAAACTAAGCTACATCTAAAGAGAATAGTAGAATTTATCTTTTATAATGAAATATTAATTAGTTGCATTAGAAATAAAAAAAGAAATTAAAATTGTTTTATCTTTATATATTTGAATGCTTTTAATTATTATGCCTATACATTTTTAACTAAAGAGCATTTAAAAAGAAAATATTTCATATGTATAATTTACTCAGGATAATCTAGCTATCCAACTATTTTTATAAAACCTTTCTAGAATTTAAAATATCCTTAGAATTTAAAGCTTTTGATTTATAGTTATTTAAAGACACTACATTCAATACACTTTAAGTATTATAGATTCTCATGAGAAATTCTTTATAAGATAAATATTTTAAATTAATCTTCTATTATAAAATATCTAATTCTCTAAGCCTTTTTAAATACATTATTAATAAATTTTCTTTTTTATAAGAATGAGAAATATACTTATTTAAAGAGATTTTAAGTAATTACATGAAAGATTTATTATTTTATCTTCTTAGCACATGATCTAAAAGCTTTATATACCTGATTTTTATTTATTAAATCTAAATAATATAAAATTAAAAAAATAATTGAAGAATGCTCTAAGATTCTTAGAAAGCATAGAATGCAAGCAATCCATTAATTAGAAAGAAAGTAATAATATTAATGATTTTAAGAGTAAATTATTGATTCATTTTGATTTATCTAATTTTTATATTCATACACCTAATTAAAATACATTTCTCTACAATTCTTTTTTATTTGATACTTCTAAGGATAATTTTATTAAAATACAATGCATTTTAGAGTGCTTTTTATGTTTTGTTTTAAGTTAATTATAAAAGAGTCTAAATTTAGGTTTATATTATCTTTAAGGCTTTAAAAGCTATATATAAAAAAGAATTTAATTTTAAATCTCATTGCTTATATCTAAAAAATTATAGCAGTTAAGTTATAGCGAAAATATTTGTTAAATAGAGAACCTAATAACTGTTCGAAGAGTGAATAGTAGATTTAATATTTTTGAAGAAAATTACTTGAAAATATCACATTAAATATCTTCTATTGTATAAAATAAAAGGATAAAATTCTATTAAAAGTAATCTTAAATAATTTCTATCTAATAAAAAAGTAGATATCTAAATCATATATACAGATTGTTTACATGAAAAATAATTAAATGAAAATAAAGATATTTAAATGAGTAAAATTTATATCTTCATTTTAAACTGTAAAATCGTATCTCATTTTATTTAAATAAATAAAGAAAAAATTCCTAAATTCATAATAAAAAGAATAAAATAAGGACTATTCATTATATGGAATCTAAACAAAGATTTATCTCTAAATTAATTGAAAAATTTAGAACTTTAAAATAATTTATCTATATAGCTATAAAACCAGATTTAGATAGGGATTTAAAGAGGAAGAATTTTCAATTATTAAATGATTTATTAATTAATCAAAGGAAAGATTGATTTTTTTGGAAGTTTTTTTATTATTTGAACATATTCAGGAAACTAGGAATGAAATGCATGAATACCTACAATAAAAAAGTACCTCCTGTTAGTAAGTATATATTGTTATAACCTTTTTAACTAAAAATTTAAGCTGATTACATTGTCTTTCTTTCATTGATATGGCAAATAATAATAATCTTATCATTTTAATTTTTCTATATCAAAGCTTACATGAGTAAAAATATCTTAATTTGGTGTATCGCGCTATAATTCAAAAACAGGATAATTAATGCTACCTTTAATATTTCAAGAAGCTCATTCTTCAGGATTTCTGGTATCCACAACTATAAAACTAAAGTCTTTACTATCAAGAGGCAAAACTTCTGTTTAAATATTAAGAAGAACTTAACTATTAGATGGACTTAAGGAAGGACTATTTGATCCAAAGAAATAGGCTTAGCTATTAAAACTAGAAGCAATTGATTCCTGGGGTTATGATAAAATTTCCATGCTAGCTCTTTACTAAACTCAATTTTTATTGAAAATAGAATTTTACTAAAATGAAGAAGTGTACATCTCCAAAAGTCTAGACAAGGTAAAAGGACTTATTCTTTTACAATTTTCTAACTTAAGCTTCAAAAGTTCCGAGGTAGAAAATTTTTTAAACTTGATAGTATTATTAGATTGGATTTTAGGCAAAGTTTTCTTCTGCTTCACTTTGATTCTTTCAGTAATTTTCCAAGTTATTTTAGGAGAAAATTAACTATTCTTACTAAACATATTTATAAAAAAAAATTAATATCGTTACAAGAAAATAAAAATAAATAAAAAATGAAAATACTTCATTAAAAAATTTATATTTTATAAATTTTTAAAATTTATAAAAAAAAGTTAAAATATTATTTAAGTAAAAAAATAAGAAAATTAACATTAAAAAATTTCAAATTCAAAATTTATAAAAATAATTTTTAATTATAGAAAATATTTAAATATAAATTAATGTTACAAATAAGCTAATCTAAAATAAAAAATAAAAATGAATATAAAAAATCATATTTAGCAAAGAAAGAAAAATTAATTAAAAATTAAAAAATAAATAATACAAGGGAACTTAAAATATTAAAAATAAATTTTAGTCGGAAAAATTTTTTTTTAAAATAAAGTTGAAAATAGATAACTTTATTAAAAAAAATTTTAAATAAAATAAAATAAAAAAATAGAAAATTCTAACAGAGAATCAAGCTCGAATCATTGAGTTCAAAGTAAATCATGCATAACATTATTTATTTTCTTTATTTTTTTTAAATTAATTGTTTTAAAAATTAAAAAAATATTTATTTTTATATTTTATCAGTTTTTTGTTTATTTTTATTTCATTTTTTTCTATCACGATTTTATCTTATTTGATCATATATTTTTTAATTTTTCTTTTCTTTTTTTAGTTCTTTGATAATTTTTTTTTCTAATGTAGTTTTAATTTTTTTCTTTTATCTTTAGATTTTTGATTCTTTTTTCTTTCTTATATATTTTTCAAAATAATTTATTTCTATTCTATGATTCATTTCTTCATTTTTCTATGAATAAATGAAATTAATTAAATTATGTGGTTACACCATTGATAGGTTGATCACAAATATAATAATTTTTGTATTTTTTCTGATTTATTTCAATTTTATAATTTTTTATCAAAGATTTTTTTTCTAATTTTTTGTTGGATCTTTTTATTTTTATTTCTTATTAAGAAATTTTTTCTCTCTTTTTATCAACTATTTAATATTTTTTCTTCTTGTTATCTTTTTTTTCAAATTCATTATCAATTTAATAATAAAATTTTATAGTCAATTAACTTTTTAATTTAATTACTCTCGCTCAATCTTTTTTTCTTTATTAGCTACTTTTTCCTTATACTTCTTATTTTTCACTATATACTTTTAAAACATTTTTATAATCTTAAATAAATTTTATTGTAGAACCCTAATTTAATCTTTAAGTTTAGATCTTTAGGAGATTAATGTCTTATTTTCTTAGAATAATCTTTATACTTTTTTCGATGATCTTATTTAATGTTTTTTATATTGTAAATTTTTAAGAAATTAAATCCATTTTTTTTAATTTATATATAAAATGTCTTTTTACTCTTGTGTTAAAATTTTTCTTAATTAATTTTTATAATTTATCTTAATATTTTATCCTTTTCTTTAAAACATAAAAAATAAACTAATTTTCATTTAATTTAATTTACATTTTAAATTAAAATTTTTAAATCATTTTACAAAAATTTGTATAAAAATTTAAAACATTTATGAACTTTTACATTTAGATTAAGAGAAAGATTGACAGTATCTTTGCAGAAACTAATTATATGATAGTATATTTTGTAGACTTTAATTGTAAAATAGTTTAGATTCTTTTGAAATAAGACTCAAATGAAAAATGATATCTAATTTAAGTTTTAGTTTTCAAAATAATAAGTATATAAAAAACTTTTAAATATTAAGATTAAAGGAAACATTTTCTAAAGTTTCCAAAAAAGCTATAAAAATTATAATTTTTGTAAAAAACTTAATATTATTAAAAAAATGCAAAATATCACTACTGTTAAAAAAATCCTAGTTTTAAAGAAATTTTAAATAAAGATGTATTTAAAATATAATAGAAATAAAGATAGTGAATATAAAATAAAACTATTACAAAATTAAAGCGAAAGATAAAAAAAAAGAAAAACTTAGAAGTATTATTATCTATCTTTAAACCAGAAATAAAATAAAGGAAAATAAAAAAAATAATTTCTTAGATAATAAATGAAGACCTAAAAAAAAACTTTATTTTAAATATGTAAAAAAAAAAAAATTATAATATAAAAATAACAAAATTAAAAATTTGAAATCCAATAAAAAATAATAAAAGGATGTATAAAAAAAAAAAAAAAAAAAAAATTATTGCTAAAATGATTGTACGAAAAAAAAAAAAATTAAAAAAAATTAAATATTTATTTTAACTTTATATTTTATGTAATATATCAAATATATCAATATATATTCAATCATTATTTTTAAATTAATCTAAGTTTTTCATTCAAAACCAAATTCAAAAACTTCATCATGATCTTCATTTCTTCTTTCATTATGCCTATCTTCATTACCATTCCTTCTTCTATCATCATGTCTTTCATTTCTATCACCATTCCTCTCATGTCTGCCATCATTACTTCTTTACTCTCTTCCTTATTCATCATTATCTATTTATAATAAATGATGACCTCCTTATTATCCACCCTACTATCCTCCTTATTATCCACCTTATTGTCCTCCTTATGTCTAATTTCTACCACCTTATTGTCCTCCCTACTAACCTCCTTACTATCCCCCCTATGTCTAATTTCTTCCTCCTTATTGTCCTCCCTAAGTCTAATTTCCTTGTTGTCCTCCTTATTATCCACCTTATGTCTAATTTCTTCCACCTTACTATCCACCCTACTATCCTCCTTATTATCCACCTTATTGTCCTCCTTACTATCCACCCTAAGTCTAATTTCCTTGCTATCCACCTTATTGTCCTCCTTATGTTTGATTTCTTCCACCTTACTATCCACCTTATTATCCTCCTTATTATCCACCTTATTGTCCTCCTTACTATCCTCCTTATGTCTAATTTCCTTATTGTCCTCCCTAAGTCTAATTTCCTTGTTGTCCTCCTTACTATCCACCTTATGTCTAATTTCTACCACCTTATTGTCCTCCCTAAGTCTAATTTCCCTGTTATCCACCTTATTATCCTCCTTATGTCTAATTTCTACCACCTTATTGTCCTCCCTATGTCTAATTTCCCTGTTATCCACCTTATTATCCTCCTTATGTCTGATTTCTTCCTCCCTACTATCCACCTTACTGTCCTCCCTACTAACCTCCTTATTGTCCTCCCTATGTCTAATTTCTTCCTCCTTGTTATCCTCCTTATTGTCCTCCCTAAGTCTAATTCCCTTGTTATCCACCTTACTATCCTCCTTATGTCTAATTTCTACCACCTTATTATCCTCCCTATTGTCCTCCTTATCCTCCTTATTGTCCACCTTATTGTCCCTATTACCTTATTATCTTTCTACTTATCCTTAAGCACTATCAAATCTTTAAATCTTTCTCATTACTAGCTTATTCTGTATCAAAGCACATTCTGCAAACAAGAAAATTCCTAATAAAAGAATTATTGCTGTTTTCATTTTTTATTTCGCCTTTTTCTTCTTCCTTTTAAAACTCTTTTGATAACCGTTTCAAAACCATTTTCAGTCAATTCCAAAACTAAAGTAAAAACCAAAACATTTTTATGCTTAAGATTTTAAAACTACTTCAAATATTTTCAAACATAACTTTTATTTACGAAAAAACATTTTAAACTTATTACATTCACTAAAATTTCAACTTATCCTTTTATATTAATAGAAAACACTTAATTCATCTTCTAAATATTATCATCATTTAAATAACCATAGGTACAAAAATTACAACTCTAAATATCTTCTTTTTCCTTTAATAGATTACAAAAAACTAAATCAAACCATAAGTTCAAATACTCCTTTATAAAACTTATATTCCTTATATCATATTTAAGATTCTTTATACTTATATGTTTCACACTAATTTAATACAAACTTTTATATTTTATGTAATATATCAAATATATATTCAATCATTATTTTTAAATTAATCTAAGTTTTTCATTCAAAACCAAATTCAAAAACTTCATCATGATCTTCATTTCTTCTTTCATTATGCCTATCTTCATTACCATTCCTTCTTCTATCATCATGTCTTTCATTTCTATCACCATTCCTCTCATGTCTGCCATCATTACTTCTTTACTCTCTTCCTTATTCATCATTATCTATTTATAATAAATGATGACCTCCTTATTATCCACCCTACTATCCTCCTTATTATCCACCTTATTGTCCTCCTTATGTCTAATTTCCATTTAGTCCTTCTTTTTCTAATTTCTTTATTGTCATCCTTTTGTTTTATTTCTACAACCTTTCTATTTACTTTATTGATCTCCCTATTCTAAGTCTTTCCTCCTTTGAATATTCTTTTTTTTTCTTATTACAATTCTTTTATTTTTTTTCTTGTCTTGTTCTCCTTACTTCTTACTCCTTTTTCTGTATTTTTAACTTACTTTCTAATATTTTTTATTGTTTTTTTGTTTACCATTTTTTTTCTTTTTTTTTTTATTTTTTTCCTTCTTTTGTATTTTATCTTCATCAGTTTTTACTTTTTTTTGTCTCATTATTTAACTTTTTTTTTTGTCTTATTTTTTTTTCAATGATTATATTTTTTACTTTAAAAAATGTTTTTTTTTTAAATTACTTTTTTTCATTTTCATTTAAAACATTTGATCTTTATTATTTTTGATTACTTTTCTTTTTTTTTTTTTAAATTTTTGTCTCTGCTTATTGATACATAAAACTTAATAATTTCATTTTTTTTCATAATTTTTTCGTATTAATATTTTTTTTCATTACTTTTTTTTATTCTATTTTTTAATTACCTTTGAATTTTTTTCTAAATACATATTTTTATTAGTTTTTACTTAGTCTATTACTTTTTTTTTGTTTTATTTCTACGTTTTCTAAACTAAATTTTAGATCATTTTTATTTAATTTTTTAATAAAAGTGGTTATCATGTTATTGTCATTTCTAAAAATACTTTAAGATTTATTTTTTAAATATAAAGCGAGACTCTTTAAAAATAGGATATTGAGGTTTAAGTTCTTTTTATATGAATTTTTCTTCAATAATTTTTATTCATTCTTTTAAGTCCTGATAATTATTCCAAGCTTTCTATCACCGTTATATTCTATTTAGTTAAAATAAAGTTTTTTCAAATTATTTAAATATAGCTTTGAAAAACTACTTACTTAGGAAATATTGTAATATTTTTAAAGAAAGCTATTTTGAAGAAGATACTTTTGCTGTATAGTTGAATTTTTAATTTGCTCTTTCCCCTAATTCATAACCTAGGTAATTAATTGCATCTTTTAGTTATAATATATCTTTTAATTTTTAGATATATTTATTTATATTTTCTTTTTTTTTGTTAAGTAATTACTTAACATTTTTAAACGATTTTGCTAAGCTTTACTCATGAGAAAACTTAAACTGTTGCTTAAGTAATTTTTAACATTCATTTATGAACTTGGAATGTTCTATTAAATTATTTGCAAATCCAAATACATCAAAATTTTGAGCCTATATTAAATCCTTATTTTTTTAGTTTTCTTCTAGACATCTTTTAACTATAAAATAATATAAAATAACAAGAGCAATACTATGACTACTTCCTTGTAGAGCTCTATTATTAATTTTAATTGATATTGTAAGATAATCATAATAATAAACTTAGTCTCAATATTGTCATAACATGATTATTTAACAAGAACTAAATTTAAAGAGTAATCTTAATCTTATCAAATGATCAAAAAGTAATTTCCTTGATATAATATCGAACATTTTTTATACTTCATTTAGGAAATCTATTATTTGCTTTTAATACGAACCTTCTACGATGTAGCTCATAATCTATTGGGTAATTAGCTTTTTAGATTATAGATTGTTTACAAATAAATCAAAATTAAGCTGGTTGCAAAATATTTTGGCTATAAATATATTAATAGAATCAATATGCCTTTGATTTTTCATATTTTTTAGTAAGCATTTTAGTAAAGCATTAGGGATTCAATTTCGTCAAGCACTCCTAATACCTTTTACATTTATGAATAATGTTTATTTCGTTCATTGCATTTGATACATAAATGCTCTCAATATATTATTGATAAACCTTGTAATTATTCATCTTCATATTTGATAAATTCTACTTTGATACTAAAATTACTTGAAGCTTTATTATTTTCTAGTTTATTGAGTATTTTTTAGATTTCTAAGTTTACAAAAAAGATGGACTTAGTTTATTTACTATATAACTTTTTTAATATAATTCATTAATTTTTCTATTTTAAATAGAAATTTCAACTTAGGTTAGTTTGAAAGTTTATCAAAACTTGACTCTCTTAGCTTTCTATTAATTATTATACTAATTAAAATTCATTCTATTACCAATTCTTACCTTTATTTGTAATATTACTACTTTAAACGCATCTTAGGGCTTTTATTTAGAATTTATGGTTTATTATCTTTCATGAATTAAGAAGTTTTGTAAAGTTTAAATAATAAAAGGAAATAAATATCAAAATTAAATATTTTTTAGAATAAAGAAAGTCTTGAAATGGTACTACTACAAAAGCATCTGAGCTAGTTTTGGTTGAAGAGACTGTAACTATACTGCTAAAGGAATAATAGATGAAACAGCTTGGAAAATTTATAGAAACATAAATTTATACAATTAAGTATGTAATATGTTAAAATGAAAAATAACAGATATTTGAGTAAGCAAAGTAGGAAGATATTTACAAGATAGCTTAAAGCATTTTGAATAGGGATAATGAAATAAAATTGAAATATCTCATTGTATAGCAAAATAAGACTTCCAAATGATGAACCATAGCTTAATGCAAAAAGGAGAAGCAAAAATAGAAATGATAAAGGCGTTCAAACTATCCAAAATAACTAAATGTAGCTGGAGATAAAGTGCAAATAACTTATAAGGCAAGAAGAAGACAAAACCAAAATAGAGTAAATAATCTAAAAGATTCAGTAAATAAGTAAAAATGAAATTTTATTATGAATACTTAAACTCTACAATAAATTTAAGTTAAAGGGATATCTTTCAAAGTTTCCATATCTTTAACTTAAGTCTAATAATTTATTGCAAATTAAAAATGATGATTGATAAGAGTAATTATAAAGAAAGCTTTAAACTAACAAACCCTCCTAAAAAAACTACAAAACTTGATTGTTATACAAACCTTGTAAAGATAAGTTATACGAGAAAATAACTATAGGCTAAAAAAACAAACAGAAAAATCAAATATAAAAAATCAAATATTTTAAGACTGTAAAATTAAGATTAAAAATTTTTTTAATCTTGAAGTGATTTAGATTCAATTTATTGTAAAAAGAAACTTAAACTAATCAAAATAGAACAGAAAAAATGATAAATAATTAATCTAACACTAGGCTCAAGTAAATAAAAAAATTTTAGATAAAACATCAGCAAAAAATCAAATATTTTAAGTAACTAATAATAAGTTAAATGATAGCTAAAAACTATGTATATTCATTATAAGAGGAGTAAGAACTAATAAAGATAAATTACTTTATTTTTTGTAAGTAAAATAAATAGACTTTATGGCTTTGAAAGAAATAAAGGTTGAATCAGTTGTTGAAATTCAATATATAGGATATAGAACCATCATAAAAGCAGAATCCAATCACAGCAAATATGTGGCTTTTTGAATAAAAGAAGAATATATTTACCAGATAAAAAAAATAGATATAATTAGACTTAATTAAACAGATTATATAAAAGATGATGTATAATATATCTAAGTTTAGATATTGTACTAGCATTAATAAATTTTATATTTCAGTAAAAAGCACAAATAAATCTCTTTTATGATGACCTACGTCAATTCTTATATACATCGAACGATCAACAACTTGAAATACTATTATTTTGAGATTTAATGCACATATTTTTATTATTTGCCAAATTAGATTAACTTAGCAGGTTAATACAAATAAGACTTATTGAATGACTTTCAATTATAAAGTTAGATCCAAATAAAGTCCCAATTTATATCCTTATATAAAAAATAGAAAATCAAAAGTTTATTATATAATATATATTTCTTTAAAACCGTCATAGTTGTTCGAAGGTGAACAACAAGGTCATCTTCATCAGAGGTTGGGGAAGTTAAGTACCCATAATCGACTTTATGTCTTCCTCTGCTTTGGTTTGGCCTCGAGACATAAGATTCTTAGACCTTCGACGTTGGCTTGACTTGGTTTCGTTTATTTTTAATACTGGAACGAAAAAGAAATAATATTGCGAGCTTCATCAGAGGTGGGGAATTAAAGTACCCATAATTGAAACATGTCGTCCTCTGCTTTGGTGATGCAATGAGATTTATTATTTCTTATCAGATACTTTTATTACTTCTAATATTATTAAAACTATCTTTATAAAAGGAGATCAATAGGAGAACACTAACTATGCGTAATAATACTTCAAATCATAAAATTTATTAAGTTGAATCTTAAGCCAAAAAGAATAAATTTCTATAAACTTAAATAAGCAGAATGTCAAGAAAAATTGCAAGCATTATTTGAAGCAATTGATATGAGTGAACTTTCACATGAAAGTTTCGAAGAATTTTTTAATAAATGAAAGAAAAAAATTAATAATATGTAAATAAAGCTTATGGAAATATAATAAATCAATAAAAAAACTTAATATTCAAATGAAAATATACATCAAATTAAAAAAAATTCCAAAATAAAAAATTTAATAAATAAGGATATCAGTTATTTAATTGGAAATTAAATATGGATAAGAAGCTAGGATAAATATAGGATACAATAAAAAATAGCAAAACTAAAAAAAATACAATCTTAGATGAAAAAATAAAAAAACCTAAATTGTATGTTGAAAGAAATGTAGAGATTAGTTTTAAAAGAAACAAACGAATATTGAATATTAATCGAAGAATATGTACTAAGATATAAAATAAATTGAAAAAATATATATAAAAATGTAAATAAAAATAACCAAATAATAAAAAACATATACATTCGTTAGATATTATAATGTAAGATATAAAGAAATGCGAAAAAAAATGTCATAATGAAAAATGGATTGACAAAATTGAAGAAAATCATATGAACGCAGGATTTGACAACATGCTTAATATAAAGAAGTCAATTATTTGAAGACAATATTTAATGAGCATTAACTATTAAAATATAACTAACATACGAAATAGTAAATATGCTAATTTGTTAAAGCTTTAACCAAAAGTAGCTGAGGAGTTTAAAAACTTAAATAAATTTTATTTTGAAGAAGAAGATAAATGGAAAAGAGGAAAAGAGGAAAAGAGGAAAAGAGGAAAAGAGGAAAAGAGGAAAAGAGGAAAAGGAAAAGAGGAAAAGAGGAAAAGAGGAAAAGAGGAAAAGAGGAAAAAAAGAGGAAAAGAGGAAAAGAGGAAAAGAGGAAAAGAGGAAAAGAGGAAAAGAGGAAAAGAGGAAAAGAGGAAAAGAGGAAAAGAGGAAAGAGGAAAAGAGGAAAAGAGGAAAAGAGGAGGAAAAGAGGAAAAGAGGAAAAGAGGAAAGAGGAAAAGAGGAAAAGAGGAAAAGAGGAAAAGAGGAAAAGAGAGGAAAAGAGGAAAAGAGGAAAAGAGGAAAAGAGGAAAAGAGGAAAAGAGGAAAAGAGGAAAAGAGGAAAAGAGGAAAAGAGGAAAAGAGGAAAAGAGGAAAAGAGGAAAAGAGGAAAAGAGGAAAAGAGGAAAAGAGGAAAAGAGGAAAAGAGGAAAAGAGGAAAAGAGGAAAAGAGGAAAAGAGGAAAAGAGGAAAAGAGGAAAAGAGGAAAAGAGGAAAAGAGGAAAAGAGGAAAAGAGGAAAAGAGGAAAAGAGGAAAAGAGGAAAAGAGGAAAAGAGGAAAAGAGGAAAAGAGGAAAAGAGGAAAAGAGGAAAAGAGGAAAAGAGGAAAAGAGGAAAAGAGGAAAAGAGGAAAAGAGGAAAAGAGGAAAAGAGGAAAAGAGGAAAAGAGGAAAAGAGGAAAAGAGGAAAAGAGGAAAAGAGGAAAAGAGGAAAAGAGGAAAAGAGGAAAAGAGGAAAAGAGGAAAAGAGGAAAAGAGGAAAAGAGGAAAAGAGGAAAAGAGGAAAAGAGGAAAAGAGGAAAAGAGGAAAAGAGGAAAAGAGGAAAAGAGGAAAAGAGGAAAAGAGGAAAAGAGGAAAAGAGGAAAAGAGGAAAAGAGGAAAAGAGGAAAAGAGGAAAAGAGGAAAAGAGGAAAAGAGGAAAAGAGGAAAAGAGGAAAAGAGGAAAAGAGGAAAAGAGGAAAAGAGGAAAAGAGGAAAAGAGGAAAAGAGGAAAAGAGGAAAAGAGGATGAAAAAGAGGAAAAGAGGAAAAGAGGAAAAGAGGAAAAGAGGAAAAGAGGAAAAGAGGAAAAGAGGAAAAGAGGAAAAGAGGAAAAGAGGAAAAGAGGAAAAGAGGAAAAGAGGAAAAGAGGAAAAGAGGAAAAGAGGAAAAGAGGAAAAGAGGAAAAGAGGAAAAGAGGAAAAGAGGAAAAGAGGAAAAGAGGAAAAGAGGAAAAGAGGAAAAGAGGAAAAGAGGAAAAGAGGAAAAGAGGAAAAGAGGAAAAGAGGAAAAGAGGAAAAGAGGAAAAGAGGAAAAGAGGAAAAGAGGAAAAGAGGAAAAGAGGAAAAGAGGAAAAGAGGAAAAGAGGAAAAGTTCTAACTAAAATATAATTTTTACTCTAGAGGAAGAAAGAATATTCACCAAATAATACAGGAGATTAAATTCAACGAAATTAAACTAATACGACATTAAAAAAGCTTAAGTGGAAAAAATATTATGAGGTAGCTATAGATTTTAAATACGAATACGATTTTTATTAGAAAATATACGGAATAAATAAATTTAATTATCTAAGATTCAATAAAAGAAGTAGTTGAGAAAAATTGGATTTATAGATTAAGCATTTCCTTATCTTTTAGCAATAGGAAAAGACTGCTAGCTGGTCTAAGTGTTAGCATTTGAATCTATAAATAATTGGTTAAAATAAAAATATATAGATTAAAAAAAATTAAATTGGATATTTATAATTTAAATATTGAGAAAACATAATATTTGCAAAAGGATGTATAACCTTATGAAAAAACGAAAGATGAATAAAGATTCAAAGAAATAATCGAACAGAAATCAATTTTCAATTATTACAAGAGGACTTAATAAGATAATTATATCTAAATTAGCAAGTCATTAGATATTAGATCTTTTGAAAGAAAACTATGAAGAAGTATGGAAATTTAATATGAAAATGTAAGATTGGAGACATGCTCATTTTATTGGCAATTATTTTTCTGGTCAAAATATACATATTCCTATTAAAAGAGAAACTACATTGATTCATTATCATTATTTTAATTTTTTTCTACTAATAGCTTTGATTAATATATTTTATATATTATCTATTTTAAAAAATTTAATTTTTTATTATTTTTTGGTCTTTTACTTAGCTGATATGTAAATTTTGTACAGTTTTTATTTTAATTTTTTAGTGATTTTTAAATAAGATTTTTTATAGAATTTTTTATTTAACCTCATAAATTTTTTAAGGATTAATTTTGATATAGTCAAAAATATTGCTGCTTTAACTACTTGAGTATCTAGATCTTTTATTATAAATCAAGACTACTGTGATTGCACAATATTTTTATTTCTTCATATAACTCAATGCATGATCTTTCTTATTCAATATTGGCTTCGCTTGTTAAATGTCTAAATTTGGCTTAGACTTATTCAGATATTTCTTAAGCTTTATCTATTATTTGCTAAGGAAAACTAGACTGTTTTGCTATTTATATACCATAGCCTTATATCAAATTACTTGGTCCTTGTGTAACTTTGAATTCGGGCATTATCTAATCTTTGATTTAAGTTTTCATATGAATATTTTTGACTTAAGGATACATTTATTCTAATGATGTTAATTAATGAAAATGTGTCACTAAAACAGCAAAGCAACTTTTTGATAGAATTGCTTCCAATACAGCTCATGCAATACTTAAGCCGTCTTCATGACTAGTTCCTCTACCAAGTTCATCTAATAAAACTAAAGATATATACTCTTATTTACTTTTACTGCTTGAAAGAATGAATGAAGTCGTTTTCATTTCCATTAAGAAAGTACTTGAGTTTTCTTCAATTGAATCTTCGTTTATTAGCTTGGAAAAAATTTGATGGACAATACTCATTTATGCCTTATTAGCAGGAATGAAACATCCAGCTTAAGCAAGAATTATGAGTAAAGCTATTTGCTTTAAATATGTTGTCTTTCCACTGGCATTTGGGCCAGTAATTATCAAACATTATCTTGCGGAGTTGAATTGAATATCATTAGATTAGATTTGAATTTAGTTTTTTTGCAAATTTAAAACAGGATGTCTAGAGTCTTTTATTAGTATGCTTCTGTCTTTTTAAATCAGAGTAGGCTTTACGCATTAACAAATTAATGTATAGTTAACGAAGCTTATTATCATATCTAAATTAGAAATATTTAGTTCCATTTAATGTAGACACATTATTTTATCTCTTATTTTTTGATTAGTTCCTTCAAGGCTTTAATTTGTAAGAAATAATATCTCCTAACTTAAAGATTTAATAACTTCATTAAGCCTAAAAAGTTCCTAAGTATATCCTACAATCTTATTATTCTTAACATTCTAGTTGATTAATATTATTACTTCGTTTAATTTTCTAGATTTATTGAAATCATCTTTTTTAATCTCCAATTGGAATCCTTTTGCTTCAGATTATTAGAGTTTCAATGTAGGATATATAGACTTTCATTACTATTCAATCTCATAAACTTAATTCATACATTCTGAGAATTTATTCCTTATAAAGTCTAATTTTTCATTAATTCCTTACTTAACCAAGTAAAATATTTAATTTCTTTTATGTTATTTGTTATTCCTATTTGCCTATGCTATTTGTTCATCAAGGATAAGACTAATTTCACTATAAAGATAATCGATACGGATATCTTATATCTATGTGACAATTGAACTTATCAATTAGGAGTTGTAAATTAGATCTCCAGATTAATCTGAACGAGAACTTAAGACTCGAGTACTGTGTTCGTTAGATACTGAAACTTTCTAATTTGTACTTGAGGAAATTTTATTTAAGTCTTAGTTTCTAAACTATGAAAAGATAGTTCTTAAGTTAATGAAATTCTCTAAAATTTCTTTCAGTTCAAATATGTTAATACTCTATATTTTGGCTATCCTTCAGTCAGTATTATTATGCTTAATTTTAAATTTTTTTATTACTAGTTCTAAATCTTTAAACTTTGGAATAATTCTGGATAACTCGTAAAACAGCTACTGGTTACTAATTAGTTCCTATACAGCAAGCTATCTTTCTGATATTGTGTCAATGTCTGTACTCGGTTGAAGTAAACTAGATCTAAGCAAACGTTTTCCACCTCTAGTGTGTGTTTAAAAGCATCCACAAAGAGTATCTTTAGTGTTGTTTAAGTTTTCTTTATTTAATGCTATTTCAAGATTCTAGATGGTAGGTAAATCAATAAGAGTGATAGTATCTAAGTGTAAGTACTTTATATGTAGTGTATTCATATAGAATGAGATTCCTCTAGTTTCTTCTATATGTGAAAATAAAGCGGCAAGACATGACATTGATACGTATTTACTCGCATAATCTTGCTCCAGAAATTAGTATTCAGTTCCACTTGCCTAATATATTTAAAGTCCTCTTGTATCATCAAATTTGCTTCGAGGTACTAGAATAAGAGGAACTCCTTCAAACTCTTCTTTAATTCTTTCATATAAAACAGAATTTTCTAAAGTAGCAAGAATACATATTTCTAAAGGAGTTCACGCATATATTAAAGACAGTGTGTGTATATATGAGGAACTATCAGAAAATTGTGAGATCTAAACATTATAGGACGTTTCATGAAAAGCTGCGATTCCTATTTCTTAACATCTATTTTCAGAAATTACTAGTACAAACTATGCTTCATACATTGGAGTTTTAGGTGTAGTACTACATCTCTAGCTTTGTAATGATGTGTGATAAGGAGTTTAGCGCATTTTTATTTATATAATATGATATTTTTGATATTCATTAGATATTTCATATTTTCATTGTATTATAATCAAGTCTAGAATCATATTCAAGCAGCTTTATCTATATATATTTATAGCTATAAAGATGGAAGCAAACTATTATAAGCCTTAAATTATATATGACTTAAATTGCTTAGACCACTTAAATTAGCTTAGATATTTAAAAGCTTTATTTAAATTATGATTTCTTAAGTTTTATGAGTTATATTGGTTTATATTACTATAAACGCTAAAGTTGAAAGCAGGAAAAAGTAGCTTCAGACTTAAATAAAAATGATTAATCATTCTTTTTTTTAAATCTTTAAGGATACTAAATAGCCAAATTCAGTCTTTCTCTTCCTTTTCTTTTGTCTAATAATCCGTAATAGTCTCTTCATATACTTAAAAGATTGTCTAAGTTAAAGCAAAATTGAATATTCTGATTTAATGTGCTTAAGAGTAAAGATAGAAAGTATGGGAAGTAAGGAATAAATTAGAAATGCTAGTGATGGAAGTAATTAAATAGAGTAATGATTTGATTTGTTTACCTTTAATTAAAATTAAACTTAATTAAAAAAACTCCTATTATTAAATATGCGGCATGGATTTGTGCCGCAAGCTTAAATATTAACCATTGATTGATTATAATCAGCTTTAGCAAAAACCAGGCTAGAAGGAGATTTCTTGCAACAGTCTCCTGTTAGCCCAGAAATTAGATAAAAGTGCTTGGAATTTTTGCTAGAAACTGTAATTCATTAATTTTAGGCTGAAGAATTAAAATTAACGCCTGTCACCAAAATGCGATCTTTTGCACTTTTTGATAGAATGCTTAGTCTAAGAACACTCTAAAAGGAAGCTCTGGAGTTGTTAACTTTAGGCTGCGTCTTGATAGCAGTAAAACTGGAAGAAGTAGAAATTGGTGCAATTACTTAGCTGCTCACATGATTTGAGCCTCCTTGGTACAAGAATTTATAGTCAATGGAATTTTACATCTGCTATTAGCTTCAGTTTAATTTATACCCTTTAACACCACTAGAAATTATAGAAAGCTTAGCTTTATGAGCTGGCGATTCTAGCTTCGTAAGTTAGAGTACTGATTTTGCAATGCATGCTTGGTTTGGTAAGATTTTACTTAGATTATGAGTTAAGAATGGAAGGAGAAATTATCTTAGCATGTGCTGCTATTGCTTGTGTTAGAGGAGTTAAAATTCTTCCACTCTAAGAACTAAACATTACGTTCGTAAGGCTTTCATATTAGGAGCAAGTTCAGAGAGTCCGTGAAAAGCTTATTTTATCCTTGGTGTCTGGCTTTGAAGGAATTGAAAAGGAGCAAATAATCTAGCAATTAAATTAGTCGTGATTGCTAGTTCAGCACAACTTAGCGTTTTTATTTCTTCAATATAACCGGATAATTAATTGTTAATTTTTAACTTTTATCTACAATCACCTTTCTAACTCTCCTTAGTAACTATCTCAAAATCAACTTTTACTAAATAATAAAATCATCAAGTCTATAATATAATTACCCAGATTACTATCTGCTTGAGAGAAATAAACTTTATCTAGACTTAGGAAAATTATTTTAGCCTTAAGAGTAGGAAGATAATAAAACTTGGTGTTCTAATAACTTAAATTCAGATTTCTAAAATAAAAGAGTATAGAAACTTAATTTATTCCACATAACTAAAGGAATAAGAAAGAGCATCATTGAAATAATTTAACCATTTAGGTTTTATTTAGGTAAGAGCAATTTTATGCTTATCCTACTAAAGCAAGTATGTTAATGATAATTTAAATATATGAAATGGTATATAAAACTATAGATGAGATGAATAGTAAGGATTTAAATTAACATAATAGCGAATAAAATAATAGATTTAATTTAGTTGCATAAGCATCATATTAAATTAGATATTTAAATGGAATTAAGAAAAAAATTAAATCCTAGCTAGTTTAGAACTGCAGCTGCTAATGCAATTGGAAAGTTAGGAAGAAATGATACTGCTAAAACAGGAGAGGCAGAACTTAAAGAAATTTTTACTAAAATTACAGAAGAGTAAGTAACTGTCGTTTTTTCTTTACTTTAAGAAACCAATGAACATTTAACGTTGGCACATAAAAGAGAAATGATTAAAGTTTATGGCTTGATGGCTGAAGTAATGGAAGGAAGCTTTGTCCCTTATATTTAAAGATGTGTAACTATATTAAATAAAAAACTCAAAGAAGGAGACACACATGTTCAAGATGCTATTAGCTTAGCTTTTGGTCAAATAGTTCATAACGTTCTTCATACCATACCCGAAGTTGAAAACAGTTGTAAAGAATTAGGAGCGATTTTGAAACCTCTGTTTGTTAATTTAACATCTTAGAATAAAAATATACAAATTGGAAGTGCACTTTGCTTTACTAAGATCATCCAACATGCACCTTTAGAGTGCTTGAAATTTACTTTACCAAAAATTAGTTCCAAAATTATAGAAACGCTATAATCTAATGCTACAAAATGCTAAACTCAAATTTTAGAAACCCTGGATGCTCTCATTTTGAGTGTAGAAGCAGATTTCTCTTCCAATCTCGAATTAGTGATACCTGTGCTTTTTGAGAACATAAAGAGCGAAGATTGAACGACTAGAAAGCAATGCATTGATTGCTTAAAGTCGCTAGGAAGTGTTATACCAGATTTCCTTACGAACTTCAAACAGTAAATCCTTGATGTTCTGAGTAATTATAGAACTGACAGAGTTAAGCCTGTAAGAGATGCAGCTATTGAGACATTGAATATTATTAAAAAGATAAAGTCAGAAGAAGATGAAAATTAGAACTAAAAATAAGTATCTCAAAAACCCAGTCAAGAGAAGGACAAAAAAGCAAATTAAAAATAATAGTCTTAGAAAGAAAATACTAATGAAGAAGAAAAGGAATAAAAAGTGATAAAAATCTAGCTTGGCAGCAAATAACAACCTCCTTTGACGACCTAAGAGAAGGAAAATAAAAGAAAAAGCTTATTTAGCGGACCTGTCCATGCGGAATTCTTCAAGAATTAGTAGCAAGCAAATGATATAGAAATATTAGTTAAAGAACCAAAAAATTTAAATAAGTAATAGAAAGTCTAAAAACATGTGCAAGAAAAGCAGAAGGAAGAAAAAGAAAATTTATTAGAGGAACAAAAGAATTAAATTTAGAAAGAACAAAATGAGAAAAGCTAGGAAAGTAAAGAGCAAATAATGGAAAAAGAATCCAATAACAGTTAAGAAGAAAATGAGTAAGAAAGCTAGTAAGAAGAATAAGATGAGTTGGTTTAAAATGAAGATGAAGATAATAAAAAGAAAGAAGATAATTTTTTAGAAGATGTATAGACAAGCTCTTAAGAGAGTTAATCAGAAGAAAACGAAGAAAATGGTTTTTCCGATTAAAAGTAAGATCTAAAAAAGATTGAATAAGTGAAAGTTACAAATTTAATATAACCTCAAAAAACTTAAATAAACTAGAAAAGCCCAAAAAATAATAAAGTAACCGAGGAATTTTTTTAGCAAAGCAATGAAAAATAACCTTATAATTTAGACTAAGAGGAAGATTTTTAATAGAACTTTGCATAGCAAAGATAGGAACGATCTTATAGTTAGTAGTAACATTCCTATATTCCATAATAGTTCTAATAGCCATTTCCACATAAGAATCTTAATTTATAGGAAGTTCAGTAATAATAGAGAGTACAAACTGCAAATCCTTCTTTACCATTTTAACAACCATAGTTTTAAGACAACTTTATGCAATAATAGCACATTAATCCTTTTGGTAAAATGAATTAGTATGCTCCATACAATATGCCAGCATAAATGCAATAAAATACTAATTAAGCCATGCTTCACTAATAGCCTATCTATTATCAATATCAAGCATAACAAGCTCAATATCCTTCTTACTAAACGGATCTGAGATAAGAATTTCTTTAATACTAAGCCTGAAGCTAAAAGGAAATTTAACATTTGAATTAGAAAATAGTAAGTCTTGAGAAGTTAGTCGACTAACTTAATATGTTACTCGAAAGAAAAATGAGCGTTCTTATATAAGAAGTTAAGCAAAGTAGAAGTGGAGCGAACGAGTAACTAAGCATTTTGTTTTATTAAACCAATTATTTAAATAAATAAGCAGTACTTTATCACTTCTACATGTCTCCTTAATAAATCTATCCATCATTATTGTATTCCAGTATATAATTAAAGCCAACACCTTAATACTCTTCTCAAGCTTAATTGCAATAAATAGATTTTTTAATTCTAAGTAGCTATATTTTTAATTTAATCTTTCTAATACAAATAGCTAATTTTAATTTTAACAAGAAATAGCTTATCTTCAGTTTATTTCGAAGTTTAATTTTTAAATTTAATTTCATTAAGCTCTTCCTTGTGTTTTCTAATTATTAAAGAATTAATTATGGTTATACAGCATTTATATTGAAAGCATTCTTTCATAAATTTAACATCTCAAGTAATAAAAAAGGTAAATCTTACCCTTATTAGTTTATCTTTAGATTAAAATGGATTTAGTTTATTTCTGTATGATTATATATTTTTCAAATAATAGTTCTCATTACTTTTACATTATGATTTACCATCTTTTACATCTTTATCTTAAAGTGTCAGTTTAACTTGTTTAAGTTAACTTAAGCAATTTATAAATTGGGTCTATTACCATCATTAGCAAAGTATGTACTTTCTACTTTTGAAACTTAAGTAAAAGGTTAGTTTATTGTAAATAGACTATTAACTAGAGGAATTAAGTCTAATTTTTTAGCTAATTATATAAAGCAGGTTTAGTATCTCTTGGATTAGATCTCCAAAGAGCTTTTTCTAAGTACTCTCATTAAGTAAAGTTTAGATAGTTAAGGTTAGAAATACAAGGATGCTAATAGTTAGATAAGAAAGCTAATAAAGGAGAAATTAGATAGTTTAATTGCCTGTTTAATTAAAATTCGGTTTTGCTTTTAAATAAAAATGAATAAGTGAGAACTAAGCCATTCTCATGTGCAGAAGATTCAATCAACTAGAAATTATTGCTTGGTTAAGGATGAAGTAGGAAAAGCTAAACCTACTGTTAGAAATCTACCTCCAGAGTGATTCACATACGGAAAAAAAAGCGGAGATGACTAAGAAGGAGCTGGAATAGTCACTCGTTCTTGGAAGTTTCACACTTAGAGTGCTTTAAATAAATAAGATATGGACTTCATTAGATTAAATAGAATTGGACTCTAGACAGGCAATGTTTCAAGCAAAGATTTCAGGTAATTTAGGAAATCAAATGATCAAATGAGATTAAAAACACGCATTGGAAGTAGAAAAAGCAATAAAAGACCTGATTTATAGGAATTTATATTTGGTAAACCTTGTAGACCTCCTACTCCAGTTGATGGAGTAATAGGAAATTTATATGGAAATATAGCCTCATCTCATAATGATAGGATATATGACGAATAAAAAGTAAGAACCATTATTCAGGGACCACCCTTAAAATTAAGTTCAATTAAACCAACTAAAGCATCTACTATGGCTGCATCTGCTGTTCTATAAAGCAACGCTCAACTTACTAGATATTAAGTTTAAACTCCTGAATTATTTAAGATGACCAAATTTTAGAACGTGAGACCAAGAACTGAATCATATTCAAGAAGAATCCCAACAGCCATTATAAAATATAGATCTTTAGTAAATGAAGGAAGTCTTCCATATGGTCCTGGCAGCTCAAGAGCAGGATTTTTAAGTACCAAGAGTGCAAGAGTTGGTTCCAAAGAACTTCAATATGAAGATAAAGAGATCTAGTGCATGACACCTAAAAGTCGAACTTCTAAAATGCAGACTATTGAATGAAAAAATGAATGCATACCAACTATTCTTTTATAGATTTAATTTAATAAATTTCTATTTAGAATCCTTATATTTTAGCACTTTCAACTAAATTTAATGCTTAAAGCTTTTAAAAATATACATCTATCTCATTTAATCGCTCAAGTTTATATATCACCAAGAAATTAGATTAGATGAAGTGTAGATATTTGGTAATTTCTTATCTAATAAAGGAAAAATTTTATTAAATAAGTAGTTTGTTTAATGCCTTTAAATATGAAATTGATATGTAAGGACTGGTAGATAACTATTATCATTATAAATAAAACTAAAATGAAACTTCCTCTTCTTTTAGTCATTATGCATCTATTGGCTTATATAAAAATCATCTTATTGATACATAATCAATTGGTCTTACTTTAAGGAATCAATTCCCTATTAGGATAATATAATCTTAATTTAAAAATCCTTTCTAACCTTACCTTTTAGCGGGTTTATTAAAAGATGCAAAAATAATAATCAGAATTTCTAAATTCAACACTCTAGAGCAACCTATCATTATAATATTCTGATGAGTAATTAAATAATGTGACTAATACTATATTATTATATCTCTCTAGGAGATTGGAAAACAGCAAGGAGGAATGAGTTAAGTAATACAGATGAAGAGATTAGAATTAAATGTAATAGAGTGTAATTAATTTAACCTAATTAAAATAGAATTATTTTCTTAAGATAAAATTAGCTTATAAATGTAAGATTGGATAGAATATTATAACCTAAACTTTCTGAGACATAAAATAGAGAATGAAATAGGATTAACTGAAACTGATTTAACTTCTTTCACGATAGATGATGTGAATAATGATTTAAAAAGAGCCACTGGCTCTAATAACTAGCAACTTTTCACTAACTTAGAATTTATTAAGCTCAGGTTTGCCTGAATCTTAATGAATTTGAAGCAGTAAGAAATGAACTAGTCTTTTAATTTGGTAGAGCAAGTTTAAAGCATTCTTAACTATCTACCAGAAAACTAAGAGTGGATCTCGAATTTTGGTCTCCTTAACTAGACATAAAAAATAATATTAATAGGGCTGACGTTTGACGATTTTTATCAACTGACGAGAGAAGAAATTGAATAGCTAAGTACTATAAATTTTAATTAAAAGCAGCTATTTAGTAAACTAGATATCACTAAGCTAAGATTTGCCTGAAATATGATGCATTAGAAATCTACTGATTTAGGAAATATCTCCGTTAGTTCAACTTCAACATCTTAGTTTGCAACTCCAAGTTTATCTGGTTTTTTTCAGAGTTTTACTCCAGAACCTAAATCAATTAACTCTGAAAGTACAAAGTTATAGAGGTCTGAATTTTTCGCTCACACATAGGAAGTTATGCAAGAAAAAGTGGAAAAGCTAAGTATAGAGCAAAATCTTCAATCTTTCTATCAATAGTTTGATGAAATTTTTTTCGATCTATACAATAACTTTGCGAAGTAATTTTATCTAAACTAAAATATAACCATTGAAATAACCAAAAGCATGCTATAACTAAGAGCTGAATAGAAGTTTCTTACAAAAGTGTAAGCTTAGTTAGAAGAATATCAAAGAAGCATCACTGCTAGAATAATTTAAATTTAGGAATTGAATTAAGGTTTGTTCTAGCATATGATATAAGGCTATATAAAGGATTTAGATTAATAGGTAATTATATTCATTATACTACATTATGAGTATATAACGCATGTGATGATATTTGGAACTAATGATAGCATTAATATAAAAATGCAGGAAATCTCTTATTTTTATAATATACTTAAAACTTTCCAAGTTCATATAAACTTCGTACCTTAAAAAGGAATGATTGAAGATATAACTTAGTAGTATTTAAGCTAGAACTTTAAGTAAAGCAGAACGCTAGAAATAGAATACTATGAGGATTCGAGTTTGTTCTTCTCTAAAAAGATCCCAATCTTATATAAAAAAGAGTTGATATTGAATGAACCATTTCTATTTATCTGATAGCCTTAATTTAAAATAAATTTAAACTACTTTGAGAAAATTCTGAATCAATAGAAGGAACAAAAGCTAATACAACTATAAATAATGGACATTAAACAACCAGAGAAAAGAAAGTTGACTGAGGCCTAAAGCATTCTATAGACTCTGATTCAAACTTTAGGGATTGATTTCCAGCAGAAATAAACTCTAGTTGTTTACTTCCAGTTAATAAAGAACTACTATCATAGTTCGATTGAAAGCTAACTAGATAAAATCTTCGTTACTTAGCAATAAATATGCATTTAGTAAAAATAAAACATTTATTAAGAGGAAAAATAAGCTGAACTCCAAAAGAAAAGGCTAACTTTATGCAAGTAGGAGTATGTTACACTCTAGCCAAATAGCAATGAAAATAAACATTTAGTGGAGTAGATATAAATCAAAACCCAAAGAACTTCAATCTCTAATACTGAGATTGAGGATAAGGGTAAATACAAAGATGCAGAAACACAAACAGATAATAGATAAAACGGTTCAGAGAACAATTTGAGCAGTAAATTTTAAAGTGGACAAAGCCTAGAGTAGAGCTAAGTGAAATTATCTGAAAATACCATGTACTTAACGTTCAACTAAGTTCTAAATAATTCCTATTAAGAAAATTAAAATTAAAAGTAGAACAATAACCAGAGCTTTGAAAATAAAGAAAGTGAACTATATGAAACAGCTTTGTAAAATGATCTTTTAGAGCTAAAACAATAGAGTGAAAGTGAGAGCTTATAGAAAATATAATCAAACTATTTGAAAGAATCTAATGAAGAAATTAGCAATGAAAATTTGAAAAGTAGTGGTAAGATAAGCGAAGAAAAGGTGATCAGTTAGCAATAAAACTTAGAGAAAGCTATTGTGACATAAGAGAATATAGAAAGT
Source organism: Loxodes magnus (assembly GCA_946699065.1). Classification (NCBI taxonomy): domain Eukaryota; phylum Ciliophora; class Karyorelictea; order Loxodida; family Loxodidae; genus Loxodes; species Loxodes magnus. The sequence goes on along the minus strand of CAMPDV010000154.1, from coordinate 547,718 downwards.
TAAGAATTTGAATGGAATAACCAAAATGAAGATTCCTAAAACTTCAAATAGTTAGAATCAAACACAAATCTCTCTCTTGATAAATCTAATAACAAAATTGAGGAAAATATCTAGATGACAGAATACGACTTAAATGAAGAGACTTATAATATCTTAGATGAACTAGAAAAGAGTTAATCAAGCAGAAGTGAAAATGTTATAGACAAAAAATTTACCAAAGAAATTCAAACTCAAAAGGAAAAATCATTTGAGAAATAGAAAGAAATAGTCGATAAGAAAGCATATAAAGCTGATGAATATACTGTACAATATGATAAAGAGAATCAAGCATTATCTAATTAAAAATAGTTGCAACAAAAGAAAACAATGACTGAACAAATATAATAATAGCAGTTTATTTAAAAAAAGCCTTATAATAGTTAAGAATATAGTGATGAAAAACTTTAAATTTAAAGCCAAAGTTGCAATTAAATAAATTAAGGAAATATTAAGGAGGAAAAATTACCAGTTAAAAAATAAGAGGTAAAGACATCAGCAATTAATTCTGAAAAAGATATAAACATTCCTTTCAGTTTTGATTAAAAGAAAAGAACTTAAAGTAAGTAAAAAGAGAAAACCATAAAAAATCAAAATGAGTTTCAATAGCCTAAAATTGGATAGGGTAAAATTTCGTAAGGAGTACTGTAGAAGATTAAATAACAAGAACTTTGTAGAGTTTTTCTAACTTCTTTAAGACATGAAGCTGCTCTAAATGAAGAAATCGTCTATGGAGAATTTATTAACCCTGACTAGACACTATATCAGAATTTTAACTCTAAACCCTGCTTCATCAGTAACATATACTTTGTACATGAAAAATTCGTAAGTAAAATTAATGAAAAGCAAAAAGATTTCTTCAGAGAGAGCTTGTAAGTAAGTAGCGTGAGAAGTTCCAATAAAGTAGTGATAGAGTAAAAACTTCAATAACGAACAGGAATTTTTGAGAATTAAGAAATAACCTCTCAAAGTATTAACATTCTACTAGACTAATTATCAGATATCTTAATTATCTATTTACCCATTAACATACTTGAGCAGTATAATACTGTAGAAATAGAGTAATTTGCTAATTTATACAAGTTACTCAAGTTCCATTATTAAGGAACTTAGGCAGATGCATTTAAGCCTCTAGTTTTCATGCATGTTGATTCCTTGTAAACGAGTTCTTATAATCCAAGAGATCTTTCTATTGGAAAAGAGAAAATAGACGAAATAAACATGCAGAAGTATTTAAAAGCAGTTGATACTATTAATGATGAAATAATAGAAATTCTAGATAAAAACGTTTAGTATATATTTGAAGGAAAATGCTACCACAACCATTAATATAAGATATATCATTACTACTTAGACCTTATGAAATATGACATGTAGTAAGCATTATAGATCAATAATACTGTAAACAACTTATGAAAAGCTATTGCACAGAAGTAAGCCAAATTTCAAAATTTCCAATTCCAACTTTACTTCGAGAATTGCTTCATTAAAACTATTGAGTATGTTTTCTAGCCTTAATGCTTAACATAGTCGTAATGCTAGATGTAACAGTTAAATCCTAAGTAAAAAACGTTTTAAGCTTCTTGTAGATACAAGTAACTTACTAAATAGCTATAAAAAAACGAAGAATAAGACTAGATTATTAAGGATGAATGGGATAAGGTAAAGGAAGTTGATAACTAAGAGCAGATATTCACCTAGAGCAATGAGTATTCAGAAGAAGATTTCATCAAGGATTTTTAAAATGAAATAGAAAGCTTAAATTAAAAGTTAACTTAAGCTAAGGATTCTAAATAAGAAGGAAGTGCTGTAAAGTATGAAGAGTCAAAGGTAAGCTAGTAAGAAAACAAAGTGAATAAATAATTGCAAAGCGAAATAGAGTAAAAAAGAGATAATCTAGAAGTTCCTATCCAAGGATTCGTTACAAAGCAGAATGAAAATGAAAGAAGTTAATTGGGGATTTAGTAAAAACCCTAAGACTATTTTATTTAACCTTTTTACACTCCTACTGCTAATGATAAGCAACTAGAACCTTAGAAAAACATATTTTAACCTCAATCAGCAAGAGCACTTCAGAAAAATTTAAGCTTAGAGTTTGAAATTAGTTAAATTTAAGATATAGTTGAGTAAAATAGAAAGGAATAATAATTAGCCTAGAAAAATGTTGGTTAGTAAACCTATAGAATATAGCTTAACTATCTGAAAGTTAGTCCTGTTACTATTAAATCGTAAAAGATTTTCTGCACCATTGAAAGTATTAACAGCAAAAACTAGACAATGTAAAGTTAAGTTAGAAATGCGAAAAAAATTTTAACGATAATGAACCTTACAAATGGAAACAAAAACGCTAGTAACATTATTGAGCAAATCAAAAGCGAGATAAACTAGCCGCAACAAGAAAAAGTAAATAGATAGAGAAAGTTGGAATCTATATCTCTAATAGAAACAGAATAAGCAGATTTGTTCTCTATGTTACTTTCCCTATATATATCGGATCTAGTAATTTTATTAATAGACTGAAACTTCTGTGATTTATAGATGCAATTAACACTGCACTATCTTAATTCAGCTCTATAAAATATTTCTTAGAAGAACATGAAGAACAAAAATAAAGCTAATAAACTGAATGAAGGAAAGGAAATTTATGTAATCTATTTTTAAAATCAGTTTAGTAATTTTGCAACTCAACAGGAATACTTTTAATTAATTTGAGGACATATCTATTAAAGCTTCCAAGTCTAGAACTTTATAAGCGAAGATTTCATATCAAATAATGTGATAAAGACTCTTGAAAACTAATATTAAGATTTTGACTTAGAGACTAAGCTTGGTAATGGAATTGAGTTATTATTTTATGAGATATACAATTTGCAAAACTCCAAGAAGTTATATCTCCAGCAAAAAATAATAATTCAGAGTAAATCCAATAAAACCAAGCTATCTATTTAGAAATTATCTCCTTTATGAAGTTGCAACTTGAACCCTCAATACCGTTTTAACTTCTCATATAGAAGTGAGCTCGAAACATATCAAAACTAGTAGTGAACAACAATAAGTCCATTATTTTATTACATAGATGAAAAATTCTAAATAGAACTTCAAGCCTAGAATCTCCACATTAATAATACAGCAATCAAAATATCAGTATTGTTTGCAAACCAATAATCAAGCGAGTTTAAATAGGAGTATTTCTAATCTTACCAAAAGACGCTTTAGTTTACTTAGAGAGTTAATTAGTCTGATTTAATGTTTGTAACTTCAAATAAGACCCCATTCTAATCCAACTCAGTCAACCACATCAACGATTTCTAATTTAACAACTAGAGCCAACAACTCTTTTCTATTAACTTTTCAGACTGTTATATAATATTGCTTTATTACGATTCCGAAATGCAGATGCAAAATTTGAATGAGCTATAATGGCTTTTATAAATGTGCTTCAATAGTGCAATAATTGATACTATATTTAGACCTAAACCTATATTCCTATTGCACTGTATTGACTAGGTTTAATTTGAGCAAAATGCTATGTACGAAAAGTTCAAGGTAAACTTAAAGACTTTAAAGCAGATGTTAAAGTAGCTAATTCCTCTAAATTATCAGAACAAGTATAATTAGAGCGGATAAATTGGCAATCTGAAAACTTACTGCTCTACTAAAGAAGGGATATATGCCTTTGACTAGAGTCTCTAAATCATCCACAAAATTTATTATCCTAACTAAAGAGAAAGCGAAACTTACTTCTCTTCCGCATTATTCTAGATCATGCTAAATGCTTGCACAGATATGAAAAAAATACGAAATTCTAACTAGGAAAATACATTAAAAGCTGAGCTACAGCATAGCTTTAACTCAACTCTGATTTAGCTTATAAAAGTTGAAGATATAGATTTCATGTAAATAGACATCTTTAACAAAATTTAAGTTATTGAATACAAAGCTAAAGAAGAAGAGGAATAAGAAAAAAAAGAGCAGAAGATGAAAAGAAGGAACAATATTTAGATAAAAATAGATTTACAGGCATAGTGGATTATTACTAAACGATGAAATGAATAATATATTTTTATCATACTTAACATCTTCTCATTACAACTAATAATATCAATCAATTTAAAATTACAATCAAATAAATAAGCTATGCATTATAGCCACTTCTTCATTTGCGTCCCAAGATTATATATAAATGAAAAGTTTACTAGCTATTACTTAGAATAAATAAAATAACTAATAAACTTGATTAAATTGGAATAAATTTCATTATAAAATCTATTGATTAAGACAAAAATTTATATTGATATTACTAGAATTTGATTAATTAGAATAAAAATATTTAAATACTAGCTCTATGATATAAATTAAGCATTAATAATATCTTTATTGCTTATTTACTGAGATATAAATATAACTCAATTGCTTTCAAATATTGTCTACCTTATACTAACAGGATAAAGTATAAGATATTTATTTATAAAGCTTAGTTTAAATGATTGTATAGTAGTCAAAGCTACTTCTAAGAAAAAATACCTCTAAAGCAAATAATTTCATTATTGTGATTTTAATTAAAAAACTTAAAGGCAAAAAGAGAAAAGTTGATATAATTGCTGAATTAAAAATATTATAATATAGATATTTAAAATAAGAGCTGTGACTCTATAAGTTAAGATTTTAAGATAGTACCTGTATGTTAATTCATATTTTACCTGATCTTATTCCTAAGCACTATGCATTTATACATACTGGAAGAATTATTAATTATACTGATTAAGTTTATACACTTTATATTAATTAAAATCTAATTTTTTATATTTTGCATTATTAAAGTTGAATTATTATGATGATTATGCATATAAATTCTATCATAAGCAAGTATTAGAAATATATTAAAAGGAGGTTGAAAATGATAATATATTGAAGCATATTCATAGTTTTGCAGCAAAAAATCTAGAAGAGTTACTTTAATTAGAATTAAAAGCTTTAAAACTAAGCATTTGCTCTATTTTTATAAAGCCTATTCTTAATAATTATATTTAGACTAAATTATTAATATTAAAGTGCTACTAATAGGATTTTACTTATTTTTAGAACTTATGCTTGCTTATTTTTAATCTAAGTACAAAATTACAATTTTTAAGTCTTATTTACTGAAGATAATGACATAAAAATTCTAGTATTAGATATTTATAATTTCTTAGTTTTAATTAGATCAAAAAAATTTCAAAAGATAAGGAAAGCAAAGGGATAATGTAAAAGATTGTTTATTAGATAAGCTAAATGGTGTAGGGAATTGCTAATTAAGTATGGTTAACTTTATATAATAATGAAAATATTAGATTTATTGTATTTGAGTACTTCATTCAAGAGTAAAATAATATTTTGCTTGCTTTCAAGTATTCTAACTTTTGATGAAAGCTTTAATACAATATTGTGTAATTATGGAGAACGAAATTTATTTAGTGGTTCAGATAATAAATAAATAAGTTTCAAAAAGTCTATCAAATCCAGTTTTCTAAGTATCTCATAGGTAGCATAATCCATTCTTTCAGTTTTTTTTGAATTGAGCAATTGCTTTTACCAGGAATTTGTTTTTAACTTTAGTTATAGCAACCGTTCAAGCATAATTCTGTTCTATTATTTTAGCCTAGTTCTAAGTAGTTTTGTATCAACTACTATTCGCAAACTAATTCTTCATTTCAGTAAGTAGTAGAAGAATTTTATAGTATTGCGTTCTTAAGCCTGTCTGCTGCTCCAGCGTCTTAAATTTCTTAATGAACTCCTCCTTTTACTCCATGTCCAATATTTTTACTGCGAGCTATAGTAGGACTTATAAAATGTTTGCCAAGGTTATAAACAGCATAATATCCTCAAGAGATTGAACTATGACAAAAGGCTATTTATTGCATATCCTTCCAAAATAATTTTGGTAATACAACTCCATACGGTACAAAGTGACTAAAAGGCCAAAACTCTAGAGAATTATTTCCATGTTTTCCTCTTTCCACTTGCAGTTTATTGAATAAATGAACTGCTGCAACTTTATATCTTCACTCTGGGTTTTAAAGAAAGGCATCAATGACATACTAGGCATAGTTATAAAAATCTAAACTAAGTAGTATATCATCTTCTATACTAATTAGATATTGCTTATTTAAAATTTCGAATACAAATCTGTAAAGGAAATATTTATTATAAGTCAGCTTTATCTCCTTTATTTGTATTTTGGAGAAGAGCTTTAAGTTATTGAATATCGGTTCTGAATGGTTTAAGTATACTATATTTAGTTTGGGCTCGTTTAAAAACTTTTTAATAACCGCGGTGACTTCTGGATCACTCGAGTCTTAACTGATTATTATTACTGTTTCACTGATCCTTTCTGTGTAAAGTAGTGCGGTTAGTGTTAGATCTAATGTAGTAGGTTTTTTGAAAACAGGGAGTGTGATAGGTATGTAATCTTTTTAAAATTTATTACTTCTCTATAAGTCTTCAATTTGTTACTGTCCTAAAACATACTGAATCTAATCTGCTTTCTCATTATTCTTGTGGCTACTTGAACATTAAACGAATTTTTCATCTGCATATTCTTTGCTGGAGAAAAGTTAGATAGTTGAAGAATTAGTTCCAAATACATAAGCTCATTGTTTCTATTTTTAGTCAAATCTGTATCCTTTAACTTCCATTTATCCACTTTCAAAATTTCTTACAAAGCTACCGTCTATATAAAATACTCTTTATTCTCTGAACTTATTTACAAACACTGGCTTTAGTGAGATTAATTCACCATAAAGAGTTCATTCTATAATTTCTGTTTAAGTTAAGATTTGATCTCAGAATACTAAGTTATCCATTTAACCTTTCCAATAATGTCCTAGCTTTTCCCAATGCAGCTCTTACATTGATCCTTTCTCTACTAGTCAGCTTCCTAAATACAAAAATCGTCCTGTTTATATTAGTCTACGGTAGCTTTGAGATTTGGTACATTCTATCAGTTTACCGTTAATATAAAAGTTAGCTTGCTACTCTTATTTAGCATTCTCAGCTGTAAAACTGACAGCAAGTTAGAATCATTCTTAAGTTTATATTTTAAAATTGGTATCAAGTTGAAAACATCCATTTTCTGATCCAAAGCTTGCCTTTAAAATTAGATCCTCAACATAAAATGCGAATCCTCAGTAGTCAGAGGATTGGCCACAGCCTTAATAAAGCATATTACTCATTATAGTATATAACTAAGTAGAAAATCCTCCAAATCCATATTTTTCTCATATGCTATAATCTTGACTATTACTTGCATTAATTTCTAACTTTAGTCATATAGTTATCGTCATTTCAGGATAGTCCACAGGATCAAGAGGAGTAAAAGTGATATAACTAGTAATGTTTTAATCAACTTAAAGAGCACCCCCTCTTGGAAAGTTCCTAACTACTAAGTTTTATTATGAAGAGTTCTAATCTTTAGCAAAAGATCTTATCTTTTAATCTATCTCATCCGTATTCAAAGTTTTCGTGATATTTTCATACAACTCTCACATCTATCTAGTATCGTTATTTAGCTCTTCTATTTCTCTTAGATGCTATTCATCTATTCTAGGTATAGAAAGAAAAATTGAGAAGTAGAAAGACAAAAAGATAAGTGAAGTAGAAGTTATAAAGAGTGTTGGTTTCATAACTTATAGGCAATAGATTTATTATTTATTTAGATTTAAAATATTTATCTAACTACCAATATTCTAGAATACTACCTGCTCTTACATTCTACCTTATCACTTTGAATGAAGATTTACTTCTAGGATTTATTACTTTGAACTTCATATCATTAGATATAAAAGGAGTCTATTTAAGTACGTTTTAGAATTGGTATTAACATTTTAGTATATTTAGATTTATACTGTATTTATTATATCTACTATAATCCATGTTTGTTTAATAATTAGCCAAACAAAATACTACTTACAAGAGGTTAAAATGAAGTAGTTAGTAGCAACATACTCATAATAGCTCTCATTAAACTTAATTTAACCATTATTTTGATAAGCTACGGTTTTAATAAAAATAGACCCTTTGTACAATTAGCAGAATAGCTGCATATTAATCTTAAGCATCCTACCGATTAATGTTCAATATTAGCTAAGTATTTTAATTTAATTAAATAAATAAATAAATAAATTTATTGAGAGATTAAAGCAAAATGCTTTAAAAAAGGTTAAATATATTGATTTTAAATGTATCTATGAAATAAAATATTATAATATAACTTACGCTATCCAGAGTATATGATATCCTTAGAAGGAGTATAATAATTCAGTCCATTTTTAGTTATTATAATGAATTATAGGATAATTTTATTATAGTGGATTAACTTATCTTTTTTAAATTATAACTTTATAAAAATAAATTTAAAGCTATTAAGATATATATTTTGCTTAATAATCTTGTTAATTTGAATAGACTAAAAGCTACAAACTTAAATGAAAAAAAATCAAAATGTGTTATCTTAGAAGATAAATAGACGTCCAATTCATAATAAAATGTACATACTTAAGTTAAGATTTAGAATGGGCTTTGAATAATAAAAACTTGAGTCATTTTTATCTTTTTTATAATTCTAAATTTTTTAACTAAGGAAAAAAGCGAATAACAAAAATATTTAATAGGGTAAATTTTAGTTATAGCAAGAATTACGAAATTGTAAAATAGTAGACGATGAAGGGAAATAAATCTAAATCTCAATTTACAAAAGGAGATTTATATAATTGATGATGTTTGCTTTATATTTGTTATTCAATTTAAAATATTATTAAATTGACTACTTATCAAATTTTATTATTTTCATTATTTTAATTTTGTAAATCTTAAACTATATTCTGCTGGCTTTGATTCTCTTTCCCTACTTAACTAAAGGGTAAGTTCTCTTAAGTAGATATCATTTATTTTTATTTGATACTTTGCTTGGCTTCTTCTATCAATTATAAGCAATGAATTTGATTTTGTTCCATTATTTTTCCACACTATTAGCTGAAACATTTTCCTTAACTCATTATTAATTATATAGCACAGTCTACGCAAATTTAATCTTGACAGGCACACTTCCTAAGAAAGAACTCTTTTTTATTTTTTTAGCATGCTCCATAACATAAATTACCATTTTCATAAAAAGCAACAAATTACTTTCTAAGTGCTAAAAATTGCTTATATTTCTCTATATTATTTCCACATATCCAATAAATTTCTTCTAAAGTTATAGGGTGTTAATTGGTTTAGCAAGCGAGAGATGAACATTTTATCATTGGCTAACCTTATTGGTCTACTTCAGTAACAACATAACCATTAGTCAACTTCCTAATTTCACTTAATATATGTTCATTACATATTAAAACATTACAAAAATTTATTTTCCTTACTTCGTTACTTTAGCATTCAGGAAAATAGCATTTGTTTTATCTTTAAGGTTGATTAATCTGTGGTTGATCGAATACTATTTCTGATTATAAATAATTTTAAACTTATATAGTTTTCTTCCTTTAAATTTAATCAGTTAGCTATTGCTTTTCTTAGTTGAACTAAAGATTAATAGTTTGCAAATCTTACTAAAGCTTTTTGACATGTTAATTAAGTTATTCTATTTAATTATTTTTATAAGATATTTCTGAATTAGCTTTTTATTATATCTATAGAGCTTCATGCTCTATCTAAGCTTTTTAATTATTAATTGCTTAAATATCATCATTGAATTTTTATATCAATATTTAGTTCTATTTCAGTGTTTATTCTCGTTAATCTATTTCTTATTGAAGATTTAGAGAGTAGGCATTTTATTAATTTATAGTTTCATTTTTTTTAGATATTTATGCTTATAAAACGCTTTAAGTATTATCTAATTATTTCTTCGATTCCTCATTGACGTTGTTTAATAATTTAAATTTCTAATTGTATTCGAAAATTTGCTATCTATAAGCGTTTTCTTATGTCTAAAACTATTATAAGCTCTAACCCACTATAGCTAGTTAACTATTAAGCTAGACTATAGTAGTGTTAAAAGTTATTTCTTGAGCTTTTAGTTGCTGTATATTTTCATTTAGAAGCTTATTCTCTTTTTAATAATCTTATTAGTTCTCTTATTCTCTTATTTTTATACTGAGTTTCAGATTTTCCTCTGTTAAACTTTAGACTTATGTATTTTTTTTGTTTATATCGTCTTTTAAGATCAGGAAATAACTATGTTGGTCTTCCCATTTTTTTTCGAGCTCAGTCCTTAGTAATTCTATTTCTTACTTTCTTTTTTCAACTTCATTTTATGAAATTTTTGTTTGAAGTTCTTAAAGCTGAAGATTATTTCCCATTTAAGCAAGAAGTTGCTCCTTTTCTCAGATTTATTATTAATACTCAATATTTTTTTCTTCTAATATCTTATTTTTATTCAGTATTTCTTACAATATTTTAGACTGAGATTAATTTTACTACTCCGCTTAGTTCCGATTTTGACACTACTTCTAGCTTTCCTGCTAGTAAAGTTTAATTAGCTCTTAGTTTTATTAATAAAGCTATTAGATTTGTTGCTCTTTTTAATAGCAAGTTTTGCATTAATTAGTCCTTTGAAGCTCCTAATAGAGAGTTTTTATTTCCTAATCCTTTTATAAGCAAGTTTAGCACTCTTTCACTCTCGTAATGCTTTCACTGCTTTATAGTCTCAAAGATTACTCACTAGCTTATAGATTATTTAAGCTCAAATTCTCCCAACTTTAATCAAAAGGCTATTTTAGTTACGATTAAGGTATATAGTCAGACTAATCTATCTCTGGTTAACTAATGAGATTGTTTAATCATTCCACATCATCCTTTTTTAGTTAAGTTAAATGACGAACTTTGCACTCATAGCAATTAACTTGTGATTCTTCTTATTGTTCAGAAACCTAAGATAAGCTTTTCTATTATGACCTTCTGCTCATTTCTTTATGCCAGCTATCTCTTTTCATTTTCCACTATTCTTACCAATGAAATTCACAGAACTTATGTCCACATTTTAGTTGAATCTGCATTGCAGCTTATCTTTAGCATTCTTATTAATCACAAGCACAGTTATTCATTTTTATCTCACATAGCAAGTAAGTTATATAATATGCTTTCTAATATAAATTAAAAAGTAAAGCAATAGCTCATTAGAAAACTATGCCTTTATGTCCAATAAATCTATCATAATACTTTATATCTTCACTATTAAAATTCCTTACTATATCTAAAGGATTTCTATACTTATTAGCTTTATTAAAGAATATTCATAAGAGTTTTAATATCAAAGCGTTATAATATCTAAAGGATTACTTATATTAATAACTTTAAGCACTTATATGGAATAAGCTATCTATTAGTAGTAAATCCTATTACAATATAATTATGTTGTCTATTAAAGAAATTAAAGAGATATTAAAACTAATGAGTGGCTATTACAATACTTATAAATATATAGAAGTGAATAAGAAAGATTTAAAAGTATACTATAAATTATATTTATATTTACAATATAATTCACTTTAAGTAATACTAAGTCTTCTAGTACTTTAGATACATTTTCTTTCAATTGATACAAAATTATCTTACTTCACTAGAAGACTAAAGCAACTTGGAAAGTTTATAAAAGAGATCAAATTATGCTTATATTAATGAACAGGAATATCAAAATGTTGAGGATAAATAGGAAAGAAATAGAAATATATAGCTTTAGGAAATAAGGCTGCATAATTGAGTCAAAGGATTTAGATTTAAATAACTAATTATAAGCTTAGAAAAATAACTGTATTATAATAATAAAACTAGGGTTCTTAAACAACTAACTAAAATTATATTAATTAGCTTTAAGAGTGTAACTTTGAATTATAAGGTGTAATTAATAATGCTTTTATTCCTTTTAGATATGATATGAAGATTTACTATTATCTATTGATTATTTACTATATATGGTTTATTCATTTTTATAAATTTAGATATTCATCTAGTGATGCTAAATCCAGTATATCTATAGCTAAAATATTAGCTGCAAGATGATATGATTCATAAAGCATTCTATGACTTTGAGATTTAATTAAATCTTTAGAAAGAAAACTAATAATATCATAAGTTAGATCTGTAAGCTATTTAACTTTCTAGTTAAATGGATAAAACTAGCAAACATAGATTTAAAGTCAGATACTTATTAATTTTCATCTAATAATAGCTTTAATGGAGCTAGCTATATAGAATTTTAAATAAGCAGCTTTTAAATTTATAAATGTGCTTTCTTTCTGAGAAGAGGAAATTAATAAAATAATTTGCATATATATCCTTCTCCTTCTTACTTTGAAATAGCTTCTCTAGTGTATATATATAATAACCATGAGACTTTGTTAAGAAGAATCAAGATAAATGCATTAAAATTATAGATTTTAGTGCTTTAATTAACTTTATCATACAAATAATAATAATGAGGTCAGTTTTTAATAACTAAGAAGCAGTTTTATTTTAAGTGTGTCAATAATATAATAGTCTAATTTTCATTCCAAAATATTAGAACTAGCAGAGCTTAGGTAGAGTATGTTAACTTAATTAAAACTTTTATCCTTTCATAGTAATAACAGCCTTACTAAGTATTAACTTGAAAACTTACTTTCATAGTTAAAAGTTAATTTTTGCACTTAGTTATGACTCTCATTCAATTGTTAAATTTTAAACAGTTAATGCTAATTTATATACTTAATCTTCTATTCTCTATATAGCTAGCAATATCTTAATTTATTCCCTCATTAAAACTAATTATATTTCAAAAAAATTCTATCATCTAGGTCCTTCTCAAAATAAACTGGCATAAAATATTTTTAGCAGATAAAATAGATAAAGTTGAAAGATAAAGCTTAAAGGAAAATAAAGGATATAAAAGAAAGTTTTAGAAAGATTTGAATATATATTCTAATAAAAGATTGAAATTCTTTATAACAATAAAATGACTGAGGCCAAAATATCAATAAAAGTTAGGTTTGGGTTTGTAATCTTTTTTAGTTGTGGACTAGTATTTTTCGCGCTTACTATTGGAGTTCTGACAAACAAAATGGAATAGTGTACTTGGGATTTTTTTTTCGAATCAACAAAATCTATAAATAAGTTTTTTTAGGCTAATCTAGATTATGCTTAAGCTTTAATTATTTGCTCAAGCCTAGGTATAGATTTTTTGGGATTGACAGCTATTTGAATGTATTTTAGAAGTGCTACTAGTATTACTCTTGGTACATCTGCTGTGTTATTTTACTCATTAAGATAATTTTTTCTTGTAAGATATTTAAATTCAGACCACTTTTTTAATAAATTGACCTGATGGTTATATTTGGTTCCATCCAGGAGTTTTTTCGCTTCTAGTAGCCTACTAACCATCTAATGACTTTATGTACTCAGGTCACTGTGGAGTCGTAATGTTAATACTCTTAGAACACTATTACTAAAAAAGGAAGTATTGGGTATACTTCGCAATATTCGTTCTTTCACTCTAAATAATCACAATGATCTCATTAAGGTCTCATTACTCAGCTGATATTATAATAGGCATACTAATGGCTCACTACTTTTATATATTATGTAGATTTATAATCGCTCCTCGACTTGATCCTTATGTAATAGAGAAGCAGCAGCCTAACTAAGAACCACTCTTAAAAGATTAGAAAAACAATGAGCCAAACAATCAAAATAAGGATTTATCACATTTAAATTAATAATGCAAGAATAACTAATCCTTCTTATAAGCTTTAGCACTTTTAATTCTTTTCTTCATTTAATCAACTAAGAATATGAATATCTTTATTTACTTATCAATATCCTAAAATTTTAATCCATTAAATTTACTTAGGCAATTAGAACATAAGAATTTAGATCTAAAGATACAAACTTCTAGGAACTAGTAAAGTTTAAATTTTAAGTTCTATTTATGCTTATAATGTTGTTTTAAATAGTAAAGGGACATAAATGTCTTTAAAGTGATTATAAATATTAAGCATTCTTTAGAGTTTATCAATAGCCCTATAAAACTGCTATTATATATTTTTCTTACAATTATCTTATTTTATCTATCCATTTGCTTTACTCTTATTCAAATATTGATAATTTAGAAAATAGCTACTTAAATACTTATATTTTAAAAATTTAATTATACGTTTATATCAATTAAATATAAAGAACTATAGTCTTATAATGAGAATCAAAAGTTTAGATGTAATAAGTAAAGAAGAATTAAATTTATTAGCATAAGAACTAATATTTGTATAACTAAATATACCACATAAGTTAGTCTAGATTTAATCCTTAAACTTAAAATTGCATTGTAGGTGTCTTTAGTTTATATGTATTTTAATTATTTATATGCTATGGTGTAAAGTAGAATATAACTAATATTAGATAGTTTATTAAATTAAATATAAAGAAATTGAGGGATCAAACAATTAAATATCAAGACAGTACTTTTTTTCTTTTTTCAAACTTTATTTTCTATAAACTCTAAATTGCGCTCCTGTATTCTTATTTGCTGAATGTATGGTCGTTATCACTAAGTCTTTTCTTAGCAGTTGATTCTTTGAATCCCAGCATTTGAGAATGGTGAGGCTTTTTATATACATATTCTTTTGTGATACTATCATTAACAAAGGCTTCTAATGACTAGGGTGTGAATCTACCTTTATCCTTTTATGTAGTTCTTTCATGCTATTTATTTAAAATATTATTAATCATCTTTATTTTCTCTTAAGCTACTTTAGGCTAAAGCTATTATTTTGCATCAATCTCCATTAAAGTACTCTGAATATCCGTTAGAAGATCGTCTAAATTATCTTTATTTACAGTTCCTATTGGAGTTTTAATAATTACTGACTTTGGACTCGATTCTTTTAACAAATTTGATTTTTTAACTTGGACAGACATAAAAGATCTCTGAGATGGACTATTCTAGTGAGAATCTAATAACTTGATAGTCTTGGTTTCAGGATTAATTGTAGGAGTTCTAGATTCAGGAAAGTTTTAATTTTAAAAAGTTTGATGATCTTTGATTGTATCACTAGTATTAAGCAACTCCTTTTTTACCTTTACTTTCTTACTTTTTATCTGTTTTTCTTCTTGTGGTTCTGAGTTCTGCTGTTTAAGAAATAAAGATCTTATGATATTATATATTTTAAAGCATCCTTCACATACTTTTGCTACTTAATATAGTAAATTAGGGTTAGACTTGCATTTATTAATCATTTCTTATCCATAATTAAACTTCTTTTTTTCTACCTGGAATTAAGGAATTTTATTAGTTTCTTCCACTTGAGTTATTATTTCTTTCCCAATAAAGATATATTTATAAGGGATTTCATAAATTGGAGTTGAATCCTTTGATTACATTTTAAGTTCATTGAAATAATCCATTGCCAGTCCTAGCCTTCATTTTGTTTCTTACCATGTATCTTTATGTTCTCGTGCTTCAATTATTTAATTCATTACACTATCTATTTCCTCAAGTTTTATCTCTAAACTGGCTATATCTGTTAGGATAAAGTTGCAAAAAAATCCAGCACAACTTTTGCCTACTCTTTACTTAATATTTAGTGGTCTAAGTTTAATCGTACTTTCTTATCTCATTTTTTCTAATTATCTCTACATCAGAGTCTTATATTCCCTTTTCTATTTTGTCTCAGTCTATTTAATGCTTGGGCTAAATGTTTCCATTGTAATAGATTGATCATTTTGATATTAAGGGGTTGTTATATCTTTTTTCTATATGTTGATAGAGTAAGAGTTATTGCTGGACTTGAGTGAATTTTATCTATTATCTCTTTTTGATTGAAAGTATTATTTTTCTCTTATACTGTTAATAGTTCTTCTACTTTCGTTCGTTGAAAATTTCTAGTTATCTACTGATGGTGGTTTCAATGAGGTCTACTACACATTATCTTTTTCATTCCCATTTTTTTCTTTATTTTAGGCTGATTTTTTAGGAGATTGATCTCTGCTTGCTGACAATCGAAGTGATTCATTTCCTTCCTAAATTTCTTCCAGTGCTCTTCCTAAAATAGGAAGTTCTGAATTAGTATTATGAAGCAAAGGTAAGATTCCAGCTTTGCTCTTACGTTTCATTTAAAATTGGTTATTTGAAATTTAATTAATAGGAGATTACCGAGAAGGACTATCAATAGTTCTTTCCATAGAAAATGACTTTCCTTATACCGTAATTATTTCCTTCACTGTTTAAAATCACAATTTTTCCAGGCAATCTTGAACAAATATCATTGTTATTTCAATAATTCTAAATAGTTATAACTTACTTGTTCTTAGATATCCTCTCTACATATTTTATCATGTTTGAAGCCATTCTATACATTTATTCTGTTAACTTCTATGCGTTTAGTGGAGCGATTACTTCTTCTCCTTCATCAATGTATTTCTTATAATACTTCACTAGATTTCTTCCTTAATTCCACTTTATATTAATAAAAAACCTTATTTGTCTTTAAGGTGCTCTTGTTTCTATTATTCCTTAAAGAGCTTAAACTTTAAACTGATTCTTTTTGGAAAATTCTTGAACTTGAGAATATGGAATTGCCTGAAGCTTATTATGAAGAACAGCATTAGCAAATTGTTGTTCACTATCCTCACTTAAAGGGTTCAATAATTCTAGTCTAGCTAGGGCTTTAGCACCAGTAGTATTTTCAGCTTTTTTTTTCATGATATATCCCTTTTTATCTGTAAAAAGTCATTTATCTATCTAATTAGAAGTAGGATTAATGATGAAAATATCTATTATTTAAGCTTAGATTCTGAATAAATCTCCAGGTTTCCAAAGATTTTCCATAAATCATATAGTATTTTGCTCTTCCATTTAAATCAAAACTTATCTAAATTAAATCTCTTTAAGGTAAATCAATATTTTAATACTTCTATCTCTTTATAATCCTTACGATTAGCCAGACTAATTGCTTAACCTAAGATTATCTTTAGAGTTATAGACTCATTCATAATATAAGTAATGATAGAGTTGATTAGATTTAACTCTATAATTGAATGCTAATTTGAAGTATTTAACTGTTAGTATTGTTTGATACGATATTTTCTAAATATTTTATTCCATATCCTTCTATATAAAACTGATTATGATCTGCATCTAATCCAAATAATTATTCTTATAGATAGTAATCATTTTGTTATACTGTCTATAGTCTACTTATATCTATTTACATTTATTTTCAAACAGACTAAAAAACTTCAAATCTTAAATATTAAAATCTGTGGATCTTTTGAAAAAGAAGTTAGGATCTGTCTCTAACTAGTTAAGATAAAATAGTTAAAATAGAATTAATTTAAGCTTAATAGTAAAGTTATCTTTAGAAGTAATTTTATTTAGTTATAAAGTTAAACCAAATAATGCTTTATTGCTTTATTTTAATACTGAAAATAAAAAGCTTTGGCTATGTATTTCGTGTTCATATTATATCATAGTATCATAGTTAGTTTAAATCAAATCTGGCTAGTATAAAATAAACTAGCTTTTTCTAAGCTGACTAAATATAGCATCTAATATAATAAATATTGCTTAAAGGTAAGGAAAATAGTCTATCTATTATTAAAAAGATTATATTTAAATTCTAAATATGCAAGTATATCTATTTACTTGTCTTTAACTAAAATGATAAAAGAAACTATCATATGTATTAAAAAGCTAATTATCTATTTAAATACTAAAGTAATTATATTAACAGATATGTAGGTATTTTAATAATTACTAATTATCTTTCTTTATCCTATACTGCTTTATTCTTTATTAAATTGAACTAAATTTAAACTACAAGCGCTTAATCTTAAACAAGCTATTTTTTTTGAAAAGTTAAGATTTTAAATTATGCTACATAAATAAAAGAGATATCTAATATTAACTCTTTGTGAATTGGTGCTAATATAATAGTAAAATATTTAAAGTAATTTAAAGGAAAATGCTATTTAAATATGTTAAATTAAAATATTGAGAAATGTTAATAAAAGGAAAGCAGTATTGTAAACTAATACAAATAAGATATATGAATATATATCTATATTACTATATATTTAGTTCTCTAGCTTAATTCATTATATTAAAGTAATTAGTTAAATTAATAGTTTATTCTTGCTAAATAAATTATTAATTATATATATAATATAGTCATTTAGATTTAATTTATCTAGTTAATGAGGTATGCTTGATGTATCTAAAATATGGAAATATTAATGCAATTATTATTCTTCTAAGGGTATTTGTTATTCTCTTAAAGGAATTTAATTTTACTTTAGATAAGTTTAAGATACTCAAGATTTGATAGAATTTTCTAAATGAAGGATATTATTAATTATTTAAAAGATTATTAGAAGACTTTAAATGTTAAACTAGGAACTAAATCACATTAAAACTGTCTTTCCAAATTATCAGATTAAGACTTTAAATTAGTTAGGATAGAAATTTAACACCCTGATTAGATATAATTTTAAATAGTATTTAGAAGTAATATCCCTTTATATAATTAAATAACTATCACAAAGATCAAGAAAGAAGATCATTTGTAGTAAACAATGTATTAAATATTAAAGCATTATTCAAAATTAGAAGGCAGAATAACCAAAAAGTAAATAGTCCCTAAAAATTAAAGCAATTATAGAAGATAGTAAAAGTATAATATGCTAAGATTATGCAAAAGGACATAAATAGAAGAGTGGAAACACTTTTATATTATTAGTTAAAATTCCTATAATTATTAATAAAAACCTATAATAAAATAAGAAGTAGGAAAAAGTTAAACTTTTAACTTAAAATAAATAAAAAATCGAACTTCAGTAAATAAATAAATATCCATTCCTTATATATTTTTAGATAAAAAATTAACACATTACTGCAAATAGAATAATATCTTAAATTACTTAGAACTCTCAACCAATTAAAACAGACCAAAAATGTTAAAAATTTTCTTACTAAAGTAAAAAATAAAATAGAATAAATAATGTACTCTTAAATTGATATGATAAACAAAAAAATAAATATTATATCACTTTATAAAGTATGAAATATTTTTTAATCATTTTCAATAAAAGTTATTAAATAAGTATTATCTTTTATTGTCAGAGTTTAAAACATTTTATTTTTTGCTTAGTATAATTAATATCAAATTTTTATTGATTCTTTTTATTTGGCTTTGATGATTTTCTGCGATATTTATGAAAGTTATTCGAGCATAATTAGTGTTGATAAAAATTCCACTACATTAATATCTAAAAATAGAAAGCAGTAATTAACTTAATTGAAATTTAATTTAATTTCAGCTAATTGTTGATTTTAAAACCTAAACTGCGATAAATTTATTTTTTTAATTTTAAAGTTAGTTTTATCAGATTTTAAATTAAGTATTAAAGCAGTTAAAATATATATTTATATAAAATAAAATGGTTGTTACATATTCAATAGGAGAGCAAGTTGCTCCTTTAGCTATTGTTACATTCACTGCACTTGGAGTTGGAATATTCATGGGAATATTTTTCGGATTCAAGCTACCTAAAATGTTTGGCTTCAAAGGATATTAATGAAAGCCTGTGATTAAAAAGTTTACAATTCCATCCCTCATTGGAATGATTATAATGGGAATGGTAGCTAGAAATTATTTCAATTAGGTGATTATGGCGAAGTTCCCTGTTATTTGGGCACAGGAAATTAAAAGTATTTGTCTTTCTATTTTACTGATAAGAGGTGGCTTATAAGTTAAATTCTAAGGAGCAGGTTTAATTCCTTTTCTATTGGCTATAGTTCCTTAAACATTAGAAGCGCTTTTAGTAGCATGAATAGCTTATGCTTTATTTCAAATGCCAATATCTTTTTGCTATGCTTTAGCTTATGTGCTATCATGTGTGAGTCCATCAGTTATGGTTCCATCATTGATTAATCTTTTTTAACAAGGATATGGACATAAAAGAGGAGTAATTAGTTCATTAATTACGGCAGGAACATTTGATGATATTATCTGTATAATTGTATTTGGAATCTGCAAAGTAGTTATAGAAAAACAATATGGAGTCTTGTCTGGTTCAAGTAGTAGAGCTATTGGTTTCTTATTCCTTGATATAGTAGTTGGATTTTTTGCTGGCTTATTTTGGGGCTTAGTTGGCTATGTTTTCAGACTTAACAAAAAATACCCAGATTTGAATCTTTTTTTGAAAGCAACTTACTGTGTGGGTTGTGCTATAATGTTTGTATTAGTAGGTGAAATAGCTTTGTTTACTATCTCAAAGTATATTGCAAGTTTAACATTAGGCTATGTAGCTAATAGAGTCTGAGGAGAAGAAAAGCCAACCATAAAACTAGGATGGTTTTGGTTTTTTATAACCCCTCTTTTCTTTGGATCAGTAGGAGCATCATTAGTCATTGCTAAAATCAAAAGCTATTATTTAGGGTATGGAGCAGTTTGTATTTTTATGGGGCTAATAGTAAGAATTATTTCCGTAATCTTAATTTCTTTAACTAAGAAATTTACTTTAAAAGAAAGAGTTTTTATGGCAGTTTCTTGGATACCTAAAGCAACAGTATAAGCAGCTCTAGCAGGAGTAATATTATTAGATGGGACAGATAATAGTGTGAAAGAAATGGAAGATAATGGAATTATTATTTAGACTGTTGCTATATTCTCCATATTAATATGTGCGCCCATTGGTGCAGTTTTGATTAACACACTTGGACCTTTCCTTCTTATTAAATCTGGTGATGAATAATCACCTTCAAAATTAAATATGGAGCCAAAGGAAGAACAAATAACTCTTGTTGTTTAAACTCCTTCAAACGAACCTAATCCCTCCATATCATAAGTAAAAAAAGAAGAGTAAGTAGAAAATGCATAATCCGAAAATCAATAAGAACAACCTAAATCAGAGAAGGCAGTTTAGAATACTTGAATTTACTTCATAAACTTTTACAATTAGTATATAGATTTAAACTTTTAAAATTGTTTCTATGTATCAAAATATACTCCTTTATATTTTAAATATTTATACATAGTTAATATCTTAATTGATAATTAAGAATCCAATATTACCAGAATCAGCATAATATATATAAAAAATATACTAAATTATGCAAAATTAATGTAAATATTAAGATTTAAATATTGAAAATTCTAAAGTGAGACTCAGTTTTTATATTTGTATTAATAATGAGAAAAAATAATAGTAAGAAAGTGAATAAATCATTAGTTATATAAAAGAATCTATTTTAGTTTTTTCTAAATGAAATTTTTAAGCTTTTGTAAATTATAAATATTTAAGTTAAGAGTTTTCAATGAGAACAATAAGAGTTAAAAGTATTAATTATCATTTACATTTTATAAAACTTTGCTGCTGAATATAAATATCTTCCAAACAGATAAATAAACTTTTAGTACAATAGAATTAAAATAACTAAACTTTATTCTAAATTACTATTTGATCAAAATTATCTAAAAGGTTTTGTAAAGATAGATAAAATTACCTCCTTAGTTAATTTCTTTATAAATTAAGTAAGAATGATGGCGAATGAAATTGATCCTTTTGTAATCATTTTTTAAAGATAATAACATCAAGTTTTATGTTAATCTTATTATATAAAGCATTTTCATATTTTAAGTTGAAAAATAAGTAATAAAATTAAAGTTTTCATTAAATTTTTTATCTTGATAATTAAGAAAGATATCAAATTGTATCAGAATAAATCCTTAACACTTTTTTTAATTTAAACTAACGAAAATTAGCTGCTTTGTAAAGTTTAATATCAAAAATTTACAATTTTCAATGAAAGAAAATAATTATCAAAACTGTTTTCTGCATATTAACTTGCAATTATTTTTGTTCATTCTGAATAATATATAATTAGAGTTAATTATAATAAATTAATAATAATAAATAAAGTTTGAAACCTGTGAGAAAATCAAAATTTAAAGATATTCTAAGATATGTTATTAGATTACCAAACCTTTTTTATAATTCATAAATTTCAGTTTCAATTACATTTTCTTCTATAAGATAAAATTTTTCCGTTTGTTTCTACCATATGTAATGTGCAAAATTAGTCGACTTGATAGTTCTCGGATCTTTTAATTTAAAAAGAAAGAAAATTAATTAGTCTATACTCCTATTTTGAATTTCTAAAGTTGCAATATTGAATATAGGAAAATAAATAAATAGGCTTATATATTATAATGAACTTACCTATCTAAGAAAATTTTAATACTTTATTATATTTTTAATTAAAAAAGGAAAAATACATAAGAAACCTCTAAAATGATTTATACCTTATCAATTTATAAAACATAGTAAGTATATAAAGACATTCCTTACTAACTTGTAATATAATTGAACTTCATAATCATTCTATGCTTTAAAAAATAATATTTACTCTTGTAAAAGTAAAATAATCTACAAATTAAGGTTAAACATTTATTGTAGGATATTTTAGACAAACATTTAGTAATAATTTTGTAGCATTATTCTAGTTGTACTAATAGGTAGAGCAAGTTCAAATCAGAAAAGAAATGCGATATCATATCTATTGTTTAAATAAAAGTAAGAGATAAAAAAATTTGGCTAAATGTTATTTTTGGAGTTAATCTTTAAATAAAAAGTTTTTCTAAATTAAAAAGTTAAATAATAGAAAACTAGAAAGTCTTATATTGATAACAGCGAAGAAAAAAATTAATTAAATAATAAAAATTATAAAGTTAACAAACTTGCAAATTAAATAAGTATATTTAGATATTTTGCAGTACTTATAGTAACATTTAATATTATATTTTAAATTAATATCATTGCTTAGTTTAAATTTTACCTAAAGAAGAAAATTAAGGATTTGTATTAGCAACATATATTCAGATCTTTTTGTTTTAAATTGAACCAAATTTATATAAAGGAGAATAAACTAAAATTCGATTATGATAAAGAAAATTTTGATAAATGGCCTTTATTTAGTTTTATATAAACTTATATAAAACTAAAAGATTTAAGAAATAAAGAACTAAAAGTGATTTGCCTTTACTTTTGTAAATTATGCTTATTATATCTATTTTGTCTAAATAAAATGTTTTAAAATGGCTTAAATTAATTATTTATACCATATAAATTACCATTTGAATCGGAATTAGTATAAAAAAAAAAAAAAAATGGATTAATCTCTTAGACTCTCAAAAAATTAACTTAGAAACCTAAAGAGAAAAGCGGCAAAAGAAATTTAGAAAAAATAATAACAATAGGAGGAGTCAAGCTCTTCTTCAGAAGGTAAAGTTATGGTAGGATAAATAGAGATAAGTTAACCTAAAAACGAAACTAATCAAAAACTTTAAATTTAATTAGATCAAATGTAAAAGGTAATCTCAAATTATGAAGAAACAACTTACAACTTAGGCGAAAAAATACGGGAACTAATGAGTAACATAGAAGATTAGAACAACGAATTACTAATACTTAGAAGATAACTTATTTGTAGCAAATTAATAACGGAAGAATAACTCTGAACTTAATCATAATAAAATTTTAAATATGACACAAAAATGGAAATAGAAAAAATACCAATAGAATTAAAAACAGAATTGAATCCAGAAAAAGAAATGATTGCTACAAGTTTCATTAAAAGATTAGAAAATATAGAAAATAAATTATCATAAAAAAGAACGAAATAAAGACAATAATACAAACTTTGTTGATGTTGCAAATCAAATCAACATATTTTAAAAAACTGTTGATAATGAAAGAAAATAAACGAATAAGAGCAGAAAAGAACATGGAGACAACTCAATAAACTATGAATAACTCCAACGGGGATCTACAAATAAAAGCTTTTTGCAAGACCACTTGAACGGTTACAGTGGTAACCTTCCACTTAATAAAAAGGTCGTGGATTACACCCACGTTAAAAAAACTGTCCGCAGGAACTGGTTGCAATTCCAGAGAATGCAAAACTCTAATAACTTTAAGTATATTATTATTATTATTATCGGAATTAGTATTTTACTAAGTGATTGAAATCCATTTCTAAAAGTAATGCATTACTTTCTGTATCCAATGACGCATTATTCTATACTTTAGGCAATAATTATTTAGATTTAAGTTTTGCAAAAATATAAGAATATATTTCAAGCCTATTATTTAATAAGCATTATTCAAAGAATATAAATATGAGATTATCTAGATAATTAAATGTATAAAGCAGAAAAATCTATAATTTCTGGATTTTAAATTATAGCATATTTATAATCTCATCAATAATGCTGATCTTTCGCTTAGTTTTGTTTCGAAAATTCAAAAAATTAGGAAAAAGAATTAAAAAATTTAAATGAAATAGTTCCTAATTTCATAATCTATTATATAATGAAGAAAATACATTTTAAAAAGCAGAAGCAATATCTAAAATTAAAATGGTTTGATAATACAAAGATTTAAATTAGAAAATGGTTAGTAAATTTATTTATCCATTTAAAAAAATTAATTTATATAATAGAGACTGATTATTAAGTTAAGCAGAGTTATGCTCTGAATAAAGGCTAAGCCTATAATATGTTAATTAATCTTTAAATTTTTTTCTATTATTTTCTTAAAATAAGCTTGCATTTTTATTTTAAAATTTCAATCAATGCTTAGAACAAAATTAATAACTTTTTCTTAAATTAAAATAATTTTAAGATGTTTATCTAATTAATTAAAAATACAAAATTAAAAAACTTAGTTAATCAAGTTTGTAGAAGCTCCTAATCATTTAATTATTCATTTTCTAACCATTTAACTTTTTTTCCGTTGTCCCAAAGTCCTACTTTTTATCTTCCATCTTAATTTATTCATATTCCCTTTCCACTTTATTTTCCGTTACTAAATCCTCCTTTATATTATTTTCCATCTGGTCATTTAAAAATTCCGAATCCGTGTTTCTTATCATTTTCATATCCTCCTTCGTAGCTTCTTCCATCTGATCATTTTATTTTACCTTGACCATGCATTTTACTTTTTATTCAATCGCCTTCATAAACTTTACCGTCTGGCCAGGCATATATTCCTTTTCCTTCTATTTCATTATCTTTAAATTCTCCTTCATACAAAGAACCGTCAACAAATTTTAGGATTCCTAAACCTTATTTTTTACCTTATTCGAAATCACCAATATAATAAGATCCATCAGGCCAAATTTCTTTTCCCTTTCCATGCTATCTATCGTCAAATCATTAGCCTATATAAGTAGTTCCGTTTTAATGATAATAAATACCATTACCATTAGCTTTATCGTTTGCTCACTCTCCTTCATAAATGTCTCCATCAGTATGAATTAATCTTCCAATGCCTGATGCTTTTCCTTAGACTCAATAACCCTCATATTTGCTATTATCACTTCATTTTTAAACTCCAAATCCATCTTTCATGTAATTTTTTCACTAACCTTCATACACAGCTCCGCTTTCCAATATAACA
This sequence comes from Loxodes magnus, assembly GCA_946699065.1. NCBI lineage: Eukaryota > Ciliophora > Karyorelictea > Loxodida > Loxodidae > Loxodes > Loxodes magnus. The sequence continues at coordinate 522,218 of CAMPDV010000154.1, read as the reverse complement.
GGGCCTTTGGTAAAATGCTCTTTATCATTAATTGGAATTTTTTGCATTTTGAAAGCATACTTAGTTGGATCTAGTTGCACACAATTAGCTGTTTAAGCCTCATCTACTTTTTCTAATGCTTTCTGAGATGCTTAATACTCTTAGCCACAACAGATTTGATTAAATGTACAATCGAGTTTGCAAGTAGTGCATTAGCTTCCCATTGCTTAATAATTTAAATAAAATAAATAATTTATTTAGTATAAATCAACTTTTCTTAAGCCTTTAGGAAATATATGCCACCTTTAATTAATAAAAGAAATAGATCTAATTAAATACTTACTTTAAGGATTTTAAACTAAGAGCATCTATTAAATTTATTCATAAAGCTTAAGAAAAGGGATTTAAACTAATAAGCCTAAAAAGTAATATAAATCCCTTATTAGCTAACTGTTTATTTTATTTTAAGAATTAAAAGAGAAAATAACTTTCTAAGAACCGAATATACCTTTACTAAGATTATTGAACGGATTATAAACATCAAAGTATATTACTAGTAAACTTAAATGATAGATAATTTTAAATTAAGCTTAAAACTATAAACACAAAATTACGTAAAATAACTTGCTTAAAATGCAAAACTTTAATAAGATAAATAGCTAAATTAATGATTATTTTATTATAATTAGTTATCTTTTAATTGTAGAAAGTTCATATCAAACATTTTCGTTTCTATGCATTAAAAAGGCTTAAATAAGTAATATATATCATTTAATTAGTTCTAAAACCTTTAATATACTTTTTCTTTGGATCAATTTTATTATAACGTTTTGATTTAAATTTATGAATTTCTATAAAAAGAAAATAATCAGAAATTTTCTTTATTTACTTAACTGGAAAATTTATTAGAAACTATTGAAAAATAAAATCACTAATACATATCAAATTTTATAAATGGGGTATTAATAATCTAAAGATTAATTTATTCATATCCTAAAGATTGATTACTTAATCTAGTAAAATTAGACTAACTAATTTAAAAAATTTAATAGCTCTAGAAGAATAACTAGTTAAAGTAAAGAAAAACTGCTTAAATTTTAAAATAAATGCTATTTGAAACAGGTTGAGTTTGCAAATATTTTATATAACAACATAAAAAAATAGACTTAAAATAGAAAAATTTAATTTTTAATATTAAAAGTATTTATAAAATAATATAATGCTATTTAGATTAATTATTTGCTCTTATTTATTTAAATTATTAATATCATTATATTTTTAATATACTTCAATTTACTAAATTATTTACTATCCCTTGATTTTATACATCTATCTCTTTCACTACTTTTTATAAACTTTTAAATATTTTTAATTTTAAGTGCCTATCTTGTAATTAATCTAAATTTTATGCTTTTTATTTCAATAATTTAATATTTTAAGAGTCAGAAAATATTAGTTTGTTTAGAATTTGAGAAATATATAAATAAAACTTAAACATTTAATTACAGATTGAACAAATTAAAATAATAGATTTAAAACTTAACTAAGTGTTGCTTAATTTCTAAAAAGATCTAATTATTATATTTTGTATAATTTAATAAGTATCAGTTATTCTACTTATATAATACTAATTATTAAGTAAATAATACTATACTAAGTGTATTTTAATAGTTAATATTAACTGCTTTAGAATACTCTTTTATCTTCATCTTAATCTAACTAATTTATTCAGCTTTTCTGAATTTAAACATAGTAAATATATCCTTCTTCTATTTAAATCTATATATTAAGAAGATAAATGTTTAATTTCTTAATTATCAAAAGTTAAAATTAAAACTTAAATAATTAGTATAAAATTAAGTTTCTAGCTAAGTAATATAATACTTATATAAACAGTTTAAATATATAACCAAATAAATATTCATATTATAATAAACTAGTAATAATAGTTAGTCTATTTATAATAAGTACACTAACTCCTTAGCTTTTCGCTTTAATTTGCTTAATTTAAAGTTTAGCTTTATTAAATAATAAAAAATCTATTAAAATAGTAAATATTTTAGAGGATTAATAAATAGTTTATATTTAAAGCTTTATCCCCAGTTTTATAATAGTTAATTATAGTGCTTAGTTTATTAATTTAAGTATAAAATTAGAAAGATATAAAGTTAATTTGGTTTAATTAATTATTGCTTTTAAGTTTGAAGGATATTTGCTTATTTGCTTACTTAGTCACAATAATACTTAGAATTGTAATGATGTCTTAAGGAAATAGCTTAAATGTTACTCAAATATTATTTCTGAGAAAAGTAGTTAGAAAATCTCTAAATTTTAGAGGGGATAGAGTGCTTTTTAAGCTAGGAGTTGGATTTTTGAGATTTGAAATATATCCAAATTTTTTTTGTTCGAATATCCTTTTTAGAAGATTGACGAAACCTGAAAAACTTAAATAGTACTGTAGAATCTAGTTAGATTCTAATAAAATATAAATTAACTCGCTTGCAACGTTAATAATTAATAGAAACGAAAGAATATATTAATTAGACTCGGTTGCAGGAAATTATACTTATTCATTTTAAGTAGCAAACGAACAAATTATACTAGCAGGTGGCAAAAATACCAAAACTCATTAAAATGATGTAGTTAATATAAAAGACTTAGAATTTAGTCTGTTTAAACTAAATCAGTCCAGATATTTTACCACATTAGCATACGATAATAAAGATCTTGTGTACATAGTAGCAGGAAGAGAATCTAATCTTAGTTATACAAATAAATGCGAATGCTATAATATAAGAAAAAATGAGATTAAAAAAATAATAAAGCATCCTTATTCTATGTGTAGTACAGGAGTTTGTTTTTCTTATGATATGATTATTACATTTGGAGGCTAGAATCATAAAGATGTTTCTTCACTAGATAAAATATGTTAATATGATGTAATATGTGAAAAATGAATAAAAATAGATTAAAAATGTTTGCCCTAGATAATAGGCAGTATACAAGCAGTTTTTGTATGAGACATGGAATAAATTATGCTATTCGATAATTTAAACCAATTAGGAAAAACTTGCAGATATGATTGAAAGAAATTATATGAGAGTGGAAAGGCATTTCCATCATCGAATCAGATTTTATTCTGATACAATGCAATATATTAAAATAGCAAAATATATATGTTTGAGGAAACAAATAGTAACAAATTATGTCTGTATGATATTAAGAACGAGAGATAGTGGATAAAAGTTGAAAGATAGTGAATTTATAATTGCATTAAACTAATATTAAAAGTTAACCTTATATTTAGGCTTTTAAATAAAATATTAAGATTAATTAAATGGAATATATAAACCTATAAATCTATAAATCATCATAATTTAAAATTAAAAAGCTAAATAATTTACCTATTAGTACTTTATAGAAATAATATCAAAATCTTTCACTTTTTAATTTGAGATATTTTTCTTAGCTTTGATTTTTATTTAATTTCAATATGAAAAATAGTTAATAGTATATTATAAATAAATAAATGCTTTTTATTTTATCCTCTTCTAATATTTTTAAACTTTGGTTCTATATTTTAAGATTGTTATTTGTTTAACTTCAATAATTATATTGATTAACTATATAGATTATTATTTAATATGCTTTATAATTTTTATATTTACTAAAAATTAACTTTTCAAATAATTTAAATTAATTAATTTATAATATTAATATATTTATTAATATTTTAGGATTAATATAAGAAATAATCTGTATATTATTACAAATAAAAAGGAACAAAATTAGGTTTATCTATATTTATTATCTTCATTAAAAAGCATTATCAAACTTCACATTCTTTATGCTTTCAAACTCATAAAAAATATATTTTATTACTTGACGTTAAAATAATAAAAAAGATAAACATATTTAAGAAAAATACAAAATAATTGATATTAATATAACTTTATAATGTAAATTTAAAATAATAATTAACTAAAATAAAATAATAATATCTTAAAATAAGACTTATATACATAACAACTTATCTAGTAATTAAATAAATATAATATGTTATTTTATTTTATTTAAATATAATAAAAATTATAATTAAACTAAAGTAATATTTACTTCTAGTATTTATAAATTAAAGAAAATATATTAGTTTTATATATCATTTTTTAAAATATTTTATTTTTAAATACTATATTTAATATAAAATAAATTAATATTCATTTTGCTAGTATTAGAAATAATCATAATCAATGTTTTTTTGGAGTTTTAAAAGCAAGAATCATTTTTAATATTTAAGCAATAATGTTTATAATATCTTTACACTGGAAATAGTTAATTATTACTTAATTTAACTGATAGACTGTCTAGTTCTGATAATATAAAATTTTAGATGTAATAAGGATTAAAAAAAATTAAAAATGTTAAAAATATTTAAAGTTGTAAATATATCTTATAAATAGCTAAAAATAAATAAATATAAATAATTAAAATATATCCAACATAATTAAAGCTTATTATTCAAATATTATAAAATATTATATATTTTCATATTTTATTTAATAAAACTTTTATTTTATTATAATTAATTACTGAAAGATAAACTAACAGAAAACTTTTTCATATTAAAGTTATTTTACTTTAATATAATTATAACAATAGTTTATAGTTTATAATTATTATATTAATTACAGAGCAAATTGTCATTTAATAAGAATACTATTTTTTATAATTAATTAGCTTTATTATAGAATATTTATATCTTTTTATTAGTTAATTTTTTTAATTCTTAGCTTTAAATAAACTATGTATAAGTGTTCTAAATAATATTTGGCTATAATAATTTCGTTATGAAGTAATCATTTTCTTTTAAATTTATTATAAATATTTCCACCATTATTTTAAATTATTTGCTAGTTTTTAAAATTTATCGAAAAATTAAAAGTATTTAAAATAATGGTGAAAATATTTGTAAAATAATCAAAAATTCGAGATTTAAAATATTCAATTTTTATCTCCAAACTCATATTTATTTTTAATTTCTGATATAGAAATATGCTTTTAATTAAATATAAAACCCTTCCCCCATATTAATTTAAGTTATTTATTAAATAAATTTTAAAATAATTATTTTAAAAAATCCTAGTTTTTTAATTTTTGTTAATTTTTATAGCATTTTGAAATTATAAATTCAAATAAATTTAAAATAGTCACTTACAAAAAATATTTGTAATTATGATTTATTTAATAATTTTTGTAAAGAACATTAGTTTTTACTTATATTAATTTAATTTTTATTAATATGGTTTAATGATAATACTATGATTAGCATAAAAAAGGATAAATAAATCACATTTAAATTACAAATGTATGTATGAATAATTGATTAATGTTTGCTCAGTAAAGAATCCCTCATGAATTAGTTATGATTAACAATTCAAACTTTAAAATCGATTAGCATCTTTTAATTTATCTTATGATTGTATATATAAATCCTTTCATAATATTAGCATCATATTTTATTATTTCGATAAAAGCTGAAAGAGATAGATAAAAAATATTTTTGTTTTTAATATTAATTTTTCTTTTATTTTATCTTTTTTTTGTCATTCTATGCAATTTCTAGAGTTTAAATAAAGAATAATCATATTTACATGAAATTAAATTAAATAAAATTTAAAATTAGACGAGAAAAATTAAAGAATTTTAATTTAATTTTAAAATCTGCATAGTTTGTTTAATTATTACTCTAATTATTAGTCATAATCAGTAAAATTATTCATAATTTAAGATTTAAATTCCAAACAATTCTCTAAAGTAAAATATCTTTACTACGTTAAAAATATTTAAATTTATTTAAAGGCAAAAATTACTTTTTGATGTCTTATTTCTGCGTTTATTCTAGTTACTTCTAATTTAAAAAAAAGTGATCTTATAAGTGATTTTTTTTATCTTATAATTATTTAAAGTTGGCTAAAGTATTTCTAGTAGTTCTTTTGATGCAAAACATGTTTAAAAATGACTTTAATTTTAAAATTTTTTAAAGTAATTGAGATTTATATCTAATAATTGATTTATCTTAATAGTAAATGAAGTTTAAAATTTACATAAAATTCATATTTAAAATCTAAGCAAATATTTTTAATTTTGTAGATAAGCTTTTATTTAAGTTAAGGTTTTGAGTGAAGATAAATAATTAGTTTTCTCATATATTTCATCTAGCGTAAGTCTCTTTCTTATTACCTTTTTTAATGAATAGTTATTGTCTAATCTTATTTAATTAGAAGAAAAAGCAAAAAGACTAAGAATTTTTTAATTTTAGTTATAATATAAAAATAATAATTGAAATCAGAGAATATTGCAACTCGAAGCATCGCTGCACATTCTACATTTGATAAATCCTCCTTCTTCGTTTTTCTTTTCCTACTAATTTTAAATTTATCTGGCATCTTAAATAAAGTTTCTCTCAAATTTCAACAAACTAAAAGGTTTTATAGCTATCTCTATCATGCTTTTTTTCTCTTTTTGCTTTGAAGCTATTTTGTACACTTACTATCCAGTATAATGCGATTTTTTCAAAATCAATGCTACTCTTGCTTCTGGTGTTATGGTAGATTGAGCTAGTATATTAAGTTTAGCAACTGGAGCCATATTAACTGGATTAACGTCTTTAAACTCTAAGCTGTATTTTAGTAATCTTACTCAAATGGGATAAGGTGAGTTTAACTTTTATTGATTACTTCTTCAACTTCATATTACATGAAAATCTACTCAAGTACTTGTTACGCTTATCCATAAAGTTTTCACTATGTTAAATAGCTTACGTTATCATTCTAAAATCTCAATAAGTTGAAATTTAGGAATCCTGACTTGGAAGTAACTTCGAATTTGAACTCTATATTTATATCGTCTAGTGGAGTGAACTATAAACTATTAAATTTTAATTAAGTGTTTTTCCCTTCTCCTTTGAAAGGTGGACTCTCGTATGGATAGTTTGGCTTTTCTTAGTTTACATCTATACCTACTTGGATTTTGTACTAGAAGTTCTCAAGACATTTAATTCAATTAAGCTTAATGGTGGTTTAAATAGTGATATCAAACTTGGTATTGCTTGGAATGTTTTTTTTCATATTTTCGTACTCACTTTGATACATTTATAAATAAGTCTTTTCATTACTATTTTACCCTTAATTTATTTTCTAGATTCAATCATTTGCACATATCGACTGCTCATTGAAAATAATGCTATCTTAGCTCAGCTTATCATAGTCCTTAAGCAACAAACAAAGTTCTTCTGATAGGTAATTGATGAACTCATTCACTTACACTTTTTTAATATTATGATCTCTCTAAATTTAGATAAGCATCTAAGTAAAGAATTCATCACTTTGCTAATGCGCTTCTTGTCTTTTAATGAACCAAATATCGTTTTTATTAATGACATCATTGAGATCTAAATTATGCTTCTTAAACTCTTCCTTCAGCAGAATTATTATCTACTGCTTTTACGTATCATATTCTTCGGTTGATCTCTAAGAGGGTCTATTGGACTACATCTTTATAAAAGGTGAAGATGGATAATTTAAACGAACTATTTAAGACAAAGAGTTATTTAGATGAACAAATTTAAATAATTTCACTCTAAGAATCCTTTTAAATAAGAAACTAATAGTTATAACGATAGGATGGCATATTAGCACTTTACTTATATTTAAAGTAAGATTATATATTTAAACTTATTTGGAACTCTTAAATTACCTTATCTTGTTAGTTATAAACATTTTCTTATTGTAATACTTACTAGTTAGTTAATACATGTTTAGTCAAATTTTCCTATTTTGGAAATTTTTTATGTTCAGAAATAGTAATTTGATAAAATTAAACTTGAGTAAGTTTTATCTGACCTCTTGATTAGGGAAGATGTCATGGATTATTTAAGACTTAGTTTAATAATATTAGAATATATTTGCAAAAAATAAGATATATTGACTTGTATTTTCATATTATGTGTCGACTCTACAATAAAATATATATATTACATTTAATCTACTTTTATTTGATGCAGTTGATGATTGTTTTAATTTATTATAATACCTTTTAATAATAAAAAATGGATTAAAGTTAACCTATATAATAAATGAGATCAAACCAATATACTAACGTTATTAGACCGACTTTTTCCACCTGTTCTTGTTGATAACCTACTGATTGCTAAATTTGATGGAGATAAGACTGCGTTACTAGTTTATCTTATAATAGTTTCACTGTTTTTTCCCTAATTTTAGTATAGATTATCTATCTCATAACTATCATTATGACTAAACCTATTCAATATCTACTTAGAACTGATTAAATCCTAATCATTTTCCTTCCTTATTCTTATCTCTTAAAATGGAGTTTAGCTTTTAGATCTTTAGCTAAAATGTTACTTCTATCTAAATTAAAGAAATAGGTTTTACTTCTAAGGGATATCATGTTAAATATTGCTTAAAGATAGAAGTTTGAAATCATACTATGGTTTTTGATCAGACATTTCAATTTACTTTTTTTAGTAAAAATTATATCAGTAAATTTCTTAGTTATTGCTATAAAATGGCAAGGATGAATTCTATAATATAAGTGTCTCTTTTTCTACTTCATCATATCTTTATATAACAGATTTTAATATTATAAGATAGTACTTTAGAGCTTTTTTAAAGTATAAAATCCCAGGATGATTTTTAAGCTTTAGTATATCTTTTATTTGCATAGTATTTTACTAGATCTTTTGGAAAGTATATGGTAATTCGGTAATTAGCATCAAATAGGGAATTCAAACCAATGCTGAATTCTAGTTTTGTAGAGAAAGATTTAGACCAATTCGATTTGCAATTTTATATAAGAAAAATGGCATTATGTTCTAAGTAGGATTTATAGCTATTTAGCTGAGTTTGTAAGGCTTTCCAAGTTTTTTTTCGTATCATCTGTAATATTCTTTTTATTAATACAGCTCTCATAAATTATTGCTCATTACATTTTCTTTTCTGCTAATTTCATTTTCATTTATAATTTGTTGTTTTTATGGACTTATTGGGGTATATCTCCCTGAATTAGCAGGACTATCTCTAGCAGAATTTAAAGGTGGAAAGGCTAAATTTCTTAATCCAAACGAAGTTTATGCTCTATTGGTATAAAACCCTGATTTTCACTTGAGGAAATCAGGTAGTTTAATATCTATTCTTTTTGTATTAAAGCTTAATTTATTTTTTAATAATAATTCTTTCTTATATTTCTGAAAAAGAAAAAAATCATTGAAGTCCTATTTCTATTTAATCAAATGAATATCATTCTGGCCATTCCTTTCTTAAAGATTCTTTAAACCGTTTTTTTCATAAAGATCATATATCTCTTTGCTATTTTAAGCAATTGAGCTCTTTGATATTTCATTGAGGTTTTTATCTTATGATGATTGATTAGTTTGATAATCGCTTATTTGCAAATCTAAATCTTCATTTTGACTTATATCTTCATTTTCTTATTATTTTTTATGTTCTCATTTTTCTTTCATTTTCGCTACAAAGTTTTTATCTTTTTAGTTTCTTTTTTTAGAGTTTTCCTTCTATGAAATAAGCAAGTAATCTTTACTTTTAATTAATTTCTTTAACTAATCATTTACTTGTAATTAACTTAATCCATATCTATTCTATTACTCCTCTTTCTATTTTTTCAAAGCTTCTTCATTTTCTTAGATACCTATTTGAAATACTTATAGAAACAATATTGCCTTATTATTTTACTCCAGAAGTTAGTTTCTTAGTTAATTTTAAAGTTAGATTTCATTCTAACTTTCATTTAAATTTGAAATGCTCTCCTGCTTTTAGTATAATTCTTATATAACTTTTTAGATTCTAATTCTCTCCTTTTAGTTTTTAATCTTATTACCAGTAGTTAAACATAGATCTTTCGTAATTTTATTTATATCTATATATCTCTTATTGCTTACCTTCTTTTAAGTAAAATTTTTGATATAGTGTAATATTTTTTATATCTAATTCTGAGAAAGAGTATCAAGATAATCATCTAACAACTAATTAGACTGTAAATTAAAATTCTCTTTTATTACCTGCTTAAGTTTTATGCTTAGTTTGGTTTTCAATTATTAATTTTTGGTGCTAAAATTAGTTTAATTTTGATTTTGCTATTTTAAATTTACATAAAAAGATATTTTTTCTTTTTTACCTTTTTCTTTTTATTATTCTTCTTTAATTTCTATTTTAAACTCTTTTAAAAGTAATTTTTTGATGTTGATTGATTGCTATGCTTATAGTTCTTCTAATATCTCTTTATTAAGTTTTTATTTGTCAATGTTTTTACTATTCAGTATTTTTAAAGCTTTTAATTATCTTTCATATTCTTTAAAAACTTCACCTTTCACTTATAACATTTGATTTGAATTATCTTACTATATCTCGATTGGTTATTTCGCCTTACTTTAATTTTTTTAAGTCTCAACATCCATTTTTTTGAGAACTTCTTCCACATTTTCTTTTACTTATCCTTTTACTGTATTAATGAAGTTATTAGTGAAATTTTCTATTTAATCTAAGCTATTTTTCTTTTTCTTTTTTTCTATGTCAAAATCTTTACCGTAAAAATAGACCAACTCTCGATCTTCTTGAATTGTAGATTGATCTTTTATTTAATTATTATCTATCTCATTTTACTCTTAGTTTACATTCTGTTCTTTATCTATAGTTTGTTTCATTTCTTGTTTATTCTCTCTAGAAGTATTATTTTCATCGTGGTTTATCTTTATCTATGTAATTTTATTTTTCTCTTAATCACCAATTTTTATATTGCTCTAATCTTTTTGTACTTCTTTTTCACTTTAAGTTTAAGTCTATTTCTAGATATTTTCTTTATTTTAATTATTATTTTCGTTTTGTTTTAGAGTATTAATCTCGTTTTCCAAATTCTGGTTAACTAAATTTGTTTTTAATTAAAATATTTTTTCTTATTATCAAGGTTTTTCATTCATTTGATCTAATTAATTTCATATGTTTTTATTTGCTTTGCTTTCATTATTTTTTCTTAAGAATTAAACTATATCAAATATATTCTCTGTAGGTTATTATTCTTATTCATTTACTTCTTTGATTTCAGAGTTAACAACTTTATTTTCTTGATTTTTAAGTTAAGAATCAGAATTTTTGGTTTCATTTATTTATAGATCAAGTTAATCTTCGCTTTCACTCATAAACTCGCTTTCATTTTCATCTTCTTTGTCACTTATATCAATCTCTTCCCAATCAATTTCTTTTATCTATTATAAATTCTCTGTCTTAACCAGTTTAAAGGGATTAGAAAAAACCAACTAGAACATTTTTTCTTTAGAAATATTGTCTCCTATAAAAATTTTTATATCCTCAAGTTACGTTTTATTAACCTCTTCTTTTCCTTACTAATTTAAGAATCAATTAGCAGCAATTTTTATCCCAGCATCTTTGCAAAGTTAGAATAGTCTTTCTCCATCTATGCAGTTGAAAATTGGATCAATCTCTTTTAAAGCTTTATATTGAACGTTAAATTTTGATAATTTGATTCTCTATTTTTTAATAGCTTTTTTTATATACCTAAGTTGAGGAAATTTTTCATATGCTAACTTTCGAGATTTACTGATTCAATATGATTATCCTTCTAATGTAAACCTAAACTCTCATTTGCCAAACTTCAATTTATTTTTTTAATCTTATAATTTCCTCATTTTTTTTTAAACTACTCATAAAAGAGGTAACTCAGTATCCATATTAACTCCTGCTTATTTACTCACCTCAATGAGCATTATATCTAATAAAGCGCTCTCATTTTCGTCCTATACTCCTTATAGGTTACTTGTACTATATTATGTGTACTACTTTACATCTCAAGCTCTGAATTTTCTTTGTACTTCTAATTTTGATTAGTCCAAAACATACTATTTCATATTAATTTCATAGCTTCTATTTAACTCATCAAAGAACTACATTTTGTACTAGTTCAGCAAATTGACATTATGAACACTAAAATATCTAACTTTTTCCAGCAATTCTGAAATGAATCTCAATCCAGGGTGGAAATCTATAGTAAACTAATATTAACTATTATAAAAAGAAGCATAAGATATATGTAATCAATTTGGAGGAAGTGGTAGTATACAGGCTAATCTGCTCACTCAGAATAAATGAGCTTCTTCATCTAACCTAATGTTTAGCTAAAAAGCCATTTATATGACATCCTTCGGAGATATAATTTAATTTTTCTCACTTTTCGCCAAATTTTCTGGTATTTAACCAAAGCAATCACCAATTAAATTTTCATACCATTTAACAGCAGATTTCAAAGAACTATCAATCCTTTGATATATTTCAGCAATGTTAGTGTTATCTTCTTTATTCCTTTCACAAAGTTCTTCGAATATTTAGCATTAATTTTCTTTAGGAATTACTTCTAAAGGTGTTGTTAGAATATTCTTTGATATTTATCTCTCCTATTGCTAATTTTACATGACTTCGTACTTTATTCCTTTGTTTTAAATGGATTCATTAGCGTTAGGAAAATGTTCATTAGTTAAGTTTTTAATAAAGAGCTGATGAAGAGCTTTTCGATATTTATATATCTTAGGATGCTGTATAGTAGTAATTTTAGTTATTTGATTGTGAAAAACAAGCTGTTAGCTTGGATCTCTTTCTCTTATTCAGTTAGTGGGTAAATTAGAAACCAAAATTTGGTCGAGAAATCATCTGTAATGCTCGTGATCAGAAAGGAGATAGTTAGAGTAGTTATATCCTATTAATTAAGTCAGTTATTTTACATCCTTTTAAGGAATTTTTAGAGTAAAACTGCTCTTTTAGGTTTTCTTTATTATAACATAATGCTCTTCTACCATATAATCTAATTTTTGACGCTCTATAAGAAATAAAGATTGATATAAATAAAATAATTAGCTATCAATAAGAAAACTAGAGCTTTATTGATTCTATTTTAAGCTTTATGTATTATCTCAATAGACATGCTTTCTATCTCCCTTTCTTAGACTCTATTTCTCTAGTACAATTGAATGGTATAGCTAAAAATTTATATTATTATATGAAAGCAAGATATATACTGAGGTATATATCAAATAGAGATAGATAATTCTACTATTGATGGTTGGATATTAGCTTAATTAAACTAGTAACTAAGCCAGCTTCTAAGCTTCTAGTTAATAAAATAAATCTACAAATCTAAAGATTAAAGATTAAAGCAATAATATAAGAATCTCATTAGCCTTGCTCTTCCTAAATAGACAGGATCTTAATAAGCACTCCTAGAATTAATAACTCATTATTACATTTTATTAAATACCATCAAAAAGCTTTTAACTAGATAGAAAATATTAATTTTCATATTATAGACTTAAAAACGTATTAAGTCTTACTAAGAGAATAAGCACTTTCATATAATAATTTGCGTAAAAAGAACTAAAACGATAGTCAGACATTGGATGAAGCTATAGTGTAATAGAAATATTGTTGAAGCAAATAATAATAGAGAAGAGATAAGTTAAGTGAGGTAATTTAAAGGTATTTTTCAATTATTTGGTTTATATTAAAAATAAGTAAGACAAATTACTTTAAATAAAAATATTAAAAATGACTGACTTTGACGCACAGATTAAATAGTTAGACGAAGATTATTAGACTATTCAGCAAAACATCACCAAAGCAAATGAGTAGGTTGAAGTTTCTAAGAAAAGCAAAGTGGATTTATAGTAGAAATTTGAAAAATTGGTCTAGACTTTTGAGCCATTGAATTAGAAGTACAATGAAGAGTAAAAAAAGGAAAGATTAAATAGTCATGGAATTATGATGAATAGTACTCTGCGTGTTCATGTAGTGAAAGGAGAAAAATTTGTCACAAATGACAGCATTGGTTCAGGAGATCCTTATGTATAAATAGAATTTGAAGGATAAAAAGAAAAAACTACTATCGTAGCTAATCTTTAGTTTAATGAGTAGTTTTCAATGAACGTCACAGATCCAAAATAGATCTTATATTTAAAATCTATGGATAAGAACAGATTTGCATCTGATGATTTAACAGGTGAAGTTCAGATAAAACTTGATGAGTTTAGAGACTAAGAAGTTCATGAAAAATGGTTTTAACTTCTTCAAGAATACAAAGATTAAGGAAGAATCTTAGCAAAAATATAGTTCATTTGGTCACATGCAGCTAAAACAAAGGAAGCTCTTGATAAGGTAACCAAGGAAAAAAATTTAGCCCAAAGAGAATTAGAGTAAAGCAAGAAAGATTACGAGGACTTAGAATCATAAATAAAAACACTTAATGAAGATAAGGAAGAAAATAGGCGAAAAGTGTAGGAAGTATAATTTAAGAAGTAAAAAGCTTTGAAAGAAGCAAGCAACCAATCTTCCCAAGCAAAAACTTCAGAACCCATAACGATTTAGCAAACAAAAAGCCCAGAAAATGCATCTGAATTCACGAAAAAACCATCAGATACACAATCATCACGTGAATCTAAAGTATGTAATTGCATTATTACATGAAAACTTCTAACTTTAATTTTATATTAAAGAATTAGAAATTATCAATTAAAGCTTTTTATAAATAGCCTATTTGCTTTATTTCGTTTCTTCTTATTTTTGATAAGCTTTTGCTTCAACAGTTATATAAATTATTTATAAACAATAATAATTGTTTGTTTAAATGACTTAACTAGATATTTAGACACAGTAATAATTTTTAAAGATTGAGAAATAAAATTTTAATTTCTATATAAAGTTTTTAGTTAAAGAATCTTAACTACTAGATTCTTTATCTAAGATTTTTAATAGATTCTCTCTAAAAAATTAAGAGGAAAATCAACTTTTTCACTATTTTTAATTGCTTTTAATGTAGAAACAATTTCTTAAGTCAAAGCTATTTTAATGCACTCGTAAATGAAAAAATTTATCTTCTTATATCAATAAAAATTAATTATAAAATTTAGATTTATAGCTTTAATGCTTATAAGCCATCATATGCTTATAAGTTAGTTAAAGTACAAATTTATTATTAATTAGTATATTGAAGTAACTATTGAATATAAGTATATGAATACTTAATTTTAGGAAATGAATAGCGTAATTAGAAATTAACAAAAGAATTAAAATTATTTTTATCTGCAAACTTATCATTCGTTACTTAATTCTGAAATGTAAGAAATCTGAGAGTATTAGCTTGTTATTGATCTTTACCTCGACATTTCCATTTTCTACTTATTGGCCATCAAATTTTTAATTATAAAGGATTATATTTACTGTTACTTCTTTAGCTTTTAATTAATTTTAGTTAGTAGCAAGTTGTTCACCTTATTATAATCTTTATATTCAATTAGTTGCTTTATGTAAATACTTGCAATGATACATACCAAGACAGCTCGGAATGTTTAGCAGAAATTAAATCATTCAACATAAAACAAGTTCATAAGCTTTTCAAACATCATAGCTAAAAAGACAATTAAATAACTAAATCCTCTTATCTAGATAGTTGATGGTGTAGAAGTAAGAAAAAACAAAATTGCGATCATTGTAGCATAAAACATTAAACCGCTAATATCCAAAGCTAAGCCTAAAATAAGCCACTATAAGTCGATAACATATTATATCTTATCAAATATTAACTTATGCAGGTCTTAATATAAATTTCTATTTATTTCTATTTCTTAGTTTAACTAATTGACTGCCTTTTATGATCTATCAACCTAACTCATTATATCTTAGTGACTATCAAGAATATTTTAGGAAATGTTTTAGGACAATGTAGACAAATTGTTCATGCCTTCCAATGTTTAATTTTAAGCATTATAGATCTCTTTAATCTATCAGCTTGTGCTTTGCAGAACTTTGAGCATTTCAGAAGATTCTTTTGTAAGAGAGTTTATCAGTCCTTAAGTACTATTTTATCATATCTAGCTTTACAAGTAATAGCAGAGGCTTATTATATGAGTGAAAAATTCATTATACGTCTATCATTACTCCTAAGTCATTTACTTAGTACAATCATAATCACATCCATAACATTAGAAAGTTTACCTTCCATGTACTTACAAATGACATTCTGTTAAATTAAGCGCAAAATTAGTTCTCACACTATCCTACATTTAACTGCAAGATTAAGACTGTAAATACTCAACAATTCACTTGAAGCATGAGGATTTTTCTATTTTAGCATCAATAACTACATTACTAGGTATGTTCTCGTACTATACTTAGATAGTTGCCACAAAACAGATAAAAAGAAGCGGTAATTTCATTTTTAATTCAAAAATCTAATGAATTTCTTTGTCTAAGACATTTTAATATAAATTAAATATATTAAACTAGAAGTAAGAAAAATAAAAGATAAATAAAGAGATAAAAAATATATGATAGAGTAAAATCTTATAATATCTTTATTATTTTAATTCAGAAATTATTAATAAAAAACTAACTATACCTATCTAATCATTATATTATATCTAACTTTTCAATTTTATAATAATGAGAAGTCATTTAATTAAGAATTAAAAGCTTTTCTAGAAATTTTATGTTAAAGTTATCAAATTAATAAAATTAAATAAGGCAATAATTAAGAATGAAAAATGACTATAGCCTGAAAAATGAAGATAAAGATAGTAATGATAATAAAAACTGTAAAAAATTATTTTTGAAATTTAAAAGCTTTGATTAATAGAATTTAAAGTATATAAGTTTAAAAGTTGGCCAATTAAAGTTACTAAAATTGATTTGGATATTTCTTAATTTTATAAATTTTATAAAATTAAAATTTCTTTCTTTAACTTATTCATTAAACGTTATCCTTAATACTAGCAATAAGATTTCAAATTTTCTAAATCAAAAATAATGAAAAGAATCTAAAAAGCAACAATTTAATTTTTTTTGCTTTTATTATTCTTTTATTCTAAATGATCTTCATATATCTTAAAGATGCTAGTTATTTAAAAAAATATAATCATTATAAAACTAAAAAAATTTTGTGAGTTTTTACATTTACATTTTGTGCTATTGTAACTGTTCTTTATTATTCTTAGACATTTGTATACTTTTTATCTTCTAATAATCACCTTGAAAGATTAGAATTTTTATCTTTGCATATAAAAAATTTAAAACTTTTATGCTTATTAGCTCTAAACACATATAGCTTAAATACAACTTTCATAATTATTCTATTTGTATACTCTACATTCTTTAATTAAAATAAGCATCTATGTTTATATTTTACTGATTGCTATTATTCAAGTTACTATTACCTAAACTTATTTAATTATTGCTTGTTTAGAGAATTTAAGTTTAATTATTGTTTGGAGACAATTAACTATTTGGTATGTTTTTTTAAATTAAAGCATCAATTTAATTTTAACAGATAATAGAATGTTCAACAATCTAATTATTTATAAGCATATTTAGTTGGCTATTTCAATATTTATTGACTGACACTTTCTTATCTATAGAATTTTTATAGATGCTCTCACGATACTTTAAGCAGAAGTTGCTCAATAAAATATAAATAAAGGATATCATAGCAGTTATATAACTTAGCAATGCTTTTAAACTTTTATATTTTGTCAGGATAAATTTATTATTAATAATAGAATTAAAAAGCTAATCTTAAGTATTAAACAGTTATTAAATAGACTCATTTATATTTTGGCTTTATACACTTAAAGCGAATATTAAGTAGTTATTTCTCTTTATATAAAGCTAAATTAGTGATAGTAGAGATGAAATAATAAGAAGCTTGAGGATAAATTGGAGTTATTAGCATATTTTTTGTTTTAAAGCATACAGTGAAAATCAATTTTTGTTTAATTAGCAATAAAGATGCAGCAAACCACTTTAATTTTGCGTGAATCTAATGACATAGAAGATTGTATGGATATTTTAACTGGAGAAGCTGATGGTAACGGAAACGTCATTTTAGGTATAACTCCAGATCCTCCAATGTGTTGTTGTACCTGTCGAGTTGTAATTCCAAATGGTGTGACTGCTATAGTTCAGCATTGGGGTGAAAGAATTGATGAAGTAACTCCACCTGGACCATAATGGTGTTGGCCTTTTTCTAAGCATATTGCTTATCTAATCACAACGAAGTACATTATGTTTAATTCACCTATAAAGAGAGTACCTACTCATGATAATGTTAGAATTGATGTAGATCTAAGCTTTGTCTTTTAAATAGGCCCAGATGTTAAAAGCGTTAATGATTTCTGCTATTTCCTTGGAGTAGCTAAATTTGATGAAATGTTAAAGTCCATGATTGAGGAGTCAATCAGAACTTTAGTGCTGAAGGTCAATTATAAATAGGCTTATGATTTGAAGGAAGAATGGGCAAGAGAAGTATTAGAAGATTTGAATGAAAGATTTAAGGAATATGGTGTACATTTCAGTTCTTGTAAAGTAACTGAAGTAAGATTACCTCCATAACTAGCATAGTCTCTCTCATAGGCCACATAGTATGATGCCAAATTGTAATTAGCACATTAACATTAGGAAGCTGAAATTAACAAGCTTAACAACGAGTAAGCTAAACTTAGATAGGAATAATAACGATATCACGAAAGATAGCTTTAAGAAGTAGAAGCTGCTACCAAGAGAGCTGAAATAGAAAGAGAAGTTGAACTCAGTAAAGTAGCCACTGAACTTGAGGTAGCTAAAACAAAAGCTACTGAATAAGCTGAAATTATTAAAAGTAAAGCTGAAAATGAAAAAAAATTAGCAAAGACAAATGCAGAAAAGGAGGCAAATAAAATTAGATTAGAATCAGAATCTAAATTCGCTTAGAAAAAAATAGAAGCTGAGTAAAAGAGAGAGATAGAAATATAAACGGCATAGGCACTTCTTGAAATGGCATAAAACAAGGCTATTGCTATTGAAGAAGAAGCAAAAGCCGAAGGTTAAGCTGCTACTAGTTTACAAGCAAGAAGACAACACGAATTGAATCTTAAAAAAGCGCAAGTCATGCAAAACTTAGCGTAGAAAGGAAAAGTAATAATATCAGGTTAGAGTGGAGAATATTTGCTTAACTAGCTGGTTGGTCAGCCAATGAAGTAACTTTAACATCTATTCATTAAATTTTATTCGTTATATATTTTTACTTCTAAGATAAATCAAAACAATTATACAAGAAATTAATTGCAACAACGGAAAAAAGAGTCAATAAAAATAACTTTAACGTTGCACTATGTTTTTCTAATCTTAGAGTCTCTGTCATTAGATCTATGATTTCATAAAAATTTGGCTTTTTTTCTTTAATTTGTAAAAATTTTATAAATAACTTAAAGAGTCAATCTTTAAATAATTAAGGGATATAAAGAGATTTTATTAAGAATGCTATAATAATATAATACAATGTAAGTATATTTTGTTAAATGATAAGATGATACTAATTTAAAATGTTAAATTGACTGATTCATATTTTATTATTATTATTTCATTTTTGTAGATTAAAATATATAGAAATGAATTTTGATTTAGGTTAGTGTACTTGAAAGATATAATTATGATTTAAATTGAAGACATGTTCTTGATAAGCCATGTGACTCCTTCCTTAATTTGAGTATCTAATACTATTTTTATATTTGAACTTTCTTCTGATTGGTTAGGTTGTACTTTCGCAACTACAAGAATTTTCGCATTTTGCAAACTTTGCTCTTTTTTAAGCTATTCTAGAATAGGTCATACTTCATTTCGTTAATCAACAATGAGAATAATCCCTTAAGTTCCAAAATAATGATGTCTTCATTCAATATTAATACCTTAATCATCTCCAGGAAGTTCTTTAAGAACAAGAGTCACCCCTTCTATCAGTGCCTAAACTTATCCTGGTTTATCAATTAATTTAGTCTTTCCTTACATATTTTAGATCTATTATATTGCCCATGATTTACCTGATTAAGGTAAGCCTAGCACTAGTATCTTTCGTTTAGCTTTACTTCAATTATTTTTAGAAGAACAAAGCTATCCCATTTTAAATAAATCTAATTTAAATTAAAAAATCTTTAAAGCGCTATTTTTTTCTATAATTTCTAACTTAAAAAACCTTAGTTTTTACAAATAAACCTTATTTTAAATCTAATAGTTAAATACCTTTTATCTCTATAATATATGATACCAAAGTTTTGATTTCAGAGTAACTTTATAATAGTTTAAATTTGATTATACAAAGTTACTAGTAGCTAGTAACCATTATGCTACTCTATTTCACTCTTTAATATTCTTAGTCTTAATGACTATTTATTAGATTTTCACTTTAAAGCAACAAATTAAACTTAATGTTCTTTTATATAGGAAATATTCATCCTACTTAGTGCAATAGACTAAAACGTCTATTAGGCTTTTTTAATTGCTATTACATAAAATTAAGTTTTAAGATATATAAGTAAAGAGATTAAAATAGGTATTTATTAGTTATTAAATTAAGTAAAGCTAGAACAAGAAGATCTCTTCCAGGTAATGTAGATTTTAATCTTAAGAAGACAAGAATGAGGTAGAAATATCCATACTTTAAGAAGAAAGCTCTACTAAAATAATTTAAATTGGCGTTCTTAAAAATCAAGTAATTGTATCACTATAATTGTCATAGGAAATTGCATATTGATCTAATCCAATATATGGTTTTACATATATTGTTCAGAGATGGAAAAAGAAATGATTATAATAGAAATCTACATTCCTACTTTCTAAGAAGGTAAAGCTTTATCTAAATTTGAAAGAAGTTATAGCAAATTAACTTTTATAAGTTAGTATACTTAATTTTATAGTGATAATTAGCAATATTTATATCTAAAATGGCTATTATAATACATAATCAAATTATTAAAGGTAGATTAAGTTCATAAAACTAGAAATTGTCTACTAACTAGTATCTAGTAAGCTAATATAATAAACTAGATATAAACACCTCTATTTTTGAAATTATCTAAAATGAATATCACAAAAATATAAAATTTAGCTCAAATAGCAATAACCTTGGGTAGGAATTATGTATTATGAGTGTCAATGTTTATGTTTCGGTATTGAAAAAAGATAATAAAATATCTTAATTTGATAAAAAGATTTCAAACTATGACAAGATAAACTTGCATTATATCTAAATTAGCTTCAATATCCATTCCTTTCTCTTAGAATTAATAAAATTTAATTAGAATTTTTGTTATTATTAGTCTTTAAAATATTACTTAAGCAATCTTAAAATAGCCATCATGAACTAAAATTAGATAGCAAGGTGCTTAATAAAAGAATCATATGATATAGTATGCAATCTACTCTAAATCTTAGTTTAAGAAAATATAAGATAAACAGTTATAGAAATGATTATAAAGCATCTTTTGATAATTAAGAGTTTAATTATGTTGATCATTTAATATATTCATATCCATATTCATTATTTCTTAACTTTTTAAAACTTTAATTAAAAAATAGATGGGAGGTTGTAACGGTAGGCCAGAAAAAGAGGAAATTAATCAGCATGAAATTTATGATAATATTAAGAATGATGTTCATTTCTTGCATGGAAATGTAAGAGACTTATAAATTCCTACCGAAGAATAAATCAATAAGATTTGTAAGGAATCTGATGAATAGAAGAAAATTGAACTTTAGAAATAACTTGAGAGGATAAATAACCTTAATTAAGCTTACATAACATAAGCAAATTAGCAGATATAAAAATACAATGAAATTTAAAGTTCAGGCACATGGAGTGATAAACAACCAGTAGTTCTATTGGAGGTAAGAAAAGGAAAGTATATTCCTAATACCTAAGGATGTAGTGGCTCAAAACTTATAGTCAAAGCTTGAATTGAGCCAAGCTAAAAACAGAATTTGTGCTCGGAAGAAAGTGTTGCTTGGATTCCTTCATGGTTTGCCTTTTAAAAGTTTTAAGATGAGCCAAGTAAGCTTAAAACATTATAAATTGAAGTTATGAACAATTAGGGAACAAATCATGAAAAAATAGGAAACATTTCAATTCCTATAGAATCTTTAGGAGATTCGGTAATATGCAAATGGTATGATTTAAACATTAACGAGGAAATAAAGAACTAACTAGATTAAGACGAGAGCCCTTAGGTGTAATTAAAAATATGGGCTTTGCTTGATTCAAAATCTACTTGGAAAAAAAGGATTAAAATGAGCGAAGAAACGAAGAAGTAGATCGAAGAGTATTCCTCTAGAATTATTTTAAGATGATTTTACTTGGGACTTTTTAACTTTCTCAGTAATAAATTATTTCAATCAAATTCAATCTTTATAAATTATTAAAATGCTACAATCCCATAATTATAATATAAATAAACCATTAAATTATTTTAGACAAATTTTAGATAAAAATTATCATCACCATATAGTAAAACTATACTAACTTAAAGAGTTTATTGAAAATTCTAAAAAGATTCAGTTACTCATCTCATTAATGAGAAACAATTATTAGTTTAGAAACTTTTATTTCTATAAATATTATTCAAATTTCATTACTTGAATCACTAAAGACTTAGAAAAAATCCACATATCATCGAGATTATTTTATTCCTACTAATACTTATTTTATAGGAATATTTAATATAAACTTCTGCCTTTCTTTCATATTCAAACTAAACTTATAACTAGTAAATTTACTCACAATCCAAATTTTTAAGCATTTAAAAGCACCAAAAAAGATTTTCAGCTTCTAGATAACGAATTTCATAATAATAGAGTCAAATAGATTCTAAATTAAAGCATAAAGTAACTAAAAGGCTAAGAGCAATAACTCCAATCTTGCTTTTAATATAATTAAGTTTTGAGAGTAAATTTATTTGATTCCTGTTTGCTTAATTATAATATCTTACTTTAATATTTGAAATTAGACAATGACTTAAGAAAAGTGCACTGATATATTTTTGACAGTAGTTCTTACTTACGCATCTTTAGATATACTAATAAACATTGAGGAATATAAAGATTGTGAACGTCCGATCCATTATTGATTGATGGGTTCTTATATAGGAATGATTTTTTTGAGATATAGTCATATTCATATCAGAAATTAAGATATCACTAGATCAGCCTGTGCCAAGCTGTGTATTATTGGGACTCTTTTTCCTACGTTTATTGTTTGAATAGGAATTGGAACCTTTTGGTGAGCAGAAATGAATACGATAGAAAATAACTGTGTAAGCTTTAATTCAGAATAAAATAATGCAAAATGATGGTTTTATGATCTTATGGCTAATAGTTTGCTATCTATGAATAGCAGCTTACTTGACTTTTTATGTGTCTTTAATGATTACCTGATACAGGCTAAATGAATTTAGAAATAATCTATAGTAGCTTGGAGTGAACGAGATAAACATATCTAATTAAGACTTTTAGGATTCTAATTTCTGGAATAATAGGCTTAATTTCTAGGAAATATAGTAAATAGAGGTTATAAATAATGGAAAACCTATTGAAAATTTTGAATGCATAATTTGCTTTGACCAAGTTAATTAATCCGTCAAGTAGCTCCCAAACTGTAATCATTGCTTTCACTAGAAATGCATTGATAGATGGCTTTTATAAAAAGCTAATTGTCCTCTTTGTTTGCAGGATGTAAAGGAAAGTTTGAGAAAAAAGAAATATGAAGTGTCATCAAGTTAGCATAACAATCAGACACCTCTCATCAGCAATTAGTTCTAATCTTAGGTTTAACTTTTTAATTTTTCATTAAAGCAAAATATTTTTTTATTGCTATTAAATGTCCTTAAGTATCTTTATTAATTTAGCTTTCCAAACTCTATTTAATATTAGTTTGAAGGGAATTTTTATTCGATAATTACCTTTAAAAATCTTTTCTTTATACTCACATACTTTACATAATAAAAAGGATTATTTTGCTCCTTTCCATATAAAATTTTTGATAATTATTTCATTAATTTAGATAGAAATAATCTCTTTACCTCTATTTGCTCAATTAATAAAATACTAAAGTAAAATAGCTGAAAATCTAATTTTTATAAGTATGAAATATCTTAAAGATTTAGTTCTTTTCTAATCTTAGTAAGAGGGAAACTATAAGAAGATTAAGAGCCAATATTTTTACTTATCATATGGTAGAAATTCTCAATCTTAGATCTGAATAAAATCTAGCATATGTAGAAGGTCTAAATTTGAGAATGCTAAATATATTAAACTTTAAAGACACTTATCTAGTGTTTAAAAGGAGAGTTTGTTAAATGTAATAGTCTAAACAAAGCATTAACTTCTATAGAAAGAAAACCTCATTTAAGTCTATATGCCATGATAAGAAGTTTAAATATTGGTAAAATGAAATAAATTTACTTAGTATTATAAAGAAAATAGGTATACTGTATCAAATAGCATTAATCGATTTTCTAAGTCTTGCTATAGTATTCAGACATCAAGCACATTTATATAATTAAATACTTGAAAAGCATTAATCATAATCATCGAAATCTGTATTAAGAGAACAGATAATTAAAATAAAAGAATCTGTATACATTTTAGCGTTATTTAAAACTAGGTAATTTTTAAAATATCTCATTGTAAGTTTAAATATCTAATTTTCTAACTATTTCATAAATAAAATAATTAGAAAGGGAATTGACACAAATTAAATAAATATGTTAAGTAGTGATTTTAGAGTAAGTAAATGAGTAAAATTCTAGGTAAAATATAAAATTTTAATAAAAATGCACTGAAAAACTAATTTAAAGGATTTAAGTTTAATTCTATTTTACCAAAAACAGAGTAGATAGATAAGGTAATATTTATGCTCCTTATAATTACTTAGCAAGTACTCCACTCATATAAAACACATTATAAGGTTATATTTATTTGACTATTAGTAGGATTTTTATATCAACTAATTAAATATAGCAAGTGGATTGCTTTTAGTATAAATATTTATTGAAAGTATTAATCAAGTTTACCTTGTTTGGAGAAAAAGTGAGGTTAGAATCTTAATAATAAGGATAGCTTAAGATGATTTTATAATGTTACTTATGTAAATAAATTATAAAGCAAATAAAGGATTTCATTTTTTGTCTGGCTATATTTCTTCTTTTGGCTTCTTCATTTTATTTAGATTTTGGTCAGTGCTAATACTCCTACTTCTTGTCTTAACATTGTCAACATCAACTGAGACATGACTACTTATAGACCGCATGTTTCTTCCAGGAAAGAGAACAGACCATCGTAGAGCTTGATGCATACGATCGATAGAATTAGAACGAGATCTATTTTAAATTTCTTATGATTTGTTAGGATCTTGCTTAATTTCTACTTGCTATAGATCAGATACTTCCATCTCCTCGAAAAAGCATACTTTAAAAAGTCTGAAAATGAGAAATGTCGCTATAAGTAATTCATAAATAATAAACGCAATAGGAAGCCAAATTCTAGTTTCAAGGTACTTATAGAGTAAATAGCTTCCATAAGGTAATGCTATAATATGTGTTATTCCTCCAAGATACATCGAAATGAGTGCTAAATAGCCAATCATTGATTGACATACGTTCTACTTCCCAGCCATGCACATTAAACCACAGACAAAAGTTAAAACAATACCACTGATAATGACAACATCTATTTCAATAGTTACATAAATCAAGAGGAAAAGTCATAAATCAAATTTAGTATTGTAAAAATCTGAGTATAAATAAAGACTAATCCCTCCCAACAGTACTGCGATGAAATATGTTAAGAAGGGAATTAAGTTATGATAAGAACAACTTTCGACATCGGAATCAGTAGAAACCTAGTCATTTTCATAAACGACTTCGTCATCTTGAGCATAATAACCATATTAATAATCCTGTTCCATTTTAAATTTAAAATTATCTTAAGTTATTTATCTATCAATTAAATACCAAACGAAATTTCATAAGACAGACATTATTCCTATTATTCATACTTGTCATACTCTACTTATTCAGATGCTTAAACAAACTAAGCTGCCACACTAGATCTTTGAATGGCTTATTCACCTTTTTTATGCTGTTATTTCATTAGCTACGGTTAAGTAATGATCCAACTAAACTTTAATTATACTATTTATATTGATTCCTTGCTTCATAGCTGCAAATCCAGTTTAATCTTATATCAATACATAATTAGCTAACAAAATCAAATACTTAAATTTTCTTTTATACTTGAATATGATGACATCTAATAATACTTATTAAATCTTCTATAAATAGTTATTTCTAATAATCTTAAAATAGCCAATAAAGAGAGTAGAAAATAACAAGCTTGCGCTTTTTGTTATTTGCTTAAATAGCTCTAGACTATGAGGAAATTAGTAAATTCATAAGAAGTTATCGTTCTAATACAATTACTTCTAATCTAATATTTAGAAATATAGGTTTTTCATACCTACTAATATAATCTCTTAAAATATGTTTAAAGATTATTTTAAATAATACTTGCATACCTGCAGATTTATTGTAGTAGAAGGATAACTAGAATATAAGTATACTTAAAACGACTAATATTAAATTAAGTAGGGTTATTATATGCTGACTCTATTTTTTTAAGAAGTTAAATTATATAGGTATTGTATTAAACTTCCTACGTAATAACAATATAATACATTTAAAAAAGAGGGATAAAATATCTTGTTAGCATTTTTAATTCTATTAAAAAGATAAAGCACAAAGAGATTTGGATAAAGTATTTAATTGAGCAAGTGATTATTAATGGAAATATATTGTAATAAAGGAAATAACTTAAGATTTATCTTGTTTACTAGTGTTTTCTAAAATTTTATGAGCATATTCAAGTGCCAATTCTTGTGGATTTTCAACGCATTGATTTGCTATTCCAGCGTCAACTATTTCTTTTCCATTTAGTATAGTATTGAGAAAAATAAATTGCTTTGCCTTAGACTCTGTTAATTTTTTCGGTAAAAGTTAAGTTCCACAGCATCCTGGTATGGTAGCAAGGCTTGTCTCAGGAAATCTGAATTTAGCTTTACTAGAAACGAGCATAAAGTCACAAACTAGAGCTAATTAAGCACCTGCTCCTATAGCCCATCCTTCGACGACAGAAATTGTCCTATAAGAGTGTAGACGATAAAGAGCCTATTATATTGTACTAACATATTGAAGTTCCTTTCCTTCTTTTTTAATCTAATCTAGTTCCTTTAGATCCCCTCCAGCACAGAAAATATTGTCCACGCAGGATTAGACTATGATAACTTTATCTTGTGGACCTTCATTACAAAACTAAACTAACTTTTAAGTCATTTAACTTGATAGTGCGTTCTTAAATTCAGGTCTATTTAGTGTCAAAATCTATATATTTTTGATTCACTTAGAAACTATCATTTTATAAGCATAAATATCATGAATTAATATCAAATCATATTACTAAAATTATATTTCATATCATTTTAACATTCAAAAATCAATTAATTAAATACATTTCTTAATCATACTTTAGCTACCATAAAAGGATGAAGAATTAACTCCTTTATGCAAAAATATTAGAAGAAAGAACAAAGTAGAAAGAAGATAAAGACTACGTAATATATAAGAGTAAAGCTCTTTGAGGTTTAATAATAATAAATTAAGATTAAATACTAATTCTAACATCACTCTTGCTTTCTTTTTTGTCAGGTAGCTCTTTGGAATATTTTTTCCTTATTACTCTTCTTTTAATACAAGATATGAAAATGTTTTCGTCCTTTAAGAACCCTTTTGTTCATAATCAGAGTATGAATAGGAAAAATATTATAATTACGCCTATTAAATTTGGGATTACTACGTATAGATCTTCCTTGTAGTAACCTAGCATCATTCATATAAAAGCGCCAGCAAAGTTGGGAATTAATATTTTGATGTTGCAATAATCAGGATTCTTTTACTCTAGTATTTCCTTAGTATTATCTAAGAAACCTAGAAAGACTAAGGAATTCGCTATCACCAATGCGATTCCTTGCTAGTCTCTGTTGAGATATGTTGCCAGTGGTGTTGTAGTTACTATGAGAGCTGTAGCTTTTAGTAGAAACCTGAAAATGGTTTTGTTAATTCTGTTGTATCAGAACAAAATGAATAAATTGCATATTACAGTGAAGATAGTAACAGGAAACATATACCACAATTCAAATACAATGCTATAGCCTAGTCATTGGAAGCAATTAAAGGTATTTATAATCTAAAATGTTATTGGAAAAGTAGAAACATCTCCTTTTTTACTAGCCTCTCATAAAGTAGGGATGGGACATAATGCACATATTACAGAAAATGTAGTTCCTAAAGTAGTTAAGAGGTCTTCCATTTTATTCCAATTTTAATGAGTCTATCCTTTTCAAATCTTAGCTACAAATATCATTTAGTCTTATATAAACTCTCATCTATTAGGATATCATGTCTTTAGTCAAAAAACTTTAAGTAAATATATAATATAGCTGAGATATTTATATTATCGGCCCTTTTAGAATAGAAATGCATGCTTTTTAAGAAACTATAAACTCTCCATTATAACTAATTGATCTATTAAGTTTACACTACTATGATTTTATGCTTTTTAAGCTATTAGGTATATCAAAGAATCATCATAACCTATATAAAAATATATAAAAACACTCATTATTTACAATTGACATTTATGAAACCTCTATATATAAATGTATCTCTCAGTCTCTAAATACAGGTTATTTTATCCAAATCACTAAAATGCTTAAAGATAAATCTTCTTAACAAGAGTGGCTGATATAGATTGACATCTTACATAATGAATAAACATTTTTAAAAGGAAGAATTATTTATGTAGCTTGATCTATCAAACTAAAATAAGTTTTAATAGAAAAGTCAAAATAGAATGTTTATTGAATTTAAGTTTCTTATAAAAGTAATTAAATTAGTAAACTATATTTCATTATTACTTCAAGTCCTTTATTTCATTGCTTAACGAAATAGCCTTTTTATCAAAAGCTAAAATAAATTCAAAGGTATAATATTGATTATCTAGTCTTTATCACAGCTCAGTTATATTAACTTTACTTTTCTCAATCTTTTATATATTAAACGCTTACATCTCATCAAATTATCTCATTATCCTTCTACATCTACTGAGTTAAGAATTTAATTTAATAGATAGAATTTAATATCTGCTAGAAATTTATTAATGATAAGCTATTAAATGGGAAAAGAATCTTAGATTTATTTGGATTTAATTAAAAGGATATTAGCAAGCAAAGAAGTAAGTATATTAACTAAAGCAAATTGTATTTACTAAACATTAACTTATAAGCTTTAGTGCTTAAAGTAATTGAAAGTTATATTGAAATTTCCCATTCACTAAACTAATAAATCAACATAAATGTTTGATAAATCCTAATTTCATCCTACAAATTAAATACTCTAAATAACTATTTTTATATAAAAGATTGCTCATTCTATATATATTCGTTTGATAGTTTACTAAATAAGAATGCTTTGATAATTTATATGCCATTAACTCATCATTATTAGAACATTCGTAGTATGAAGATACTCTCCTAGAAAAAGCTAAAACTCTTAGATTAAAAGAATAATTTGAAATTGCTTTATAAGGTATGATGATTAATATAATTATAAAAGCATAGTAATATATGGCTTATATCTACATTTAATCTAAAATAATGCTATTAAATATCTTTTTAAAACATTCACTTGCTTCATTACTCTTGTTTACATTACTTAATCTACCTATTGTTTCTTAAACGTAAGTATAGTTTCTAAAAGCATGAAATTAATGATTCAGCAATTTAAATCTAAACTTAAATCAGATATCTAGCATTGCTGAAAATACCTAAGTTTAACTATTAAAGTAAAAGCAAAGTGTATAAAGAGATTCCTATGAACGATTATAGTTTACTTTAGCAGTTTAGCTTAAGAATAGCCATACTGCTAGATTTTTTAAATAGTTTTTAGCATATTTTTATATAATTACTTCAAACGATCTTCTCTTTTACCTTTGAAAGCTTACATATTTGGATCTTACTATATAATAGCAATATAAAGATACTAGGGTTTAATAATAAATACCTTATTACTTACTTCCTTCGTTCTTTTATCTCTAACCACTAAGTAAACATATACTATATTTCCATAAAACCTTTGTTTTTAACCTCAGATGAGTTAATAAGTTAACTATTTAGAAAGTGATAAGTAATAGAAGCTTAAATTCTATATAATGGTTACGAAGTTAATTTAATTAATTAGCTTGTCTAAACAATAAGTTACTAGCATAAATGTTTAGAGATGCTTGGAATTTTTAATAAGTGATACTATTATTTATTAATAGCTTAACTTTGAACCTTTCTTCTCTTAATTCATTTGCCAATGTCCAAGCTGTTTATATTTCTGCTCTATGCTTATATCTTAAAAGTCAGTTTTATCTCTTTTTCTTAATAATATTCTTTTTATATGACTAAATAGAGTTTTTCATAGTGTGTAACACTTAAAAGAGTGCTAGAGTTGCTAGTAATGGTATGATATGGATATATAAAGTATAGTTGAAAAGTATTTTAAATCTAATTGATTGAAAAAAATGAGTTAAGGACAGTGAGTTATTTATTATTTATAGGGTTATTATCAAAGCTGTTACTTGGGAAAGAGACTCTCATGGACTATTTGACTATGAATCACGAAATACTGTTAAAAGAAATCATAAAACTGGCTCCAGTTGTCACCTAGTTTTAGACTAGAGCGAAATCAAGATGATTAATGATTCTGCTAACTATTCCTCGCCAGAGTTTTAGAATGTAAAGTTCCTTTGTTCGTTGAGTTTAAATGACGGAAAGTTCCAACTATAGTAGGCTTAAAATGGAGTTGAGAAACTATGACTTGTTGTAAAAAGCCTTAAGCCTAATGGAAATTTAAAGGGATTTTGTCTCTAAGAGGGAGAGATAATAAAACTTGGAAGAATCAAATTTCGTGTTAAGGAGATAAAATCTGACTGAATGCCTTCAATTGAATAATAATAATAACAGGGAGAAGGAATTGAGCCATAACACGAACTCAACAGAATAAAGTAAAATCTTGACAAAAACATAGCATATGATGCAAATGAATCGTAAGATTTAATTGCAGATTAGCAGATAATATGTCTTCACAATTTCCTTGTAGAATATGTCTTTATGAAAAGTTCAGTAAAGAAAACCCACTTATAACACCTTGCAAATGCTCAGGAACAATGAGATTCATTCATTTAAAGTGTATGCAGCAGTGGCTGAAAACTAGAATTAAAATAACTAACTCAGGTAACTCTATTAGCTTACAATGAAAAAATCTTGACTGCGAACTCTGCAAAGAATAATATCCTTCAGTAGTATCTATAGGAAGGAAATAAATTGATCTAATAGAGGTTGAAAAGCCAGATGCTAATTATATAATTTTAGAAGCTTTGTCTCGTGATAGATAACTAAGAGTTTTGCATTTAATTTCTATGTAAAACAAAAATGATATTAAATTGGGTCGAGGTCATGAGTCTGACGTACGAATAAGTGACATTTCAGTTTCTAGAAATCACGCGGTAATAACAATGATAGGCAACAATTTTTATCTCGAGGATTTGCAGAGTAAATTCGGGACATTGGTATAGCTTCGTAAAGAGGTGGCAATAGAGGCAACTACTAATTTCTCAGGTAAGGATTAATTCTAGTATAAATTGGAAGAAGTGTTATTAACTTTACTCTTAAAGCTCCTTTCAGCTTTCTTTAATCGTGCTTTTCTTGCTGTGGATCAAAAGAAGATAATACAATTTTATAATTTTCATAGTAGCTACGACCGAATGAAGAAAGATGGGTTTAGAGTAATATTAATATTCTTGCTTTGAACAATAATGAAGATGATTTCGAAAATCTAAGAGTTAAAAATATTTAAACTGCCTTTGAAGTTGAAAGAAATAATGAAAATGCCTCTTAGGGTAATGCATAAAATGAAGAATAAAAATACAATTCAAGTTCCTCTTCATCAGAGAGCTCGGAAGATGAATAAGAAGAATAAAAATAATTGGAAACTGAAAGAAATGCATCTGAATAATCTGAATAATCTGAATAATCTGAATAATCAGAATAGTCTGAATAATCAGAGTAATCAGAGTAATCAGATCAATCTGAAAGTAGTTAGGAAAGTAATTCAAGCGAAAGTCAAAGTTAACATTAACATAGTCAAAGGATTTAAAGTACTGAAAGTGCTTAAGTGAGATAGGGTTAATAAGCGATTTAGGCTCCTTAATAAATTATTTAATAGATTCCTCAATAAATCATTGAAGAAGAGATATCAAACAGAGTAAATACTCAAGAAGTTAACGCACAAAGTCCAAAGGTTTAGCATCAAGAAGAAAGCTCTATCAATTAACCAAGACAAATTATTATTTAATAGAATAACGATTCCTAAAATAATTAAGCTAATGAATAACTTCAAACTCAATTAGGAATAAATATGTAAGAATATAATTAAAATGAAATTTCTGAACGATAGTCAACACACAGTCCAAAATAGTACATATCTCCATAACTTAGTTAGCATATTCCAACCCTTCATGAAGAAAATGAAGAACAAGAAAGTAGCTTCCATTAAAGCGATAACAACTAAAATTAGAGCTTCCAAGTTAATTCTTAATTTGGCTTGTACTAGTAATAAGCAAGCTAGCGAGAAGAGAGTTAAGTTAAAAAATAGCAGTAGGAATTTTAGTACAGCTAGAAGCACCAATCTTGATGATACTTTTATTTGTTATTAATTATATCTATTTATTTTAAATTTAAAACAACCAATATTTTTACATTATCTCATTCCATTTATCTTTTACTCTCTTTTCCTTTTTTTTTAATTCATTCCTTCAAATTTTATTAAATTACCATTTTATCTTATAGCTTTCTTACATAAGAACTTTTGAACTAAAATATTCAAATAAATTGAGAAAAAGCCAAAAAGTTATTTAATATAGTTGATATCATTTAAGAATAGTTGATATTAGCTAACGAATAGGTAGAATAAAGCATTCTTAATTTCTTGATTACAACTTAAAATTTAATTAGCCTTTATATTTCTATTCTTCTCTTCTATTTCCTACCATTTACGTTATTTCTTTGATGTTAAACTTTTGGCTTCAATTCACTTTGTTGCTAATATAAATCTCAACTATTAATTGCTTATTTTTATTATTGGGCTATTTTTAGTAATAAGAAATATAGATGTTCATAGGAAGATTTGAATATAGAATAATATGCTTATCCTCTAACATTTTAGATCAAGGCAGTTTCTTTTAAACTATTAAATTTGTTAAAATGTAAAACTACTTTTTAAATTATTTCTTAAATAGTTCTAAAATGTAGAGATAGAAAGTAATTTGCTTATATTTAATAGATACCAATTTTTAATCATTTAGTTTTTATCATATGGACTAGATTTTCTAGATTATATGATATAATGCAATGAAGTCCTTTTTTATATTCTGTTTTGATATTCTTTTTTTTTAATATTTATCCTAAAAAATTCCCTAAAACATTATTAATTTCTTAGATTCTATAATTTTACCTTAATTGGCTTATATTGTCTTTATATAGGCTAATAAAAGGAACTATTCTATTAATTGACTGTTAATTAGAGATTTCGGTAAGATAGCAAACAAGCAATTTAAATATTTTTAAAAGTTTGGATTCATGATAGAATGAAAATCCTTTTAGGCTTATTATTTATTTTATTTTTAATCCTTCTTATAAATTACTAGCCACATCAAACTAGAGCTTTATGCTTCTTTATAGTATTCAAATATAAGTATTTAATACTAAGATGTTGGAATTAGCTTAAAGGTAAAATTTTTAATTTTTTCACAATTAAAAAATAAAAATTTAATAAGGAAATTAAAAATTAAGAAGGGGCTAAATATAATGATAGCTATAAGTATTATGTAAAGCTGAAATTTGATATACTCCTACTATTTGTATCAACTTTATTTTAATGGATAGTAATTGAGGTTGGAATTAAGAATATTTTTATATAATTTAAGATGTTAATTCTCGTTTTTATGCTTCTTAGAGTACCTCAATATTAATTGATAGTCCTAAATCAGTTTTATTTTTTACTTAGAAGGTGATATATCTACATTGCTCTGATACTTTATTCAAATAAAATATTACCTTTAAATATATAACTATAAAATGGTCACTATCATTGGGATTTTAGAAATTCTCCATTTAATCCATATTTTAAAGTTTAAATTATATCGTTCATCTTCATCTTATCTTTAAAGGATTCTTTTTAATATTTTCAAGGTATTTTATTGTTAAGCTTCCTTAATCTCTAACAGGTTAAAGTTAAATATTTAAATAGCCTAACAGGGTCTCTTCAAAATATTGTTAGAATACTAAAGTAGTATTAACTAGACAAACTTCGCTTACCTAATGCTTTAGAAACTACAATTATCCCTTTTTCTTGCTTTGATTCTTTTATAGAAGCACATATTAATGACAGCAAATTATGGAGCAAAATAGATAATTTATTACTATTCTGTTGTTTATTATTTATTTCAGTCAATTTGTTTGCTACGTAACATTCACTATATTTTGATTAACATCGCTAGTCATTCTATTACTTGAAGAAACATTTACTGAATATGGCTAGAATTATCAGATAATTGAAAGGTAGTTTCCTTAATTAGCATATGATCAAGAGGTTGGAAATAATTTAGTAAGTAATTATAGGTTATAATATTAAGTAATCTTTGAGCTGCGTAAATAAAGCATCTAATAATTAGATATTTATCAGATTTATTTAGATTCAGTTTTGAGT
The DNA here is from genome assembly GCA_946699065.1 of Loxodes magnus. Taxonomy (NCBI): domain Eukaryota; phylum Ciliophora; class Karyorelictea; order Loxodida; family Loxodidae; genus Loxodes; species Loxodes magnus. The sequence goes on along the minus strand of CAMPDV010000154.1, from coordinate 487,426 downwards.
CATTTAAATGACATTCAATTTGTCTCTTTAAAATGAGACAGAAGGTTTTATAAGAGTATTAATTTTATTTTCATGAATAAGTTCTAGTTTTTAATGGTTAATAAATAGGAGATGCTAAACTTATAGCTAACGATGTTAATAAAACAGATTAATTTAAAAAACTGTTTTTAATTGCCCTTACTACAGATTCATTACAGAGACCTAAGCCTATTTTATAAGCTTGCTTAATCTCCTTCTTGTTTATACTTGATAGATCAACGCTGCAAACTGCCATTTGTCTTGGCTTTATTTATTATTCCTTTTTATTTAAAGATCTCAGAAGCTTATATTTCACATATTTAATTCTTCTATTCTGATCTCTAATAGGTTTTGGCTATTAAGGCTTCTGAGGTTTAAAATGCTATTTAATACAAGGTTCAAAATCTAGACTTTTGAACTAGTAGATATTAGAAATGTTATTATACCTGTAGGGATTTTCTTACATCTCATTCAAGTCACCATTTTCAAATTAGTTGATATTGCTATCTATTACGTTATTATCTCTAGGATTTAAGACAAATTTATTTAGCCTTTACAAGATAAATTAATTGACTGGTTATCTTTCTTTTTTCTCTAACTTCAAGACCTTAGCTCTATCAAACTGCTTTATCTTTCTATCAATTAGTTAGAAAATCCTATTCTTTTTATTAGATAAACTTATTTAACGTACAACGTCTTTAAAGTTTGCATTTTGGTTCATTTTTTGTATCCACTTAAATAGCTCTCTAGAGTTATTTTCCTAAAATTGGAATTCTTCTGTTAGACTTATTGCGTTAAAATTAGCTTTAAATATGAGTTGGTAGATTTTCTTGTTTTGTACCTATCCTAAAGGTTTTCTTTCGTTATATTTGAGTTTCTTTTCATATTCCCGAAAAGTTGTATCTAGATGCGCTAAAAAATTTTTAAGCTTAGTCAAATTTTCCAAGAATGTCCACTACTCATCATAAACGTTATCTCCAATCTGCTGATAAATTTCCGTGTTATCACCTTCAAAATCACATAGAATTAAGCAAAGCTGTCTTAATATTAGAATGGTTTCTTCTAATCTTTCATTAAATAAAACTTTAGTCCTCATTCCTTAACTTCTGAAATAAATGGTCCCTTTATCATACAGGATAAAGATCAAATTCTTTATTTTCTGTTTCAGTATTTTTAGTTCTTCTCTAACTACCATAAACTGAAAATCATCATCCTTCAACTATTCCTTTGTATATTTTTCCTGTCTTCCTCTAAGTGTATTTAAGTTCTAAAACTCATTTAAATTCTTTTTTTGAACTCTCAAAATCTTCATAAATCTCAAAGGCATGCCAGTATGAATCTAAGGGTTTCATATAATTTTATACCTTGGTGATTTCTGAATAAAATGGCCAAATTTACTTTCATCTGTCTTATCACCTTTAATAGGTATTAAAGACGAGTTTAGTGAGAATTTTTTTTTAATTTGTCTCTTTAATTTTTATGAAGCTTATTATTATTCTAGCTAGTCTAATAAAGATTATCTTTAAGGGTTCATAATTGAATTAAATGAAAATCTTGGATTTTTATCTGCACTGATAGGATATTCCTTAATGATTTGATCTATCTCATCTAAGGACTGATTTACAGTGAAGGCTCTTTTTCTTTCCTCTATTTTAATCTTATCTTCTTTTGTCATTTTTTTATAAGTTGCTTAAGATTTTTACTCTTACTAAACTTCTTTCTGTAACTCTTTTTAAGGATCTGAGTCATATATAGATATGAAATCACTATTCACTACATTTCGGTCTAAAGTTATTTAATTAAGTTTAATCAAAGACTCGTCTCACCCTTCTTTGTCAAAGCAAGAGGCTGTATCAACTTCTTGTGTGGTATCAATGTCAAATTTGACAATAGTTTTATCTCTTGTAGTTTAGGGATTTGGATTTAGTTTTGTGAAGTCTATAAATTTTAGCTTTTTGCACTCATATCTGCCTGACATTTTAACTGTCTGATTTTATTTCAATTCTTTACAGTTAAAGTATTGGCTAATAAAATGAAACGTAGAAGTTGAAACACTAATCATAAATTGAAAGCTATTTCTTTAGTACTTCATCCATTTGCTATGTAATGCTGTTATACTACTAACCTTATTACTCTTTATCAAACTGTCATATAATTACATTATCTTTAATTCTTATATCTCTTGCTTACATATAGATACCAATAAAAGATAGCAAGCTAATTTGTTCCTATATTAAGGGTATAAATAGGAATAGTAACTCTTATGAATGTGATTAAAGCATCATGGATATTTAGACTACTATTGATATGCTTAAATATGATTGGATTATTATGGAGTTAAAGTAGAATGCTTAACAGTATTATCCTAGTTATATATGCTTTTGTAGTCAGTAGCATCTTATCATCAATGTAAACTTTCCTTACCCTCTTTTACTATCTATTCCTATTTATGTAACCATATACATTTAAGGTTAATTAATGCTTTTAATTTAATATTTTATTAAATTGCTATAGTGCTTAAAGGTATGAAAATAGATGAAAATGAATTAAGTTAGCAATTAAAATTAATTAATAGAAGAGAGTTCTTTAAAGGGGTTAATAAAGTAATTAGTATATAAATTAGCTAAACATAGTCTTTAGCATAACCTCTATGAATAAAATCTAACTATGCAGTAGTATGTAAGAAGTTAATAGAGGGATTTGTTGTAATGTAGAGTAAGGGATAGTATGATGATATGATAACTACAGTATATAATAATTTAGATAATATTTGATAGAATAATACTACTATAGTAATATAAATTAGTATATTTATAGCTTTTAACTATTATTATAAATGAAGGAGAGAAATTACTAAATGAAACTATAGTTAAAAAATTGTAAATTAACCCATTTATTAGTTTCTTTACTTACTTATCAGTTAATCATTATTACTCCATATTATAACTGCAATATAGCATATCCCTTCTATCTTAATGATAACAAACATTTTCTATAAAAGCTTTAACTTAATGTAATGGAAAAGGCTACATCTAAATGAGCATTTAAAGAAAGTAAAACATATCATATGTATAGCAAAGCAGAATAAATTAGTCATATTAAGTATAAATTAGATCTATCAAAGAGCTTTACTTGCATTAACTAATCTACTTACCTTGTATTTCTATAGTAACGGTTTTAAATAAACCTTAAGGATGATATCATAGATAGTAATTTAAATTCTTAAATAACGTTAAATTTTAAATAATGATAAAACCAGAGATATGTCTATACTTTATATTCTAACGGATATTAATTTCTAGCTCATAAAGAAAGGGAATAAAGAAGATACCTTATTTTTGGATATTCAGATAAAGTCAAGAAACGCAAGAAATAATTTGGACTTTTGATTAGATTTAATGAGATTGATTACACTTACCATAACATCTCTAAGAATCATGCATACAACTTACTCCTATTTTGTAGTGATGTCAGCAAGCATGAAAATATTAATATGACCTAAAGCAATTTTAATAATAAAATGACTAAACCAAGCAAAATTAATTATAAGAGAGCAGGAATATCTAATAACAGAATCAGAATAATCGTGTAAAGTTTTTAAAATGCAATAAGAAAAAAACTACAAAGCCTATATAATTAAAGTCTGCGGTATATAATAACAAAAACTTAATAAATCGAAGACATAATAAAGCTAATATTCTAGCTAAACCTCTTATAAATTAAGCTAATTAATAATCAGATAAATATTCCATAAACTTTTAACGAAAATAATAACTATTAAAACGAGTAATAGATGAAGGATAAGATAAGATAAGATAAGGATCAGGAAGTTAGTTGATCCAATTAAGCTTAAAATAACAGAGAAGCAATTCGATAATGTTATTTGGCTTGAATTAAAATGCAAATTTAAAATACATTTAAAGTTAATTAATTTAGTTCCTCCCTCTAAATTTAAAAAGATACAACAAAAAAATATTAAAAAATGATGGCATTTAAACAACTAGGCCACCGAAGGAATCAGACAGTAGCTTAATTCAATGACCAGTAGTATATGAAGCTAGATTCAAGATAACTTTTGTTTTTACTGAAAGAAAAAGTATTATAAGAGCTAAAGAATGAGACGAATCCCATTAAACAATTACTTTTGTCTCATGATTATAGCGCGCTCGATTTACTTTTAAATTCCATTTTGAACAATCATCAATAGAAACCTCAGCAATTCTCTCTATAAGATGAAATTCTTAATACAGCCCAGTCTCTTGCTCCATTAGCTTTTGAATAAGATAATGAAATTCGCCTAAAAATATTAGAGTTGCCCTAAATAGTTTCTGCTGATAGAGAGAAGATAAAAAATACAGTTTTTAGTATTCTACGAATAGCTCTGAGATCATGCAGTAGAGCTATCATTCACTTCTTGGTAAAACCCGAAGTAGTAAGCCCGGGAAAATTAAATGTGTACTTCACGGCTGTGTTTATGTAAGGAAAGCTAACTCAAAAGAACTTAAACAGACTTCTTGATAGTTCGCGAAAATCTAAAATGTGGAACTTACAAAAGTTTAGGTAATTATTTAATATAAAGACCTGGAACTCTAATGACAGGGCTATGGATTAAGTATTTGAATGGAGCAGTAGAAAGAGCTAAACTATCTAAAAAGAAAAGCCTTGTAAACATAAAAATAAGAATCCCTATTTTAGCAGAAACTAATGAAAAATGGAATTCTAAAATAAGGAGAAAGTGAACTAATGTAATTTTGTTAATGCAGATCATCCAAGAGGAAGATAGTCTCGAATAGTTATCGATAGGATCTTAGGATGGAAGACATAATACTGCTTTGAAATATGATAACCAACTAAGTCCAGGAGATGTTTTTAAGAGTGAGAAGAATAACAATTTGTAGGAGTAGCTTAACAAATCTATTTTAGAAACAAGTATAAGCAATACAACACCTTCTCTTCTTTCATCTCCTAATGGTTATGCAATACAAGAAAGCGAATCTGATTGAGAAAATTTCGTTAAAAGCGAAGGTAAAAAAGATTTGCTATCAATTAATCAGAAACCTCACTTTCGAACAGGTTCAGGACATATGTATCATTCAAATGAATACAATTTATTGTATATCTAGCAAGAATTATTGAGGTAGTAAGAGGAAGAAGAAATGCTCAAAATGCTAAATGGAAAAATTAACAATGGTAAGGATAAAGAAACCTTGTTTTAACAAGAGTAAACCAAACTTTAAATTGTGTTAGGATTAATCCTTTAATTCAATAAATCAACCTATATAAGAACATTCAGCGTTTTACTTTCTCTATATTTCCATTAAAATATTAATGACTCTAGCAATTTTCATAATAACATGTTCTTTACCTTATTATCTAGTCTATATGGCTGAATACTAAATTCAAATTTATATCAAAGCACTCTAATTTCTATGAATCTAATAGGAAGACTAATACATTTGATAGTAATATCTAAATATAAGAAAGCTAAAAAGCTAAAAAAGGATTATATTTAATACATAGACTCTTCAAGTTCACTTCTACTATTACCTATTACTTTAAAGAAGAAACGATGAATTTTCCCGGGATGTCTATAAATGTTGTATTAAATCATACTTAACTTCTATTATCCCTATACTGCATATATTTAGTATAGTATAATTAAATGCTAATAACTACTTCTTAATATACCTAACACTATATTAGTAATTTAGTTAGTATATTTGAGAGTCCTAGGTGATTGTAGTTGCTTTTAGCAATTTAATATTTTAAGAAAGAAATAAAGGACTAGCTAGCTAGGTATAGTTAACTAACTAACTATATAATTAAAGAATAAGAAGCTAGCTAAATGAGTAAGCTACTAGTAGATTAGAGACTAGCATTAAAGGCTAATAGCAATAGTCTGATGTTTAAATCTAAATAGACATTTAAATAGCGCTTTGGCTATTAGGCTAACTAAATAATTTAAATATTAATAAATTAAAATGTCTGAAATAGAAGATGGCGATGAGACTCCTATGGATACTGAAGACGAAGGACCTTTAGCCTCTGCTCTTTAGAATTATAAATAGTAGTAGTAGGGAATATATTAATTGTAGTCTAAAGTACAAGTTTAAGATTAAATTGTATAAGACTTCGATTAATTTTAGTTCTAGTAGTACTAAGAGCCAGAAAGACCTAGGTAAATAAAATCAAAGTCACCAGAAAGGAGAAATTCTAATAAAGATACTGAAGAGAAAAAAAGATAAACCTCTTAGCCAGCTGTCTCAGTCCTATAAGAAGAAATTGAATAATTACTTCAAGAATAGAGAGAAAAGAAGAAAAAGGATGCCTAAATAGGTGTAAATGTAACTGAAAGACTAATGAAATACACTGAAGATTTAAAAAACAAGAAAAAGATGAAAACTGAAATTATGACTCAGTAAAAAATGAAAGAATGTACATTTAAGCCTAAAACACTGGTATAATCCAATGAATAGAGAAACTTTGAAGATTTCTTAGAATCTTAAATGAAATACGATAGAATGAAAAAGGAAAAAATTCAAAGTAAGAAAGAAGAATAATTAGAAAAGCAAATTCAGTAAGAAGACGTACTGCTACAGAACTAAAACTATCTATGCTAAGGTTCAGCTAAAATCTTAAGCAAGCAAAGTGAGGTAGTTCCAGTACATTAAAGATTGTATTAAGCAAAGCAGAAAACTAGTATAAAAAAATAACCAGGTGGATAGTCTACTGATGATCTAGCAAGTATATAAACTTAAAGCATACAAGAAGAAGAACCTCAATAATTTATGCCTAAAATAAATGCTAAAAGTAAAAACTTAGTTAGAGAATAAAAAATAGAGGATCTTTTGTATGCTGATTCAAGGAGAAGAGAATAAAAGCTAAATCAAAAATAAGAAGTATAAAAGACAGACGTAAAAACCAGTCAAAGTTCTAAAAAGGTACTGAGAAAAAAACTAATAAATGAATACAAAGATTATCTAAAAAATATCGGTGGACCAATCAAAATTAATTATGCTAACCTATCTAGAATCTTATTAGAACTTAGCTTCATTAAAAACGATATGAACGAGTAAAGTTACTAGAAAGAAAGAGAACTTTAAAGATTAATGTGGAATGTGTTAGAAGGAGACGAGAGAGAAGGTGTGGCAGAAAAGAATTTACTTCGATTCATTTTAGCATTCAATAACTTATATGAAGAAAATAAACAGCTATAGTAAGATAGTGTCTATATATAAAATTTTAGCTATTAAAATGACTAGTAAAATTCAATGCAAGTTGAGCAATAAAATTTAGAGGACTTCTAAATTACCAAGGAATAGTAAGAAAGCCATCAAAATTATACCTATGAAAATTTGAATAAGCAACCCTCAGAACATTCAGAAAAGTAGTTAAGTTAAGATTTTGATCAGAAACATCCTTCATAAGAGGATTATTCTGAAACTAAATAGCAATAATTTAAGAGCTAGAAGGAAACATTTGAAAAAAGAGTATTCGATTAAAGTATTTCTGATTAGAATAGATACGGATATTACCTAGAAGACACCTTTTTAATTAATGAATAGCAAGCTTTTAGAATTTTCTAGGATTTCAAACTATTTTATGACAACCGACATGCCTTAATGAAAAACAACATAAACCCTACCATCAGATATGCTTAAGGTTTCGATTTTAAGCCTCAATTGGATAAAAATTCGCAAAAAATGGCAAAATAATTAAGGGATAGAAAAGGTGACGCAGATATAGTAACACATCTACTGAATCAAGGAAAGGAAAAAGAGGAGAAAATAAAGTAAAGGTAGGAAATGAAGGAAGAGTAAAAATGCTAAACTTATACTTTTAAGCCAAATATAGAGAAGCCTCTAAAATTTAAATATGCTGAGTACTACGAAAAAAAATAAGAATCTACTGATCCTAGATTCTAAAGATTGTTCGAAATGCATAAAGATATTAAAAAGAAAGCAGAAGAAAGATAAAAGGAGAAAGACGAGAAAGATAACCAGATTGATGTTAATTGCACGTTTCGTCCTTAACTCGAGACAACTGGATATTGAACTGGAAAAAATAAACCTGATTAGAAGGTAGAAATAAAAGGAGCTGATGCAGTGATTTGCAGAATATAAGCAGGAAGATATGATAGAGAAAGAGTTGAAACAATTCTAGAAAAAGGAAGAAAATCAGTAAAAGATGTTGTCACTCCTTAGTCAGTTTCTCTCATCAGTAAAAAATCATAATAACTTCTTGAAAACAAGAAAAAGAAGGAATAAGAAGGAGAAACAGCAGTTCTTACTGAAGAAGATTTACTAATTCAGCAAAAAAAATAGGAAATACTTGAAAGAAAGGAGCAATAAAAGAAAACCGAAGAAGCAAAGAAATAAGAATAAAAAAGGAAAATGGAAGAGATCAGAAAGCAAAAGGAAGAGTAGAATAAGATAATACTTGAAAAAAGAAAGGAAGAAGAAAAGAATAAAAAGGAGTAAAAGCAATAAAGAGTTGAATAAGCTAAAAAATTAAAATAAGAAAAGCTAGAAGAATTAAAAAATCCTTAGCTTGGTAAGAAAGACAATAACTTACCTTAAAGAGAAATACCGAAAAAGACAAGTTTAAATACAAAAAATTAAGCTAAACCTTAAACAGCTAGCCAGAAAAGGAAATAGTAAGGACAAGCTTCAAAGATGAAGAAAAACTAAAGAGAGAATGGAAAATAATATAATTCAGCGTAATTATAGGAATAACAAATCAATGAAGGTAAGAATTTAATTTTAGAGTAACCTTTTTTAAGCATTAATCTTAATTCATTTGGAATCGAAGAAGAATTTGTTCTTGGTAAAAATGAAGATTACTAAAGCGTTTTAGATAGAGTATTTCAGAATTACGGTAATCCATTAAATTTAGAGATGGAAGAAGAGACCAAAGAAAAGATAAGAGAAATGGTCCAAGAATAGGTTGATCTTGCAAGTCAGAGTTGATGAGAATCAAGAATTCTTCTTAAACTATTTTAAGCTTTTTATTATTCTCTCAACTTAAACAAATAAATCTTAAAGTCAAGAAATTTTATGCTTTATTATGTTATTTTGCTAATATCTTAATCTCAATAAAAAGAATTTAATTACTGCCTATCAAAGATTTCTTAGAAAAAAGAGAATAAAATGGAATTTTTAAGCCCAGCCAAAAGATATCTATATTCCAATACTTTAATTCCATTTTTGCTAATAAATATTAAAACGAATATCCAATTTAAAATAGTTCAAGCAATTAAAGTCTAGAAATTTAAAGATGTAAATGGATCCTTTGATTTGAGATAGTTATTAGTCAATTCTTTTGAAAGACTAGATAAGGATTAGTAATTTAATTAAAAATAAAAGCTTAAATTAAATAATGAACATTCATTTGTCTTTAAAAAGCATTTCAAAGTGAAAGTTTTGATAGTCGAACTCATAGGTAACCTGAGGAAATTTCTCCTTGATTGAATTTATTTCCTATAGATCCTGATAAATCAAAGTCATATTCATTTTATAATTGTTTACTTTCGACTTACAAACTTAGCAAAAAGATTGAATATTCTCAGATTTATCATTATGTGTATAAGAAGTTCAAGTACAATTTTCATTAGCGCATCACATTTTATAATTCGTAATTATTTTTTCATATCTTTTATCATGAAGGAAGATTATCTTATGCTTGTCTATTTTGCTAACCAGATATTTAGCTTGCTTAAGAGTTGTGGGAAATCCATTTACAACAAACCCGTGATATGCTACTGAAGTTGTAAGATTCTGAAGTAGAACTATTATCTTCTTTCCTTCCTTTAGTTGATCTTCCTTAAAATCCTTTATATAATGCTTATTTTCCTCCTTCTGAAAATACTTTTAAAGTACTTATGAGAAGTCTATCAATGTATAGTTCAGCCTTTCTGCTATCTGCTTAGAAATAGTATAAGTTTCTACACTCCTTATTCCAAAAACGAAGATAAAGTCCTTTTTTTACAAATTACTCTCTTATCTCGAATGTGAATAAAACAGGTTTCCAATAGGATTATTTTAAATACTCAGAAAGCTTTTTTGCTGACTGGGGTCCTAGAAATATCCGTTATCTCATAGAATGATCTGTATAATAGTTACAGCAGTGAAGGAGAAAACTAAGCAGTAATATAATCTTTTTAAGAATGGCTTAAATTTAGTGAAATATCTCATATTATCCCTTTAAGCACTTTATTGTCAATAATTCAAATAATTTCTTTCCTATTGTTTAATTCTATTACAAGAGAGATATTCCCACAATTTACCTCACATTTAACTAATCTTATCTATTCATCCTTAACTAGATACTTTCAATTCCTTCCCTCTAGTAGATAATCAAATTTGCTTGATGAAAAACTGGCAAAGTTTAAATTTTAAATTGATGTGATTGATTATAGTTTTGACTTAAGTTTAGTAATTAGTATAACAAAGGTGGATTAATTCAAGCACTACATCTAAAAGATAACTTAAGGTAAAGCTTAATAATTTAGAATTATAGTACACTAAATATAATTTTGAAAGCTTTATTTACTAATTACAGTATAGTTAAATAGTGATATCTGGGTAGATTCTTTTTCATAACTATAGCTTTATTTATAGGCTATGTAAGAAATTATCCTCAATACATCTATATCATTAAATAAGCATCACGTTATACTTTTAATTTTTTTTGCCTTTAGATTTCTTTACTAAGAGCAAAGAAAACTAACTCTGAAGTTAAAATTGTAGAATTGATAGTCATACTTATAAAAATAGCTTTTAAAGAGGGATAATTACTAATTTTGACTAAAGGGGATTTTAGTTTTATTTGATAAGCTATTTAGTTATAGGAAGACTCAGTCTATAAACTGAAATTATTGAGATATAATTATTAGAATTAAGTTTACAAACTTAAGCCTGCAACCTTATTTAATACTTTAGCAGTCCCAAGTTAATAATACTTAGCCAAATTTTGGATTTTTCATCTACTCTAATAAGTAATGAGAATTGAAAAGCATTATATATTTAACAATATTGAGAATCCTGTCTTATATAGTAGAATATATTGAAATAAACTGATATCATAGTAATTATAATTATATCAAACTATCATTATATAATTCTACTTAAGGTATCCACTTAGTTTTATACACAATTTTATAGTACCAAAGAACAGTACCTCAGTAAGATTTCAATGCGTAAATGTTAAATGAACAATAAAAGAGCTATAAATACATAAATAGACTAGAATAAAGGGTTCTTATTGCTTAGTTTAAATACAATTAATATTCATTAATGCTCATTATTTAATCACTCATTTACATTATATGGAGGTATTTGCTTCAATTACCTTTTAATCCCTAAGAAAGTTTATTTTCTTAATTCTTTTTACTTTTTAATTAGTTTGTATTAGAAGGCGTACATTAAGAAAACTACCTTCTAGAAGTTCTTATGCTAATTAATAAAGTAGCGTTCCGATCTAAATAGCATAAATTAAATAGGTATAGGATGGGTTTTCTATGACAGAATGCTACTAAATCCTAAATAGGATTTCATAGACTCTTCCTATAAATAGGGTTTAAAGCAATTTCTACTGATTAAACTACTAGTGAATATATGGTTTTCTATAAATCTTATGACATTTATATTACAAAGGCGTTTTATTAATGGAGTCTCTTGGTTTGAAGATTATTTTTCATATTTAAAAGTATTTGATTATAGCTCCTATAATTAGCTGCCAATATGACAGCGTAAACTAATAATTAAAGGAATAATTACCAGTACATAGTATTTTCAGGAAACAATGGATAGTTGATTAAAAACATGCTGAACAAGAGACAAATATGATAAGATTAAGGAGAATAGGAAGTGGAAAAGTTAAACTCTGGATTTGTATGAAAGCCTATTACTTTTACTCTTTAGCAGTTCTTCAAGTTCTCTTAGATGGCTAATGAAGGTAAAAAGATTTCTTATAACCATCTTGAAAATAATAGAGGCATCACTACAAAAACAGGACTCATTCGGTCTTTAACAGCTTATTATAGTCAAAATGAGAATGCTGTGTAAGCAGGCTATAAAGTGTTTGATACTACGCCTACAAGTTTTCTGATTACAGCTCATTGTCATGATCATGAATATAAGCTTTTTAAGAATAAGTTTAGAGAAATATAATAAGGAAAATTTTATAAGGAAAGGGTACCTGCTAAGCACTGTGAATCCAACATCTGATTGGTTAAACCTGCCGCTATGAATTAAGGTAGAGGAATCGCTGTTTGCCACTCTTTTAAAGATATTGAAAAGCATCTGCATGAAAAACCTTAGCATACTTACTGGGTACTATAGAAATATATAGAAAGACCGTTATTATTTAAAGGCAGAAAATTCGATATAAGGATATGAGTTACCGTAACGGGCAAATGGGAAATATATTGATATACTTAAGGGTATCTACGAACTTCATCAGACAGTTATGACTTATTTGGGTCTGATAATTATATTCACCTCACTAATAATTGCTTATAGAAATATGGAGAAAATTACGGGAAGCATGAGGATGGCAATACTCTTTCATTTTAATTTTTTCAGGAGTATATAAATGATTTCTATCCTCATCTAAAAATAGATTTAAACTAGCATATTATTCCTAGAATAAAGGATCTTATTATAGATTCTATTCTTTCAGTAAGGAAAACTATGAATCTCAATAAAAGAAAAAACTGCTTCGAGTTGTTTGGATATGATTTCCTTCTAGACGAAGATTTCAGATGCTGATTGATAGAAATAAACTCCAATCCATATCTAGGAGTAGCTAATGAGTTTATTAGAAAATTGCTTCCTGAAATGATGGATGATTTATTCAGATTAGTTCTGGATCCAATTTTTGAAACTTCTTATAAAAGCTCAAGAGAGAATAGGTTCGAACTATTATATTGCGAAGGAAATTCATCTACTGATAATAAACCAGTTAATTAAAGGAGACCCTTTACTACCCCAATATATCCCTTTTAAGAACTTGCATAAATCTAATAAAAGCAATCGACTAAGTGATAAAGCAACAGCGTCTACGAAAATTAGAAGGTATCTAAAACTTCTTTCCAAAGGAGTTAAAGTGAAGAACTAAATGAATTAAAACTTAAGCATGTTTAATAGGTTAACTTGAAGGAAATAGAGCAGATACATGAAGAGTCCTCAGATACTGATTCAGAAGTAGAGGATAAATCTAAGCATCAGTCAAATAGCAAGAAATAAGTTAAAGCTTAATGATACAAAGATATCCTTTAAGCTACTTAAGATATATGCTAAGTTAGTCTTAGTGATAATGAAGACTTGCAGCCTATTATCAACAGGCTTATTTCTTAATTAAAGAACTGGGAAATTCTTAGTGAAGATATAATAGTTTAAGCATCTCAAGCTTTAGAAGTCATAGCAAAAAGTAAATGTGTAGGCATGCTTCTAAACCACGAAACAGCAACCCAGCTTTTTAACATGCTAAAGGATGATAACGTACCTGATTAAATAAAAATAAGCATACTCGAAGCTATCGTATGTGGGATCCAAAAGGTCTATTTACGTAAGGAAGTTATTAAAATGGAAATCATCAGACCACTCTAGAAATTTTGTCTCGCTAGCATGGAAAAATAAAAGTTGAAAAATGTTAATTAATAACTTATCTAGTTATCTTTTAAGTCTCTATGTGTCTTGACATGTGAATCAAAATATTATATTCCCGGAGAAACTAGAGATAGTAAAATAGTAAAGCAGAAGATGATTAACGAAGGTGTTTTGATGACTTTATACAGATTGAGTAAATAATGTTTGATACCTGAAATAAAGAAGTAGGCATCTGAACATCTTACTTACCTAAACTTAGCAGACTGAGAAACTTAAATATAGGTATTAGATTAAATGTAATCTCATATTGCAAATACCTAAATGAATCAGAGTAACATCAGTATAAACTAAGCTAGTAGATCAGTTTCAGTAGAATCACGAGTTTTGAGCAATAATAGTCATTTTTCACATTCAGCTTTTTCTTTAAAACGACCTAAAATCTTATCAACTTAAGTTCAAACAGTTCATTCAAATCAAAGATCACCATTATTCTATTAGGACCCTGCATTAACCTTTGAAAAATATAATATAAGCGAAGATTATCCATCAGAGCTATTAAGCAACTCGTTTTTAGCAGAGGCGAAAAATGAAATTTTGCAAATGTGCGAAAAAAAGAGGCAACTATAGTAGGAAAGATAAAAACTGATTGAAAAGCAGAAATTAGATCAATTAGAAGAAGAAAAAAGGAAAATACTAGAGAGTTAGAAGCTTCAGGAGGAAAAGAAACAGAAAATATAAGAGTTTATTAACAAAAAGTAGGAAGAAAAAAGAAAAGAAAAAGAGCTTGAAAGAAAAAAAATTGAAGAGGAGGAATAGTAAAGGATATAACTTATGGAGTAAAAAAAGAAAGATATGCTAGAGTGAATCAAGAAACGTGAAGAAAAAGCAAGGAAAATGAAGAAAAAATAAAAAAAGCAGCTCAAATAGGAAATGTAGAAAAGAAAGGAAGAATTTGAAATCTAACAAGAGAATCAGGAAAAAGTACAGTAAGCAGTTGAAAATTGAATAAAAATGAAAGATGAAAAATTTAAGAGATAGAAATTACAAGAGTAGAAAATGAAAGAGCAAGAAAATGAGCAAAGATTGGTTGAATATTACAAATGGAAAGACAAAGTTTAATCGAAGTTAGAAAGACAAAAAGTAAAAATAAAAAAGATTATTAAAAAGGAAAAATAATCGTAGAACTAAATATTCACTCAAAGTATTAAAGAAACTCTTGTCAACACATCAGCTACTAACTGCTTAGTTAATGATGATATTTTTCTTCCGAATGTATATCGGAAAAGTAGTGAAGGGGAAACTGAAGAAACTTAGGCCTAAGTTATATAATCAAAATCAAAATCAAACAACCCTAGTATATAAGCTTCAGTAATTAGACCTATTGGATAATAAAGCTAATACAAAACTAAGATTTAACATCTAAAATTGGTTTAATCATCATCTTAACGAAAGATTTAAACTATTAATGTCAAGGGAGTTTCAACTCCAAGAAGCCATAAGCTAGAAAATCTTGCTAAATCGAATATAAGAAAACTTAATCCTTTACTTTTTTCTCTATACGCTCCTAAGGAAATCTAAGACATAGTAAAGAAAAAAGACTAAAGAAGAGTTAAAACATGTAATAAAATTTAAAATAATGATCAACAGACACAAAAAAACTAAATTGTCATTCAGAATAACGAAAAATAAGTTCACAAAGTAGTTTTGCCTGACATGAAATAAAAGTCCTCTTAATAATAAAATTTCCTAAGTCCAGGTAGAAACGAAAGAAATATGAATCGAATCGCTGAGCTGTAATAGTATTAACTTTCTAAATTTAAAATATATATAGCCATTATAAAATAGTCCTCATTTTGTGAATTCATTAAAAAATAACGTGAATGTATTATATGAATATATTATAATACTCTATATATTTTTAAAAACTTACATTTGTTTCCATTACTTTAATCTATCAAGGAAATAAGCCAATAGTAACTCCTTCTTCATTTCTAGATATCATAACATTTCTAAGGTGGAAGTCCTTTGTAGAAGTTATCAAAGCTTTATATTCTTATGTGCTTAAATATAAAACATTTAATATTATCTGACTTACCTTCTTTTAAGTATCACTAATTTAAATAGTAAGTATCAATTCAAAGTCTAAAAGTTTGTAGTTCTATAGTTATTTAATTAAATGGCTCTATCTACAAGTTAGTTTTATTTAGATATTCAAAACCTTTAAAATTAATATTCCTTCCATTAAATATTATTAATATTCTCTTTCTACACTTTTATCTTCGAGTCTAATATAATCTAAAGTTAAGCTAATATTTCATTAAAGAGTGCAAGTTAATTATCAATTATATATTAAATATACTAAAATTGCCTTTTTAATTATATGCTTTAGTAAATATTACTAATAAAGATCTTTATATATCTACCTTTCTAACAGTCTGATTTAATCCTTTTATAATTTAAGTTCTACAAAACTAGCATTACTATTCTACTACTTTCTAATTTATATCTCTATCCATTATATTTACATAATATCTATCTAAGTAGCATACTTCTATTATACCCTTTTAATTAGATCAGATTCTCAAATTTTTTAAAGCTAAACTCGCAAATAAAGACACAAGAAAAGCTTTTAAATTGGCAAGTAAAAGTATTAAATAAAGTGCAAAGTTAGCTTTGATAGTAAAACTAGCATAATAGACTCTAAGCTTCATCTATAAATTCTTCAAAGTGATTACATTCTAGTCATCTTAAGTAAATCTTAATATGAATATGCTAACTTTAGTACCTGCTAATAGAATGAAGTATCAATAAAGATTAAATCAACTATAAGACAGTTAAAAGTATTTTGCACCTAAAAAAAACTATAAAATTCCGCTTTTTCCTAATAATCAATGGATTAGCCCTTAAAAAAAAGTAATATCAGAAAGTAGGTTTTTGAGCTGAAGAAGGAGTTAAACTATCTAATGTAAAGCACAGGGAATGCTTAAAAGGCTAAGCGCTAGAATAATAATAGTGATAAGCAATCCTCACATGAGAGAAAATTTAATTCGACGTGTCCATAGAGTTTTTCTCAATCTAGAGAGCTTTTGAATTTGTAAAGTCATTAGAAGAAAGAAAGTGAAGATGGCTAATAGCACTAATCATAAGTTTGAAGTTAGAATATTATAATACAACCCACTGTATAATAACCTTAGAAAGAGAAATAACAACAAAGCAAAATTGAAAAGGAACAAAGGGCTTAACTGTCTTATAGCTAGCGAACCAAACATGGTCCTGAAAAAGTGATGGCACCTTATGATATATTTAAGTAATAGAAAAAATAAATCAGAAATTAGATAAAAAACGAGTTAGTAAGTAAGAAAAAGCGTGCTAATTCAGCTAGAGCTGCTAAGAGATATATAAAGAGTCCAGTGGTTCTCCTTAAAAAGGAAAATAAGAGATTAAATAAAGAAGAGAAAGCTTAAAGTGAAAAGGAAGAAGAAAAGCAGGAAAAAGTTTCTTAAATCGAATTTTCAATTTAAAAGGATGAAACTTAAAGCTTTTAGTCCATAAAGCAGACAATTGACTAAGAGTTTTAGTAAATCTATTCTTCTTTAAACAATCTTAAAGGCTGAATGTCTCAATCAGAAATGTAAAGTTCATAACGTAGTGAACTTTAAAGATTAGTTGATAATAATTAGCAATCAAACTCTTAGACTTAGCAAAAATAAGTAAATAATGGCTAGCAGACTAACTTCAAATAAGAAACGAAAATAAATAATCAAACAGACTCGAATGAAGCGTAAGAAAATAAAGATAAGTTAAACTAATTTTAAAGTTAGCAAGTTAAAATAAATGAATAAGTTCCTAAATTTAGCTCTCTAACTTCTGATTCACCTAAATTTGCAAAATTTAGACAAGAAAAATTATTAAACTCATACAAGCAGAGTAAAGATGGATAAGTATAACCTTAAAAAATTAATTTGGACTAAGTTTTAGATAGAAAAGAAAAAGAAAATGAAGGGGAAATTAAGAAGTAAATTGGATAGCAACATGAGAATTTAAAAGACTGACAGAAGGTTTATGAAAGTAATATTTTGAGCTAACTCAATTTCCTTAGAGAAGAAAACAGAATGTTGAAACTAAAACTTGAATAAGAAGAAAGTTAAAAATAGTAAAAATATAAGCATCATAGCTAATAAGTAATTAGTTCTTATTAGAATTCAAGAGGAAGCACTTAAAGAAAACACGAAAAAGCCATATACAGAAGTGATAGTGAAGAGGCTGATCAGAAATATCAATAATAGAGAGAACAAATAGTTTTTTCTGAGTAGGAAGCATAAAGACCTTTAGATTTTGATAGAAAGCCATATGAAAAATTTATAGATAATTAAACTCAAAAAAAAGGGTAAGAAATTATAATTATAGGAATTGTAAATTTTGCGACTTTCTTATTTCCAAAGGTTACGAAACAATTTATTGTATGATTCATGGAGATTAGAGATATTGACAGATTTAATTTTATTTATTTCACTTCTTAGTTTTAATTTAAAACACAAACTTCTTCTTTGAACTCCTAAACTAAAGCAAAGAGATAAAGATAAAAAGGCCTTAAAGTATTAATTTAGTGTAATAGACAGACCTTTATTAGCATAAAATATGAGCCATCTTTCTATCTTAGATGTCTATACTAGGCTAAAATATGATTATTATAGTACATACAGACTCTCTAAGTTTTAATTGAAACAACAAGACGAATTTTTAAGGAAAAGGTATCTTAACTAAAATTATATAGAGTATCATTAATCAAGTGATAGATTGCTAGATTTAAGAAAATTTAAAAGACTCTTTTAGCTCAGTAGCTAAACCTTCTCAGAGGATTCATAGGGTTAAAAGTATAATTTACACAAAATAGATTTATAAATCACATTCAATTAATAGAGCTTAATGAAATGCAGAAAGCTTAGTATATAGAAAAAACTTATTAAAATAGCATTTTTCACTCTTTATCCATGCTTTTTTTAAGTATTCAAATCAATAATTTTTACATTTATTTCCTTCCAAGTTATAAAAGGAAGGATTTATGGCTTCTCCTTAAGCTTAAATTAATTTCCCACAATAAATTATTAAAAATGATAGTTTTAGCATTACAAAACAATAAACTAACTACCAAGTATAAAAGCAAGAATTGTATTTAGCTCCTAATCTTATTTGTAAGTCAAAAAGTAACCCTTACAATGAAGTTCAGTATTTAATTACTAAAATAAAAAGGAAAACTGAATATCCTTTAATAGCTTTTAAAGTTAACTAATAAAACTAGTTTATGACTTTCTTCCTTAATAAAGTTTAAATCTAATCTGATATAGAATTTGGTGTTATAACTATCTATCATATTATTATATAAGACAGATCTAGAATTATTTAAATTAAAGCCAAATATTACATGATCGTATTTAAATAAAAGAAAGCACCTTCTATTATATTTGCCTTTAATAAACTATTAGATTATACTTTCTTCAATCTTCACAGATAAAATGATACTAATCCAAAACTCTGAAATTTCAATATTAGCCACAACTGTCTCTTATGACTAATTTCAAGAAATGTGGTAATTTAAACAGAGAGAAGGAGTTAATAGCATAGAGGAATAGAAAGCTACATATATAATATATAATTAAATAAGAATAGTTAGTATCCAAGTCTATATATCCATAGCATTAATTTAGCTATGTTATATATATATCCACAGTATAATTACAATGAGGACTAATTAGGATAAATTAATTATATAATTAGTTAAGCAAAATATAAAGAAACTCTCTAAACCTGTGTATTAACATAGAATAGCCTAGTTTGATTATTATATGCTGTACAGTTTAATTAAAAGTGATAATATACATTTTGCTTTGTTAAGTTCTTTATGTTCTTGTATTTTTTGAAGTCTTGGATATATAAAGTGCTTAGGGATTTAATGATACTTAATTTGTATAAATAGCTATTAAAAATTCCCATTAATTCGAAGTACTAAAGTCTATTTTAATTATAGTAAAGTTCATAATAAGGCTAAGTTAGGCTATAGTAGCAAGATATGAAATAGGTGATAATACTGAATAATAAATATAGCAATAATGAATGTTATTGACTAGTAAAATAGTCTAATATATAATTAACTTGCTAATTTGCTATGTTTACATAGCTTACTCAAATGCTAGAAATTAAAGTTAATGGATTAATATGAAATTGCTCTATTTACTATGCTAAACGGAGTTAAAGCAACTGAGGAGTATCTAAATGTTTCAATATAAGTAATCAATATGAATTCTTTGGAATGAGGTAATGGCTTATTCAAATGAGTTACTAACGCTTTAATTGAACTTAATTAGCATTTTGAAGTCTGAAAAATTAGTTAGTATACTTGTGTTCCTTAATAAGTTCTAGCTAAGACATTTGAATACCAAAAATTTTTGCAATAGTTTCATAACATCTAAAGTCAATCTAGCGACTAATTAATTTAGTCTATATTTCCTGATTAGTAAGACTAAACTAAACGAAACAAAAGCGAAAAGATAGAGAACCCTCTAGCATTAATCGATATAGAATAGAACTCTAGCTCAAATTCTACGGAAAGAAAGATCAACTGATTGCTGGAAAGTTATCAGCAGAGATAAGATCCAGTTGCTTAGAATAACGTAATGGATGTCTTTGAAACTTCTGACTGATAATTAGCAGATCTTAGTTATTTAAAGAATAATAAAGAGGATAAGGAGAATGACAACTATTCCATCCTGAAAGATACAAAGTAATAAATACCTTAAATATTCTAAAATAAAGAAATCACTGAAACTTCTACATTAAAATGCGATACTTAGAATAAAGTTGATGAAAGCTCTATCTAATAAAATAATATACCTACCTTGCCTTAAATAAAACAGGGAAAAAACTTTTCACCCACATAAAAAAATTACCCAATATAAAGGATTAAACTTCCTGAGGAGACATCTGGTAGGATTTAAAGTGAATAAGGAACAGGGATTCATTGTTCCCCAAATAATTCTAAAAGAACATATTTGATGAGTAAAACATTAATTAAGTCCGCGATTCAATCTTAAAGTTTATAAAGATAAGAATAAACTCACTCACCTCTTTCAACTTTAGTTAAATCTCCTGCCTCTTCTAAAGAAATTCCAGATGAATTAGAATCAGACAGCTCTTTAGATAACGAACTACCTAATGATCTCGTTAATAATTTAGGTGATTTTGTGAAATATTAAAATTCTTAATTACTAAATGACTTAGTTTAGAAACAAGGGAAAAATATTACTGGATTGGATAAAGAGATAATAGAGAAGGAAAGCTTTAGGCAACTAACTCTATAATGAAGATAACTAAGCTAAACATAAAGAATTCAAAAAGCTTTCCAGTATATAAAAGATGCTATTTATTCTCGTAAATGTAGATTTGATATGCAAGATGGATTTAAATTGAAAATTTACTCCTTCTAAACACATCCTAAGTGGATTTCATTTTGCCGATATTTGACTTACTTGTATTTGATACTTCCCATATGAGAATCAACTAACAGTAAGGATAGAGGATATGATAAATGAGGAAGTAAATGAAATTCTCTTTTTATAATAGAGATCTTTATAATAATTATTTACTTTTTTGACTTAATTCTCTTTTGAGTTCACTTGAAAAAGGTTTATTTTAAGAGTTGAAAATTCATTCTAAACTTATTTTTGTTCATTTTGCTAATTATTGACTTTATTGTTTTTACTTCTATTTACCCTATCGAATATTTTCGTTTTGGAAGACTACTTCGTCCTGTATTTCTGGTTATTTATTTCAAAGAGTTAAGAAAAACTTTGAGTGCTATTTTCAAAACCTTTCAAAAGATGTTTGAAATTGGTATTTTGTATAGTTGTGTAATTATTGTGTATGGAGTGATAGCTTTTAGATATATAGGGCCTTCTTAGAAAAATTATGACGAATACGAATCTAATTTTACAACTTTATCCCACTCATGCAATCTTATCTTTGCCTTAATGACTTTAAATGGATATCCTTAAGTAGTCTATGACATTGTTTAAGATACTGGATCATGAGCTTCTTTATTTTTTTTCCTGCCTCTTATTTTTCTTACTGTTATGCTTTTCATTCCCATTCCAGTTGCTTAGATGTTTGACTATTATAGAGTAAGTTTTTACTTTAGCAAATGAGAGCTTAAGTTATACTAAACGACAGATATAAGGAAAGAGAGTGTTTAATAGCTATATTCAACCTCCTTGATTTGAATTAATAGTAAAGAGTAGAGAGAAATGTAGTATTTCAAGCAATAAGCAAGCTTTATAAGCCAAATCGCTTTAATTAAAATCTTGCTCTTATTTAATGGGAATAGGCAAGTCCTCATTCTTAATCTATCGATATTTATGAGTGGTTTGATTTCGTGGAGCCTATTATTGATTATCCCGACATGTTGAGGATTAGAATTTACAGAAGTTTACCTCTATGAGATAAGTTTAGACTAATAACTAATAGGATATTAAAGCTTGATAAAATATCTAAAAGTAAGTACTTTGATTTATTCATAATCGCAGTAGTTTTGTCTTCTATTCTTACAATGATTCTTAGTGAAATTTAAACTGGAAACCAGAAAGAAATGGAGAAGTTTGATAACTTAATTGTGTGGATATTTGTAGCTGAAGCTATTATCAAAATGGTAGGACTGGGAGTCGTCGAATATTTCGGAGATAACTGAAATCGTCTAGATTTTTCACTTGTTATTTTCACTATTTTCCTTAATATTGGCCTATCAAATATGCGATTATTTTCTACTCTCAAGATTTCTCGTGCTAGTAGATTAAGTAAGGTTGGAAAGACTTAGCGCATTTTCAGGATTTTCAGAACATTTAGACTAATGAGAGTTTTCAAACTTTGTCGGTTCGTAGCATCAACATTTAGAAGAGTAAACGAACTATTTTACAAGACAATTTGTTGCTTCCCTAGTATCTTTAAAATAATGACCGTTATTTGTATACTATTCTATATCTATGCCATCTTAGGGATGGAAATCTTTGATGTGTAAGAGTTTGATGACTAATTTGATAGAGATGTGCTAGGTAATTTTAGCACTTTTCTAAAAGCTATACTAGTATTATTCTAGGTCTTCATTGGCGCTGATTGGAACTCTGTTATATACAAATATGCACATTTCTCAGGAAGCTTCGATAAAAGCGTTCTTTTTTTCTGTACCTTCTATTATTTCGCTGTAATTATTTGCCTTAACTTGATGACAGCATTAATTTGGGAGGTTTTCTAAATAGTGGAAAAAGCATAGGAATATAAAAGATATAGGTAAAAAACGGAAGGACCAAATATATAAGAAGATAATGCTAATAATCAAACCTCTGAGAAAGACCCTCAAACTATTCATCCAATTAAGAAAAGCATCTAATCAGAAAAGTTAATGAAGGCTGCCATTATAAAAGAAGAGAAAATGAAAGAGTCATCCATTGTTCATTGTGATTAAGAGGACTCTTATTAGAGTAATATTCAGATATAACTTATGTAATTATACAGGTTAATTCGAAATCCAGCTTTAATCAACGAACCTGAATCTAAATAAGCTAGATAGTTGCAGAATCATTTGATAAGTGGATTTCAAAGCATAGAACAAAAGTTAGAAAGGTTTTATGGAAAAGGTTGCCTAATTAAGATAATTTATTACGTTGATGGCTAATGACACGCTCCATATATTGAAAGTAATTGCTAAAAGACTTTCATTTTTGAGAAAGGTCCATGAGACTAAATTTAACAAGTTAAGAATACACTGACTGAGTTTGTAATGCCAGATATTTATGAGAAATATAGCGAGCTGAAAAACTTTCTGAACAAAGTAGCAGAACTGTTTTAAAACTACCATTTCTAACATATAGAAAGTGAAAAATTCTTATGGGATTTCAATTCCTTAATTATCCAAAACTAAAATCCTAAAATTTTAGAAAGAATATGTATTTTCTCAATTACTCACAGACCTCTAGACTAAACGCTCTCGAAAAGCAGTTTAAGGAGAAGATCATCCCATTTTAAAGATTTCAGAAGAATGTAAAGCGTTTACTAATGGAAAAACGAAAAGTACTAAGAGATGTGAAATTTCTTCTACGATATAAAGCAAATGCTTACTCAATAGTTTACTACGATTGAGAAGGTAATAGAAAACTTTATTGATAAGAAAAGTAGTTAAAAGGAAATATCTCAATTAGATGAAAATGAATAAGCAAAATTAGATTTAGAGCAAAAAAATAGCAAGGAAGCTTAAAAACGTGTTAACTAATATTTTTTAAGAATGTAAGACTCTTCTACACAAATTAAAATAATTAATTTAAATCTCGCAATTTTATTTCATCTAAAAGTAGTCAAAATAAATATTAGTGGCTAAAGTAAATTTCCATTTTAAGAATTTAAATTTAAAGGTTATCTATTTAAAAAAGACTTTTTTATTTAGTATCATTACTAGAAGAAAAACTTGACTTATTATAAAATAATGAGATAAACCAAAAATCCTACTTTAAGACTCAATTCTTTTAAATTTTTGTTGAACTTTACTTTACTCTATGACTGTAAGTCTAATAACTTCCTTCTTTTGTTATCTTTAACAGCATTTTTATTACTTCATTTCTTGCTATAGTATCAAAAGTTTGAACTACAGTTAATAAGTATCGATCAATCTATTAAAACTTAATGATATTTAATTAAAATAACCTATGTTTCATGGTTTACCATTATAAGATATAATGTGTAAAGAAAAATTTTAGTTAATGAAAGTATTTAATTATAATCCTGCTGTTACTTTGGTTATGATTGGATCACTGTTAATACCATACTTTCATGATATAGAATTTCCATTATGTTCCTTATATTACTCTTTACCTTATCTTCTTTGCTAGCTGAGTTAGTGTCATACATTCTGCTAGTCATATTTGCTCTCCCATTAATTCCTAAAATCTTAGGAGGATAATAATGCTTTGATGCTTAGATTTATCTTTATTAGCATTCAATTATCTCAAATAATTTTAGCTTAATTTTGTCTAAGAATAAAGAAGGAGGCAAAAGTCTTAATTAAATAGATTGAAAAGTAAGTAAAGATGAGCTTTAAATATAAAGGTAGTAAGGGGAGGGTAAGAGATGCTTAAAATAGATTAATTTAAATAATTAAAATCTCATTCGCATAATGGCTGAAACCACCATTTATGATTACCTCTTGAAATATCATCAAGTAAAGCAGAAACTCCTCTAGCAGGTATTATTATAGCAGAAATCCCTATGACAGCTCCTAGCACAAATATTATTATACTTGCTCTCTAATAGTAATCAACCAATTTTTTTAGAAGGGATAATCCAATAAAAGTAGCAAACACACTAATAATCCAAAAATAAGTCATAAAGGTTAGGTCAATCATATCTAGAATGAAAAATTAAGCTGTGGTACAAGCTGAAGTATACAGAACTAAATATGCGCTTGTTGCATTAGATACCTCAGCTAAAAGTCCCATTTCTAAGAGTAGAGGACCAATTATTAATCCTCCTCCAATTCCTAATAACCCTGAAAATAGGCCAGCACTAGCAGCTATAATACTATAAGTGACTAAATTAAAAAAATTACTAACTCTTTTAACATTAAGATGAACATCACCATCTTGAAATTAATAATTAGCTAAGATTTTCTTTTTGTATTCGAATGAGATTATCTTAATGAACACTACTGTTATCAAGAGACATATAACGAAAAGAATTATTTCTATGATTCAATATCCTAATCCACATTCGTTTAAACCTATAACACTTTCTACTTTACCACCTCCTTTCAACAAAGCCGCCAAAATTACTAAACACAATATAAAGATCAAGGTTAAGTTTTTTGCAAGAGGGAATTTTTTTTTCTCATATTTCATAATTTCATTAAGTTCTAAGTTTATAACTTCATCATCTTCGTTATTAGTAGAGATCTTATTTTTAGATTAGCCTCCTTCATTTTCTTAATCTCCTATCAACTTTTTCTTAACAATCTCTCTACTTTCCTTCTATCACAATTTCTAGCCTCTAAATATACTAAAAACTTACTTCTGTAAAACTTTATAAGTGCTTAAGCTCAAGACTAAGGTTAATAGTACTAGAATTATCCATTCTGGAAATATTTTATTAAGTACTATTCCTAGAGTTGTTCCAAATAGCAGTAAAGGCTAGAGCAGGATTGTAATGTTGAAGTCTATTAATGGAGCGTCTCTTAAAGGATGCTTTTAAAAGAAGTTAATAGCGAAACTAATTATCGAACTAATGAATATGATAGAGTTGGACAACGGAACTGACTAATGAGCATCAAAATTATAAAAGAACATTAGTATTGTTAAAATCAAACCGCCACCTCCTATTCCTCCAGCACTAGCAAGAGCAGTGCTCAGGAAAAGAAGCAAAATACCTATCTATTCCAAAATGGTAATAGGAAGGATATCCTTATGAAGGCAAATATTATTAACACAGTTCCATAAAATCTCACAGTCTGAGTCATTGATGCACACTTCGTGCGAGGTCATTTTTATTTTAAGTTTAACAATAATTTAAACCAAAACAATTAAATTTATAGTTTATATCTCAAAACCTTCGTACCATCATTACTCTTTTTGGCAATTTCATCTCCTCTCCTTTCTTCTCACTCTCTTAGCTAAAAATCAAGCTTTTTACCTTAACTTTTTAGATGTGCTTTTTACTTTTCTAATCAATTATTTTATTAAGCTTTTTAATTGCTTTTTTCTTAAGAGATGAATCTAAGCGTTATTGAGAGAATAAAGAGAGAAGTAGAGAATGAATAAGTGGGGAAAATGATTCTATATATTATAGCGATCATAATTTTCTTCCTTAGTGGGGTTCAAATTAGCGCCTTATCTCTTATCCTATTAACAGTTTTAAGGCAAGCATTTATTAGAAAGTCTATTGACTAAAAGATTTTAAGTAAAATACTTATAGAGCTACTCAGCTAAAATAGCCTCTTTTATATACTAAAATTAAGAGATAAGAGATAGTAAAAATCCTAATTATTATAGCATTAATAATAAATAACAAGGTAGTAACCAAATCCCTTTGCTTAAGAGTGGCACAGGTATGAAAGGTTAATCTAATTTTGATAAGATTAAATCAGTTTAACTTGCATTTGCCATAAAGTCAAAACATTATAAATATACAATGGTCAAAAATCTTATAATAGATAGAAAAAAGAAAGATACTTAAATATATTTAGAAATGAGTATAAATATTATAATAAAGCTTGGAATTAATATTCAACTAAATTTACTTAAATTTGAATAACCAGCCTTCAAAGTAACTGAGGTTTGGAACACACATGAAAAATGGTTATTAGAAGGTGTAAGATAAGATATAACTTATAGAACTATCTGTTATGATGTCTTAAAAAACTATAAATTGGAATATAAATTCTCTTATCTATTTAATTGAGACTTAACTTAATATCTAATTTTAAATCTACCTTATTTGGCTTTATACATTCATATATTAGCTAAGGATTTTTAAATTGAATAGAAGTTTAGCTTTAAAATACATAGCTCATTTTATCTTTTTTAGCTAATAAGTAATCCTCAAATTAGTAAATATATTGGTATAACTAGCATCTATACAATAACATTGTAGATATTTAACTTTTCCTATTGATACAACTTAATCTTTTCTGGATCATTAAAAGTAAAAAATAGTCCTAAATTAGCTAAATTAAATCCTTAAATTTACTAATTATAACCTACCTAAACAAAATTTTTTGTTAGAATTGAGTAAATAACGTTGAGCTTCTAATATACTAAGATAATGCCTTTAAACCAATGAATAATGATTTAAATCCTTCTTCTCATTGTAAATATTGAATCTAGTTGTATGAAGTGCTCTTAAATAGCTAATACTAATTTCTCAATCATCTGAAGGAGATTTTTTACAGCTTTAATCTAGTATACTAATCAAATTACATATTGTAATTTACATATCTAGACAGGCAATTTGGTTTATACTGTTGATATGTTTTTATATAGTTTGCTTCAAATATAATCCCATTGTCTTCATATCATTCATCTCCTTATAATTGCCTCTTTTTACCCATTAGGCATTCATCTTCATTGAGTTGAAATTCCTTTTTTCTGTGTTGATTCTTATTATTAAAGTATCATTTTAGGATTCTTTTTCCTTCTAATATAAGAAAAAACTTTCTCTTAGTTACCAGAAACTTAAATAATACAAAATTCCTTTAACCCAGGAAACATAGTTTATCTAGCTACTACAGTATAGTCAAATGTATACTATTAGGTAGTATTTTATATGATATCATTATTTTTGCACTTTAGAACAAAAAAGTAGTTTCTTAGAGTAATAAATAGAAATAAGGCTTAGGTATGATCGTTTATAAGTTAAGGAGATGATTAGGTATAAAAGTAAAAAGTGTAATAAAATTCATCAAGATATCATTATTTCGTTAATCCTCACTTCCTCTCTTGGTAGAGGAGCAATGCTCTAACTTTTCATGAAACCTGTTAATTATTTAGGAACTTCTGCTAATACCTGCTTAGCTAATTCTTATGCATTACCTTAAAACTTTCTAAAAGGAACAAATTGCACGATATCTCTTAATGCTTTTCTACCTCTTGAGTCAGTTAATACCCCATTGTCACAATCAAGCTATTCCATTAGTTGGAAATTTGCTGAGCCAACTCCAACTATAATTATTGAAAGGGGTAACCTGCTAGCATCTACTATTATCTATTTAGTCTCATTCATATCATGGATTTCGCCATCAGTCAAAATCATTAAAATACTATAATTTTAACTGCCAGCTGGCCAAGGTTAAGAAGCTACTTCAACTGCTGATTTAAGAATTGACGAAAAAAGCGTAGGACCTGAGAAAGTAAGCTATGGAAGTCTTTCTCTATAAAGCTAAAGTATTCCTTAAACTCCATAAACACATTGATTCTATGGATTGAAAGTAAGTGGTATACAATGTTATACAGTACCTTAATTTCTAACTTAACATCCGAATCCCCAAACAGGAAACTATTTATCACAATCATAAACTTCTAAAATGCCTCCTACTTACATAATTGCTCTTTCATATTCATTAGGAGCGCTTGGATTTAAGTAATGAAGAGAGCTAGGATTTGTTTAAGTTCCATTAGACCCAGTAAAATCAATGGCTACCATGAAATTTAAAAAGCAATTGCCTTCTATATAATCTAGGAAATCAGGGTCTTAATAAACCAAAGCTTAGTCTATATGAATATTTCCAGAAAAACCCTTTTTTTTACTTTTAACATCGTGCGTTTCAATCTGAGGGTTTTTCAGCAATTCATTAAGACTTGTCTAAACTTCTCCAATATAATCGTGTTTACCATTGTTTTCATAATCCCAAATTTAGAGTAATAGTGGTCTATCTAAATCGTTGTTACATAAATGTTGCAATGAAATTTAAAAAGGTCTCCAGATAGGATTCAGATTATTATCTATAGTTTCCGTTTAATGTACCTTATCCCAGCTCATATCTTCTCTAGCTCTATAAATAATAAGAAAAGGATCACTTTTTGAAAAAAAATCTTTATCGGTTACTTTCGTTGCTCTTATTTTTAAACTGACTTGCTTATTACCTCGAGTAGCTGTGACACTTTCTCCTCTTAGAATTATTTTACCCTATGATTTAGTTCCCTTTTAATCTGTTAGATCGAGTATTAAAGTTTAATTTCTAGCTCCCATAATCGAGCCAACAGAAGTTTATGCCATTCCAAGAAAATCTTTGCTGCTTTCATCAATATCATAAATAATGAATTGCAGCTTTTACTCTACTTCGAATCAATAATTTACTACAATAGTCTTTGCGAAATTGGGATTCAAGTCATTTTATATATTTTCAGTCAAACCTACCAAGTTTCACTATCCCTAGCCTTCCATTAAATTGCAATAGACTTGTGGATCGGACTTAGAGCATATATCCTTATCCTTTAAGTTCCTACAACTAATGAACATCTCAACTTATTATTAAGCGACTGTCGCAGCTTACATTTTTATCAAATCCTAAAAATTATCCTTTTAGATTTATTTAATATGTATCATTAGAATTATCAATTAACTCCTATATCATATTCTTTTACTATTATTACCCTCTCTATCATTATTATACCCATAGATAAAAAAAATATAAGTCTTTTGATACTTGCTGAATCAATTTAATATCAAAGGATTTAAGGAGCCTTATTTAATAATGAGAATATATGCTTATAAACTAACTAAAATTCATAATATTAAGATGAATATATTTTATAACTTAGCTAGGATACTAATAATGCTTATTACTTGTTAATCATCCTTCATTCTTAGCTTTATTATTATACTTTAATTATATTATTAAGTTCCTGCTTCTTAAGTTAAGGCATTTATAACAACGTTTTATTAGCTTTATACTGAAACTTTAAAGTGACATCTTGCT
Organism: Loxodes magnus; assembly: GCA_946699065.1. Lineage (NCBI taxonomy): Eukaryota > Ciliophora > Karyorelictea > Loxodida > Loxodidae > Loxodes > Loxodes magnus. Next base: position 457,297 of record CAMPDV010000154.1, on the reverse strand, counting down.
AAATTTTATTTACTTATCCCTTATTTTCCACAAAACAGTGCTATTGGGAATTATCAAGATATAAGTCCCTTACCTGGCTTTTCATTCCAGCTAAACTTATTCTAAATTAGCTAATATCTAACATATAAAGGTTAGCCAATTAATTCTATTTAACTAATTACCTTCCTTTTTCTTGGCAGTAGAAAATAAAAATGATATAAACTACACAGATCTAAAGAATACCATAGTATATAGTAACTAAAAAGAATAAGCACTTTAACTAATTTAGACTGTTAAACAATGTTATAATACTATGAAAGAAAAATTGCAAAGTAATTATAAATTTCTGCTTTGTATTTCTTATGGAACTTATTCATCAAAAAACTCTGAAGCTTTCGTTTTCTTGTGGATTCTATACTATTGACTTGCATTCTTTATTATCAGTGACCTTTTATCTAACTAAAAGATTAGGGATATTTATTTGAATTATAGCAAAGAAAGATAAACTAGTTTTAAGTATTCTATCTTTCTAATGTAAGCTAAGTTCTAAGATTCGTATTTATTAGCAAAGTTGAGGGTAGAGATTTAGTATACCAAATTCCAGCTTAGTTAATTACCTTCTTTCGCTTTTTTAACTATCTTTTTCATTTATCTTACCAGAAATTTTCTATCCATAGCTCTTCGAAATTTTCTTATTAAACAATTTTTCTAAATTAGTTATAAATTTAGTTGAGACATAGTTATTTGAAATACTTTCGCATATTAATTAGACTTATCTAATACCTTATAAATAATTTATTAGCAATATTCTCTTGCTTCTGATAATATTATATTTAGCGATATTCATTTTTTATAATAAAATGTTAGGAAATATTATCTGATGCTGAGCAAGCTTTCCTTAGAATCATTTTTACTTACTTGTTTTTTATATAGCTTGCTTAAATTTAATAATATAAGCGCATGTGGAAATGACTAATCATTTCTTTCTCTTTAGTCTTTCTTTTATTTTATTTCAATTCTTTTTCTGCTTCTTCTAAATCTGCTCTATAACACATAAGCAATAATAAGCGTAATTATTTATCCCAGAATCTTAGTTATTCTCTTATCATAACTTAAAAAGTATTCTCAAACTGATCTAGCTTTTATAGGTGATATAGTATATGCAGATTGCCTTCTAATTATCTAATATCTTCTAGTTAAATTGAAAGCATTTAAAGATCCTTCTTAGCAAAAATTAACCCTTTATATATAACTAATTCTATGCTACTGTAGTTTTTATATTTATAAGCTACTTAGTTACGTACTAAACTTAGATTTAAGACTGTCTAACTCAGCTCTTAATATTATAAGAATCTTTAGCAATTTAATTAGGAAGGTAATTCTTGATTTAGCGATTAGATATATTAAGTTTGCCTTCTGGATTAAAACTAAGAGCTGCACACTTATTGAAAGTTTAAATTATCCCTGCTTATCAAGATATCTGTGCTTAAATATTAACTTCAGGACTCTAACCTTTATATTCATATGATTACTCAAAATTTTCGAATTAAATCTTAAATAAATTTTTCAAAAATGTAAGGAAAATACTCAAAAGCAACCCCAATTTATCTATTCATTACTAAAACTTCGGTATAAGCCAACGAAAGCATCTACTAGAACTATAATACACCCAGGTACCAAAACAACACTAATTTTAGATCTAAGAAGTAGGTAAATAAAGCTTGTAGTATATTAGATATTAAGGTTAACTTAAAATAGCTATTTATCATATTAAAAGGGTTATTAATTTAAAGCTATTTGAAGATTTAAACAGATGTACTTTATAGTGTATCTACTTTCCATATCTAAGCGTATAATGTATTTAAACATATTCGCTACCTCAATTTCAAATTTATTTTAGAAAATTACGGTTTAATATAAGATACTATTAGTATTAAAAAGGCATATTGGAGTTATATGCTTTGGAGTAGGATTTATAGTGTGTATATGGATGTATGGTTGATAGTGTGAAGCTTCTAAAACTGAATAGAAACTAAATTAACTTTAAATCTAAAAAAAATTTTAAAGAGTTCTCACTGATTTTCAAGCACTTTCTTAATGAGATGTCCATAATCTACAAATCCATCATGTGAAGTAAAATCTTTCAGAACTTCATCAACTTCTGCAGGACTAAGTCTCTCGCCTTCACCCATAAGAACTTCTTTTAGCTGTGAAGACTTAACCTTTCCTTCTCCTTTTTCATCTAGCATCTTAAACGCTTCCATCAAATCGCTATCAGAAGGATTCTGATGCTGCTTGACTAAATTATTAAAAGTATTTCAATCAATCCATTGTTCTTATTTCTCAGTCAAAGCTTTGACTTCTTGTTCTGAAATGATACAACCAGAGGCTCTAAGAGATAATCCGAGATGCATTTTGTTGATTTTGCCTCCTTCTTCTAGCTAAGAAAACACATCTTTTATGTCTTATTGTTACTTTGCATTCATTTTTACTAATTATGGAAATTCTAAGATATTCAATTAAACTTGTTTATTTACCAATATATTAGAAAATACACATCTACTACCTCCTTCATTCTTATTCTACTTAAGTCAGAGTTTAACTTTATGTCTATATTAAAGTATGGATCAGAAGGAAGGCTTAATAGAGAAATTGCTACTAGGATATAAAGGAGATAGCAAAAGGAAAGGGTAAAATATAAAGGCATTCAAATTTATCCAAATTGGATAACTAATTTCTAGAGTATATTAGAAAGCTTATAACTAAATGAGAATAGCTAATATTAAGTTAGATAGAGGAACTATAATACTTTACATACTTGTGGTAATTAATTATAAAAGAGTATAAGGAGAGATTTATTAGCTTTAATATTATAAAAACATTTAAAGAGATGATTAAATAATGATTGGGGGTATTAAGTTAATGAACATAGTATATCAATTTTATATGTAATTATATAGATATTATTGAAGAAAAAAGTAAAGGCAATAACTAACTTTAGGTAATATATGCCTATTTCAAAAGAAGTATTATTGTTCATAAAATGGGATGCTTTATTGAGACTAGTTAATGAAATAAGTATTAATGACTATAGAAAATAGTATTATTATACAAATAAATTAAGAACTTTAAGATTCCATAGAAGACTACACTTAGTTAGATATTATGGTATATATGAAAATATGTAAAGATACGTATAGTAAGCAATTTGAAGGTTTAATAAGTAAGATTATAATTAAGCTATAACTTTAAATTCGGTTATGTCTGCTATTATATAGAAGTATATTTCTCTTGTTTTTAGTTTTTATAAAAGGGATTCAAAGTTGAATCTATGTAAGAGAGAGTAAAACTATAATATAAGTATGCTTAATGAAAGATCTAACTTTGAATAGTAAAAATTTAAATTATAAGTTCCGTTTTCTTCTTAATGATTGTAATAGATTGAACTATCTAAGTAATTATATATCCGAGGAGGAAAATCTATTACATTTTGGCTTCTTAGATATTATTTAGTTTAAGGAAGATTCGAACAATTTTGAACTGAAGTTTTGCTAATTTTTTGAGTAGGTGACTCCTTAGTTTGGATCATATAAAAATTTAGACATTATGATTGATAAAAACAACTAAAAGTTAGTATTAGAAAATCAACTCCAAGTCACTGGAATAACTGTCCAATAGTTATGTTCAAGCTTTACTACTTGCCATTTGAAAAACTCATCACAAGCCATTGCATATCCTCTGTTTTCTCGATAAACTCCTTATGTGCAGATAAATTCCATACTTGATGGAAGCTGGGGACTGTCTGAAAATCTTTCTCCATCAAAAGAAAAGCAGGCAGTTGTATCATCAGTACCATCATTGCCACCAAAAAGTAGGACTACATTTTTGTAAATCTGAAAAGTTCCCATTAAACTCAGTTTAAATGGATACTTTATTTCTTGCACAACAACTGTATTACTTAAAATATTTAGCATTTCAACAGTATCTAGCCTTGCTAAATTATTGTATCCTCCTATTATAAATATTTTTTCATCTCCAATAGGACATGCAACAGCTCTTGTACGATTGTAAATCATAGGAGTAACAAAACTTCATTTCTCAAAATCATATTTTTCAACTGTTCTTAAATCTCCTTCTTCTTTGTTATACCCACCAAAAACATATATTAATCCTAAATGGAAAAGCATTGAGTGTCCATATCTGGCAGTTTTCATTTTTTAGATTGGTGTAACTTTATTAGTTTAAGAATCATATTCATAAACATCAGGTAGATATCCCATATAATTCCCTCCTGTTATAATTATTTTAGATTCTGATATTACTGACCAATTACATCCTTCAGGAAATTTAAAGTGCTTATCATGATGTTCTACTTCCTTCTTCTTCCACTTCTCTTTTTCAGTATCAAATTGGAGTACGTTCTTAGTCTTCCATTAAATGGCATACAAATATTTATTTTATCCACTTAAAGTTTTTAAAACTTTCGCATTCGCAGAGTAAACATCTATTTTAATATCTCCAAATGGCTAAACCGCCTATGTTACTTCCTTTGTATCTAGAGTAGCTGAGAAGTCAAAATCAGGCTCACCAACTTCAGGCATTTTGCTAATCATATTCTGAGCTCTTTCAATATAATCAAGCAAGTCAAGAATACTATCAGATTTGCGTTCCATATTTCCAATGTTATTGATAATTTCATTCAGTTATTACTTGGCAATAGTAAGTTTATCCATTACCTTGTTAAATTACTCCTATGCTTTGTTAAATTTGATTAGGTACTACTTATTGATATAGTCTATTAGCTTTTAATTCTCCATTTCGAATCTTTTCTAGTAATCGCTATAGTTTCTGCTTAAATCATCAATTGTTTGGCCATATTTTTATACTAGCTCTTCTGCATACTTTTACCTGGTAATAAGTCCTTCTTACATTTTTACCACAGAAGGCTTATACATATCTACTGCCTTTTCTATATCTACAACATTATGCCTCTTATGCTGGCCATAACTTGCACATACAATACAACATAATACTTAATGATCAATACAGAAAAGCATTAGACTTTATGAATGATACTCACAGATTCCTACAGAGCCATAAGGTTTCTAATCAAATAAGGAATCTTATATAGCTTGTAAAATATCATAGTTCCATGGTAAATCTTAAGGATGCTTTGACTGAGAAAGTTTCTTGCAAATTCTGCAAATAGTTCCGTCTTAACTATCCACCTTTTTTAAACAGTCAAAGCAAAAAGTATGTCCACAGTCCAACACTCTAGGATTTCTGACGTTAGTATCGTACAGCTTTTTGCAAGTTGGACAATTAGAAACGTCTGCTACTTACTAAGACATTTAAAGATTAAAAATTCAGTTAATTAAAATAGCTCTTTTAATAGGCTCACTTAGGCTTTTCCTTTATAACCCTATATTTTACTTCTACCCTAATATTTATAACCATAATCTTATTTTAATTTATTCAATCTTCTATATCTAACTCTTTATCAGGCCTTCTCTTTGAATTATTCATTGCTTAAATATCTTTTAGAATATAGTAAAATACTGCAACTTCAGTTTTTTATTATATGCTTTACTATCTATACCTGATCAAACGATAAAATACCTATTGAAGTTTTAGAGTCACAAGATGTACTTTATAAACCTCAATTGATTCTTCTAGATTTGAAAATAGGATAATTGATTATGGTAGATATAGTATAAAGTATAATGTTTTGATATATCTTAGTAATTAAAATTTTGCTTATGTAGAATTTTCTAGTCTCCTTATAGTAATTTTAATGTATTCTAAGTAATAAAATTAGTAAAATCAACTCAAGTTTGTTGGCATTATTGTCCAATAATTATGTTCAAGTCTCAAAACTTGCCATTTGAATGATTCATCACAACCCAATCCGTATCCTTTACCATCTCTATAAACTCCTTGAGTAAGGATAAATTCCAATCTTTTTGGGAGCGTAGGACTGTCTGTAAATCTTTCTCCATCAAAAGCGAAACTTGCATTAGACTACTCAGTTCCATCATTACCACCAAATAGTAGTACAACATTTTTAAAGATCTGAAAAGTTCCCATTAAGCTCAATTTGAATGGGTACGTTATTTCTTACTTAGTGATTGTATTACTTAGTGTGTTAAACACTTCGATACTGTCTAGCCTTGCCATATTATTATATCCTCCTATTATATATATCTTTTCATCTCCAATCGCACATGCCACTGCTCTCGTTCTTTTCTCATTCATAGAGGCAACTTTTTCTCATTTCTTTAGATTATATTTTTCAACTGACTTTATATCCCCTTCAGCTTTATTGTACCCACCAATAGCATATATTACTCCTTGATGGAATATCATAGAATGACCATATCGAGCTGTACTCATTTTTGAAACTAGGGCAACATGATTAGTAGCTGAATCATATTCATAGCAATCACTTAGATATCCCATTTAATACCCTCCTGATATTATGACTTTTGATTCAGGCGTTATTACCCAGTTACATCCTTCAGGCCACTTGAAATGAGTACCTTGATGCTGAACTTCTTTTTGATCCCATTATTCAGTGATAGTATCAAACTGAATTATGTTTTTTGTCTTCCATTAAACAGCATACAAATATCTAGTTTATCCACTCAAAGTTTTCACTGCTTAAGCACCAGCTTATTCTAAATCAATTTTAATATCTCCGAAATTCTAGGCAACTTACATAATTTCAGCTATCTCAATGTTCATTTAAAAGTCTATTTCAATCTTTTGAACATCAGGTAAGCTATTAATTATTAATTAAGTAGAGTTGATAAAATCCAGCAATTCCTATATTAACACAGGGTCTGTGTTAATGCTACTTGTTGCTTCTAAAATTTGATTTATTTGCTATTAAGAATGCTTAAACTTGGCAAGAACCACATCATACTTTTACTTAGCTTTCTAGATCTTTTCTTCTGATTATTTATTTATCCTATCTATAAGCTTTTTCTTAGCTTGGTCATACTTTAATACGTAGTCTTCGAATTTCTTATCTAGTTCTTACTGCTTATCATCGTAATATTTTCTAAGTTCTACTGCATTTTCCTTTCTTCATATAAGCGCATCTTTCAATTTTTGTACAGAAGGTCTGAACATTTCAATTGCCTTTTCTATATCAACAACATTATGCTTTTTGTGTTTTCCATAACTGGCACATACTAAACAGCACACTTCATTATGCTCCAAGCAAAAGTGTAACTAACTTTATTAATGCTTTTCACAAATTCCTGCAGACTATTAAGGAGGTTTTACTTATAAAGGCTAGGTTATAGCTTATAAAATGATGAAGTTTTAAGGTAGTTCTCTGTAATGTTTCTAAGTCAAAGTTTAGCATTTCTTGCAAATAGTGCTATTATGACTGCAAACCTTTTTCAAGCACTCTTAGCAGAAAGTATGTCCGCATTCAAGTATTCTAGGAACTTTACTATTAGTATCATACTTTTGTTAGCAAGTTTAGCATATAGTGAGGTCAGTTTTTTACATAGACATTAGTTTTTAAATTTAAATTATTTAGATCAATTAATTTCTCCCTTTCTGCTCTCTTTAAATATAATCCTATTTAATTTCCCTTACAAATACAACCTAATAGCTCTATATAGAACTATATGCTTATAGCATTATTATATTATTACTCTTTCCAGGAACTAAACTATACTTAGTATACTGTACTTAGTTTATCTTAATAGATATTAAAGGCTGCTCTTGTTAACTTTCTAAGGTTATTCTTGTTGCTTTCTTAATTATTATTTATGCACATTATGCTTTATTAAATCTAGGAACTTTTAAATTTTAAAGAGCTTTAATAAATAACTGATTAGTCCTATATGCATAGTTCTATACAATAGTGTAGAGTTAAGAAAGGAATAAGATTAGTTAAGATTTGGTTTAATAAAGCTCTTTAAGAGAAATAGACTAGTTTGAAGGATAGCTAAAGTAGCTTATATATTCTAAATAAAGTTAAACTGAAAGAATAAAAGATAAGGAAGACTACAAGGATAAAGGTTAAGCAGAAGCTACTAAGGAATATTAATTAAGGGGAATAAAGAAGTATAAAAGCAAAGGATATCTTAAAGCATGTTTCTTAAGATTTATTTTGATTAATATTGAAACTTAGAATCATACTATAATATCTATATTATCGAAATTGAGTCAATCTTAATAATAGACTCATATCAGAAAATTAATCTCTTACTTCTACTTTAGCTATATCATAAAGATATTGTCTGCTTTCTTTAAAAGTAAGAAATTTAGCTAATCTCTGTAGATCTAAAGTGCCTAGGATTAGTAATATCTATTATAAACTATATCTAGTTATAATCTACCAAAGTACTCTATTAATTTGATACTCAGAGCTTTATCCTTTAGGTTATCTGATGTTTAAATAGGATATAATAACTCTGTTTCATTACTATATTACTAGCTATTACCTTAAATTCTAAGTAACTCTAGCATTTAGATAATAAGATTCTTCAAATAATTTAAGATAAAATAGAGTGGAACCTATTTATTTGGGTAATCTAAAGCATAAAATTGAGTTTATATGCAAGTAATTAGGAATCTGATTTTAAGAATAAGGGAAAGTAAAAGGAAGATAGCTTAATAACATAGAAAGCAGAAAAATGATTAAAAAGAATCTTCTACTTAATTGGAGGAAATAGGTAGGTGTAGTTGTCTATCTAGATTTATGTTATAACTTCAGTAAAAATTGGATCATAAAGTAGATATGAACAAAGTTCTGTTGTAACAATTAGTGATTAAATTGATTAGCATTTGGTGTATTAATTATAAGTTGTTTGGTTTCTTTATTGTTTAAGTTTGTAGGCTCGTTTGAATACTTATTAGTTCCACTCAAAATAAAATATATGAGATAGAGGTAAGAAAGAATGAATAAGAGATATAAAAATAAAAAAGCTCAAACTGTATAATAAAAGCACAGTATGATGCTTTAGTTTAATTACAAAGGTAAATGAACAAAAGAGAATAACTATATGCATTTATTAAAATTCAGATTTGAAAGCAAGTTTAGGCATTTTAACTTCTATATTTCTACGCTATTTTTTATTAATCGCTAAGTCTTCAGTCTTTTTATCAATGCCGACAGGTGAAGGTCTTTCGCTGTTTCTAATTTTGTTTTCCTCTTTTTAATACTACGGAGGCAGCTAGATTTAACTACAGTTTTGATTAATCCCTTTATTTAGTTTCTCTTTAATTTATTTCCATTACTTCTGGATTTGTTTTTCAACATACTCTTTATGAGATTTTGAGAACTTGCTTTAATGGGTTGAGAACCTTATTCTATCAATATTTTTTACCTCTTTCTTCAGTCTTTTTTTTAAAATCTATTTGGAAATATCTATTTTATCATAGTTATGAGTAAATGAACTCTACTAGAAAGGGTTATGATATTCCTTTTCCCTTTATATAGGGTAATACTTAGATGAATAAGGGCTTCTATTTGTATAATTTTCACTGGAGGAATTTATTTAGTTCTTGCACTTGGATAAAGAGATATCTTAGAGTACAAACTTATTTTTGTTCTAAAACATGGCATTTGCCATCTAACTCTTATTAACTACTTTTAGATTTATCAACTTGATAGGAGGAAGTGCCTGTTAAGTATTATTCTTATCCTTCTAATGAAACCTAGCAGTACTTTAAATCGAATTTCGATTCTCCTAAGTTTGGAATCTTAGAAATCCTTCCGGTTCTGAAAGAAGTGTCTACCTCTAGCCAGAAGGAGATGAGTCTTTAACATAAGACTACTATTCATTAAAGTGATGTTTCCTTAGATTATCCAAATAAATTTTATCTCCAATACCAATTTGTTTAGCAGTCTAAGGTTACCTGTAAAAGCATTATAAATCTGGATATTAATTCATTTTAATTTATCCTTACCCTATTAATCTGAAATTACCCTTATAACTAAATGTATTTTTTACTCCTATTTATGATATCCCATCAGGCCTTATAAAATACCTTTTTATAATTAAACCTATCTTTGTTTAAAACAGCTGCTTAAAATCTATTCAGTGTCATTCTTACTCTCTCCATCTATTTTTACCAGTTTGCTATAATTAAACTGATATATAGCTATAGTTTTGAATGTAATAAGTGGAAATAATAACAAGTATACTCTAAATCCTGGCAATAGTGTTAGGATAAAGGAGTGAGAATAAGAAGATCATATTTAAATAAGTTAGGAAGTGAATTTAAGGCAATTAGATTATTAATTTTCCAAGTAAAAGATGAATAAAAAAACTCACGCTGAGTCAATTAAACGGTATATAGCTAATACCAAATATCCTAAAAGCTTACCTTCAAGTAGATAGAACTCCCAACCTAAAAACACTGCTACCGCATAAACCTAGAAAATAACCCAAGTTAGAAACTCATCTGGAGCTTAGAAGTAACAAACACCTACTAAGAATTAGACTCGATCTGGCTAAACTCCTAGAAGTAATAACATACAAAAATAGTCTAAAGTGGTAAGTTCTCCTGCAACTAAGCAAGTGAAGGTTAAATTAACTAATGTTCCAAAGTAAAAAGAAGGTGCATAATGTTATAGTGGGAAGAAGCTGTCAAATCATTTTGAAAGTACAAACATCAACACAGTATAAGAGACAGAATAAGCTCCTACTTTCTTGCAAACAGTTCAACTTCTACTATAAGAATAGCAAAGTCATGTATAGAGTTAAGATGTGAAAGTTGATATGTAAAATAATATGCGGATGACTTGACACTAGAACATCTCTTAAAATGATAATTAAAATGAGGTGTTCTGTTAAAGTCCAAATGCTTTAGAGTACAGCTTCAGTAAGTAATATAACGAAGCTAAAGAAAAAAACTTGCCTAGGAAAATAGAGGAGATACAGAAGCTAAACTCTAAGTAAATAATAGAGATATATTCCTAAGCATCTGATCTTAGTCCTTCAAAAGAGGATTATGCAGGATTTGTCTCTACTATATAAAAGGGCTACACAGCAAGAGATATTTAGCATTAAAACCTCTTCTAGGAATAGGAAAAACTATATGACTATCCGTAATTGAGCGAGCGCTAGTCTAGCAATAACTTCAGGGAAAAGAAATCTAATGAAAGATCTAAGAGTAAGAAATTAATAGGCGATGGAAATTTAAAGGCTTAAAAGCATAGTCTCAAAAGTAGTAAATCTAACAAATAAAAGACTCAGCTACTGTAAATTCAGACTCATAACACATTTACTCCTAATCAATCTACTCATTAGAACTTATCAGAAAAGGAGCATTATACAAGCTAGCATTAAAATACTCTAAGTTCGTTTCGTAATCTTAAGCTGATAATAAACTCACAAGCATGGCCTCTCTCAACTAGCCATTCAAGAGATCGTTCTTCTACAAAATAATAGAGTACTCCTAAAAAAGAATCATAGTCAAAAGGAACGAGTCCATAAAGTGCAAATGAAAAAAAGATTGTGATTCCAGCAAAACTAAAAGAAAATAAAAAAGAGCAAAAATCAAGTTAAGCATCAGCCTCTTTGCCTTCTGGCTATTAATCAAGAGAAAAGAGTCCATAGAGATAGAAAACTTAGCAATCAGCAAGTCCTGTTCACTAGAGACCTCGTTACAGTACACCAGGACAGCTTAAACAAAAAAATCCTTACAATATGCCAAGAGCAACTTTCTAGCCTAAAAGTGTAAGTAACAAAGCTCAAACAAACAATATAAAAGATAAAAACTCTGATAATAAAAATAAGAACATACATCAAAAAGCTTTAAATCCAATGAAGTTAATTAAAGAGCAAAATAATTGAAAGGATCTAGCAAAAGGTGCTTTTTCTCAAAAATAGAATGTTATTAGTACTAAAGTATAACTTTAAAAAATTGCCATCGCCAAAACGAAACTTCAAGAGCTACAAAATAGACCTCAACTGAATGCCAGCTTTTTAGATCCCTTCGAAGAAATTTCGTCTGTATTTGGAGAGGCAGATTAAACAAGACCGGAGGAAAGTTTGGGATCAGCATAAGAACTATAGATACTACTAAACTTAGCGAGAACAGAAGACGAAAAAGTTATTAAGTAAACTTAGAAAATGCCAATTTTATTATGAACAATAAGCTTCTTTTTAATTGATTTATTATCCTTAACATACACATCTTCAATGGCTTCAACATATTAATTATTTAAGACACTTATACATTAATGTAGCCCTTAAGAAGATAGTAAATGAAATAATCATCTGATCTCATACATTTTATTTATAATACTTATTATTATTAAACCTTTGATTTCAATTTAAAGTGAATTAAATGAATAATATAATAGTAGTATAAATTCAAAAACTAGCTAGATAATTATAAAAATGGATACTATGATGAGTAACCAGAGATCGCTTAGATCTATCAATGATGCTAACTTTTAGCTCTGAAAACTGTATCCAAATTAATTTTATTTTATATTGTTGAATGACTGTTCCGTAGGATTGGAATACTTAGGAAGAATTATATGGAGAAATAATTTACTTGAAGCCTAAAGAGAAAAGGGTTTCCTTGCTCTTCATTTTGTCTTAACTTATTTCTAGATTGAGACTGATATTTAGTCTTCTAATCTATTAGAATATTGTAAAGCACAAATTGAAATACCTCAAAGCAAGGAAAATTTCTTCTATAATAAAGAGAATCAACATTCTTGTTCTTGCTTCCTTGAACTTTAGATTTATCTTACATTTTTTATTTACTCCAATAAATTTTTCTTTCCCCTTTAAGAAACAATTTTACACCGTCTGTAATAAAATTTCTTTCAGTCTTATTTTAAGTTAATGAGCACATATTAAATACCCATTCAGAGAATAATTTATTTTTAAGGACCTTATATTTTTAGCTGATTTATACCATTTTAAGCCATTCCGTTATTAGTTAAGATAGCTGATTTAATTGCATACTTTGCAAAGAAGTTTTATAATTTTAAGTTTAATAACTTCTTATCTCAAAACATTTTAAGCTTCTAATCCATTTTTTTTATTACAAAGCAGAGTAAAATAGACCAAAAGAGTTGAGATTGGGCTTTTCCTTTTGTTAGAAATTTAAATTTAAACATAAAGATTTTTATTCAATCATCGAGCTGAGATATAAAGGCCACTCCTCTTTTGATCCAGTGCTTCTGAGGCTTATCTGTAGGTAATTTTATTGTCAAAATCTATATTAAATTACTTACGTAGTTTGAAGAATGTCCTGTTGACGTCAATTTTCCATGTCTTTCGGAAGTCTTGTAAGTAGGGCAACTGAATAATGACTTACTCATAAATGTTATTTCCTTATACTTCTTGATTTTCTATTCTAAGTAATGGTTTAAGTCAAATAATAGACATCTAAGTGTATAAAACTCTGAGAAGCGATTCCTGCATTTTTTGCATCACAGAATCCCATCTTGCACCTTCCAAGAAGAGCCCCTAAATATAGCATCCATCTTCTGGATATTTAAGTGAATCATATGAAAATTATTAAAGTCAACTTTCTTTATCGTTAGCCGTGTTTTATTCATCAAAGTCAAAATCAGAATCAGAATTTGATTCTTCTTCAAGATCTGATTTTTTTTTTATTCAAGCTAGCTTTTTTTCTTCTTCTTTATCCACATTTTTCATTTCTTCTTTCTAAGTTCCTTTAATCTATTTTGCCTGTAAGCTTTACTTCTTAGGTCTTTCTCATTTTATGTTGTCCATTATCTCAAAAGCAAACTCTAGTTAATCTATAGGATATTAATGCTTCCTTGCGTAGTTCTGTAGAGTACCTGTTAGAAATGACTATGTGAAAAAGAATCCAGATATTCAGTAGCATGGAGGAGGACCATGATATACTCAGAATTAAAACATAAAAAGCCGTTCACTCAAGTCGCTAACCCATGAAAAAAGAGGTTTGCGACTAGGATAAGCCTTGGCAACTCATTAGCTAGGAACTATGTTATTAAGAAGACTGATACTAAGTTCTTCAAGGTCTTAAGTTAGCAATACTTCACCTGCTAATGCCTTATTTAAGTCAACTAACGTGCTAGTTACTACATCAATCAGTTTATTAAACCTACTTACTTCTTAAAGCAGTACTGTGTTCATGGATTCATTATAGTTCGTTTAGTATTTTTGCGCAACCATACTGGTATCAAATTAATCTGGAATATACTCTAGTATGCTTTCTATTATCTTTTTGATTTCTAACTATTAGTTTGCTTAGTTAGATGACATGCCTTTTGGTTGGATGTTCATCAAAGTAGTTAACATTAAATTTGTTTGCCTTCTTGCATATGTAATATTCGCGTTTTCATGCAATCCAAATATCTCTGGAGATTCTAGATGAGGTAAACTTTCGATATATCTGATGTAGTTTTCAATTCTTTCAGAATCAGCTGGAATGTAATATTCATTAAGGGAAGAAAACCTATAACTGTCATTGAAGACCTTGAAGTTGAAGAAATCGCTTAGCAAGGCATTTAGCGTTCTTCTATCCCAATCATCAGTTACTCTTCCTCCGTAGTTGCATTCACCTGTCAAATACCTTAAGCTTTATAAAGGAATTTGCTCATAAGTAGTTAACATCTAATTTACTTATCGAGCACTAATCTTAAAATCTGTATCATTGAATTCATAGAATATATTCCAGCCTAAAGCTCCAAACTTTCTTCTCTCTCGTACTATAGCATGGAAAAAGGCCAATCCACAGAACATCTTCCTTCACTCTGCAGGTTTACTACAACTGTTATAGAAGTTAGTTTCAACTTAACTCTGAAGAATGTTTGTGTAAATCATTCTTAGAGTTTGCTTTACACCAGCAGGAGGTTCATTTGTAATTTTTACTCCATTTTGAAGAACAGCAACAGGAAAATCATTTGTAGGTTAACTAGTAAGCCACAGACGAAAATCCTTATTACAAATTATTTTTTTATCTATTTCTTCATTCTTACTGAAGACTTTCTGTTGCTTTACAGTTTCATTTGGATTTATATTCTCTACAATGTTTTCAAGCTCAGGAAGCCAAGATCCAGATAGATGACAGTTTTGCAAAAGAACCCACGCTCCGCTTTCCATACTTTCATAGATATACTTCTTTGCGATTTCTCCCTAACCTTATCCCAAGCTTATTTTAGTTAGGAATTTATGCTTTACTTCTGATAGCTTTTGGACTTCTACCTATGGATCATTTCCAGGAGAAAGTAAAAAGATTAAGGGAGAGTTTGCTTAACTATCCTTAAAAGCTATTTCTATATCAAATAAAGGAGGATTAACAAATTCCTCTCCCAACTATTGAATTATAAATCCTCGTACTATTGGTATAAATGACTCAGGCTTAATAATTCTGAATAGGATAATTTGCTATATTGATGTATATTTGTTCTCGTTTTTATAAGGCTTTGGCAAAGATTTAACTAGCTTTTCAAATAAATCTGTGCTATTATCACTTTAATGAGTCATTTCAATGAACTTCTTTCATCTCGACTTTTCGCTTTCGAAGTTAGCTATGATGTCTTTAAAAGGGACTAATTTTGAAGCTTCTTAAATATTATTCCAGATGCTATCCTCTAAAAAATGATACGGATTTTTCATTTTTTCTTGATCCTTCATTCCAGTAACTCCGGTTAATAGAAACTTCCATTCAACTGGAACTATTTTTCCTTCTGATTCAAACAATTTGGTGACAAGTAAAAAAGAGAAGAACAGTTTGTCCTTTTCGTAAAGTGATCTACAGACATTTTTATAAAGGATAAGTCTAAAATTCCTTACTAGGCTAAATATTTTAAGGGATAAATCAGTATTAGGAGGAGTTTCTAATGCTGCTTTTTTGTAGAGATCAGTATATCATTCCATTGAGTATTAATACATTTGATTGATGTTATTTAGATCAGCAATACAGAAGAAAATAGTACTAGCATGAGATGCTACTGGCATATAATTTCTCCTGTTTTCTTCTATTTTCTGTTCTGTCTATTTTGCCTTTTACATCTTAGCTTCGATCTCCTCTGCAGTTTACTTAGATTCACTTAATGAATTGATAAGTTTTTCATCCTCTATAAGCTGTTCTCCTGTAGCTGTTTTTAGCATGTTAAGGATCTTTTCTTCTATTTCCTTTGCATTTTTTTAGTTGTTACTCATTGTTTCAATTAACTTATTTCTCTCTTCTTCATCCTTCGGCTCTTAAATGATACATAGAATGGTTAGCAACTAATCCCTTAATCCTTCATTAGTGATTGTGAAGTTAATAAGATTAACTTTAGTAGTAATTTCAGGAGGATAATGAGGATTTGACATGCAAGACGTCATGAAGAGTATGAAATTTTTATTAAACTCCTTGTATTGATCCCCTAGCTTTACTACATCTATACCATCTTTATTCACTACCTACTTCAAAAGAATTGGCTCTAGTATTGGATCAATTTACTCTCCTACGTTTTCTAAGATTAAAGTAGCCCCTACAAATAAAGCGTTTTCTAAATATTTTGTAAAGTTATCCATTGAGAGCTTAGCTGTCATTAATTAAGTTGACTTATCTCTCCTTTCCTATCTTTCAGCCTGGGCTTTTCTTTTTAATCAGTTATTTGCTTGCTTCTAAGGATCAATGATTAGTGATCACTTTTAGCTTTCCTTTATTATAATAGCATTGTCAACTGATAAGGGATCTGATGGTAGTCCATTTTGCTTTCACTTCTAAATTTCTAATTACTCGCCAAGAGTCTTTGAAAGATTAAAATTTTCTGTGCAATTCAATTCAATTTACTTAAGGAAAGGAATTCACTCTTGACATAAGCTTTACTCTCTGTAAATAGCCATAAAAGGGCCCATATATGAGATATAACCTGCTGATAATAATATATCACCAGTGAGGTTAATAGTCGCTTCAGTAAGTTTCTCAGTTTGATCCGACCATCTATTTCTTTCACCTGTGAGTCTGTCCATTAACTTTACTGTTCTTCCTAGTTTTAATTCAATGGAGTCAATTTACTTCTTAAGTTTAAACTTCTCTTCATTCTCTATATCATAATTTATTTTCAGTTGCTTTAACTCATTTTCTATTTTCTACAGCTCACCTTCCTTGATTTTTAATCTTTCCCATCTAAACTTTAGTTCCTCGTTAGCTTCATTCAATTTCTCTTTCTTAGGTTTTACATCTTTATTTACCCAATAGAAGCCATACAAAGCTCTTACCCATTTGCAAAGACCTTCTGCTGCCCTAGAAGCTCTTTTTATGTTCTCTGGCTAAAATTTTGGATTGTCTATAAAGACTTTAATCTTTTCGATAGTTTATTCTTCAATCTATTCTCGATCAAACTTCTAAAGATTTTTTAAGAAATGTGGATTGCTAAGCATTCTTTTACCCGTTTCCCATCAATCAATTATCAAACGACTTTTATCATTTGGATCAGGAATTTTCATGGGCTTTTCCTTGCAAAATATTGCAACAGCTTCCATACTCATTTTTACTTAATCTGGGGGTTTCTGCAAAGTTTTAATCTCAATTATATCATCTTTTTTTAGAGTTTTCAAGGCCTCTACTGCGGCTTCAAGTTCCGGCAATGCTATTGCTAACTAATCTTCGCACTCTTTCTTAATCAATTCTGCAAATTCAGCTTATTTTGTAGACTCTTCTTTCTCTGCTTGAACTATTTTTCTAGCACTATCAGCTTCCATTGAATCTCTCTAGATCTTTTTCATTAGGTTTTCAGTTTGTTTAGCTTTATCTTAAAGTTAAGGCTATAATTCGAGTAACTGCTATCTAAGAGCTTCTATGCAATTTTTTGCAGAATCAAGCTTTTCGACACCTTCTACATATTTAAGCTTTTCTTTCGCTACTTTTTCAACTATTCTTGCATTTAGATCTTTAAAGGAATTCAATAATTAGAGGTAGTTAGTTGGCGTCACCCAGAAATACCTTTTCATTTCCTCTTTATATCTCTTGGATACTTTAAGTACTGACTAATGAAAATGCATAATAACCTCTACAGCTTGATTTTCCATCTATTCATTTTAAAAAAATTGTTCATCCTATACAAACTTTTTACCTACACTCAGCAAAGCTTCTTTTGGCCATTACGAAAACCAATCGATACTGCAACACGTCACAAGCGCTGGGTAGTTTCTCATTCTTATTCTCAGAATGTCTCCTATAGGACTGAAGCATAGTACTAGACATAAGTTATACTAGCACATTTCAACGAAATAGTCTCATAATTCCGTGCTACTGATTACTCCTGTTTTATTCTTCTTTCTCATGTAAGTCTCTTTTATTTGAGCTAAAATTGCTTCTCTTTCTTCAGGTGAGAATAGATTTGGAACTTCGCCAACATTAAGGATATTGTTGATATTTTCTAGCATAGATTCCAGGATTATTTGAGTATCACTAAACACGAAAACGCACGGCTTGCATTCTACTCCTGCATACTGCATAAATCCCTTAAGATCTTAACTTCATTGCTCGAAGTTATAACTCTTAGTTACCTCTGCCTGAAATACTTTCTGCTCCTGAATATACGAAGAAAGTAATGTTAGGCTTCTACGACCAGATCCACCTACTCCAATAAGTAGTAGGTTACCAGGAGGGGAGCTAATGACTCTACAAATTCGGATTAAATGCTAAATAGCAAACTGGAACAACACAAGCTTCATAGGCAGTTTATCAGACTCATGATTATAAAAGTCAAGATACTCTTCCAAGTTTCTTTTGAGAGCTTCTATATCTTTAATCTCTTTATACTCCTTTTCAGCTTGAGAGCTTGAAAAGTTGCAAAAAATGATTTCCTTTCCTTACGATAGTTTTGAGTATTCTATTCCAAAGTTATCGTATAGTACTTGCTCTAGCAATTTTTTGAATATCTCTCTATCTTTGTCGTCTATTAGTCTGTCATGAAAAACTCTGAAGCATTCGTGAGACCAAAGTTTGAAAATAGTTTCCATACCTTCTATTTTTTGAGCGTTGCACATGAGTAATCCTCTGAAGGTAGTGGAAAGATCTCTCAGGTTATAAGTATAGTGGGATTTTAAAGGTGTTGGAAGTAGAGACTACTAAGTACGCTTGTAGATATCAATTGTAGCTTTAGTGATTTGCTTAGTTTTTTCAGCTATATTCTTAGGATGACTAACGAAACCCCATTCAAGAAGCTTGTTGAAGATAGTATGAAGAACATGTTTGTCAAAGTCAGTAAGATGGATCCAAACAAAGTGACGTGATAATCTTTGTGTTATATTATGTCTTCCACCTCCAGGAGGTCCCATTGCTGCAAGAAATAGAACATCTTCAATAACCTTCCAATCAATATGCTTCCTTTCATACCATCCTCCACTATCAACACACTAGCGAATAATCTCTAAAGGAGGTTGCGCTCCATACTTCTCTTTCATAGGCATGTTTAAATCATCCAAAAAGATTATAAGATTTTTGTTCTAATCAGGTCCAAAAACTCCTTTCTTTCTTTTGACTAATTTGGAGTCTATAAAATCCTATGTCTGATTACAAGTAACTCTAGCACTAAAAATAATGCTTGTAAACACTTCTTTTTTAGGGTCAAGCTAAGTAGTTAAATATTTCTTAATAATAGCAGTTTTCCCAGTACCAGAATTACCTGTGTAAAGGAGAGGAAATTTGTGACCAATCAAAGTTTGTACAAGAAATGAATATCTTAAAGTGTCTACTGTTGGAACGAGAATATCTAGAAAAGACGAATTAAGGGGGATTTAATAATCTTCAAGACCCTTTATCCAGGGTATCCATTTATTTTGCTAGATGCTCTAAGAGTCATAATAAATATTGAACAAATTAATTTTTTTCATGCTTTCAAATAAATTCCCTACTTCTTTTGCCATTTTAAAAATAGACTGCTAATTCTAATTATCAATGCTTTCCTTATAGCACTTTAGAATAAAGTAGTTAATTTTCTTCCTTCCTTATTTATTGCATGTACCTCCTATTGCCCATGCTAATGCTAATAAGAAATTTGCTACGATTTCCTTTTTCTATTTGACACTAACTGGAATGCTTGGTGGCAGTAAAGGATGAACATTAGCGTCAAACGTACTACCATACTTTTCAATATGATCTCTTAATTGTTTAAGTATAATTGAAGAATAGTTCGTAGAACCTTCTGTATTTCTAGTGACATAAGAGACATAGCTTTCATTATCACTTGCAGTGTTAGAATTACGAGAACCATCTGTATGTTATTCATCTTCACTCTCTTCGCTTTAATCTATTGTAAACAGATCAAAATTTTTATTCTGGACATTCTACCTAGAAATTCCCTGCTTTCCAAACTAAATAGGAGCATTTAGTTCTTTTTCCTTTTATATCTTTATTTATTCCTTTTCATAAAGCTATTTAAGCTCCATCGTTTAATCATTCCTAGTTTTGTTACCTAGTAGTAGAGATTCATATATATTTAAAACATTCTATACTATTCAAAGTGTTTCACAGTGCAATATTCTTTCTTAGACTTTCGAGTATTATATCAATGATGGCAAATAAAAGTCAATTGTATGATCTAAAATTTAGGTGTAAGTGGATGCTTAAAAAAGTATGGGCAGTGTTTTCAACCATTTCTCTTTTAGCATTTACCAATCTAGCTGAATTTCTGTTTCCATGTAAATCATACCACATCGTGATATAGTCGCAGGACTTGCTTCACTTAAATCATCAACTTCGTACAAAAAACTCATTTGAGGACTTATTTTCACAATTTCACCTGAACTTAAGCAAAGTTTTTTGTTATCATCCAAAACAGTATTTAAGTTTTCTACCCATCCTGCATCGACTGGCCCATCAAAGATGATTCATTTAAGATTAATACTTGTATCATCAGAAGAAGTTCTTATAATATACGAAACAATCCCATCAATCCAATCATGACTTACAGGATCATTTTCTCCATATAATTGCTCCATTTTTATAGCCTTAGGATTAATTCTCCAGGAAATAACCTTTGAAAATGGTGAGGTTTCTCTTCTGCTCGAAAGAGGTTTTTCGTTTTCTTCCTCAGGTTCGAAATTTTATTTCAAATCATATGCTTTTTGGTTTTTAGTAGTAATAGCCTTGGCAAGTACATTTATTACAGAAGATTTCCCACTCATCGTATTTCCAACTATCATAATACCATGCCTTACAATTTACAATTCATAAAGCTAAATTATCTTCAATTTAAACTCATTTTTATTGGTTAGACTCATACTTTGAATTGCATTTTCAATTGCATTGTCGAGCTCTCCGTAGTTCTATTCAGGTTATTTAACTCCTGGAAATAGATCGGATGTAATACCTACAAAAAGAGGTAAATCCTCATGGACGAATTTAGGTAAATTGCTGTCATTTATAGCTCGTAAAATTAGGTACTATTCATCACCTTCCACGTACTATCGTTTTAAAGCGCCAGCTGTTTAAATGATAGTTTTCAAAGCACGCATACCATAGTCATAATGTGATTAAGTACTCAATTATTCACTTGCTAATCTTAAGGAATTTGTTAGTTTAATAGACAGCTTTCTAGCCATTTAAAATCCAAAACTATAAAGAGAAATTTCTGCAATCATAGCATAGTCTGGTATCATCATCGCTACTGGTCTAAAAAGAGCTTTTAAGTTGTCAGGAAGTTCTGAACGTCCTGCATAGCCAGGGTTCATAGTAATAAATATAGCGCAAGTAGGATCAAGGTTTATTATATTTCCTGCAAATTCAAAAGTTGGTTGGTTCCTATCTTTGTTGTTTTTGATAGCAGTTTAGATTTATAGTATCTACTGTGCTATGACCGATAGTACTTCTAAATCAATTCTGTTAAATTCATCAAAACAAGACCAAGCTCCGCAGCATGCAAGACCTGTAAAAAATTTTTCCATAGATCTTGTATCAAGTTAATCTGAGCAGTTGAAGACAACACATTTTTTGGCTATGCATTTAGCTAAATCTTTTGTAGTTTCAGTTTTTCCTGTTCCTGCAGGTCCTTCAGGAGCTCCTCCAAGATTTAAATGCAAAGCTCCCATCAAAGTTCTATAGCATCGATCAGTTAAAGGAGTAATGACAAGTCTGGACTAATTTCCTAAGTATTCATATCCATATTTTCTTGAAGTGTTAATGATACGAACAAACAACTCTTCTTCCTCATAATAGTACCTTAGCTAGGCAAGCCATTCAAAAGCATTTATATCACTAACATCCTGGGATTCTAATTCAGCTATTACATCTTTATTGTGTACATCTAAAATAACAAGTGTTCCAATTATTAAGTGAATAAGGTACTCAATATCCAATCTTACCATATCTACTAGTTGTTCAAGTCTTTAGTTCTCTAATAATAAAAGCTCTTTCAGCTTTTGATTTTAAATAGCCTCTTTAACTCTATGAGTTCACATTATTTAATTTATAGCTACAACTAATTAAGCCGGCCATTTGCTGATTCAGCTCATTCTTTCATTTTACTAGTAATCCTATATTGACTTATGTAGAATGTCATGTAAACTTATCTGCATCATCTTTTCAACATCACTAAGTCATTTTTCGACCGGTCTTGGTTATTTAGTTTTCTCTTCAATTGGATTAACAACCCTACTAAATTGAACTACTTCTCCTTCAGGAGATAACATGTGAGTAATAGTCAAATCAGTTTGGAAGAGCAGAGATTAGATTCCCTCAAAGCATTTGATTAAATTTTTCTAGACTGCTGTTGGTTCTCTAGTATTGGATAATATTTAAAGCAACTCTTCATTCGAAAGGAAATATAGTCTAGAAAACTATTCTCTTTTACTATTTAGATACTTGTTTAGAGACTTCTGAATAGCTTCAAGATGCTCATTAGCATTTCTCAATAGATCTAACATCTTAGGCTGTGATAAACAAGAATCCCATACTTAAGGGTTAGCTTAAGTATTCTACATCTAAATAATCCAAAGGGCATTAACATTGTTAAAGCGTAAAGTTTCAGCTTCCATTTGTTAGTGAATATCATCCTAAGTAAATATAGGCTATAGATACTGCCAGTTTTACTAAACCTTCATCCATTCATCAAGTATTTCTTAGATATTTACCAAGTTTTTTCTTAATCTAGCTACGTCTTTTTCCATGAACTTTATGTAAGGAGAATTAGAAATGCTAGTAACTTTCAAGATGTGATCATCCAACTGTTCAAAGATAATTTCAGTGTTCTTAAGTATATAACTATTAGTATCCCTATAAGGTATAATAGTAAATTTAGTATTCTCCCATTCTTATGTCATTCTTTTATGGGCGTTTTCAAGTGATGTTTATCTTGAAGCTCTTTCGGAAAGTTCACCAATGAAATCCTTAAATTCCATAACTCCTTATTCTAGCAAATATCGAAGGTTTTATTAAAGGCTGGTATCAATATTAATCTTTTTATTTGAGAAGTCAAATAGTTCTGCCCAATGTCTATCCTTCATGCCGGGGTTCTTAAGATCATATATAAGAGGTATATTTGGTTTGAATTTTTCGATTTCCTTTTTGAGTTTCAATGTGATACCTAGAGGCTTAGCTAGAGATTTAAAGTTTGATTTCTCAAGTTTATGGAGATCATTTGAAGTTTCATATATTTCTTATTTAATTTTATCTCTATCTAACTCAATTAGAGCCTTTTCCATTCACTTAGGTTGGTTATCTTGGAATTCCTTTGCTATATACCACAATTTGCAGAAAGGATTAAAATCTTTATACAAAGCCTTAAGTTCACTATAATTATATTTAGTTGTTTTCTCCAGTAAAAACTCTCTACTGTTAACCAAATTACTTTGCTTAACCGCATCCTCAATACGTTCTTTGAGCTGCCAGAATTCGTTATAGCTTTCTAGATAATAATCCAGATCGTCAAACTCTTTCATTGGTTCAAATAGTTACTTGATAATTTCGATTTCACTTATAAGTCTAATATGAGAGTCTTCCAATTCTTTTTCAAACTATATTCCTTTATTCTATATCATGATAAGACATTCTTCCTTCATCTAAGTTAGCTTCTTTTTAATTCCAAAGCAGTCTCATGATTTTTATATATCATTATAGGAAAATTTGTACTTGTATTTTTGTAAAATTGCTTCTTTTTCCATAAAGCTCTATAATTAAGTCTCTATATATAACATTTTCTCATCTAGATTCCTCTACACAAACGTTTTTATTTCATGAAGCTCTTCCAAGTTTCTAGGATCATCTGATATAAACTTTATGATTTAATTAGCTTCTTCAAGGATATTTGAATGAGCAGTTCTCACTTGTTTAGCTAGTATTTCTTTCAGATGATCAAACAGAACGATCATATGATTTAAAATTTCTTCTTTTACCTTCTAGCATTTTATGTCGAATAGTCCTAGCATCATCTTTTAATATGGTAACAATTTTTCAAATTTCTCAATACCACTTTAGTAGTTTCTCAGTTTTAGATCGATATCCTTTAATTCCATCTTTTCCTTTATCAAATTTTTTTCAAGGTTCTGCAGATTTTCTTTTAAGATAGGGATAAATTCCTTAATTTAGTTAAGAAAGAAGTCAGTCAGCTTTTAATTTTCGTTGATTGAAATTTCAATTTCGTTCCTAAAATTGTCAACTATCTCGTCTGAAAATCCATCCTGAAAGATCATGATTGTTTTACTTTATCGAGAATATCCTATTTCAGTGGCATCGAGACAGGGTAGGGAGTTTAAGTCTAGGATGATTTATTTGATAGTATCTCTTACAATGTAGTTTCATTATTAAGTAGAAGGCTCCAGTATTATTTTATGTTCCTCTTCGTTTTCTTCTGAATTATCTATTATAATACTCAACTATGTTTTTAGGATGGGTCCATATTTCAAGTAGTTTCCATCCTTATTATCATGTAATTTTCACCTATAGTCTTCAGATAGTTTCATAAGCTAGTCCATGCTCTAAATTTTAGTTACAGGACGAGATTCGTCATTATTAATAATTAATCTCACTAGTTGCGTAACATTTTAGAACTATTCTGTAAGGTTTTCTAGACTTCTATGTAGACATTAAATAGCCTCTTATTCAAAATTTTAGTTGCATAAGTTTTAGAATGCTTTCACCTTTTGTAGAAACTCTTAAGAAAGTGTTTCTTCTAACTGGAAAGATCTGAAGGCTGCCTCATATTACTTCTTTTTATTGCGCTCCATTCTCTCTATATTAGCTGTGTTTAGCAAATCTTAAACCTCGTATTAACAGTCGAACATAGCATTTCGAAGCTCTAGACGAGTTCTTTCAGCCGCTTTTCTATGAATTTTCTTGAAATTGTCCTAATCAAGAGACTCTTCGTATTTCTATTAAAAGAGCATTGAATCACTAAACTTCATTAAATTGTATCTCTGCTTCTCTAAAATACGCAGCTTTTCAGGATCAGATTAGTGAAGCATTTTATTCATTTTCTTCAAAGTATTGAAAAACGTCATTGGTCTGTGCTTTATTTCCCTACTTTCACTCAATCTTTTATCAGTTGCTTCATCTATTAAAGCAGAACGCATAATATCTTTGTACTATTCCAATTTCTACTCATCAGCTAATACTTCAGATTCTCAGTCCATTTAGTGTATAGTTCGATGGAAATGAGTTTTGACCTCTTGAATAAGCTCATTAAGATTCA
Organism: Loxodes magnus; assembly: GCA_946699065.1. Lineage (NCBI taxonomy): Eukaryota > Ciliophora > Karyorelictea > Loxodida > Loxodidae > Loxodes > Loxodes magnus. Next base: position 431,709 of record CAMPDV010000154.1, on the reverse strand, counting down.
GTAGCATAAAGTTTAGGCTTTTTAAAATTGGGTACTTTAGTCTGTTGTAAATCCATTTCGTTATCTGTTCATTTGACTTCTGCTTTGACTAACTTTGTGATTAATCAGACCTATTTTCAAAGAAAACTTAGTTTCTAATATATTTCCTGGGATCATATATCTAAGCAGGGTCAGTATGGAACTTAAAAAAAGGATATTAAAGTTTTTTAATAGTTATGGATTGTCCTGATACGAATAGGATTATCCTTTTGAGACTAGAATTTGGTAAATCAGGTGTTTTAGTAGACATGTTGTCAATGATATGGTTTACTTTAATAATCTTCTTCGCAATTTCTTAGTATTTAGTTGCCATTTGTATTCTCCATTCAAAATGATCATGGTTTTCATCGACAAACTTTAAATTCATCCTTGAGACATATTTCTCACTCTTATCATGCTACCATTAAATTAGTCATTTATCACTTGCAAAGTCATAATCATATACTTTACACTTCTTTCATACATATTACTTATTTTAGCTGTAAAACTTTGACCATGCATCCAATCCCTTCTTGTCTATAGGCATTAATCAATGTTTCTGTGCTTAAATAGAATCTTCAAAACCTTCTTCAGTAGGCATAGTTTGAAAATAACCTTCTGATGTATGTTCTGCAGGTTATGTTGAAAATCTAGCGCTTGTAGATATTTCATCTTTGTAGAACCTTTCATGGGCTTAAGATTTTTTATCCTATTTCTCACTTTAAAAATTGCTTTTTACAATCTTTCTTGTTGAAACTTCTTTTGATGATATTTCGCTACCAAGGGGGATTTTTTAAGTATTTCCTTACAACATATCTTCTTCAGAACCTGATTCGCTCATATAAAGACTATTCTGGTTAGAATCTTCTTCCTATTTCTCCCTCTTTTAGGCTTCTTAAGCTTGCTTATTTTCCTCTATTGCAATCATTTCATTTCTTTTATTCTTAATTTTGCTGACAGTAGTATGTGGAGTGTAATTATCCTCTCCTGGGTCATATCTAGAAATTTCTAGACATTTAGGTAAAGGCATTAAAGTGTATCTATTCAAAACTGAAGGTTTTTCTTCCTCTTACTAGGTTTTAAAAAAAGACTAAATTTGTTAATTTTCATTTTTAGTCTTAGGAAGTTTGCTTCTAACTCTAAAAATCCCTAAGTTAACATTCTAATTAACAGCTTGTTTGCCAACTATTTTTTTTCCAGGGACAAACTTTTTTTACTTTTCATAAACTTGCTATCAAGGATCGGTAAATACCTTTTATGAAGTAGCTCTATCGTATTTTTACTTTGAATTACTCCTTTTATTGGAGCCTCTTCTCTTGTCTAACTATTTCAAACTTGCTGTATTGGAGTCTTATATAAGCTTTATAAGTTACTGCTTCTTTTTCTATTTGAAGTCTGAATTAGAATCATATGCAAAGCTTTGACTCGTTATTTGACTTTCGTTTAGGAAATCATAGGCAGTTTGATTGAGCTGCTACTTCTATTACTCAAGGATGTAAACAGAGGTAAAGTTCTAAGGTGACATTGTTTAACTAGTTAAAATTTGAAACTCTAGCTATTTAGGTTTAGATTTAACGCTTTGGGGAATACTAGGAAGCTTGGAAGGAGTTTCTGGACGAGTATAGAGTGCTTAAGCAGAAGGAATATGAATAGGGGTTAGTTTCTTAATGTTAGGATAAAAAGACTTATTAGTTTCTAGCTCCTTATTTGCTTTCTTCTTCTTCATTTTTAATATAATTGAATAGTTAAATCAAACTAGCATACATAATAATACTATCTACATACCATTCCTTACTTATTAGATAATACACTAACACGCTTGATATACTAGAAGAGGTACTCAGGGCTAAATGATCATAAACTAAGAATGAAGCACATTAATTAGCTTAAAAGGGAGTCTAGATTAATATAAAGGGTTAAAAATTAACTGGAGTGACATAATATAAGATATCACATTATTAGTGATGTTATGAGCATGACATTTAATAAAGAGCTATTAATATTAACATTACTAAGCTGTAAAGCTACATATTCTATTATAACCATTTAATTTAATTAATTCATTTTAACTACTTGCTAATTTGCTGGCTTATGTTAATTAACATGTTTAAACTGTTTTAATAGAAAATACTAGGTATGGGTATATAGGGAGTATAAGGAGTATAAGGCTATTGCAATTTTAACTTATGAAATGATAGTTAAAAATGTAATCAGACTCGATATCTATAAGTCATACTTACTTTATACTTTTATACTCTAATGTTAGCTATATTATAGGTACTCAAACACTCATCTAAAGAAATAGTTCCTGAGTTGACATAATCAATCAAAACTAAAAAATCGAGCAAAGGTATATATATAAAGCCGGTTAATTGATAAAAGAATAATTCCATTATAAATAGAAGGTTTACATTGATATAGCGAACTAAATATAAAGTTAAGAATAAAAATTACATAAATATGTCAGCTCCTGCTTAAGAAAAACTAGTAGAGTAGATATAGAAATTGTAAGTAGAGTATGTATACTTGAAAAGATAGAAGTAGAAGATATTAGAGGAAAACTAGATGATGAAAAAGAAAAATGAACTTAATAATATTATTCTGACCAAGGATATTAACACTTATCGAAATAAGGTAATTTTTAATTTAGTGTCTTTAAGGAAAGGTTTACTTAGAGGATTAAATAGACAAGCATTAGGCCAAAAAGCAGGAGCTTATTACTCTACAAAGTTAAGTTCTAATAAAAGAAAAAGAACTAAATTAGTTTCAGATTTAGGAAAATATCGTTGAATAGCATATATAGAAGTGTGAAGAACAAATTTCTATGATACATAAATAAAATCAGGATCCTCGTAGCATTGTCAAAGGGATATAAAATTGGAAAAAAGTTTTAAAAGAATGGGCATAGGACTGCATTAGATTATGCATTGCCAATAAGTAGAATTAACAAAAATCTACATACAGTTAACTTTAACTTTAAACTGCCTTTATTATTAACTTATTAACTAACTAGCTCATTATTTCTAGAGCTATTACTAGAAGCTTAATGAAAACCGCTTTCTGTTTCAATTTAAATCTACTAGTTAAATAAAATTCCCTGACTATCTAAGTTAAATAATCTAGCAGACTAATGGTGCTGAATCTTTTTGAACTTAATAGTTATAGCAGTGCGAATTTAGAAAACGATAGTCTTCCGTATCTAAGGATTCACATTCTATGCTATAGATATCAATAGTCTTCTTATATTGCTTTAGTCTACCTTAAGTTTAAAATGGTTGCTATTAGCAGCAAGATATAGACTATATATATTTAGATTATCTGCATCTCGTTTTTATTAAAGAAATCTAAGTATAAAATTTACGGTAAAGCTGACTACTAGTATAATAAAGCAAGCTTCTGGAACAAGGAGCTATATAGAGCTAGTGAAATTATTCGTTTCAGTTAGTTTAGCAGATTAAATAAACTCTATAGATATGTTTATACTAAAAACTAAGTTTTACAAAAACGAATAATTACTAAATGGAATTAGCCTTCACAATAGGATCTTTTACTTTTCTAAGCGCTGCTGGATATTATTGGGAGAAAAGAGCTAGGAAGCTTTTGAATTGGTCTAAAAAGAATGACTTATCTCATAAATATTTGTCTCATTTCTGCTATATTGGAGGAATTCTCCTTTTTTCAACCATCTTGATGTTCTTTTTGTATGACTTATTGTTCCATCCTGACTCTACCAGCTTATTCAACAAATTGCATAAATGCTATGTTGCTGCTTTAATTTGCTTTGTATGAATTATTGCCCCTTTTGCTTACTTCTTTCTTAAATAAAAGGAGAACCATTTATAAACAGCATTGATATATACAGTCTGCTGAATACTTAGTACCAGTCTCTTAATAGTAGTAGCCTAGGTTTACCTTTATGAATAGCATACCATAACTAAGGACTCTTTTTATTCCCTGCTTGTTTATTTCTTTACTGTGCTTTCTCTGATCTTTAACTGCACTTATTTAGCAAACGGTGGGAATGTAATTTTTGAACTAATCCAGAAGTCTTTTTTAGTTCCTGAGAACTAAATAAAATTAGAACTGCAGTATATTTAAGAAAGAATCAAATACCTTATAGATAAATACACTGTCACTGGGAATAAGTTCACTAACTATGATAAAGAGGAATATCAAAGGCTTTGCGAAATGGAAAATGTTCTCTTGCATCGTTAAAGTTCTGAAAAGCTAAACAATCCCTCAAAAATAGCTAAGATCATTAGTATTCCTACCATATTTCTATCCATCTTGCTAGTGACGCATTTTGTGATATCATTTGCATATAACTTAGTACATGGAATGTTTTAATGTGGATTGTTCTGTATTTTCTAATTGGAAAGCTAGAAGAATGTTCTGATATACTTGGACCTGTTTTTTACTAATTATAGCAGTTCCATAAGATGGATTAAGGGCCTTCTACTAGTGATTTATTTCGCAATCTTTGTACAGTTTTTGAATAGAGGGCATAAGATGCTGGGTTTAAATATCTTAAATATAATAGAAAAGGAGAAGATCAAAAAGTACAAGACTCAGAGCTTCGTATTAGTGGCAATGGGATTATAGTTCGCTTTAACCACTTTTTCCTTCACAGCTATTTTAGATTTTGTATATCCCTAAATTTTAACTTCAGAAGTAATAAATTAAGAAGCGGAATAAATTTAACTGAAGATAGTGAAAAGCATGCAGCCTTTTATAGAAACTCCAATTTTGGCGGGAGAATATTTGGTATATAGTTGCCATTTACTCTTATTTAGCTTCGTTTCGTTTAAAATAATTAGCGCTTTAATAAGCTAGTTTAAAGTTATCTGGAAGAAATGCAACTCTAAAGAAGAAGACATGTATCAAGAAAATGAGGGAGATGTCCTATGAACAGTTTAATTATTCATAGTTTTCTTTTACATTTGCGTAAATTCCTTTTTATTAGCTTTACATATCTCTTATTAAATAAGAACTGTCCCTTAGTATTCTCTTACTTCCCTTCTCTAGTCAGGCTAAGATATATTTTTATAACTTATAACCTAAAATATGATAGTTTAACTTATATCTCTCATACATTCAGTTGTTTTCTGTTTATGACTTAACTTTAATTAGTTATATTCTTTCTTACCTTTAACTTAGCAATAATGCCTTATATCTACTATTTGTTTCTAACTTACTTTTATCATTCGAGACTTTTTCCATAACTTAACTATTTTAAATTTCCTTTACTCTTGAAAAGTTAAATCTTTGTTTCTTTTAACTTTAACTGTTTAAGATTAAGTAATTTTCTCTTCTTACATTCTTATTAATCTTAAATAAGGGAACATGCTTAGTTAAGAAGCCATCTATAAGTCAATCATATAAAGCTTATCTAGAATAGTCTTTAATCCTTAGTTTTATTATGAGTAAAAGCAGTCTTTGAAAAATATCTCCTTAAATAGATTAAATCACTCCTCTATTTAATTTATGGGATAACTATTTAATTGGATTATTTGAAAGTTCCTCATATAACTCAAAAAACAGTTCTTGGTTATAATCAGTAAGAGAGATATGGTATAAGTAAAGATAGAGATGGTTGCTAAATAAAGGAAATAGTTAGTTAGATTAAAAAATAAAATATACAAGTCTCACTTTCTGAATTTCGATTTGTTTGGCTACTATATTTTACTTTTGCTTTAGCAGATTGGAATGTGTCTTGATGCCGCTTATTCGTTAAACTTTCTTCCACAGCCAGGGCAGGGAATTAAATCAGCATTTGTTTATGCAGTTATTTTACTACTTAATATGGCAGCTGCTTCATGATCTCCCTCTTGTTCCAAGCGTGCTGCTTTTAAATTGTTTCTAAAGTTTTCAGATTACTATTTTCATTTAGTCTTTTTATCATTATTACTTTTCCCTTTTTAAGGTTATGCTTTAAAATTCTATTCATTACCTCGTATTTATTAACTCTTTGGCTAATAAGTATCTTACTTCTTTACTTACTCAACTCCATCTGCAGCTCTTTTGGCTGCTGCATCGAACTTTTTTCTCTTTTGATTAAAAACTTTGTTGCATACTTTTAAATGTTTCTAAATCGACTACGAATTGAACTTTCTTCCGCAACTAGGACAGGGTTATAAAAGTCCATTATCACTTGGTTCAGCATTTTCAAAGTCATTATTAAATTTATTTTAGTTGTTATTGTAACTTGGCATTTGCTATTGATCCTCTTCTTAGAACTTATTATTAGACTATGAACTCACTTTTGGCTATTTAACCACAGAAGTGAAATTCCTTTTCGAAACCGACTCTCGTTATGAAACCTAGTAGCTAGGCTACTCTGGTGTTTTCAGCATTTTGGATTTTGAGTTTACATAATTAGTCTAGTAGCTGCTCTCACTCTATTCCTAGTTATTTTCACTCTCATACAAATTGGTCTTCCTTTTGTTTTTATTAGCGAAGTTATCAACTTCAATTTCAGGTTTAAAAACCTTCCTATATTACTGGCTGTTAGTTTATGTTTACTCTTAATTATTGTAATCCCAATTAGACTACTCCTTTTGCTTGGAACTAGTTCTAGCAGGAAACTAATTATCAAACTCATAATCTAGTTACTTGGGAGAGTTTAAAACACTTTACTAATTTCCAAACCCATTGAAGTTTTGGTTGTAATTCGAAGGACTTTAAAGACCTTAAGTAGTTTTAATTATCTAAGGAAATTTGGATTTCAGAAGTTTGAGTTACATCTAGCACTAATTTGTCTCAGAGTTACCTCCAGAGTTAAATTGATTGTTGCTTCCAATGGATGAAGGAGTATAATCTTTGATAACTATATTATATCTTACTTTAATTGGCTGCAAAAGCGTTAACCTTTCTTTCCTCTCTTAGCTTTCTTGCTTTTTCAATCTAGTCCTGTCTTTTATAAATTCATTCTTTGTCATATGGCATTGCCATTTTAAACTTTATCTCAAGTATTTTCACTAAAAATTGCTTTTAACTTAATACTAATATAAATGCTTCATTTATAATGTAGACCAAGCTAATTAGTTCTAGATAGAACTTACTTGCTTTTTAAATATTTGAAGCTTCTTTGATTATTATAATGCTACTAACTATCATGATCTTTGCTATTTTAGAGTATTTTATTTAAGTAAATCCTTATGCATATCACAAGGTAATTATTGCTTTGCCTATTAGTATCATAAGCTATTAAAATTTAGAAGCGTTATTATTTGACTAATTATTTAGATTGATGAATAATATTAAAAAATCTGAATATTATATGTATTTTTATCCTATTTTTGCTTAAGTTTAAGTATTGTCTAATATTACATCGTATTAAAGATAATAACCTTGATATTTTCTAAGTTATTCAGAGTTTACTTCTTTTAACTATCCACAGTTCACTATATCACTCATATCTGATGAATTTTCTATTAAATCCCTTAATTTGCATATCCTTTTATATTCCTATTAGCTTATAAACTTTTGACTAGTTTCTGTACTTATAACTATATTTTTAATATCCTCAACTCTTTGCTTAGCATATAATACACTATTTAATGCTTAAGGTTAAATTAGATGAGCTTATATTAGTACTTAATATGATTTCGTATGAACTTTCACTTTGTGATATTGCAAAGCCAATGTAACTGAATGCTAGTTTTTATATTACTACTTAGAATTACTTTATACTCTTTAAGCTTTATTAGTATTTTAAAATTCTTAAGTGAGCTACCATTTAAAAAATACCTAAAGGTTTAAAAAATCCCTTTCAGAAAACTGAAGATTTTGCTTATAAAAGCCAATCTCTAAACGTTTATATAGAATAGAAATCAATTTTCATAGAATCTCTAAAGCAGGAAAATTTAGCCTTTGTATGCTGAAATAATTTTAACTCCTTATTAGAAACTTACAGAAAGCAAAATAGTCCCTTTTTAACTTAGTCTTTTCGCCTTTTTGCTACTCTACTATATAAGCATTAACCCTTAGAAATAGAACTAAACACTCTAAAGTAGGTACTATTATGAGAAAGCATCTATATAAAAATAAATAAGGCCTTCAACTAATTTTTGCTGAAAGAGATTAATTCCCTAGATCTTAAAGCTAGTATAATTATCTTAATATTAAAATAGCCTAACTATACCATGGTCTACTATTAAAAATTAGCTATATATAAGCTGTAAAATAGACTATAAATCTACTTAGATTAGTTTAAGACTTAATGAACAATTATATAGATTTAAGGTTCTGTGAAAATGGTTTCTGACTCTGTTTTAATAGCAATATAGCTGGTAAGTAAAAGTTAATGGTTTGATATTGGTTATTTAGATTGATTAGTTAAAATAGAGCTAAATGTAGCCAAAAACATAAATTTAATAAGTCATATTTAGACTTCAGTGTTTTTGATATCTTTAGCTTCTTTCTTGTTTTCATCTAAGGAAATATTGTAGGTATCTTTCTCTAATAGCGTATTTACGCCAATAGCTGAAGCTGTAAAAAGCGCAAATATTAGATAAGGTAAGTGAATCCAAATTTTTTCTCCAAGAACTGTGCCAAGCAAAGGAGATATTATGCCTGCTGCTCTTGCAAAGCCTGCTAGGAAGCCTAATCCAGTATTTCGAATGTTAGTTGGATAGTACTCTACTGTATAGGTATAAAGGACATGACTTTGCATAGCCATCATACTTTTAGCTCCAGCTACTAAATAAATGAAATTTCTATCTGGATCTTTGGCTACCAGAGCAAGCAAAAACACAGTGGCAACCGAAAAAGACATTAGTGAAGTATTCTTCCTACCAAAAGCGGGAACATCTATCAAATAAATGCATAGAATAGCTGCTGGAATAACTAGAATAATAGATAAAAATATATCCATCAGAACATTGTTATCTATAAGAGTTTAATTAGAGTTCATTGTTTAGGGCAGAATGTATAAAATTCCATATCCAACAAAGCCTTTTACAAACCATAAATAAGCTAGTACTATAGTTGTCTTCTTATACTCTGGAAGGAATAGCAATTTCCAGTCGTATTATACTGGAGGTGGATCTTCGATTACAATTCTTTTTTCTTCTTCACTTAAAGGAGGCTACTAGTTTTACTCGAAAATTCTGTTAAACACATCTATGGCTTCTTATTTCTTACCTATATTCGACAAAAAATAGGGACTTTCTGGCAATTAGGAGAGAGCTATTAACTAGAAGATGGTAGGAAGGGCTGCAAATGCTAGTAGTGCTCTCCAATTGGTGTAAGGCTTTAAATCAGGAACAAGCCAAAAGGAAAGTAAGATTAAATATATTTGGCCAGCGCCATAGAAGAAAGACTAAATTTATATTCATCTTCCTCTGTTCTTTTTAGGAAAGCATTCTATTTAATAAGTGTTCTAAGCAGCTGCTATAAAACCTATATTGAACCCAACTAGTGATCTCATTATTGCAAGTGATATATAATTAGGCATTGCTGAAGATAATAAGCCTGAGATCATAAGTCCTATTGTAGAAATTATAAGACTAAACTTCCTTCCGTAATTATCAGCAATTGGTCCTATTGAAAAACTTCCTAATGTATATCCAATATACAAAGAAGTTCCTAAAAATCCTTTTTATGTAGAACTTAATCACCATTCAGCTTATAAAACTTCTGCCAAAATAGCAATTACCAAAAGCTCAGTTCCATCAGAAAAAGCAAGCAACCCAGCAGTAAAAACAGCCTATCTTTAGAAAGATCCGAAAGGTCTAGAGTCTAATATTTCTGAAAACTCTTTCTTCTAAGGCTCTTCTTTCTAACCAAGGAGATATTGCGTCTCTTACTATTCTTCTTTCATTTATTAATCTGTCACAGATATTAAAACGATTATAAATTACTAAATTATTAAGTATATTCTTAATCTCTATTTTTAGACTTAAAATTAATTATCCACTATCTTAGCTTTTATTATTCCTCTAGTTATCATAATCCATTTGAACAAGCTAGTATTATTATCACTATATGTCCAATATATATAACTAAATACTTTATATTTAATACTAATACTTGATGAAATGATGATCGAGGCTTGAAAGAGATTGCTTTTAGGTAAGGGAATTAGTTGATAGTAATAAAGGCTAAAGAATAGATATATTAATCCCAATATCTTGAATAATGGAACCTAATTACATAATTCAAATAAAATGTGAAATTCGTAACCATCAAGTTGATATAATTAGGGCTTTTACTTAAATGCATCTGATGTGGTAAATTATATTAACTACATTTTGGGCTATTAAAACGCTACATCAGATTGCCAATTACTTAGCCGATTCAGTTTAATTTAAAGTCAAAGCACATGAATGTTACTTCCATGGGGATGAAAGGAAATAAGTTAAATCAATAAAATAAGACTAATTAAATGCAAACTGATAGGATCCAAAGGCCATTCTTTGAAATGAATCTTTAAAATTTAGTTATTTTGCTTATCATTCCTTAAATCCTGATAAATAACCCTGACAAATATCTCCAACATATTCACTTTTATAAGTGTTTAAAATTATGCAGAGATATAACTCCATATTTAGAAAGTAATATAATAGTTCTAGAGATAGTTACTCTATATAAGATTGGAGTCTATAATTTTATTTTTCCCTAACTTATACCTTAGGAAATTATTGCTTTCCCTTTAATTGATTATACTATAATGCTTAAATATTTTATTTCTATCTATTTTATAAAGTAATTATATCATATTTCTGAACGTTTATGCTTATCTTTACTCAAGAGAAACTTAAACTATGATTTATAGTTATTTTTGGGTATTAATATATGAACTTGATGGTTATATAATAATGAACAATTATAAAAAGGAAGAGAGTATCTAATTACTAAAATAAAATATAATAGTTATTTTCCCTTTTTAGTAATTTGCTATCTTTTTCTGATAAAGTTGTAGCAATAATCAATACTTAATTCATTATTAACTTTCAATGGTTGAGAACCTCTAGTCCTTTTGTTTTCTCTTTATTACTTCTTGACGGACATAACGGGAATAATTTGCTGATCAATTTCTACAAGTAGGGACCATCATGAATATTAACTCTATGTTCACAGATTTCAATCCATCACAAAGCCGGAAAATTTTCAGATATAATCCCTTCAAGATCTTTGATCCAATTAGTGACCTTACTAAGGATTGGAGGTATAATCGGTCAGTTAAAAATCTTGCTCCTGCCATTCTTTAATAATATGCTTGAATAATTTTTAAGCTAAAATCTTCATTTTAGTCTTAGAATTTATCTTGTTTAACTAATTTTATTCTAATACTTAAAACTAAGCAGATGCAATACATAATAACTAATTTAAACTGCTATAAGTAAATTAGTAATCTAATCAGTAAATTTACATTTCTCATGCTTTAATTTACCCAACTTTTTTATTGTAAGTATCGACTATAATTAATAGATCTGAGTGTGATCTGAAATTTTATTATTTATATCTGAAAATTGAGTAAATCAAATAAGTAGGAATAAGGAATTTGCTTAAAAAAGAGACAATTAATATAAACTATGAGTAACTTAAGAATATAGCTAGACAGCCAACTTTATTTATTAGATTTAATTAAAATAAATATCAGCTTCAGATCAGCTTATGTGCGAAAAAGCAGGAACTAGCAACATCCTAGAGATTAGAATCAGGAAAAGGCTCAAAAAGGTCGCATTTAAAATCGAGATTTCCGCCTATGATGAAAAGTATAGGAATAGCTAAAAATTTAATATGCTCAGAAGTTTTTCATCACAGAAAAGTGAAAAAGTTATGATTAATTAGTTATAGTGGCACTGGACTTCTAGGAAGTGGCCATGAAACTGAAAAAGGCTAATATTAAATCAATGGAAAACTTGAAATAGCAGAAAAAGTAAAATCGTGACTCATGAATTAAGAAGAAACTTAAACATCTTCTGAAATATGTTTAAAAACTAGAGCAATTGAATTTAGTCATAATAGTAGAACAAGGAGGATTTAAAATACAAAAACAGTAGAGAACTAATAAACTGCAAAATTAAATTAACTATAAAAATAAGCAAACAACTCGTTGTTAATAGGAAAAGAATGGAATTAGAGCAAGTCACGAAACTCCTACCTCTACAAAATTGATAAACCATTAAAAAAAATATTACTGCTGTAGAAGTGAAAAGCATTTGTATATATATTGCTATTTATTTTAGAAAAGGATAAATGTTTATTGATAAGAGAGATGCTAATTATTAAAAAAAATCTTATATAGAAAGATGTTCTGAACTCCCAAAGATTTAATATAAATAGAAATGGATTGTTTAATTTTATAGTTAACTATTTTCTAAAGTTATGTAATAAATATCTAATCTACTATTATATTATACATGTGTATATTTTCATTTAACTTCTTCATTAGCAACAAACCTAGAATCTTCAATTGCTATGATAAATATTGCTTTAGGTAAACGTTAAAGATCATACCTTACTCTAAGCTTTACTTTTTAAAATAGCGAAATAAGATTTATACTTATATAGATAAAGAGCCGGAAAACTTCTCTTTCCTAATATATTTTTGATAAGCTTCACAAATATTAGGGATACTACACCAAATTATGAAAGGCTTATAATTTAGTATTATTAAGAGTTCTAATTTGTCAACTCTCATTGAATGATCCTTTTTGATAAATAATTCTTTGATATAAAATACTGTTAGAGAATATAAAACTAAAGGAGAAACTTCTAATTATAGTGTATTCAATTCTCCTTCTCATTTTTTAGATTTATCTTAATATCCTTCCTTAGCAATATTCACTCTAAATAGATGATCTCAATACTTTGATATGTAGATTTATACAAAATAAGACAGATATTTGCTGGATTTAAGAGCTTTAAATAATGTTCTAAGTGTTTAATAATAATTAAGTCTTTAAGAAAAAGAAGACACACTTAATGAGATGCTTAGAGAAACTTAGCAATCTTTTAATATTTCAATAACTTTATCAATACTAAATCAAGCATTAAAATAGTCCAAATGTATCTATCTTAATTTATATGAAGGTGTAATAAAACTGACTAGGAAGATTAAACCAATAAGAACAAAATACTTAGTACAAGATTTAAAAAGAATAGGACAATGAGAAGAGTATTTATGCAATTATATAATAATGATTAAATACTTCTATGTAGAAGCAGTTCTTATAAAAGCAAGTAGCATTATACATATTATTTTACATATCACTAGCTAAGTAATTAAACTATGAATGTCTAGTCATTAAATAATAAATAATACTTATAGATTAATTAGATACTTTGAGTGCTTACACATCAACTAAATGGAATCTCTATTTTATATCTAAACAATTGAAAGAGCAATAAATGGTATGCTAAATTTCTTGAAAGATTTGAAACTAAAAAATTCGATGGAATTGAAGTAAATTGAAGATAAGGAGTACCAAGCACCATAAAAATCAATCTATGCAGGTAACTTTAAGTGAATAAATAGAAATGAAATATTTGAATTTATTAATTAGAACTAATGTCTTCAAAGATATGAAATCTATGCTTGTTACTATTAAAGATATCTCTATAACTAGTTTTATTTTAAAGAACACTACTCTCAATAAAAATCAGCTTATAATATAAATTTAAAGTAATCCAAATACTATATTCTTAGAAGTATATCATGTCATATTGTAATGATTAGATCAAAAAGCAAGTAATAAGCCTTAAAGTAAAGTTTAATTATTTAGTATATTTCATTAGGTATTTTAATGCACCAATTGTATATAAAGCACTAAGTTTATACTTAGATTAACTCTTTTTAATTGATTTAAAGCTTTGAAATTGAGGATACAAAAGTGCTATGAATCTTTCTAATTACTCTTAATAGTGACTCAAGCAAGATTAGATAGGTAGGTATAGCTTACTATTAGATTAATTAGTTTACGAGTAAGAGTATAACTAAACTAATTTTCTGTTAGAATTTGTAAGGTTTTTACAGTTAGAACTTTTAAAACAATGCAGTTTATTTTAAATAAATGAATCTTAAAAGTTGAAAAGGTAAACTAGTTTAGTAGCAAGTGGATTAGAAAATTACTTTTCAGTATTTATTAATTTAATAAGAGTACCTTAAGAGTTTTAATCTATAGCTGAATGGATTGGAGTAGTAATTAGTATTAGAGATAGAGTTATAAGTGATTACGTTAAGTTATATGTAAAAGTATGGATAATTATACTTTAGAAGATTGAGTACAAGTAGCAAGTAAAATATGGGGAAGAGGAGTTTTATTTGAATTATTTATGTGATAATTAAAAGAGAAGTTATGTCCTCTTATATGATCACTGGATGTAAAGAGCTGTATCTATTGCAGGCGGAATGGGCTGTATTTCAGTAGCCAGTTCTTTTTCCACTCTGAATAAATTTTCTCTATCAGATTCTGTAATAAAATTGATTGCTATTCCCAAATGACCAAACCTGCCAGATCTTCCTATTCTGTGCAAATAAGTTTCGCTATTTTTAGGAAAATCGAAATTAATGACTACATTAACTGATTGAATGTCAATTCCTCTGGTAAATAAGTCACTAGATACTAAGCACCTGCAAGCACCACTTCTAAAATCATGGAACACTCGATTTCTGCTGTGTTATTGCATTTTAGCATGAATAAAGAAGCACGAATATCCTAACTCCGTTATCTTTTTCGCTAGTAATTCAACTCTCATAGTAGAATTACAGAAAATAATAGCTTGATTTATTTATAACTGCATTAAGATCTTACTTTTGAGAATAAAGTATTTAAGCAATGCACTTTTTACCTTTCCTCTACAAATGCATAAAACTGAGTCACTCCTTTCAAAGTCAAATCTTCCATTAAGTTTATAACGACAGCGTCTGCAAGATATTTCTCTTTAAATGATTTCACGTTCATTGGAAATGTAGCGCTGAAGCAAAGGATTTGCCTACCTAAAGGTAGCATATAAATTATTTTTTCGATGAGAGGCTCGAATTCGAAACTAAGTAATTTATCAGCTTCATCCATAACCAGCATTTCACATTTGCTTAAATTGCAAACTCCTTTGTTTGTTAAGTCTAAAATTCTTCCTGGAGTTCCTACTAGAATGTGTACAGGCTTATATAGCCTATAAATATCATCTCTTAAACTAGTGCCACCTGTACTAACCATACACTATACATCTAGATGTTTCCCAAGTTCCTTTACTATGCTAGAGGTTTATAAAGCAAGTTCTCGAGTTGGTACTAATATTAGCACTTATATGCTATTCATTTGAACATCTATTTTCTCTAATGCAGGTATAACAAAAGCTCCAGTTTTTCCAGTTCCATTCTTAGCTCTAGCAAGAAGATGTTTGCCAGCTAAAGCAAATGGAATAGCTTCTTCTTAAATCGGACTTGGATTTTCGAATCCCTTTTCATAAATTCCCATAAGTAACTCTCTCTTCAAAAAATAGTCATCCCACTCATTACCTTTTGTGACTGTAACATCTGTAGTTTTCTTTCTAGTGTCAGGAGGAGGACGCTTTATCTTTTCTTTCCAATCTTCTTATGAGGCACTTTACATTTTTACTTATATTTTATTCATTCCCTAAATTTAAAATACTTAAAGCTAGTTATTTATCATAAAATCTATCTAAAATTTTCTATTCAGATACTTTACCTACTTTCTCACTTATACCTTTAATTCTTTATCCTTTGTCTTATCTTCTTAGCACTTACTAATATGAAATATCATTGAGTTTTTGTATACCAATGTTAATAAATTTATCAGTTAAGAACTATTTTGTGAGCATACGATTGTATACTGTTTATAACATGTGCTATAGATTTAATTGATTAGAACTGATTTAATATACTAAAGCTAGACTTATCAGATATTTCTCATTTTATGTTCTTAGTAAAAGTATGAACTTTCTTTTATCTAAGTCTAACTAGTTATTTTTGGTATCTTTATTGGAATTTAATTTATAGAACTGTTCTTTATAGCTGATAAGAGCAAAGATATCAAGTATAGATGTAATTTTGAACTTAGGTTTTAATAGTTAATCTATATAGTTTTAATATGATTCTGTCTAATCTTTATTTAAGCTAAAAAGCATTTTACATCCTTCTCAGCTTATTTGCTTTATAAACTAACTTAATACAAATATACTAAACCCTTGATATTTGAATATTGTTCATACTATAAACTAGAGAGATGTAAGATAAAAATTGAATCTCGTGCTTAAACATTTTCAGTTAAGATCTACTATGATTAAGTTTTACAGTCTATAAGAGTAAAGTAGCGAGTAAATAGGTTATAGTAACTGGATGTAATATAAGGTTTAGCATTAGCTGTTAATTATTATCCTCCTAATTTTAAAATATAGAATAATTATCTTAATTGAAGTAACACTTCATAATGTCCTTTTATAGTCAAAACTGGTTGTTATTTATAATCAAGTAAAACGACTAACTCTATTAATGATGGCCTATTTAAATATCAGACTTCTAACTAACTAATGTTGCTGGATATAATTAAACCTTATAAATTATTTTCTAAAATGTTAGGGAATTAGCAATTATCATATAGGAAATATGCTTTATAACTCATTGACTAGATATAAAAGAGGCAGGCAAATGCTATTAATCCTATATTGGTGCTTTTATTATAATTTCTTGAGGATAAATATATAAAGCTGACTAAAGGAAGCATTAGGATTAAAAGGAATATCAGCTTTATATAAATAAAACTTCAATTACTGCTATATAAGTGATAAAGTTCATTAGCATAATGAAGTAAATTAGTTATAGATAAGAAGTAAATAAAGCACTATTATGCTTACATTTGTAGAGAATAGTATAAAGAGCTTGGTAAAATTATCTTTAAAAATGAAATACTTATTTTTGCTTCTAATTCCATTGGCTATTGGAGGACCTTGTTAAGGTCCTTATGTTGATGCTGACTCCAAGCATATATCACAAAATAATTGCATAGTATAGGATAATAATGTAAACTATGTAAGTGTCTGTAACTCTTCAACTGGTTAATGCGATAGGTAATAAGGTGTATGCTATGAGTATACAAGGTATGATAGTGATCCATGTGAAAAAAATTCGTAATGTCCACTCAATAACTGTGATGCATAGGGATATTGCAAAGCAAATGAAGAAAATGAATAATGTGATGATCATCGAGAATGTGCTATTGGATTATTTTGCGATGTAGAAGGAACCAGAACTTGCTTATAGCAAAAAAATGAGGGAGAAAGTTGTGCTGATATGTTTTATTGCTAGAATCATTTAACATGTGATAAAGCTAACAAAAAATGCATTCCATTATTTTCATAAGAAGAAGGAGCTGATTGTGATGTTACTAATGGTTTAAGTGAAAAATGGAGTTGGCAATGCTAAAGTGCATATTGTAATAAACAATCTAAGTGTTAAACTTCGAATCTTCCATCAAATACTGTAAAATAGTGTAACACTGATTCAGATTGCAAACTATCAACAGGAGATTAAGGAACTTGCGAATGTGCCTGGACTCTAAAGGGAGATAGCTATTGTTCAACATAACCAGGAGATGCTTTATGGACAGATGTTGTGGATGATGTTAAAAAACTTCTATTTCCTTTCTTAAAGAAATCAACAGGAATTTGTCATACTCTAACCAGATTCATTCCTAACTGTTGAATTAGAATTTCACCAGCTTCATACAGTTTCGGAATATTTTTCCTAGAGAGTTCACTTGCTTTCAAATTAAATGGAGTAAGTTTTTATTTTAGGCTTAATTAGACGAACTCTCTCAAAATACACAGCTATCTCTTTTCCCATTTGAACAAGAAGCTTCTACAATACTAAATTTCGAATAGAAATGCTACAACTATAACTGTACAAGTTTACTTGATTTGCCATAATGCATATCATATAACCAAAACTCTTTCTGGATTAGCGACTTAGAATGCTTAGATCAATTTTATTGCCCGATGCAAAAGGATGAAAATAATTAGAACTGCATAATATCGTAAATCTCTTTCTAATGGAAAATGCCTGGTGAATATTGTGAAGATGAAAATATATGCTATAGTGATACTAAATGTGAGAATAAACGCTGCAAAGGAAAGGAGTTAGATTAAGATTGCTAAAGAAGCGATGACTTTTCATGTGATATAGGACTCGCTTGCATTTAAGCGCAAAATAGCGAATTCAAATGCTAAAAATAATTGAAGGAACTAGAGAAATGCGATAATACATACTAATGTGAAAATGATGCCCTTTGTGTTGGTGGAATATGTAGGAACTTATTAAGCGTAGATCCTGGAGAGGAAATTAAAGGATCTTGCTATTTTTTGGATTCTGGAATTTAGTTGAATACAATCTGCAAAAAGTTCTAATGCTTGACTCTTAATTAAACTCATTTTAGATGCATAGAAGGATATAAAACTGATGTAGATCCACCACTTAAGAAAGCTAGCTATTTGAAATAGTGTGCT
Organism: Loxodes magnus; assembly: GCA_946699065.1. Classification (NCBI taxonomy): domain Eukaryota; phylum Ciliophora; class Karyorelictea; order Loxodida; family Loxodidae; genus Loxodes; species Loxodes magnus. The sequence goes on along the minus strand of CAMPDV010000154.1, from coordinate 413,220 downwards.
GCTATTACTGATGACTCCGTAGAATTTGCTAATATTAACTGTAGTTATTCATATAATGGATAAAGCTACTGCGGTGCTCATTTAGGAGATGAAAAAGGTTTATAAATGATTGAGACTCTTTAAAATATTTAGGGATTGAGCTAAGGAAAGTGTCATACTACCAAAAGACTTGATCCAGGATGCTGGTATAACCGTTTAAATGATCATTGGAATGATTTCAGAAGCTACTATTCATATAAGCAACAATTCTTCTACTATCCCCAGGTAAATTGTTTCTACATTTAGCTTGACCTATCTGACAAATGTACATAATATGTTTACTTCAATGAATACTACAACATTAATTATAATGCCTAAAAAACCTACGAAGAACAAAAAGATTACTCAGTTATATTGAGTTTAATTGGTAGTGTAGTAGCTCTTTTTCTTTGAAATACTTAAATACTTTTCATTATATTTTATATAAAGCTTATTAGATATAGTTATAAATACTACTCCTTTAAATATCTTTAACATGTTAAATCAATAACCAATCTTATATATATTAACTTAGTTTATCTTCATCTTCATTCTCTATTTTAATCTCTAATTGAATGATTTCTTATTAGTTAACTTTACATCAATATTTTAAGTTTACTCTATAAATATTTTCACTAATATAACCTATAATTGCTTTATTCACATTCCTTCTCATGATCATTAAAGATTTTTCACAGTGGATAGTACATTTTCTTACGCTAAGAGATTGGTATCCTTGAAATATTATCTTAATTAAGTTATTCTTATATATTTAATAAAGATAACTTAATACTCCAACTATAAGTCCTTTCATAACTATTCTACAGTTTCTGATATAAATATTTAACAAAAATACGAAACTTTTTTGTAATAGTACAGTGCATAACTTATTACTATAGCTTACCTAATTACTCATTTTGATCATTTATGTATATTTTATTAAAGATTTACTTGCTTTCACTTGCAGATTAGATATAAAATTAGATTAGTTTAAGAAGAATGTTCAATATGTTTGGAATTCTAAGACTCCTTTAAGGCTAAACTAGTTAAATAGTTTTTATAAAATTACTATCTTTGATTTATTAAATAACCAGCTTCTTAAATGCTTTTATTTTATGCATCATCCTTTATTTAAATTATATTCAATTACCCAACATACACTGGAGCCTTTAACTTACATGCTTATATTATTAGCTGGTTATTATAATGTTTTAAAGCGAATTTGAAGAAGAAAATACGAAGAAATGCTTAATAATTTATAACTTCAAAAATATCAGCAAAGGTTGCTTAAAAAGATTAGTATTACCATCTAGAATCATAGGATAAGGCAGCATCATTCTTAAGTTATTTAACAGTGCAAGAAAAATTAATTATCTTCTACTTACTTGAAAATGGAAATTACTTTATATTGCTAAAGCTTTTATCTCAATTAGGCTAAATTAATTATTCACCATGTTTAGTAGTTTTAAGACAAAAAGTTATAGGATTTAATTTTATATCATCTTATTGCTTGGTTTATCCGTAGAAACTTAAGAAATATAAAGGATTCTTATCTTTGATGCTGATTTAAACTATTGAGACTAAAAGCTACTCAGCAGTATTAAATTTAAAGTGTTTCCTTTGGTGATTCAATGTATCATGTAATGAGAATATGGGAATCTTATTAATGGTTATATTGAAATGCAATGGAAATTCAAAATTAAGGAATGCTAATATGCAATCAAAGGAATATAAAATTACTTAGACTAAGTAATTTTTAGAAGGGTAAGTTTTAGAGGTTAAGCAAATGTTTAATAATAGAAATTTAGCATTAATGCCTTTTTTATATTTGTGCTATGTAAATTGTAGGAAATAATAATTAAGTCATAACATTCATAAGCTTATTATGACTGTATCTTCTAGTGTCTCCAAATTTACCTCAATCAATTTCTACTTTCTCTCAGAGTTTATCATCCAAGCGTATATATAATTATCTATCACTACTGGAGTTGTTAAACATCCAAGCTTTTCGTGTAATTCAATATGAGATTTTACTACATATTTGTCCTTTAAAGTAAGAACATTCAAATTCTCATCAATGGATTTATTTTTCTTCACTGTCCATTTTTAGCCTTGTTAGTATAGACCATCATTAGTCCAGCCTCCAAAGTATATGAAAGGAAATAAAGCACATGCTGTACCAAATAAGTTTACTGGCAACTCGAATGACATTGTTTCCCACTTATTATTCCTTACATCAAATTTTTCAATACTTCTGAGAAACTTGATCTATCCCCTCTATTTTTAAGTTCCACCCATCACATAAATATACTTCTTCGAATCGGTTATGACGTTACATTCTTACCTTTTTGTATTTAGTGATTTATGCAAGCATCATTTCTGCTCTAGATTATCTAAGTTAAGTGATTCGACAGAGTTCAGAGTTAGGTTATTATTGTTATACCCCGCTATAACGAATAACTTTTTTTAGCAAACAGTAACAGCAAAGAATTTTCTAGGGACATTAAGATCATTTAATTTTTCGTATTTTCCATCCAAAAAAACCATATATACCGTACCTAAATCCTACTTTTCTTTCTAGCCCCCTATTATAAAAATTTAATCTTCATAATGCTGAGCTTTTGCACATTCAGGAATTTCAAATTTTAAATTTACATCTTCTAATTATTTAGTCTCTGTATAGTATACTTTAATTGATTTACTTTTTTACTGAAGTAAGTAGGTAAACTTCTTGGACTATCCGATGTAACTTCCTTATGTGCTTATAGAAAGATCAAGGGTATTATTGAATAATGATGATTAATCTTATATAGATGATATATCTTATTATTTTAAGCCTATAGAGGATCTAAAAAATGTACTTGTGATCTCTTATCACTAAGGAGAATTATTTTCAATCCACTCTATTTATTGCTACAACTACTCGAAATCAGGTCTATTGTTTTTATTATGGACAAGCATCATATTCAAGATATAGAGTGTTTTCATACTGTATCTTAAAGATAATCTTGACATTACTTCAGCAATATACTAACTACCGTTTTCTTTGTTAAAACCTTAAATGTCCTCTAAAGAAGCCATTTCAAGTAAACTAATTCCTAAGCTAAAAACATTTGACTTACATTAGTTATAAGGAAATAACTTAACTAATTCGCCTTTAATTATCCTTTCGTACTTTTCCAATACCCATGGGCAAAGATAACATAATTTACCCGGAATATCTTTCAATTTTTTAAGTTAACTATTGAATGATTTGTCAAGGTAATTTCCTAATACTGTGGAATCTTACTCAAGCATATAAGGTCTTGCTGCATTACCTAATTGTATATTGCATCCATTCTGGATCAAGTTCTTAATCGCTCTCCAAATCCTTTCTTCGCTGAAATAGCATCTACTATTCTTGGTGTCTATAAATTCCTGCTTTCTCTTGTCAATATTCTATTATAGATCTACACATGTGAAGTAATTAATGACACAGTTCTGAATTCCTACTTTAGATATTTAGTAATAATTCTGACTGTCGCTTTCTTTTTCTTCTGTTTATATATTAATTTCTTATTCCAAATTCTATGCTTTTTAAAGGAAGATTTTTAGATTTTTGACAATTTAATCCATCAGCTACTCTAAATACTTTATCAGCTTCGTACTCTTCTTTTAGATTTCTTCGTATTTTTGCATTATACACTAAGCCTCTAAGGGGTTCTCGAAATTAATTATACTCACCTAATTGAAATTTTTGATTAAATGCTCAAAATACGTAATCTTTTTCGAAATCTTTCCTTATAATTGCTAAAGCTCTTACAAGATTGCATTGCTACTGTTAAATAATATCTCGGATAGTAAATTATTTACGTTCTTAATAATATCCGACTAAGCTTAGTAAATCCCCTTTATCAATTCACTACTTTCTTTCAACTTCTCTTTAAACAGCTGATTACCTTCTACATGCTACTAGTAGCTTTGACTCTTCTTTTCTATTAACTAGTAAAGCTACTCATCAATTTTTAATTTATTCGGGTTTCCTTTTGAAATCGTCTAGCAGTCGAGGATTGAGCACTTAATCCATCCAAACTTTCTATGCTGTTCATAAGTGCATTATTAGCAAATAGTATGTAAACAGGATAACTTCTTAGGGGTATAATTATACGTATCGAACTCTTTTAAACAGGTTATACAAGTTAATCTATCAGACATTTTAAACTATAAAGCTTATCAAAGCTTAAATAGCGAATTAAAGTAAATTTCTGATAGACTTTTTATTAATTTACTTATCATTCCATCCTTATTAAACCTAACCTTTTACTTTACATCTCATTATCAAGATTCTAACCTTGCTATGTACTCTGCCTTGAAAATCCTATCTTCTGTCTATTTTTTTAATCTTCTTAACTAATTTTAAACTTCAAGTTTAGAAGATTTAACATCAAATATTTCCTTTTTATGGATGTAGAAAGAGAGAAAATAAAAGGAAAAGAGTGGTGCTAAGAGATCTAAATATGGTTAAAAAGATAAAAGAAATGATTATCATTATAACTACAAGGGTATATTTATAAACTGTGGGAACTTGTTACTTATATTGCTTTTAGAAAAGAGTATAGATCTAATGAAACCAGTAAATAGGCTTATATTATAACTGAGATGTGCTAAAGGAAATATATCAAGATAAAAATTCTTAAGATTAGACCCAAAAAGAGCGTAAACGTTTTTTTAGGGTTAGATCTCTAGTTTAAGACTAAGAATAGATTAGATTCTGAGAGAAAGCTTCAAATTACTTCAGTATAATGTTGGTTGAAGTCAGTTTAAAATATAACTTATGAGTATGTTCAAATTTAACTTGATGAATAGATAAATAAGCAAAAGGGAGATTTTAATGTGATGCTTTAAACATATTTATTGTTAGAATTTGCATGTTTAATAAAGTAAAAATCTTCAGATCTAATTTTTTATCCAAATTTGATTAAAATTGAAGTAGAAAAACTTTAAAGAGAGAAATTAAAGCAATAAAAGTATCTAGAATTACTCCCCATTATGGATATAGAATGAGTTTTTACTTTATCTAATTTAAACAATGTTAATAGTCTTTTAACTGCTTAAGTATTTATGAGATTTGCATAAAAACGAACTACTAAGAACTTACTTTAATATATAGAAGGTATGCAGTAATATCTATTCAATTTTAGTTACAAGTCTATATTAAGAAAAATGAATTATTCTTAAAAATATTTTTGGCAATCTTATTAGTCAAACTTTAGCTTAGAGATATAAATCTTTGCTTATATAGCGATACTTATTAGATAACTGAATTAAAATAAGAACTTTTATAGTAAAAACATTTTTTCTTTTTTTCTCATTCTTCCTCATTATCACTTTGAGATTGCTCACTTTGCTAATATTCTTCAGCTAAATCAGCCACAGCAGTTTGCATTTCTGATAGTTCTTTTTCCGTTAAGCCTTCTCCGGAATAGATATGCTAAAAAGATTTTCGCTTTTGCAGAGTTTTGAATTAGTCTACGTATTCTTTAATAGCATGACCAAAAGTGGTTGCATTAGAGAAGAACTAAGAGCATTGTGTAGTGTTTTCAACATTACTGATACTATATGAATCTGCTCTCTTTATCCAATCTTGATAACGTTATTATAATTATCTTTTCTTCCTTTATAAGGTAAAAGACTATTCAATCTCACTAGTTGAAAAATCACCTTAAAAATTAGTATAACTAACAAGAAGCTTTCCACCCTTAGGCATCGGTTTAAAAAGTTGTGAGTTAGGCATCAACATACATTTAATCAATTTTTTAGGTGTGGTAGCTTAATAAGGTTTGACTTCTTCAGAGATAAGAGGAGCCAAACCTGTGCTAATAAAGTGTAATCTAGGGAATAAAACAAGCTGATTGTATATTTTTTTATAATCATGATTCAGTTAATAAGGAAACCTCTAGCTAAGTGAAGAACCTGACATTGATTTGGCTATCAATCTATTTATAGCTTAATAATCTATTGGATTATTCTGTAGCTAACTGTTGCATAATTTACCTATCTGTTCGTTACTGTAGCTAAATACTAAATCTGTAAAATCCATTAGTTTGCTTAATGTAAGTATTGTATTGTATGGCTATACTGCCATTTCTAATTAGGAAAAATTAGGAAAAACAGAAAAGCTAATAATTGGTTCGTTAAGTCATTAATCTCTAAGCTTTTCTATAATTAAAGATGTTAAACCACCTCCTGTTCCTCCACTAACTGAGTGGAATATTTAAAAAGCTTGCAAGTAGTCACATTGCTCTATCTCTTTTCTTACCAAATCAAGGATAATCTGAATTATTTCTTTAGATTCAGAATAATGAGCTTTAGCTCAATTTTTTCCTATATCATTCTAACTAAACACAAAATTTTAAAGCTAAAAGATTTCTGAGAATGAACTTGAACTAATTTAATCCAGTGTAGATTGGTCATAATCTACCAGTAAAGCTCTAGGATTGTAATAGTTTCCTTTATTAGGTTATTCTTTAAAAAAGATATTTAAATTTTATAACTACGACATAGACGCTCCCTAAAACTCTCCTTCATTAGAAATGCAATGCTCTTGTAATAGTTATTCCCAATATGAAAGTCCTAATTAGTTTCCACATTAGCCTACTTATATTGAAACTACTTCTCTCATTTATATTAAACTTATACTTATCACTTGAAAGCCATAAACCTATTTTATACTAATATTTACTAAAGTCATTAACACCATCATAGGATAAAATGGTGCTAGCTACAGAGTGGGGTGTATTAAAGTTGATAATCTTTGAGACTTTTATATTACAAGATATGAAGAGCACTTTATGTTGATACCTTAGATATAAAGATGTTTTAATATATGGATAGAAATGGGTGAATATATAGTCAAGTTTAGTAATCCAAGTTATAAATATTTTGATTAAAAACATAAGATACAATCTTCAAAAATTATTCAACAAGCTCTGTAGCTACTTGAGACTCTTCTTCAATAGCTAGTTTTCGTTATCCTTTGTCTTTAGTCTTTCTTCTAAATGCTCATTCTCTCTTTTTTACTCTTAGTAGATTTTAATCCATTCCTCTTTTTGTTTTCTGTTCTTTTATACAGAATGATTTAAAGCTGCTTCCAGATCTTTAACTTGGATAGCGAACTATGATTGAACTTAAGTTAGATATTATTAGAGCTGAAAATTTTCGTTTTCTTTTTGTTGAAGTTCGTATTCATAGCTTTTAACGAAATTCTTTTGGATGTTTGTTAACTTTTGGTTTTATTTGATTAAGTCTGCTATAATTTTTTACTTCTCACTTAATTAATCTTATAAGCTCCTTATTTCCTAGCTTTTAACCTAAATCTTATCACTTTTCTACTAAAGTTCCAAATTAGTCTGCTGTAACTTTTTATTTATGAATAGGTTTTCTTCCTATAGTTGCTATAAATGGATTTTGACACCTAATTGCTATTGCTGTTAGTTGTTAGTTTCTTGCTTGTAGCTTTCTCTCTACTTATTGTCATATGGTTTTGCAAAAAAATCTTCCTATTAAGCACAAAACTCCTAAAGAGTTTCTTACGCGAAACCTTATATGTTCTATGGCTGGATTTTTAATTAAGACTTCAGTTGACTATTTCTCTCTTACTATTCAGTGTTTACATCAAAGTTAAACTATTTTTGCTATTTTTAGTTCTTTCTTTACTCTTCCAATTTTTCCACCGAGTTCTACTTGAAGTGCAAACTATTCTGAAAGTTGTTACTATTTTAGTTAAAGTTCCTAGGTGAAACCTATTGACTTAGAAAGCACCTCTTAAAGTTCTTTATTTACTTCTAGGGCTTAAATTCTTCCTCTTATTACTAAGGCTGAAAATTTTGATGTACCTTGATTTCTTTTATCATTTGCTAGTTTATATTAAGCAAGTCTGTGTTTTTTTGCTCTTTTAAGCTACTTATTTCATTAGACTTAATGAACTCGTCAAACTTATTATTCATAGTATGCTATAGTCTCTGTATTTCATACTTAAGCTTCTGAAAATCTTTCTTAGTCACAAATTTATCGTTTGTCTGCTGCCCCTCACTTCGCCTCGGTCTTATTTCGCGCTAGCTATGTGGAATGAAATCCTATATCTAGGTCACAAAACTAGATTCCTCCCCTTAAAAATCAAACAGATTTTCAGTTTAAGAGCGCTCAGTTTCAATATGCTTGGGTGGAATAGGAGACTCTTGAAAGTTAAGAACTTTCTGTTTTTAGGGAGTTAAGTTACAAGTGTCAATTTCTAAATCCATTCTTTTTATGAAATTAGATGAAAATTTAATTAGTTAGAATACAGAACTTTACAAGAAATTAAATTAAGTAATAGCAAAATACCTTTTATGTAATGCCTTTCGCTATCTATCTGTCTGGTTAAATCAATACTGTAACGTATCTTCTAGTCTGATTATTCAAAGATTGGAGGTATTTTCAACTAACTCATGGGATGTATAGATAACTCTGAGCATTATTTAGGAAACTAATTCACATAAAGCTTTACTTTTTTGTTACGAGTTAACATATCATAATTTAACTTCCCATCCGAAAGAAATGAAGATATTTAATCTTGGAAAAATTAGCTGAAATGAGAGTAATTAACTATAGAATGTGCAGCAATTAATATATTAGAACGTTAAATTAATTTGGTTATTCGTATAACTAAGTAAGAATTTAACTAGCATAGATGCATTAAATAGCTTTGCTAAATATGTATCTTATTTATTGGTCAGAGTTCATATATCTATGTATTATTTCTTGCCTAACTAAGATATCTTATATACCAGTTACTAGCAGCTTAACTAGTCTATTGCATATATTTTATGGAGAATTTGATTTAGATAGTTAGCTTCACTCACTTCTCAAGGCTTAGATTTAATTTTTACCTGATTTATAAATATTAGGTGTTTAACACGCCGAATTGGTAGTATAGAGCAAGTAATATTGAATGGTATATAAAGAGCGTAGAATTTCGTATTAGTATAAGATTTAAGTATTTTTATTTAAATGAGCTATCAATGACGTTCTCCTATAGACTAAAGAATAAGATAAAAGGCAGATAAAATAATCTCTTCTTATACTAAGAGAACATAAACTCCACTAGTGATTAATAAGTAATCAATAGAAAGAGCTAAACTATACTCAGCGGTGGTTATTAAGAAAAGACAACCTATTAACAGTTCGTTGAATAAGGACATTCTATATGAGACTACAAACGAGTAGCAGTATCAAGTTAGGTATGTATAAAGGAAAGCTTAAGCTTTAAGTCATTCTTTTGATCAGTAAATACCCTAATACTTTAATAGTAAGTATTAAGATTTCTGAAATGTATTCTAAGAAGAAAAACCAGGAAGAGACTTAATATTTAATTAGGCTTAAAGAAAGAAAAAACGATTAGAAAAAATCTATCGTAAAAAGCTTTAAACAGCAACTGCAACCAATTGAAATTAATAAAGGGACATAGTTAAAGATAAATAGATGGAGCTATAAAAATAAAAGGAAATTTGTGAAGAAAATGTTTCTATATTTAATATTGAAAATAAAAAAAGTAAAGCAAAGCAATTCAGTCAAATAATACCGGAATAGTTATAAGAAACAAAGCATTTTAAACTTAGCTCTCCATATATTTCATAACGAGATTAAGAAAAAGAGAAATATATCAACTAAAGCTTTGATGCAGGCTATAGTATCTATAAACTGCTTAATTAAAAAAAACCTGAAGCGTAAAATGAAAACACGTTGGATGTTTTGGATGAAATAAAAATCCGTAAACGAAAGAAAAAATAATCTCTAGAAGGAATTGTGAGTAGTTGTGAATAGGCGAGAAACTCAATGAAAAAGCTATATTAAAAAATAGACAGATCTTAACAATCTACTAGAAGAGGAAATCGTTAGCTATAAATTATTCTTAATAGCGACTAGAAAAAAAAAAATTAGAAAAGATTCTAAAATTCTAAAAAAAGAACTTTTAAATAAGATCCAAAGAAGATTATTCATAAATGCTAACCTCTCTTAATGAAATCAGATTCAATTTTTAGAACTAAAGACAAATGAATTCGAAGCTCAATAATTAAATAAGCGAACGAATGAAAACAATTAGAAAGGATGTTATTTCAGCTAAATATGAAGCAAGAAGTAACATAACCAAATTATTTCATCTAAATGATAAAAAGGAAAAATCCTTTCTACTGTGAACTCTAGGTAATTTAATTAATAACTTATAATTTCAATAATGCTTCTAGGTATTTAAAGTTTAAATTGTATGCTAAATGATTAAAACAACATATATATACTTCTTTGACTTCAAAGCTAGGAGTTACATTAACGCTCCATAGCTTTACAATAATCAAATGCCAGTTAGAATTTTAAGTAACTTATCTAAAAGCTAACACTTATTTCAACCTTGATTAAGCTCTTCTTGACAAACTTCTTATAGAAGCATATCAAGCATTTTCTAACTGGCTTTACTCTACTACCAGACTAATAGTAATAGTAAAAGAATAAAAGATGAGGTTTGATGTACATAAAAGATATAATAGTCAAGCATACAAAAAACAGAAAGCATAAGACTATTAGCATTTTCCAGTAATAAGATATATGATTAATATAAGCATCATCAACATTATGCCAATTAATTTGAACCACTAGCTCCTAAGTCTATTCCAATTTAATACTATATAGCAGTTATAATGTATATTCCTAGTATAATTAACAAAAGCATTGAAGTCATTTACTTCATAATTAAAAAAAGCAATCATGAGATAAGGATATGAGTTCCTCCATAAAGTGTAGTTTTACCACTGACATCTTTATATTACTTGAATTACTTAGTTAGCAAAGAAGCAAATAAGGCTAAGTATATAATATTTATCTATCTAAAATTAGGATTTTAAAGGAAGAGCTATATCCTAGTTTAAGCAGATGGATTTAACTATATTATAGGTAGTATATTAGACTACTAGGGCGTCTAAAAGAAAGTGTCTATAAAGTAGCCCAAAGCAGATACTAGCATCTTTAATATTACGAATTAAATTATTTGATTAGCGAAAATAAAAATGCAAATAAACCAGAAATTAATTCAAATTTTGAGAGTAGAGCCAAGCTTAAGACCACGGGAATATATAAATATGCTAGTGGAATTTACCAAAGAACTGTAGTTTTTCAAAAATCTGTAATAAGTGAATTCTTCGTAGGCTAATTACCTTGTATGTGAAAAAATGACCTTGCTTGAATTACCTCCAGGAGAGAATGTTGTATAGTATGGTGATATTGGGAATTAGTTTTATATTATTCTGTAAGGCTATACAAGCGTTCATGTTCCAAAAGATGCTTAATCTGCTTATTCATAAATGAAGTAGTGATATAACTTGACGAAGTCGCTTCAGTTACTTTAGAAGGAAAAAATAAGGAAGCAAAAGAAATAGGAAAGGAAGATGCAAAAATAGATGTCCTAAGTATGACACTAAAGCCAAGAAGGCTTTTTTTCTAATTTATATATATCTAAATGCAAAACTTAAGATAGCCTTAATGATAAAAAGATCACTATGGATTAGGCTATGAAAACTATTTCCACTAGCAAGAATAAGTTGAATGATCCCACCTTTGCTTAGAATTTCCTCTCCAAAATTTTAAATCCAAAGGGGTCAATTAAAATGAAGGAGGTAACTATACTAGGGCCAGGAGCTTCATTCGGTGAGTAAGCTATTCTACAAAATGACTTTCGAGCAGCTACAATAACCTGTATAACTTAGTGCTATTTCGCAGTTCTAGATAAATAATCTTATAATTAGGCAATAAAAGAAATGGACAAATTAAAAATAGAGCAGACAATGGATTTTCTAAGAGAGCTGAATATTTTCTAGAACTGGTTGTACAAAGCTTTGTTCAAACTTACGTACTTTTTCAAGGAGAAGAAATTCACTAAGAACTAGTATGTGTATCAAGAAGAAAATGATGCAGACTTCATATACTTCATTAGATCAGGAGAGTTTCAGGTAATTTATTAATGTAGCTTTAAAAGCAGTTTGAGTTCTCTAAGTAACCCTTTGATAGCAATAAGCTATCTACCAGCTTCAAAAAACAAGAAATCAAGCTTGCTATCGTAGGTAGCAAGTAAATTCTTGGAGCATACGAAATTATAGAGGAATAACCCTATTTTTGCTCGTGTCTCTGCTTTTCTCTCTAAGGAGAGGCTTTAGCTATTAACAAGAATGATTTTAAAACTGCTATTTGAAACAGCCAAACATTTGACTAAATCAAGATAAATGGAAATTTAACTAATTAGTGATTGCTGAATCAGTTCAAAAAAGCAATTGAAAGATTCTTTAAGCATGGTGAGATGGAAGATGTATTAAAGAAAGGAAACATTGAAATAGACTTTGAAACTACCCAGTTTGATAAATAATGCGTATTTATCAAATTTAGAAAATAAAAGCATACATCGTAAGAGACATACAAGCTTAACAAGCCTAGAGTAGAAACTATCGACTAATATAAGTATTAAGAACTGATTAAGAATTAGAAAATGCATTTTTACCAAGAAAAGATATATTCAAAGAAAAATTAGTTCTAATCACTCAAGCACTTGAGGACATAAATAGGATTGATGTATAGTTAGAAGATGGATATAGATTATAAGACTTGTAACCTGTTTGAGGACTAATAGTAACATTAAGAATTCTTAGATAGAATTCAGAATAAAAGGAAAGAGAAGTAAAGTAAGAAGCTAAAACCTTCTCCATTCAATAATTCAACTATTTCCACTGACATCACTCAGTTCTGAGAGTAGAAGCTAAACTCAGGTAGAAATGATTACCCCTTACAAGAAAGTTGAAATGACGTGCCTTTACTGATAAAATAGGAACTGAGATCATAAGAAAGTATACATATTTAACCATCACCAACGTCCAAAACCACTTCAAATTTAGCTAGGTCTTAAAAAGACTTACATACCCCTTACTAGCTTTTAAAATTAACAGACAGAAAGAAAGATAAACCTATTAACTTCCAAGAGAAAATTAAGCAACAATATTTTAGTTAGAACAACTAGAGTAAACTTAAAAAGCATTAAAAGAACAAAAATAGCATTTAATCTAAAAAGGATTTGAAATTACCTGAATAAGAACTTCTTAATTGCTCAAGCAGTAGAGACTTAATTCAAACTCCATAATATACATCTAGAAGTACTGAGAGAAGCGTCTATCATAAAACTCTAGGGAAGACAAATCATAACTTGTTTAGATTTAAGAACAATATCCTATAATTAAGTTCATTTATAAGAATGCTCTCCTTACTAAAAGCTTAGTTTTAATATTAAATTATTCTACACAAAATAAAGTGAATAGCTAATATATAGTAAAGTAATCCTAGTATCAAAAAGCATAATCTTAGCATAGAAAATAGTATATTATTGTCCAAGTCTTCATATAGATATTATTAGATATTTTTCCTCTTCTTTGATACTAATTTTATATTTAATAAAATCTGACAATTTAATGCCTTTCTACTAACATACACATTTATATTAAACACTGGTTGATATATGCTAGTAACATTACTAGTAATATACTAATGATTCTTGTCAAAATGCTACTTTAATTCAGTCTAGTAGGTTGAGATGATGATTTTCAAATTTTACTTCATTTTAAAATATAGCTTACTAAGGCTTTCTTATGAGTTTCACTCTGGAGATAGTAGAAAGCTTTTCTATATTTCTTTTATATTAGAGCAATATTGTAGATATGCTTAAATACTAGCATTCCATCAATAAGCATACTAAACTTTTAAATAGCACTGTATATCTTATTTGCTCAGCTTACTTTTAAAATCATATTAACCACTAAAATAATGGTTTTTACAGTGACTAATTGTAATGACAACTAGATTTTTGATAGTTGTCTCATAAATGGAGGTTAGAAAAAGTCCAAATGCATATGATTAAGTACTACCTCTTCATTTTCCTTCTATTGCAAGATAAGTTTCAGCAATTAAATTCAGATTTGTTATTGACTAAAGGTTAGATAACAGCTTGGCTAGAGAAAGAAAAACAGACTACAAATATTTGTAGCAATAAATGAATAAGCAGTCTACTAACCAAAAAGCTCTACTTTATTCAGTTTAATTAATAATAATAAGGTAAAACTAGTAGCAACCATAGAGTAATTAATTAGATGTTGAATAAGAAAAAATCTGCTGATGGACTTGAAGTAATAAAAATGGATTAATTTAGTTGATCTAGAACGATTTTACAAATCTAGACATTATTGAATGCTAAGTAATGCAGGTACTGATAATATAACTATTTATTCGTCAAAGATACATCCTTATCTATCTGGTTCAACTACTTCTCTTTAGTATTAAGTATGCAAGGAAGTGAAAGATTGAGTAGTAGTATAGGAAGTAGGGTAGTGAGATTTGAGCTAGGTTTAGTACATTAAGAATTTGAATAGTTTTTAATTATAGAAATTAATTTAATTTCATTATGGAATCAAATCCTATTTTACGTTGAAGTAAAGAACAAGTAGGAGAATGACTAATGAAGATTGATTTAGCTAAATATAGAAAAGCATTTGAAGATATAGGGATTGATGGAAAACTTCTATTTGAAATAACGGAAGAAGACTTGTAATAAGAGTTAGGTGTGTCTATTCGATTGTAGAGAAGGAAAATTTTGCTTGCAATTGAAGAGTTGAAAAATAATGCAGTTAATACAATCAGTTAATAACCTCCTGCTTCACCACCTGAAGAAGAGGAAGCTGATTTTGAAGAATAATAGTAGCAATAATAAGGTATGCAGATTGAAGATCCTGAAGAAAACTAGATGTAGTAATAAGCTCCACCTCCTAATACTAACAACTAGATTATTAGAATTAATTTAGAAGCTAATAATAGTGCTGATAACTGAATGCTGGTACTTAAAGCTGTTGAAGGATAATTAGTCGATAATCTTTATGTTATAGGTACTGCTGGAGCAGCTTTAGGTAGACATTCTGCTTCAAATGATATAGTAATTTCTGAAAGTTTCGTATCACGTCGGCATTGTTAAATAAGGTTTAGTCTATAAACTTAATAATTTCTAATCTAAGACTTAGGGAGTACAACTGGTACCTTTCTAATGATAAGAAAGCCTTACAAACTAAGATAGGATTCCATGTTTTAGATGGGCCTTTCTGAGTTTAAAGTAGTGAACATTAGATTTGGCTTAAATGGCTAAGCCAATTCATTAGAACTCTAAATATTTGAAGGTCCTTCAAAGAATACACAACTAGTAGTAAGTTCTCATGGTACTACAATTGGGAGAGATATTAGTAATGAATTTTCAGTAAGAGAGGATTCTCAAATGTCAGGTTTCCACGCTAAAATATTTAATGAAAATGGTAAATTTATGCTAGAGGATGTTGGCAGTACAAACAGAACATGACTTCGTCTAAGCAGTGAGGGAGAGCGAAGTGAGCAAACACCAGCTTATATAAATGACATAATAAAATTAGGGTAATAAATTCATATTTAGATCTACAGTTTTTGTAGTCTAAGATCCATCTGAATTTTAATTAAGTGACTCAACAAAGAATATCTCTGAAGAAAATGCATGCAAGATATGCTATGCAAGAGAAGCAAATTGTGCTTTCTATCCATGTGGACATATTAGTTGTGAAATATGTGCTTATAGATGTACAAATTGTCCTCATTGTAGGCAACCTAAACATGATGTAGTTAGACTTTATAAGTGAAATATGTGTTTTATTAAGTCCTCTAGTTCTTTCTATATTCATTAACATTTATCTTTCAGTCAATCTAAATCAAACTAAAATACTTTCTTATACTATACTTGCAGTTAAGTCCTTTAAAACATCCATTTGTCAAATTAAACTAGAATCTTTAAAAATAAGAAAATCTCAAAGAGTAAAAACTTACGAATGACTAAATCAAAAAAAGATAAGTAGAAAATATTTGCCGCCGAAAGCTTATTAAAGGAAGAAAGCTAGATATTTTAAAGGAAACATAGTCAAATGGAAAATAATACTAAGCTAGCTTATTGACCAGATTAGAAATAGGTTATTAAAACATGAAATGACATAAAAGATATTTAGTTTAAATGATAGAGGTGAATAAATGAAAAAGATCTAGATTAAGGTTGAATAATGTGAGACATCTTTGAAATATAAATAAATTAAAAGAAAAGTAAGAGGAATGTTGGTTCTAAAAAAGGTTACGAGATCGTAGTTTTTTAGATTTGTGACTTCTATAAAAAAATCTAATATTTGGTTGATGCAATTATGACTTTGATCACTCCATTGAATACTATAGAAAAATACCTTTCATAAAAATAAAATTCTTTTGGAATGACCAAGTTAGAATAGTCATAATCATATTGATCCCTTGATACTATACAAACTTTTACCTTTTTCTGCTTTTAGTAAAAGTTTCTAAATTTATAAATAACTTGAACTAGGTCTGTAGGTATTTCTTTTGTTACTGTTTCTGTATTCAGAGTTTTCTTCTTCCTCTTCTTCCTCTTTTTCCTCTTCTTTCTCAATCTTTCTCTTCTTTCTCTACTTTCTCTTCTTTCTCTTCTTTCTCTTCTTCTTCTTCCTTTTCTTCTTCTTTTTCTTCTTCCTTTTCTTGCTTTACTTGGCCTTGCTTTACTTGGCCTTGCTTTACTTGGCCTCGCTTTACTTGGCCATCCTTATGATTCGCTTCATCCCTAAAACTTTAAAATTGCTAAATACCCGTCCTACGGCTTTCTTTCTTAGGCTTTTTTATAAAAATGGCAGTTCGCAATTTATTTAACCTAATTTATCCAAAGGCTTTTTTCTTAACTGTAAAGATAATTAAAAGAGTTTAGATTTTCACTTCAACCAAAAAACGTTAAAAAGCCTCTAATCAATTCTGGTAAATAAAGGAATCAAGGGAAGTAACATAAGCGATATATAAAGTAGGTTAAATAATAAAATCACCCTATTAGGGTGCATTATATGGAGATAGATAATTTAGATTTATAAATCTAGAAGTGCAATAATGACTGTGTGTTGCTACGAGTAGATCAACCTTAAATGGCTGTATCTATATGCTCATTTTTATTTTTATTTGCTTTGAAAAAATTAGTTAATTTAATAACTGTCAAGTTTGCATCTTTTACCATACTCGTAATATCAGACTTAGTAAGCAATTAGTTTAATTATGCTTTCTTAATATGCAAATATATATTACAGGTTTTGCTATTCAAAGTATGCTTTAATTTAAGACTGCAGTAGACTTGAACTAATGAAATAGTATGCTTGATTAGCCTTTACTAAATTAACTAGCAACCTAATAAACTAATAGATAGTTAGCCCTATTAATACAGTTAAGCATAATAGAGCCTTTAGAAATTTTGGAAGTAATAGAAGCTAAATGCTGGTAATTATAACGGTTTCAGAATAGATTTAATGATAGAAAGAACTGCTCATTTCCGAACAATTTACATATGAATGATGTATAGTTTAGTTACATAACTATAATTAACAACTATTTTATTTCTTTACCTTCATTTCTTATATCTTTATAGGTAACCTGTTAGGTTACTCTCCTTTTATATTGATAAAGATTCTCCTTTTTATTTTCAACTTTTTTTATTTAATCATTATATATCACCGCGTGCAAGTATAGATTTCCTAGTTCTACTGTAAATTTCATACTTTTAGATGGTAAAATGAGTATGTAAGAAAGTGTTTAATTGTCAAGTTATACATTTATTATATAGCAGCTAATAACTTTATCTCTAAATTAAAGCTTTAATACCTTGAATCAAACATTTAAGTTTAGTATTTTATAGATAAAGTTATTTAGTGTCTTAATACAGTCAAAGAGACTAGTAGTTCTAATAGAGATTTAACTTTGGGTAATACTTTACTACTAATTCTTTAATTAGCAAACTCATATAGTTCTTATAAGTTAAAGGTAGTCATCATTACAAAGCTTTATTATAGAGTTATACACTTGTATTTTAATAGAGGATTGAGTCTGTAATCTAGAAGCTTATGCTTTATTGATATAAGATTAACTTTAATTATTTAAGCATTTATCTGTTTATTCTCTTACCATATGGGGTATCAAGTTAATTTTAGAAGCTTTTATCTTTTTTTCCTTTGCTGATTATCTTTAAATAATACTCCACTGATATAAAAGTCTTATCTTATAATAAATAAAGATCCTCGCTTATTATACCTATTTTTAAGGAAGCTAACTTATTTAGATCCCAATAAACAGTCTAAAGCAAAATGATTTAGATTTTGTTTAAAGGATAAAGAAGGAGAGAAATAAGGGATTATTTGGAATTAGTTAAGAATGGTTTCGAAGGGAATTAAATTTGAAATAGTTGAATTTGAAAATAAAGGAAAAAGAGAATTTAATATTTAATTAATGTAAATGGAGGAGGAAGAAGACGTTAAGAATAAATACATCAATTTGAAGAAAAGGTATCGGTCACTTTAGGGAGAATATCTCAAACTTATTAAAGAGTATGAATATGCCAACAAGAAAATCAAACGCTTGTGTCAGGAGAAGTCATTCATGTATGAAAAACTTGGCGCTCTGCTAAATATAAAGAATGCTGGGGCTAAGTAGGATAAAAGGATGAAACCAAAGGAAGAAATTGAATGACTGCTTGTCTTTTTAATTCATTAATAATTAAGCTAAATAAAATTATTGCTGACTAGAGGCTCTTAAAGTCATAAATTAAAGAAATTTTAAAAGCTACTAAACGAATTATCTTAAACAGAATGCCAAGCTTATCAAAGCAGCAAAAAGTTCTAATAAAATGCATTATATATTAAGGAGCTCTCAAACAGTTAATTAAACCTATCTCAGTAAGCCATATCACTACAATTATTTTAGATTAGAAATGATCAAACTTTGAAGAGAATAGTTAAAAATTAAAAAACTAGATTATGAAAAATGATACATCAAATCAAAAAGTTTACAAAAGCTATAGAAGAATTGTATTGGATATTCTACTTCCACATTGTTGGCAATAGTTGTACATTTCATCACAATCACTTTCATTTATCTGGAGGTTCTTTGCAATCTCACTAACTTGAGCAGTTTTACATTCTCTGCATTGAATATGATTACAAGGAATCAGCAGTTCAGGATACTTACTCATCTAGCAATTACAGAACTAAATCTTAAACTCATCCTTAATTTCTTTGCTCTTAACGCTTGAAAGAGGCTACTATGTTGATTTAGGCTTTGAATTATTCCTAACATGATTAACTTATGTAAACTGGATTTGATGCTAACCTATTAAAATTCCTTGATTTAAGTTAACCTAATACTGTACTCCAGGTTTTAGTCTTAGTCAAGACTTACACGAGCTATCTTTATCTTTAATGACAAAACTTTATAGTAGTTAGTTATACGAAATTTCAGCATGAAAGTTTTACATCAAAGTATCATCACTGAAACATAGATGATTCTAAGAATTTCTTCCAATTCACAACGGAAGCTACTCATTAGAAAAGTACTAAAATATTCCATACTTAGTGTCTGTTTAATACTAGAGACATAATACTTTCAAGCCTGTCTAGTAGTTCTAACTGATATTGACTACTTAGAGCTATGTAGTTCCCATTATGATTACCTAATTAAGCTAAAGTTATGTTTCGGAATTAATCTGGAGATTAGTTCCAAACTAGGAGTTTAGATCTTCTATAATTATGCAATTCAAGTCTGCATGATAGAAAAATTTAGAATGCAAGGGAGATGTCTCACTAGATTATATCTATATTGCATTTTATTCTCTTTATCCTATAAAGAACTCTTCCATCATGTTTTCAGGAGTATTTATTATAATCTATTATCCGGCATTTGAGCTGGATGACACAGTAATGTGGATTCGATAATACTACTCTTAATTCGTTTGCGCAAGTTCAGGATGAATTTCCTTCTTGATTTCATTCTGAGCCTACACATCATAGTAGTTATCATTGGTCATTTGCATCTCACTATAAGCATGATTATTTTCAGGCTTGATAGTAGATTTCTCAAAGCTATTTCTATCAAGCGATTCTTAAAAAGGTAGAAATTGTTCATATTCCCCATTAAGCAGCTTCTATACACATCTCAGTATTTTAATTCTTTACAGCTTCGAACTAACTCCCAGTTCATTTTGTAAGTTATCATGGTTAAGGCGTGGAAGCTATTTTAACGTGATATTCCATTTAATGAACTGCTCCTTTATGGTGCTTGTATTGCATCCAAGATCTATGAAATCTAGAAAAGCAGGAATGTTGATGTTTTCTTGTAAGGAAGGTCTTGAGCTTGCCGGGATATTTGCCTACATTTAAATTTGTTTGGAAAGTAAAGCAATTCACTTAAAATTAAAAAATCTAGAAAATTAAAATTTTATACTTAAGATATTCTTACAAAGCTACAAAAACTTACTACTTACCTAACTTGTATAAAACAGGCTCTGAATACCTCTATTTACATTTAAGACTATTCAAATAAAAAAAGGACAAGTCTAATGTTATGCTTTGGTAGATCTAGGCTAAAGTAATATATAGACACTTTGTTAAGTATCATAAAAATAAGTCAAAAAGCGAATTTATTGAGTAAGTAGAGTTAATGCTACTTAGATTAGTATTAGCTAAGATAAGGAATAAAATTAACTAACAATATAATAGACAGAAGTAGATATTCAAAATACAAGCTATTTAACATCATGAAAATCTGTTTCAAACTCAATACCAAATATGATTCTAATACAGCACGAAATACAAGTTCAGAAGAGAAAGATAAACTGTAATAAAAGTATAAGAAACTTACACTTAGAAAGCTTAATAAATGTGATTATTTATTTAATTAAACTAGCTTTATTAGATATTATTTCATATTTTAAGAAAGCAAAAATATCTACTTCAGCACTGCTAATTACTTTATCTTATCTGATTATTATATATAGCTATTTAGTCATCATAATTTGTATAAATAACGCTAAGAAAACCTAATTAGATTATATCCAAACACTGCAAAAAATAGCTGGTAATAAGAAAAATAATGTGATTAATAATACCTTAGAAACTATATTGCTCGATGTATTATTTGAAGTTAACTGAAACGTTTAGTAATTCTAATATACCATAGTTCCATTTAATTTTGTAGATATACTATAAATTGATTGACATAATCTAACTAGCTTACCTTTAATATTTTAAGATAAATTAAGTCGTTAGCATAATAATCATCAGTTCCAGACTCATCTAACTAACATTTTAGAAATTATAATTATAAGATACTTAAATAACCTTATCTATAAGAGTAATAACCTTTCTATTATTTAACTAGTATTTTTGATAAGATACAAATTCTATCTACTTTTAAAAATATTGTTTATATAAGATCTAAAGCCCTATAACATTATTAATCTCTTTATTTTCTGTGCAATATTATTAATAAGCAAATATTTAAAAGTAATTTCATCTTTTCTTCCATTCTTTATGTTTAATTTTTTAACACAAGTGACTTTATTGGATTTAAATTAATCTTATTAAGTAAACTAATGACCCCCAAATAACAAAGTTAAAGGTATATTAGTATAATGCATAATGAAGAGATGGTAGAAATATCGACTATAAGTTTCATATAAAACTGATTAGTAAAAGTGCTGTATATAGTATATTAGCCATTGCATATTGATATAAGCATGACTCTAGTCTTCTATCAGTATGTTAATTGCCAATTTCAAATAAACTAGCCATAAACTACTTTGATTCTAGTACCTATTCTGGTTATTTTTGTATTTGATAGTAAAACAATCATAATAGGATTATTACAAAGTTGTAAAAGAATGAAATAATTAGATTAAATATGCTTATAAAGTCTAGCTTGAGTAGTAATAGAGCATTATAAATAAGCTTATAGAGATAAGTTTGATTTCAATATTATGTAACTTAGTAAATAAACCGGTAATATTTGGGTTTAAAAGGGTAAATTTGTTTGAAATATATATGGAGAGTGAATAGATTGATTCATTGTAAGCTTAAAGTGAGAAGGAAATAAAGTAAGAGGAGATAGCTGAACCATAAATTGATCTATAGTAGAATGCGGAAGAAATTGCAGGAGTGTAGTCTCTATTATCCTAATTTTCTATGCATCCTTAAGGTCATGGACATTAAATAGACCATACTTATAGGACAACTAAAAAAGATAATAATATGAGATCTCTAATTATTGTTGCATTAATATGCGCAACTTTTATGGCTGGAGAGGTAATTGGAGGCCTTATTGCCAATTCAATAGCAATTTTATCTGATGCAGTTCATATGCTTGGAGATTTAATTGGCCTTCTTATTCAAATTTTTTCGATTTGCATTGCAAAAAGACCTGCAAGTTCAAAGTTAAGTTTTGGATATTATCGAGTAGAGGTAATGGGTGCATTATTATCTATTATAATGATATGGGGTCTTACTATAGCCCTTGTTGTTGAAGCAGCAGAAAGAGTAATTCATCCTGAGGCTATTGATGCGAAAATTATGTTTATTACTGCAATAGTTGGTTTAGCAGCTAATTTAGTAATGGGAAAAATCCTTCATTCAGCAGGTCATGCTCATGGACATGACCACGGACATGATCATGGGCATGATCATAAACACGGTCATGATCATAAGAATGCGAATTCTCATAGGAATTAAGAATAAAATGAAGAAGAAAAGCTTCATTAAGAAATAAGCCCTACCACCAGAGTAATACAGGAAGAAATTGCGAACATTATATTTGCTGAGGAACATAATGAATAAGATAAAACTAAAAAAAAGAAATAACTAAGTGTAAACGTTAAAGCAGCATTTATTCACGTTCTAGGAGATACTTTACAATCAGTAGGAGTAACTATTGCTAGTATTGTAATATGATGTCAGCCAACGTGGACTGTAGCAGATCCAGTTTGCACTTTCTTCTTTTCAATAATGATACTTTTATCAACTTCATATGTCCTTAAAGATGTCTTAAGGGTATTAATGGAAGGTACTCCAGCTGGATTAGATACATAGAAACTTTAGAACGATTTACAAGCAATTCCAAACGTTCTAGAAGTACATGATTTACATGTATGGTAAATGAGTGTTGGGAAACCAAATTTATCAGTACACATAGTGACTAAAGAAAATCCTAACAAAACAATAAAGCAAGCAGCAGAAATATGTAGAAGTAAGTACCACATAGATCACACATGCATCTAAGTAGAAGTAGCAGAACAGAACGATTATTTGGAAAAGATAAAATTTCAGTGAAAGAAACAAACCCCTTAAATAGTATATATCTTATTATTTTAAACGAATTGATAAGTTTTATAGCCATTATTAAACAAAAAGAGCTTTACTCTCTTTTTGCTATCCTTAAATTTTTTGCTTTCTATTGATTTTGTTAGCTAAATGACTATCCAACTTCTACTGCTATCTATTATATCTCACTAAATATGTTACTGCTATTTAATTTTGCAAATTTACTCCAAAATTACTATCTATTGAGTAGCTGTAAGTTCTAAGTTTAGGTAACTCAGGTTATTAGTTTAAGATATTGATAGTTTATATCCTTTAATTTATATTAAGAAAATTAGCCTTTAACTATAAAATCCCTTAATAATGTATTGAGCTACTCATTTGCTATAAAGCTAAACTTTTAAAACTAAATATAATTTCAAAACCATTATTTTGGCTTATTTTTATTCCTACTATATCTAAATTTTTAAAAAATCAGCATTGAACTTAAAGCTCGTAAATGAGTGAAAGCAATTTTTAATAATTTTTTAGCTCAAAAAAATTAAGTGACATAAATCAAGCACTTGAATATAGGATGATATAATTAATCCAAAAAATAGGGGAATGAGTTAAATAATCTAGCGCTGAATTACAGGAAATCTTAATGATATCTTGAATATTTGATTAGTTTAGTTTCTAAATTTGATGCTAGGGAAATTTATAACTTTTTTCAAATCACTAAAAAAGATTAGCAGCAGCTAAATTTTTTAGATCATCTATAAAATGATTCCACTTGAATATTTTCTACTTAACTATAGTACCAACTACAGAGTTTACTTCTGCCATAATATAATCAAGTTAGCGATTACTCAAGAAGGTAATATTCTAGTCTCAAAATTGCTAAAAGATGTAAGATAGTTAGAATTATTTGGTTATACAAATAATGAGGCAAAACTATAATAAATGATAGCTAATTTTAATGGCTTCCTTCTTAAATAACTAGTATTTAATCTATACCCTTTCCATGTGAAAATTTACTATATTAATATAAAAAAAATACACAGAAAATGGTGATTTGATAGTAAGGAGTGTGATATTTTAACTCTATTTTGTTAATTTTTAAAGAAAATTAGTCAAAAATTGATTCCCTTTATATTTTTTCTTATGGATTTAATCTGCTTCTGATTCTAAAATGCCAAATTCTGGAAAGAAGTGCCTTCAAGCTTTTCCAACTAGTCTCTTTAATTGATCATAAGTGGATTGAGTCTTCTTTTGAAACTGTTAAACTTGGGACTATCTGTCAGCTCGTTTTACCATTTTTATAAATCAAAGCATTAATTGGTTCTGTTAGATTATCTATTGTCTACATCATCTGGTGATTAAGAGCTTTCTTATTGATCCTTGAGTGGGATTTGGTAGTCAAATTTATTTCGCCCTTATTAGACTGGTGATAAGTTAATCTAATTCTACTCGTTACACTCATAATCTAAATGGCTTTTTTATTGAGGCTTATAAGGAGGATCAATTTCATACATTTTATCCCAGTTTATATCACTAAAAAACGGATGACGCTTAATTTGCTCCAGATTCGGTCTTTTACTTGGATCCAAATCTAGCAAACTATTTATCAAATCAACTGTATTTTATTGTAAAATCGATTAAAGGTTCTCTCATTCTAGGATATCTCTTGATCTTATTCTTTCAAACACAAGTTCTGGAGAATCATCATTGAAAGGTGATATTCCAACAATCAGTTCAAAAAGAAGAACTCCTAGAGCTCAAATATCGACTTTAAAATCGTGATTCTACTCTAGAATGATTTCGGGAGCTATATAATCGGCAGTTCCCCTAATAATACCTTTTTCATAGTTATCTTAGCTTTAATCCTTCGTTCTATTCATAACCTAAACTTCGCTCAAACCAAAATCTACTAAATGACAGTAGCCCTTTTCATCTAAAAGTATATTAGGAGGCTTTAAATCTCTATGAATGATACCTTTGCTATGCAAAAATACTAGACATAAAATAACTTAGGCAATATAAAATTTAGCATCATTTATCTCAAATCTTCCTTCTTTCTCTAATAATGTTCCTAAATCACCTCCCTGCATATACTCCATTACAAAGTAAATATTGCTATACCCTTGCATGGTATAAAGTCCATTTACACAGTAGTTTTTACTATTAAGACCTAGAATCATTTATTCGATTTAAACTTCATTAAAGTTTTTATTCCTAAAGACATTTGACTTAGCTATAACTTTTATAGCCACTAAGTCATTGCTGGAAATTTTCTTGGCTAAATAAACCGTAGCATACCCACCTTTGCCTAATTGCTTTATAATTTTGAAGTCCTTTATAGAAATCTTCTAGAAAGGAGAAATCTCATCCTTGAAAATTGGAAGTTCTCTATTCAGTGCTCATTTGTAAGTTCCCAAATCTGAATCACATCTAATAAAGTTAAAAGCTAACTAAGTTTCTTAGTGCTTAATTTTAGGACTGTTGCTATTATTTCTGATCTATATTGTTATATCTGCATATTCAAAGGTATTCTACATAGTTATTTGATTATCCTCTATCTACTTTTGATAAGTCCTTGTTAGTTTAACTATATTCTATATTTTAATTGAAATCACTGTCTACAATTTTTCGATCATATGTGTTAATCTTTAAGATTAGTCCTCTTTTAACTTTTCAAGTATTGCCTCATAATCTGTTAACTTCTGTAATGACTATACTGAAGCACAGCTCAAATGATAAGCCTGACGACATATGCGGTTTATTGCTTTCAATGCTTAAAGACTAGAGAAAGAGATGATTGATTTTCTCTTTATCTTCCTTCTTAGAGGGCCTTTAATTTTCTAGGAAATATCATTGCTAAGATCTTATCCTATGGTTATAAACTGCTACTCAATTATCTAATTATCAAGAACCAAATTCCTCTTAGAGACGCAAAGTTAGGTATGTCTATCATACAAATAAGCATCAATTTTTAACTCACAAATTTTGCAGAGAATTGGAGGTATTTTCAGCTCCTTTTATTTCCACTTGTACACCTTCTTTCTAAAATACTTAGTCAATGAGTCAGTTGAGCAGTTTATTTATATCTAAAATAGTTGATTGGGCGTTTTGCTCTTAGGCGAAAAATTCGAAGAACATCAATTTTTCAGCCTTTACTTCATAAGCTAAGTATGTAAGGATTCTCTAAATTGAAGTTTGTTAGAATCCTTTCTTTTAATCGGTTTCTGGAAAAACTGTTAATGCATTTTTAAAGTAGGACTACGCAACTCACTCTCATTTACATCATTCGAACTACTTTATCTCGATATATCTTATGCAAGGAGATAATTGCTTTAATATAAGGAATCGTAGCTTTTATTTGTCTTTAGCATTTTCTAAAAATCTTCTTCCTAACTTCCTTGATTTACTCCTAAGTTTTGCTAATCCATAGTACTGTTTGATGTAAATAAGTTGATTTATGGAAATGCATTTTGGTTAGAAACATATAGCTGTTATGATTTCGCTTCAGTTTTGCTTGGTTCTTTTGACTCTTATATAAAGAGTTAGTATTTATCATTTTTTTTAACTTAAGTAATATCTAACTGTAACGCTTCTTCAGACTGTTCAGAGTTTTAATCGTCACTTTCGCTTATAGCTTGCGGTTATATTAGATTCAATCGGACTTTCTTAGTTGGTTTACTAATTGCACTTACAGCATTTTCAATAGTATAGGATCTAGTTGGATAGCCAGCTGTTAGAGGACTTTGCAATTCACTTAATGAACTTTAATGCTCTTCTGATGTCTAGGTTAAGTAAGTTGTAATAGAGTTAATTGGGTTTTAAAAGCTAAAATTGGAGGAAATAGAATTAATGCTAGTTACTTTTTCATTCACTTACTTTTTTATAGGTTGAGTAGTTTTGAACTTCGACGGACTTCTAGTTCTAAAATAAGGTTCGAGATTTTTCCTATTTTGCTATCTTTATGTTGGTGAAACACTTCTAGAAGATTAGGAAAAAGTGGAAATTAACGAACTTTCATATGATTCATTTTATACAGCATAATGGACTATATTGACATAGTTCATCAGCTGCTGTATTATATAAATATACAATCTTTACTACTTACTTCTTCCACCTTTAGTCTCTTTTATCTTTTTATACTCAGGTAGCTCTAATCCTTTAATAAAATCCAGCACACTTTTAGTCTTCAAAATCTGCAAGTCATTTGGAATATCCTTGAAGTTCGACCATATTTGACTAATCGCAATTTTCTTCTTTCCTTAAAGAAAATGAGCAGCATTTAGGTTATTTACATCTGTTAATTAGGAAATGGAGATTGGCTCCATTGAATGATACCGTATTTTAGAAGTGGTAGGATCTTAAAACTATAAATTTATAGATGAGTATGTACGTATCGCCATTTATATAAATCAAGGGATTTAGAAATAATATATTATCATCTTTATATCTATATTATTATACCTTAAGTATCACTGCTTCTATCCTCTTTTACCTTCTACTCTTCTATCGCAGAATTGGAGCTTCTTCTTCCCTTCCTATCTCTATTTTATGTGACTACTAATCAGGGATTTTAATCACTATGGCTGATTAATTTTTAATTATTTTGAAGTTTTCATTAAATAAAGTACCAAACTCAAGTATTTAAGCTTCTTAAGAAGACTCCACTTCTAAGCACTGCTATAATTATAGTTACATAAAATCACAATACATTCTTTTGAAACATATCACTTATTTCAAATCTTACTCCATTCAATCTTCTAGTAACTAAATAAGATACATTACTATACTCTTACTATAATAAATCTAAGTATCGAAAGATTAATATACCTTTAATATTTTGATGCTTTGATAGCTAATTTAATATATATAAACCATACCTAAAAATAGACTAGTTTTTAATTATTAATATTGTACTAATTAGTCTTTCTTTCCCTTTTATTGAGAGTTTTAAATCAAATCTCCTACTTTATTTTATTTTATTTCCCCTTGAGAAATTTGAATGATTAGATCAGTATTTAAGATTAGCTTAATTAGTTAGTTAGTTAGTGATTGCTTATTAACTTATGGTTATTTAGATAGACTAACTTACCTTTTAATTTTGGGTTTTTAAATATAAAATGGAAAAACCTTCCTTTCAATCTTGCTGCTTCCTTGATTTAATTACAGGAGTTAAAATGTTGGTTCTTATTGATGTTTTTTGCTTCATTGGTCTAACTTTAAACCTTTTTCTGGGATCAAATGACTAAGTAAGTACTTTCATAAGTTTTATCATGGCAAGTGCAGCTATTCTCGCTGCTCGTGGGATTGATTTAGGAATAGATAAGCCTGTGAAGATGTATTCCTATTTGAAAATTTTAGTTCTAACTTTAGGCATTTCGGTGTAAATTACTTACTTTGCTGTATTGGAAAGCGAAAGCAAAATTCAATTATAGAATGATTAGCAGATTTCTGTCATCAATCTGACTAGTTTAATGCTAGAAGGCAGCTTTATGAGCCTTGGCTTGTTCTCAAAATTTTTGAAGATCATATTTAAGATAAACGATGTGTTCATATTCCACTCCATGCAGTTGTCTATTTACGGAATTTTTGGCTTCTACTTTTCTCTTTGCATTTACTCTGCTGGAGTTTATATCTATCTTGGGAAAAATTAAGACTGCCATTTTCAGTTCGATAGGACTAATGATAACTTCTTTTAAACCTTCTATGTTTAAGGACAGGCTCAGTAAGAGCAATTCAGCAATAATTAATAAGCAAACTTTTAGAATTAGGATTAGAGATAAATTCCTCAGTAGTAATTTAATCAGAATCATATGTAATAAAACCCTATACAAAGCCAACCTATTCCTAACTAAAATGTCAGCTAACCCTAGCAGATGAATGCCTAACAATTACTAGGTTAATCATATGCGATGCCTACCTAGCTGAATCCTCTTGCTTTTGCTCACTTTTAGCAGATTCCTCAAATTGTTACTATTCCTTAGTTACCCTAGATTACACCTATTTTGGTATAGCCTGGATACAATGGTATCACTTTTTAGACTTATTAGATACAATAGCCTGCTTTTACTACAGTTCCCCTAGCTATTCCTTATAGTGCTCCTTTGTAATATTAGCAACCATTATAGCACAATTTAATTCCTTTCTAGCAGATAATAGCGTAGGGTGAATATGAGTAATCTCCAGTGGTAGGTCAGCCAATTTCCTGTTCTCAGTCGGAGATAGATGAGTTTGTAGTATCATAGCAAGGCGATCAATATGCTAATCAATAGTTCCAGATTAATTACTAGCAACAACCTCGTACTTATTAATAATAATAACCATAAATCAGTAGTTAGGCTAATCGGAACGTATAGCAAAGCTATCAGCAAGATATGCAAAGTTACTAAAGCAATCCTCAGTTTACTTAATAGCAATAACCCTTTGCTAGATAGATGGGAGGATAGAGATATCAATAATAAGTACCCCCAATGTAGTAAGGCTATAATTACTAAAGTTCAATAATATAACAGCCAAAAATATAAAGGAAAGATCCTTAAATCTAGATGTAAGCAAAACCAAATCAATTTTACTAACAAGCTAACAATCAGCAGAATGTACAGGATCAATAAAGTGGAGAATTACAATTTACACAAATTGGTCACAAGATGAAGAATGACTGATCATTAAATAATAAATATTTTGCTTATTATTTTATTCCAAGCTTAACCAAGTAAATTAGATTGTTATTAACAAAAGGTATCTTTACAAAATATCAAAATAACTACTTTAACTAGTTTTTCACTATAAGAGAGTAATAAATACATCTATACAATTAAGGCCTAATAGTCTACTTATACTTATACTCTAATTTGAAGGTAAAGTTAAGATATTCTCTAATATCTAAAGATTTGGTCGTTTAACTATTGTAATTTAATTCACAAGGAATCAATCAGCTTAACCAATATATTGTAATATCTTTCTCTGGAGGCTTTTGAACAATAAGCAGGTTAAGTAACATATTTATAAACAGTGAAGCAACATAAGGAAATGTTCACAGCAAGAGGAGGTTATAAATAGCTGATATCTCGTAGAAGTTGATTAACTTTCTTGCTATAATTTAATTATCTTCTGAAATAAATAGCTTAAGTATATAAAAACTAGGTATAGCAGGTTATTGGTATTTAGTATTTCATTAGAAAGGCACTATAAAAATTATATTTAAAGCTTCTTAATAAATAATGGAGATGGATAAATGAGATCTTTGGCTAAACGGTTTAAAATAAAGTCTTATAAACCTATTCAATATAGTGGCTAAAAACGAATACAAGGAATTGACGTAGTAGGAATAGATAGAGGCTGAAATGCTTCTTTTTTAATTATAGATTTGTAGTGAAAAATTAACTTAAGATTTGGTATTGTTTTAATACAGGATAATTTAGAGGAGAAGGTGAAATTTGCTTGTAGCAATTCCAATTTTAAATAGGCAACATAGTAATTTTAATTCTAATTCTTTCCTCTTCAAACTAAACCTTTTTTTACATTTTCTAAGTCTTCTATCTTAATCCTAATGACTCATCTATATTTTGCATTAAATACTCTACACATTCAATACTGACGAAACTTTTCTTCTATAACTGATCTTCTTTATATTAATCATCTTCTATTTGCAAGTTTAGCTTTTTTATAGTTACTATATGCCTACCTAGACTAATAATAGCTTAAGAAGGGTAACTTAATAAGATTATAAATGAGAATTAGGCTAAAAATTTTTATTTGGGTAAGCATTAAAAATCTTCATATTGACATGATCTTAACTTCTACTTCATTCGTATGAGACACTACTTCTTCCTACTTTCACATCTTAATTCAACTACCTTCCTTATACACCATAATATTCTTATTTTACTTCTATTTCTTCCTTTATACAATAGATATTTACTGTATCATAAAGATTAGAAGGAAACTTAAGTTAAGGGAACTAAGTACCAATCTTAGAAGAAAGGAAGGGCTAAAGTAATAAGGAAGAGTTTGAAGTTCTCAATTAAAGTATGAGAGGTAAAGGATTATAGGAGTTAAGGTTATGAAACTATAAGGATAAAAATGATGTAGGTAAATTATAATTATTAAATAAAATGCAGGCCCTTAGAAAATAGATTATTAGATCAGCTGCTATTTATGTAGGAAAGGATACTAAAGTTATTTGTTAAGGCATGACTGGAGCTCATGGTACTTTCCACACGACTAAAGCCCTTGATTATGGAACTAAAATGGTGGGAGGAGTCACTCCTGGCAAAGGTGGTCGTTCACATCTAGGTCTCCCTATCTTTAATACTGTACGGGAAGCTAAGGAGGAAACTGGATGTGATGCAAGTGTGATTTATGTGCCAGGACCATTTGCTGCTCGTGCAATTCTTGAATCGATTAAGGCAGAAATTCCACTAGTAGTTTGCATTACAGATGGAGTTCCACAATTGGATATGGTTAAAGTCAAGCACGCACTTAAGCAACAGAATAAAACTACTTTGATTGGTCCAAATTGTCCTGGTGTAATAAAAGCAGGAGAATGTAAAATTGGTATAATGCCTGGATATATCCATTAAAAAGGATGCATAGGCATTGTAAGTAGATCTGGTACTTTAACATATGAAGCTGTAGATTAAACTACTAAAGTTGGCTTAGGATAAAGTACCGTTGTTGGTATTGGTGGAGATCCTTTCATTGGAACAAACTTCATTGACGTTTTGAGTAAGTTTATGAAAGACGATGAAACAAAAGGTATTGTAATGATAGGAGAAATAGGAGGACAAGCTGAAGAAGATGCCGCTGAGTTCATAAAAAATAATAATCCATAAAATAAGCCAGTAGTGTCATTCATTGCAGGCTTATCTGCACCTCCAGGAAAAAGAATGGGCCATGCAGGTGCTATTATAAGTGGAGGCAAAGGAGGAGCACAAGACAAAATTAAGGCTTTAGAAAGCGCAGGAGTCGTTATTAGTAAATCTCCAGCACGAATTGGAGTAACCATGTTAGAAATTATGAAGAAAAGGGGACTGATTTGATTATTGAATTATTTGGTTAACCTTTTAAAATTAACTTTATTAAGGTCTCTATTGTAAGAGTATATTTAACTCATAAGTCTTCTAAGTCGCTAATTCTAAAAGGTATAAAAGTAAAGTAGGTACATATAAAGCCATATAAAGCAATGCATTCAATACTATAAGAGGTAGTTGTGGTAGTTTATCTTAGTCTTGTTAATTAATATACCATAATATTGACTGATTTGTATATATATCAAGGGTTGTATATAAAATGGATTGATGCTGCTGTAGAAATAAATAGTAAGAACTGACAGATTTACTAGACTAAATGCAAATGGCAATATTCAACCACAGCGTTGAGCGGGTAAAAAAAGTATTGAATAGCAAAGATTATCCAATAGATCTGATAATAGACTTTGTAATTTTTCTAACATTAGTCAGATAAATCAACTGCACTGCTTTATGCGATTAAACTCGATCAACCTGAAATATGCTAAATCTTGATTTAGCATGGAGCTAGCATTAATAAGCTAAATTAATATGGTCAAACTGGTTTGCATTTAGCTGTTTAATACGAATCAGTCAATTGCTTGAACTTTCTTCTATAGAAAAAAATTTACCCTTTTGATATAAAAAATTAAGAAGGAGACACTGTTGCTAAGATGATTAAAAAGAAGGGAAATATAAGCAAAGATGTTCTTAAAATACTATAGTAGTTCAACGTATCTTGAAACAACGAGTTACGTTTTTATTAGGAAATTTATCAATTTTTAATGTGCTTTACTTCATATTATCCAAGCATTCTATTCTTCTATCTAATTTTGTATCTTATTTTGATAGTATTTGTATCCATATAATCATATCTACCAAACCTGATAAATAATGGTACTTTATAAAAATATTTTAAGCTAGCTTAGTAAATAAAAGTATCCTCAATTCAAATAATTTCTATTGATTCCTATATTTGTGGTGATACTTCGAATAATTAAACTTATCAAGTTACTTAAATAAGCCAAACAAAGTTAAAATATAAAATTGGTATCTTTAGAAGAAAAAAATTGGTTTTAGGGATAGAAAAGTGTTATTAGGAGCTAAAGAAATGGTTTTATATTGCAAATTTAATATAGATAAACATTTAATTTTGGTTATCTGATTTTTTCGCTTAAATTGGATAATTATTAGTATCATTAAATATTATCTTCCCTGTTCTTTCTTTTTCTTATATTAAAACTATCTTACTTTTCTACTGAGTAGGAAGAATTGAATTTACTTCTATGCTTAAGAGATAATAAGTTAGAAGTATTTAAATGATTTAAGGAAATTAAAGAAATACAATTATAGTAATATAGCCCTAGTTTACTATATTTTCAAGTACTATTGAGTCATCTTATTATTCAGAGCTATCTTGATTACCAAAATAGGATATAAATTAGCATCTGAGGCTAGAATAATACTCTACGAGAAGGAAACTATCTAGTGCTAAATAATCCAATACTTATCATACTATCTAATCCTTCTAAATGTCTATAGTTAGCATTTAGTAATAGACTTAAATTAGAGTTTGCATGATCTAATAAGCAGATAACTCTTCTTTTAAGATTATTCTGATTTATCATGGGAATCAGGGATAAGTAACTAGTAAATATATTCCTTAAATTACTTGGTAAGACTGTTAAAAGTAATCTTTATCCTCTACTTAGATCAGAAACTTTCAATTATATAAACAAATTTTTAATTTGATTTTGCTCAAAAGAGCAAAATCAATAGAATTTACCCTTATATATACATAAAAAAGGGAAATTTAGTTATAGAAGCTTGATGATTTAAATAGAAACAGTTAGATAAGATTATTTAGAATATTTAAATTAGAATTACCTCAACTTATTTGAGATTAAAACTTATTAACACTTGAAATGCTAATTATTGAAAATAATGAACTTATGGTAGCAATTCAATTTTGAAAGTTTAGGGAGGAAATCAATATGTAGATAACATGATTCAATTATTTATTTTTTGAGGAAAATAAAAGAAAGACATGCTAAATTTACTTAAAGGGATTAAAAAGCTTTCATCTGTCCGTCAAAATAATATTGGGATTTTTCTGAAATTTTGGATATAACTCTTCCAAAAATATAGGAACGCCAAAAGGTGATCTATCTCTTGGCGTTTGTGCTTTCATTCCTTCATATGTTTTGTATCCTGGTGGAGTTGGAGGCAAAGTCATTCTTTTCTAATGTTATCTTCTAGCTTGCTCACTAATTGCTTAACGATGAACTCTTTCAAATTCAGATTTTTTCTTTTCTGTCTATCTTTTTACTTATCTACGAGATATTTTCTCTACAAGTGTTTACTGTTCCTATTTATTCACTCTACTCATATAGTTCTATAGATTTCTAAAGTTCTTAGCAATTTATTATTAACTCTCTCGGTATGCTTTTTTATTCATAGCTAGTTGGTTTTGAATAACATTAGCAATTTTTTTTTATTATAGTTCTTCATTTTAGTTCTAATGAACTTAATTTAAGGCATTATAAATTTAGTACTGATTCTCCCTTACTTTTTCCAATCAAACCTCATTATCCTCTTGATTTATTTGCTTTTTGACATACTTTTTTAATCTAATATCTTGAACTTTCTTTCTAAGGTTTTCCATTTCCTGGATCTAATTATCGTACATTTCACTTGTATTTATATTATTTTTCTATGTATATTAACTGACAGTTCTATAGGTTGATTGATACTCTTCTTTCAATATAATTAATTCTCTACTAGGTTCTTCATTTTCAACCTCAGGTAAATGTGCTGAAGTGTGCATTTTATCCTTAATTTCTTGCCTTATTTTAAGTACGTCTTAGTTTTCCTGCGTAATCTTTTAAATAAACTCAAGACTAATAGGTTACACTTTCAATAGCCTTTTGTTTAGACAATTAAAGAATAGAATCTTTTAAGGTCTTCCTATTACTATTTCGATCGTTCCTTTATGTTGCTACTAACTGCTAGTTAAATATCCATCTATTTTTGGAATCTGAACAGTATTAAGGAATTGGCTCTGAATATCTCACTGTTTATACTCTTTATGGAGATGAGTTTTGAAAAAAGTACCTTCGACATCTTGCTATTAATAGAACTTCAAAAACTAATGATTTACTTAGTCGTACGTTTTAAGGGCTAAAATAGCAGCTCGAAGCCTTAATTCTTGTTTATTAGGAAATTTGCAGCTTATGAAAGGTTAAGAGTTATGTAGCATCCCTTTTTTTTCCGTTAGCATTATATTTCCTGCTAACTTTAAATCAGCTTTAGTTCCTGCTAATATAAGAGCTTTTAACTACTATTGCTTTGTAGGAGATGCTAAGATTTCTTCACTATTGACAATTGGCGGACTTAATCTGAATCACTTAGGAAGTATCCTTACATACTATAAGTCCCCTCTCACTCCTATATTCACATACTAAATTTCTTCGTCCAAGAACTTCTAAGGGAAACTATAATATGAGTGCTAGTACTCACATTAGAATATTAACTTCTGCTCTCGTATCTATACGAACTTAGAAGATATCTATTAAATCCTGTCCAGTTACTTGTAAATGTTGAAATCGAAATAAACTCTAGTATCTTCAAGCTTGAAGATGTACTTTTTAACGTTGGCCAGAATTTTTATTCTCTTGAATATTTTTTTTATAATAAATCACTGCTAAATTTTCATTGCTGCTCGATGCCTAATCAAAGCTCGTTACAAGTTAAACCTTTTATGCTTTCTAATTTGGTATCCTCTTCATATACGTTGAATCCTTATAGTTGCCAATATCCTTTAAGCTATAATTTAAGGAATTGCAATTATTTACTACTTTCCTTCCTGCTCTAAGTACCCATTATACCTTCAAATTTCTATCATTAATAGGTTCAGGTAATTATTGCTAGGGGCTGTGAACTGCATTAGCCTAGATTCATACTACTTTCTCAAAGTATTGAGCTCTCTATTCAAAACAAGCTATACTTTGTTAATCTCAGGACGTTGCAATTTCTTGGTGCAAAATTTTTGGATATACTTGAAATTTTAAAATTACCGATATGTCAAGTTCTGAAGACATTAATACATCTTTTTAGGATTAAACTGCTCATATTCGTAAAAGCTGTGGAGTTTTAAGTCTTTGACCTAAGAGAAATAGATGATAGGTGTTTAGATGTACTTCCATTTTTGGGGAATAGAATTGGCATCTAAAGACTTACTAAGTTTGACTCTCTTGAACAAGTCCTCGTATTATAGCTTTGATATATATAACTTGCTTGGTGGCACACTGAATTTTTCAATCAGAACATGACTTGGATGATACTCATGTTAAGAAGTATTTCAAAGACATGTTAAAAACTCTCTATAGCTTTCCTTTGGGAAATAAAGAGTCAAGTTTTCACGGTTGTTTTTGAACTAAAATGCTTGAGCAAAATTATATCTATAATGTCAAGTTCTAAACAAGCTTTAGATAACAATTGCCTTTTCATGCTCCAATTTATTCCTTTTTATTAGCTAAATCCTTCTAAAGAACGCTTTATCAAGACCTTTGATAATTGATTCGGTTATACTGATCCTTTGTAGGTTATTTTTGAAAATAGTTGGCTGGAATCTTCGTCTCAGTTTGATATCAATCTTTTTAAGCTTCTTAAGTAGTTTTTTTCTAATCTAGTTACCTCTTATTCATTTCTATATCCTTACTATAGCCTCTAATTTCTACCTCTTGAAATCCTCTATCCATTTCCTTACTTTATATGTCCTCCACAAGCTTTAAATTTTTATCGAAGGGGAATTTTTTTCGAATCTCCTTTTCAGTTTGTAAATATCAAGTTTGTACTGAAACAAAAGCTGACGATCTGGAAGTTCTTAAGGATTAGGAATTTCAATTTAATCGAAGACTTGAAATCCTTTGTATTTATAGATGTTAGCAAAATCTTCAAGCCTCTCCTCCTCACTAACCAAGTAATGATCCATAGCAATTAGTTTTGGTAGCTAACTGATAAAGTAATGCCTATATCCTGGAAATTTGCTAGAGACAGGATTGTTAAAGAGCGTAAGATGCAAGAGTCTCTATAATAGAGATATCGATGTTAACTATTTAATGTCATCTAATTAATTATCATGCAGGAATAGAACCTCCAGCTTTTGCAAGTCTGCTCAGTTTTTAGGTAGAAAAGTGATATTATTTCCACTAAGGTCTAGCTTAAGGAGATTGGTGTGAAGTTTCAAGTACAAAAGCTCTTTACCGAGAATATTGTTGCCTGGAAGAACTAGGACTTCAAGCTTTCCATCGGTAGAGTAATAAAACTACTCAATGCAGTTGCTAATTTATCGGTTGACAATACTCAAAGCTCTAAGTTTAGATAAGTTAGATTTTTTCGATATGGAATAAACTTACTCTTTGGATATCGAAATGTTCATTTTTTTATTTGTTGAATAATAAAAATGGGAAATACTTGCAAAAGTCAGAATTGTTGCAGCACAGAAACTTAAAAAGAATTTCAGGCAAATGAAGCTGTAACCTCTCCAAACAGTCAAGGAACTTAAGACCCTTAAAATTAAAGGAATAGCTCTATAAGATAGTAGAATTAGGAGCCTAAACCTTCTATTGATGCGAATTTAGCAAAAGAATAGAACCAAATGATAGTAAAACACATAAGAGAAGCATCAGTTTCTAGTTAAAGAGAAAAATAAGATGAGCTATAGAGAGTTGAGACACTCAAAACTTTGGTAGGAAAAGTATAGAATCTCAAGCTTAAAGTAATTAGCTCTACCAACCTCAAAAAAGGGAAAGTGTTTATTATGAATCCTTTGTAAGCAGAAGAATCAGCTAGAAAAAATATAGATGGGTATATATATATTGGATGCAAAAAGTACTTGAAACCTAAGAGAGAAGATCCCTAGTAGCTTGCTATAAATGATATCATAATTCCTGCTAAAGAAACTAATGAAAAACATAGAGGTAGACATTTTGTCATTTGATATGATATTTCTAAAAGCAGCTATAGAGTGAAGGATTTAGGAATTGGATTTGGAGTTTTTGTGAGACTTAGCTTTCCTTTGATTTTGCAAGACAACCATTTAATAAATTTAGGAGAGAGCTTTGTAGTTGTAAACCTTGTAAGAGATTCAATGGAAATTAAGCCAACTAATGACTAGGATACAAGTATATTACCTAAGTTAAGACTAAAGCTGTTTGGAGGTCCTAGCACAGGAGAAATATTGTAAGCTTATAATATAGTTATTTTACTGGAAAGGAACAAAAAATAGTACTAGGTAGAATGGCTAACTGTGATGTTCATATAGATGATAGTTTACTTAGCAAGCAACAAGCAACGATTATTTAAAGAGAAAATCAGTGAATCCTGACAGATGGATACAACAATAAGACTAGCACAAATGGAACATGACTTTATTTAAACGAAGAAATCGAAATAACTAACGGAATGATCTTGAAGACTTCTCAAACTTTATTATTAGCCTAACTAGTTGACCCAAATGCAAGTAGTGGATCTCATAATGCAGGAAATTAGGAAATGGCGTAGAATTGATGATTTTTGATTTTTATATTTAAAATGTTTTGTTTTATTTTTATTATCTGATATAGTAACTATGTATAAGAAGAAGCATTCCAATCTTATACTTCCTACTTACAGTCATTCTTGTTATATTTCATCTTATACATGGAAGTCTAATAATCCTTATTGCTAAATATTTCCATAAAAAGATCTTCTTTAGCTAAGAAAATTAAAGTTGTCTACAAAGCTAATTCATTTAATTACTTGAAATTACTCTTTTAGCATATTTTAAAAGCTAAATATATCAAAAAGTAATCTATTTAAATTAAAAGGCACTATTACCTTATTGAAATATGAAGACAAAGATACTTTAGTATTACATAGGGAAAAATATAGTTAGTCTGTTTAAATCATACTATAACTGCAAGAAAGGTTAATATGATAAAATATAAGCATTTCACTCTAAAAACTATATTTGATGTACAAATTTAGAGCAAATTAATTAGAGGATTTATACTCTTTTACTAATAGGCTATTAATAAAACTGCAGCTTAAATTTAGAAGCATGTAGTATCTTCCACTTTAAGAAAATAATTAAGAATATTAAAACTAAGTTGCTATTAAAGGGTATAAGTAAGTTGCTTATATTATATTACTATTAACATTATAAAATATAAGATTCTAATGGTATATAATAAGTATGTATATCGTATTGAAAGTATCACTTCTTTAAAATAAAGATAAGACATACTGATAATAGTATTATATGACTAAGCACTTTAAATATTGATAATACTATTTCTAATTTCTAATGATAGCTTACGGCTAATTCCTTAATGAAGGGTATTAAATACTAATACAGTTTTATATCTTCTTAACAAACTTCTATATGATTATAGCAATGATATGCCTATTTATTACTTAATACCAGATTTAGGTATAATCTTCATAGTTCACGCATAAGTTTGTGTGAGTAAAGTAGTCTTTTGAGGATAATATTTGTTTAATTTAAAAATGAAGAAAAACTAGAATTATCATATTTGTATTTATAATAGTTCTTAAACATATGTAATGATATAAGGTTGTATTAGATATAGTAATTATAAAATTAGCTTAATGTGATATGTAAGTATTTAATTATCCTATTATCATACTCCTTTATAGAGATTAAATTTACTCTCATATAATACTAGCTTACATATGTTTTAATAAACATTAAATAATTAGAAGTATATATAAGCAAAAAGCTGCTAATAGATCATATTTATTATAATATAATAGCAGTATAATGTACTTAATTATAGTTCTTATATCCTATGCTAAAATATTTGTAATATGTGAAATGTAAAGTATTTTAAGTGGCTGATAATTATCTCTCTTTCTATAGAACTGTTTTATTATAGTTACATATAAGGCTAAACTTTATTTTTATATAAGTCTTTTTCTTTTAATGCGCTTTCTTTTCTTTAAACAACTTAACGCGCTTCTTTCACATTTTTGGCTATTTACTTTTAGAGATATTCTTTCCAAATACTGCTAGTCATATATAATTAATCTCTTACTATCCTTCTTTCTAAGATTATTGACTTCATAATTCCTATATTATTTCCCTAAATTACTTAACAACCAACAGATTGAATAAATTTATCCTTTTCACAAAAGATACAAATAATATTATAAAAAAATATAAAATATAGAAGTTGTCTGAGGTTAGAAGAACTAGTTATACCATAATAATAATAATTTACATTAATTATCTTTGCGAGATTTAATTAATCCATCGATGAGAAATAGTTAGCATTTACAAACTCAGAACATAAAGCTACAACTTTCACAAAGACCTTTAAGACAGGTGTTATCTAATCGTGAATCCTAATTGCATTTGTGGATAGTTTGATCAGGTTTAGTAATTTTGAATGAGATTGCTATATAGATATGCGAGAATGGATAGTAATAAAAATTGGATAAGTTAAGTTAAAAGCTTTGTTAAAGCCTTAGTAGTCAGCCATCTGACCTATTCTATCAGCTTGTCTATTAGTTTGTCTTGAATTTCTACTAGGCTTAGTTAGGCGGTGTAGCACTTCATTAGTGCACCATTCTTTAATATTCGGAATAGTTTTGGTCTTGCACTTAGCGTTCCTAATTATTTCTCCAAGGATTAAGATTTGAATTAAAGAATTTTTTTCTATAAATTTTTCCGCTTTATGTTGGATATATCCTAAATAGTTTTCTAAAAATATCTTATTTATTCTTTCTTTAAATTTCACTTAGTTAGTAGCAGTATTTTCATTGTTGTTATTTATTGCACACGTAGCATTTTATTCTTCTTTTAGACTATTATTCCTGTAACACTTATTTAATTTAAATTTACTACTTATTTTAAATAAACGTTTACTGTTTATTTTAATTTGAGGCTTCATTTTCTATTTCCATAGGATCTGATTAATTATGTTAAAACGAAAATGGCGTTACCTGAATTTATTATTAAATTTAAAGAATTCTTTGTTCCAGTTTGTTTTCTATTTCTTATGATGATTAATATTGTTTCTCAAGTAAAGACGTTATTAGTTTTTCTAATTTTTCTAATTTTTCTACTTTATCAGTGAGGTATCTATTTTTAAACATAAACTCTTTTAATGACTTAGATAATATTTCTATTTGAGTTTATGTCGGAAGTTTTTTTAATTCTGGATTTCCAAGTGGTTGATGTTCGTCATATCAATCATATTTCTCACTTTCACTCATTGTAATTATTTCGCTTTTTTATTTTTTAGAGAATTTTCCTGTTTAAATGTTTTGTTCAAAGTTCTGTTATTTCTTAGAAGCCATTTTATATATAATAATAAAATAATGTATAACGTGCTCTACCATTATTGGTTTGCTTAGCTTATTATTTAGCTTTAAGAAAAGTTTTACTTTGCCTCATATTTTACCATTCATGCTTGATTTTCTTCTTGTTCTACGAATTCTTCTTCCTTTAATTCCATCATTTTATTGCTGGTCCAGTTCGAATCTATTCCTAGTATTAACTCTTATTGCAGCAATATCATTCTTTGTTCGAGTTCCATTTTTGTTAATTTTTTATTGTCTTTCTGCTTCTTTACTTTATGTGAACCTTTTTTAATTTCCCTCAAATTTAATTCAATTTTTTTTGAAAATATTCTAACTGTTTTTAGCTAATTTTTGTTTCTTCTCTCTAGTTAGTTCCCTGAATAACCATGTGTGCTCATTGGTACCTGCTCTGTAGTATTTTCCTATTATTTTTTGTTTTTTTAGAGTTTTGTCTAAATAACCTCTTCTTCCTGTCTCTAAAATTCCGTATAATGAATCCTTTAATATTTTGTAAATTTACTTTCTTGAACATTCCTTTAGACTCCATATTTATTACTCAAATTTATAGCTTTCTCACAACATATCAACTAGTTCCAGATTTCATAAAAATGCTAACCCTAAACTATCTCCGAACTAGATTGATTAAAGTTAAAATTTGTATAGGTTTCTGACTTTTTTATATTGCTCAAAAAAAATT
Organism: Loxodes magnus; assembly: GCA_946699065.1. Classification (NCBI taxonomy): domain Eukaryota; phylum Ciliophora; class Karyorelictea; order Loxodida; family Loxodidae; genus Loxodes; species Loxodes magnus. The sequence goes on along the minus strand of CAMPDV010000154.1, from coordinate 370,855 downwards.
ATGTGATTTAAGTATTCTTTTCATTACTAACATAATCTGCTATTTCTATTTTCAATGAGGTATTTTTTCTTTTAGAGCTTAGACAGCTCGACTACAATCAGTAAGTAATCTAAATAAATAGCATATTTTCTATTTTTATTATATCTAAGATAATTTGGCGGTTCCTAAATGCAGCTTTTCAATCATTTGTTGCAATAATTGAAGCAGGTGCATATTTTCACTTTTGTTCTAAGGCTTTTACTCAATTATGAAACTTACTTTACTCCATTATTTTACTACTATTTGTTCGCATCAGCTTTCTCGGGTAATGATATCATCACTCAGTTATTAATTTTCCAGTACCTTTCTTGAGTAAATTTCAAAAGTTAAATTTTTATTTTTTGCTAGCCTGCACATTATCCATCTAGAGTGAGATTCTAGTTTAGGAGTAGCTTTCTTCTAAATAATATTATAAATTATCATAGGTTATGTTACAGTTTCACGAATTAGAGCTCATATTCTAGCATTTCATTTTATGCACTAAATGTCCATAATGTGACATTAGAAGATCAATTACTTATGATCAATAATATATCAATTATCTTCCAAACAATAAATTAGAATACTTTGATCTATAAATTCAAACTTTCCATTTATGTTGCTTAAAAGATTAGAATTATTTGAACTGGAAAAAAGATTAATATTAAGAAAGTTCTGAATCTAAGGGAGAAGAAGGGAAAGAACAAGAAAAGTGTGTGAGGAGGAAGAAAATGAGGAAGAGAAAGAAGAGTAAGGGGAAGAATAGAAGGAATAAACTGATGACGAAGATAATATAGCTGAAGAGGCTGAAGATGAAAGTGTGAAAAAGTGAAAAACTTTTAAATAGCATTATAGCACTTTTAATTGAAAGAAGCATTTCCAACAATGAAAAGTAGTTACAATCTCTTTTAATTAAATTTAAAGATTGTTATGATATGAAATATGAATGATCTTAATATTTGTTTTAAATGCATAAGATTGATATTAACTAAGTCCTTTACTTTAATAAATTAAAAATATCACTTTCGGTTTAAAATGTTAATCACCAACTTCTTGCTTATTTCTTTTACATTCTAATTAGATCTACTTGCACTTCCTTGTCTTTAATTAGCAAAACTGTCTGAAGCTTACTTAGTCTTCAAACCTTATGATTATGGTCTAGATGTTTTCCTGGAATTAGTTCGTGTCTTAAAAATATCTCAGTTCTTTTTTATTGGTTGCACATTTTATTTAATGAACTTTGTAAAAATCATTTCTTTTGGAACTTTAGACTTCACCATTTAATAAGTGTCAAAGTCAAGAGTCTCCATTCTTGCTAGTTCTTCATTTTATCTTTTTTCCTCTTGTCGTTATATTTCAAGTTCTGCTGATAAATCAAGTTCTGAAATATCAGCTTCGCCCTTTGATGAAGTTTAAGAAGTATTTATTTTTTTTGAGAAGGTAAATTCCGCTTAATTTACTAATTCTTTATCTTCTTATTGCTTTTTTTCGTTTTCTTCATCTTATTCTATTTTTAAATCTTTCAAAGAATGTTTTCTTCGTTTAGCTCGCCTTTAATCAATTTCTTATAATAATCTTTTCAGAGTTTCGACTGAATGTAAATTTTGAGATTCTCCATTGTTTTATTTCGTAAAAAGTAGTTCATTTTTATCAACAGGCCATCCATTCTCATTATAATACTATTCAAGACTTTTTAATATTTTTTATCCAAGAGAGTTTCCATCGATTCCTTACATTAAAAGTCTCCTTTGATGCTCTGATATTTGCATTTTAAGACTTAACAAAGCATTAGATTGTTGAATAACCTGTGCAGTAAAAAGTAGGGCATTCCTTGCTATTGCTTTTATAAATATCTTCATGAAGACATCAAAATCAGCCTTTGACTCCTATAACTGTTTCTTAAGAATCATTCTTCCCTCAGCTTTATTAGAAAAAAAGTGCTTTTCAACAAGAAAGTCTGCTATTTTGTTAATTTCAACTTAATTATTATCATCAGAGTCTAAATCTTTTCACCAAAACTCGATTAATTCAAGTAGGACCTCGATTCGTACCATAGCGTTATCAATTTCGTATTCCTTCTTTTTATTCATAAGCAAAGCTCCATCATCATACATCTTCTGCCAATCTTTGGTTTTCACGTATTGCCTTGCATAATAATTCAGTCTTGCAAGTCTTACGATTGTCTCTCTGTTAGATTCGAATGCATTCATTCACTACTTCTTTTTAATAATTGCCATCTCTCCAAAAACTATTTCCAAGAACCAAAGGACAAATTACTAGCTTGGAGCCATCCCCAGCAGTAGTAAATAATTGCACATTTCTTTCATATTTAAAGTTCCACTCTAACTTTCATCCATCACATCAAAAATAAATCCTGCAAATTCTTTAAGTTACCCTCCTTCCGTTTGTTGTACTTTATTTGTCTTTTTAATTCACTTCTGTATTTTATACTTTTTTTCTTTCCTTTTAGCATCAGCAATATAGAGATTATACCTCATAATCTAGTACTTTTAGGAAGGAAACTACTTAACTTTAGCTTGCTGTTGCTTATATATTTCTTCAGTTCTATCTAAAGTTTTGGAAAGTCTCATATAGATGTCATAAACTCTTTAATTAAGAATATTATGCTCCTCAAACTTCTTAACCTACTTCATAGCATATAGCAGTGATCATTTCTTCTTTAAAATGAATTCATTCTTCATATCTTCTACCTCTAAGTGATTGGCTAATTATCTCTTAGTCTTTATTGCTTCTTTTTACATTTCATGTATAACATCACATGCTCTCGAAGTAGGTCTAACATTTTATCACTCTTCCCCTACCTAGCGCTTTGTCTAAAAAACCATCTATTTCAGCAAGGAAGGCCTGATAAATCTAGATTTAGGAGTAACACTCTTAGGTCTTTATCTTGGAGGTTTAGGTGCAATTTTAGGAGGGATTTATAGATCTTAGCACTTATTTAAAGTTTCTTCAGTAAGATAGAAAGTGTCAATGCCTTAAGTAAATTAATTAAGAGACCCTAAATTCATTTTTAATCTTAAACAAACAACTAAAAGACCTTAAATTACTTTAACTGTATTAAAATCCTTCTTTATGCTTATCTACTTATTCTTGAATCTACACTTAAATAATATAAGCTTATTGACTTAAATTTCCTTCTTTATTGATACGAATAAATGTTATCACTTTATTTATTTACTCAATCTCTATTCATTATTTTATTAAGCATTTTGACTTTATGTTCTTTAACTGTCTTTCTATTATTCTATATCAGCCTAAATTTACTTTTATTATATAACAATATAATTCTGCTCCCTGAACTATTAGGTGATATTAATATCTCACTTTAAATGTTTTTCTACCAATGTTTATAGAAGCAAAAGAAGTAGAAATTTAAGTAAGTCCTTAAATACAAGCAATTAGAGACTATTTTAATTAGAATTATACTCGATAGCCTTTTTTAAGATAGTTAAATATACCTTTTTTTCCTTTGGTTTAGATTTAAATTAACTGTATAATTTAAATTATGCAATCAGCCTTTATAACATTAATTGCTTATGATACTTACTATTATATGCTCTAAACTTAGTTTCATGTTTATTTAATAATAGATACCTAGTAAAGTAAAATGAGACTTGATTGCTAGATTTGATGACCTTCCTTTATTAAGATTATGTATTATCGAGACTTTTCTAATTGTTATTAATTGATCTTCTCTAATATCTTCTACTCATTAGCTCCTATTTAATTCTCTTGTGACACTTAAGAAATCATATTAGTTAAATCAAAAGAATATCCAGATGATGAAATAGTGAAATAAAGGCTAAAGTATCTACTTAAACTAAGTTGCTCATCGCTGTCTTACTCCCATACTGTTTAACTTATAGATTTGCTAGTAAAGCTTTAACTCTTTTACTTTTATAGCTGCATCTTGCTTTTAAATCGGATCTTATTGCCTACTCTTTAATTATAGCAGATTAAGAGTTTATATGCTTGCAGATGGCAAGTTGTCTGAAATTGTATAGCCCAAAGAACGTTAAGTCAGAAATTAAGTAAAAAGATTTATGTTTGCAAAAGGTATTTTTAATACTCAGCTATCTCTAATTTGAAAGGAAGGAGAGTTAAAGGTGATATCGCGCTAATAATAAGGTATTTCCATTAAGACTTAGATAAAAAGTATAAGTAGGGTGTAGTAACAGAGAGTTACAAGTTAAATATGAAATAGATAATTGATAAATAATATTTACTTCATTAGTTAAAATTTGAAAGTAAGACCTAATAGTAATCAGATAACTAGAAGCAGACTATTAAACTTAACAATTACTCTGAAGTTAAAATAACTGTCTTTGAATATAATTTAAAATATTTGTATAAAAATGATTTGTTGAATAAGTAGCAAAAAATGCCAGTTGAAGCTTTTAAAGTTAGTTTAGTAGTCTAAAAAAAGGGAGAAATTGAAATTTTAGTATTGATTCTTCATATTAGCAAGATTTTTAGATTTATAGCTTTCAATTTGTTGATTAATTAAGAAAAACATATTAATTGGTCGATAAAGTTTAACATTTAGTACTAGTAAAGATTGAGAGATAGAGAATAGTTTTCTCATATCAAGCTGATTTTAAACTCAAGAGAGCTATATTTATAAATTGGAACCAAGTGATAAGGTATCTTGGATATTAAAAATTGAGTTGAAGGAAATAATGATAAGTGATGTGAATTCATTAGGCTTTTCAAAAACGTTCTTTCTGTTTACCAACGGTTTCGTTAGACAAGCTATGATAGAAATAATTCGATTTTCCATAAAAGAAGTTAGAAAAGCTAAAATAACTAGTATATAGGTTAAATTTAGATGGGAAAAAACTATGGCAGAAGATTATTTACTATCTGCAGTTTTACAGCTCAAAAAGCTAATCGAATGGTTAAAGTGATTTCATTTGTAAAACTGTAAGAAAATTAGTTAATTTGGCAAATAACATGATGATTAAAGCTAATAAGTTAAATATATACTTAAGCTAATGTAGCACACAAATGAAGGTAGAATCATATATAATACTATATACTATCTTTTTTTATTTTTCATTGAATCTTTAAATCTTCAATACAAAACGTTCTCTTACAAAGGAAACACATAAACCAAAATTTCGTGGTTATAATTATATCTTTTGAGTGAAAAGTAGAAATGATTATCAAGAATAATCATAAAAAAGTGAAAGCAATTACTACATTTTACATCAGAAGTGTCCAGTATTAATATAATCCAAGAATTTCGTAAAAAGTTTAACGAGAAATAAAAAAATAATTTAAAGTAACTAAGTTTAAGACAAATAGCTGCTTTTTTACATTTTATAATACTTCTTATACAATATAAAGGCTAAAAGCATAAAGGAGTTTTATACTATAGATAATAATATTACTTAGCTTTAGAATTTTAAAATAAGATAATATAAGTATTACATCTAATAAAACACTAATATTTGTTATTTTTACTTAATTACATTATGGATCAAATAATCCTTCGCTTTATTATTTTTATAATATTCAGCACTTTACTTTTTTTCCGTGTTTACTCTCTGTGTGATCAGTATATACTCATTTAGATTGCTATACACTATTTAATCATTGTTCTACTTATTTAGATCGAGCATAGTAAGGAGATATATTATTAATATTAAATTAGATATAAAGCTAAGATACTATTATTACCTTCAACTCAAGCTTATTAAAAAAAATTAGTTTTAAAAGGGAAATTCGTCTCCCTATATTCTTTTTGACTATCACTGTTTAGTAGCATTTTAAGTTAGACTTAGTTTAAGAGTAGAAGAGGCATGATATTTGAATATGGAAAGTAGAGTTAGATTACACTTAAGTTTATAAATGTGTCTATATAAATGCTTTGAATTTACAGTAGTCTCTCGTTTAATTTTATGCTTTAAATGTGTTTTAGAGTGATTTGCGTTTAAACTTGGTTTATAAACTTTTATATGAAAACTTATTATAATCAACTCTTCCAAAATGAGTTAATGTGCTTTTGATTGCGCTGTCTTCGATCTTGATGGTGTCGTTACGGCGACAGCTAAAGTTCACTCAATAGCTTGGAAGAAAATGTTTGATGACTTCATGAAAGAGGAAGATTAAAAGACAGGAAAAGAATTCCTTCCATTTAGACATCATGAAGATTATCTCCCATACGTTGATGGAAAGCCAAGATACAAAGGAGTTCAATCATTCTTAGAATCAAGAGGATACAAACTAGAGTTCGGAGATCCATCTGACACTCCAGATAAGAATACTTGCTGTGGATTAGGCAACAGAAAGGATAGATTCTTCAATGAAATTTTAGCTCGTGATGGAGTAGAAGTATATCAAAGCACAGTAGACTTCATTTAATAAATAAAAGCCTTAGGAGTAAGAGTTGGAGTTGCTTCAAGCTCCAAAAATTGCGAAGGCATTTTGAAAGCAGCTAAGTGCTTAGATCTCTTCGAAGTAAGAGTTGATGGTGTTGTATCAGCTGAATTGGGCCTAAAAGGAAAACCAGAAGCTGATATCTTTACAGTAGCAGCAGATAAAATGTAATGCAGTTATGACAGAACAATTGTTGTCGAAGATGCTACTTCAGGAGTACAAGCAGGACTTAAAGGAAATTTCGGTTTAGTACTTGGACTTGCAAGAGAAAACAATGCTAAAGAACTATATGTAAATGGAGCTGATATTGTTGTAACAGACTTCAGTGAAATCACCTTAGAAAGAATCAACCAATGGTTCACCGTAGACTTACCTAACGACATGTGGACAATCTTATACAAAGATTACGATCCAATTAAAGAAAGAACAAGAGAAGCTCTAACTTCAGTAGGAAACGGTTACTTTGGAACAAGAGGATGCTAAGAAGAATAATATGCTAACAAAGTTAATCAACCTGGTACTTACCAATCAGGAATCTTTAATCGTCTATTCTCAACAGTAGGAGACAGAGAAATTGAGAACGAAGATTTCGTCAACACACCAAACTGGCTTTTTATTAACTTCAAGACTGAAGGAAACGATTGGTTCGACATGAATAAAGCCTAAATTGTTGACTATAAGAGACAACTTCATCTTAGAAATGGTGTCGTTGAAAGACATTTAGTAGTAAGAGACGCAGCAGGAAATGAAACAGAAGTAAACTCAAGACGTTTCGCTTCATTTGCTAATCCCAACACTGCAGCAATCAGATATGCATGGAAACCATTGAATTACAACGCAAAAGTTTAGTTCAAATCAGGATTAGAAGGAAGACTAAAGAATACAGGTGTTGATAGATATAATTCATTGAACTAGTAATAATTAGAACCAGTTGATCAATTTGTCCATAATGATATTGGATTACTAGAAGTAGCAACTGTCCAATCAAGACATAGACTCGTTTAAGGAGAAAAAGTAGTTCTTTATCTTAATGGAAATCAATTAGAATGGGGAAGAGATGTAGCTTACTAATGGGAGATCCACAATGGTGCGATCTTTAGAACTTTCTCTATTGATATCCCACAAGGCTAAGAATTAGTATTAGTTAAGTTCGTTTCTCTCTATAACTCACATGCTACATATGGTGACTTGTTTGAAAAAGTAATTAACAACTTACAAGCTGCTAAATGTTATTGCTTTGATGAAAAAATGTCAGCATAAGCTTGGGAAAAACTTTGGAACAGAACTGATGTTCAAATCGTTGGAGACAGATTGAGCTAAAAATTGCTTCGTCTTCACATCTATCATTTGTTTGTCACTTGGTCTCAACACTGCAAAGATATTGACTTTGCTGTTCCTGCTAGAGGACTTACAGGAGAATCTTACCGTGGACATATCTTTTGGGATGAATTATACTTCCATCCTTTCTATACATATCACGTACCAGAAGCAACTAAAGCTACTTTCTTATACAGGTTTAGAAGATTAGAAGCTGCAAGAACCTTAGCTAAGTAATACGGCTATTAAGGAGCTATGTTCCCATGGCAATCAGGCTCAACAGGTCGTGAAGAAACCCAAATCATTCACTTGAACCCAATGTCTGGAAAATGGGATCCAGATTATTCATGCTTACAACGTCATGTAAACTTAGCCATTCAATTCAATATTTGGACTTACTATGACTAAACACTTGATCACGAATTCTTAGCTAAATATGGAGCTGAAGTTTTCTTAGATATTTCAAGATTCTGGGCAAGCAAATGCGAATGGGATGCTGGAAAGAATAAATACTTCATTAAGAATGTTATGGGACCCGATGAGTATCATGAGCACGGAACTGAAAGTGAAGGTGGTGGCACAAAAAATAACGCCTACACTAATCTCATGAGTTTATGGGCATTCTAGAAATCACTTGAAATATTGAAAATTCTTAACCCAGAAGAACTTAAAGAAGTCAGAAAGAAATTAATTTTAGAAGACTCTGAGATTGAGAAATGGAGAGATGTATTAGACAAAATGGAATTAGAAGTTAGCCCTGAAGGAATTCTAGAACAATTCAAAGGATATTTCACTCTTCCCGAATTAGAGATGTAGAAGTATGTCGCTAAATACGGAGTAAACGTAGCTGCTCGTATGGACAGAGTACTTAAAATGGAAGGACTTTCACCAGATCACTTCAAAGTAGCTAAACAAGCTGATACTCTCATGACATTCTACAACATTCCAGAATAAGAAATTAAGGACATGATGACATAATGTGGATATACCCCACATTCTAAACTTTTACAAGTTAACTACGAGTATTATCTACCTCGTACTTCACATGGTAGCACTTTATCCAGAGTAGTTCATTGTTACTTAGCCACTTTATTTGGAAATGATAAATTAGCATGGGAATTCTTCTAAGAAGCTCTTTAGTCAGATTACACTGATATTCAAGGAGGAACAACTCAAGAAGGTATTCATACTGGCGTAATGGGTGCTACTGTTTTAATTGTACTTAAAGCTTACGCTGGTCTTACTTTTGAAAATGGATAGCCATAAGTAAGATCTTCATTGCCAGCACAATGGAGAGGAATTAACTTCAAGATAACATATAGAAAGTAGAACTACGCTGCTTCAATTACAAGATCAAATGCAGAAATTCACGCTGAATGATGATGAATTTTTGAACTTCTAAACTTTTTTTAATATTAATTTTTACAAAATCAAGAACTCATTTCTTCGCTCCATTCTAAATATACTTCAAAAGCTCTATCTTACAATAAATTTTAAAGGCAAATCCATATAAACTACGAATCATTAAATTAAGTGCTTTTATTATTCATTATCTATCTATTAAAATGTTGCATGATCTGATTTAAATCTTAGTCATTTCAAAATATTTATAACCTTAAGATTTTATTCCTTTTCATTTTTATTTCTTTCATTATAGATTTTAGCAGAAAAGAAGCACTTTTTCTACCTTCAGAAAAATGAAAAATTCTAAACTATTTAGGATGACTATATATAATCAAATGATAGGTAAGACAGGATTGTCTTTTCGTGCTGTAACTACAATATTCACTCTTATCTTTTCCTTATTTTTCAAGTTAGATAAAAATATCAATTATATAAGCACCACTTTACTAAAAAAACTGAGAAGTTGATTTTTAATTTTTGAATCATAATAAGATTTTCTCACTAAATATCAGCAGTAAGACTAAAGAAAAGACTAACTATACTAATAAGCAAATTTGAAAATCAGCCTCTATTCAAACGTATAAATAAACTCTTCTATCTAGCAAATCATAGCTGGTATCCTATAAGTATTGAAGGAAGTTAGGATAATGACAAAAGTTAGTTAATAAGTTAAAGATTTAAGTAAAATAAAACAATAAAAAAGAGTCAATAGTTATAAGTATTTTCTATTTAATAAAAAAGATAATGGGATTTCCTTTACAGTTTTTCGTAGGTCATGTCCATAAATAATTCATTTGTAGTATATGTAGAGATGTTCTTGATGAACCTGCTTACTGTTCTCAATGCGAAAATTACTTTTGCTCTGACTGCATTAAACCCTAGACTCCTTCAAAGATTTGAAATTCAAAATCAACGTCTAGAAATCATATTTCTCCATCCTATAATAAAAAGAATGGAACGAGTAGTTAAAAACAGGTAAAATCAGGGGGTAAATAGTTGTTTGACTTTGAAGTTGTGAAAAGTTAGCAAAGTGAGAGTTTAACCTAGAAGTCCGTAGATTTTTCGCCTTTAAAATTGAAGCAGTAGATTTAATAGCAGCCATAGTAGCAATAGTCTAGCACTTCAAGTTTATCAACTCCAAGCAAGGTAAATTAATCAGCAGGTGCTAAAAAATAAGCTCCTCAAAGCAATCGAGATAGTTTGAGCCATACCCATTCCTCTACAAAACCAGAAGCAGTTAATTTACTTAAAGAAATGATAGGCTAATTAACAGTTAAATGCAGCAACATAGGCTGTAATTAAGTCCTTAAGTTATAGAATTATTCAAGTCATGTATAGGATGAATGTCCTGTTGTTTAAGTTAAGTGCCCAAACGAGCCATGTGACGAATCCTTAATGAGGAAAGATCTAGAAGATCACATTTCTACTTGCTTCTATAAACAAAACCTATGCTAAGCTTGTACTTTAGAGTATCCACAGGGAGAAAAGCATGATTGCATAGCTAACTTAATTTTACAAAACTAAATAATAGAAGAAGAGAATGAAATTCTTTCTATGTAGTAGAAATACTAAAATATATGGATAGAGCTACTTGAGAAGATAATGGATAATATATAGTTTGATAGGATAGAAAGAGAAGACATCTATGATTTCGTAATATTCGATCCTATTAACTCTCATGAGAGTATTTAGTTTTCTAATAACTATAAAATAGCAAAGTGGACTATTATTTTGAAAAACTCTACTTTACTTAACACTCTACTTATGCCTGGAAAAATTTACTCCTTTACATTCAGATTAGACTCTGCAATAGGTTATTTCATTGGAATCAGTACTAAACTTAACAATTATTCAGGACTCTTCACTGACAGTTAATATGGGTGTGCTTTCTCTAATATACATGGGAAACTATTGAAAAATGGAAAGTAAATGAAGAAAAATTATGGGTAAATAGTATCAAGTAATTAGACTATAAAAATGATAATAAACACAGCTATGGGCGAAGTTTCTTATGTTCTAGGTGACAAAAACTATGGAGTTGCTTTCACTAATGTGGACTTCTGTGGAGATTAACAATTTTATCCTGCTGTCTCAGCTATAAGCGATACACATATGTTGGAAATTATTGGAGCTGATGTCATTCATTTGGTTTAACCTAACTAAACAGTATTATTTAATATCTTTATGGTGCTATAAAAGCAAATTCTTAACAATGCTATATATTATATCATTCTATAATTTTATACTTAAATGATCTATCTTATCTAGATAAAGGAAGTCAATACTAGTTATTGCTAACTAATAATACTAGTAATCCTTTAACCTTAAATCTCTAAGCTTATTCCTTTTACTTTCTATTTCTGTTTATTCAAAATTAGTTATTACAGAAATAAATTTCATAGTCAAAGCCAATAAATTAGATATTTTAGAGCACTTTAAACTATTTTGTTTAGATAGCTTTTGATTTTATTACCAATTAAGATTTACATACATGATAAGTTAAAAAATAGATGAAAGCAATAATTTTCACTAAGTGGAAAGAATATCCTTAGTTTCCTTTATTTTTCTTATATTAATAGTCTTATAAAGTAAGTCTAAAGAGCTTATTAAGTTATTTTAATTAATAACTAGAAAATTGTCAAAATTGTTAGCTAAGAAATGCTAATTTCTGGGATTTAATATGCTCAATTTGGCAAAGATGTTTTCAATCTATTTTAACTTCATAAATATAAAGTCAAGTAGTTAACTAAAATATAGTAATAATTCTATAATGATCAACTGAGATAAATCAGCATGCACATTTTATGTAGATCAAATTTAGTGAAGATTACTAGTATAATTCTAAAAGCTTTTTTAAATTAGCTTCATTTCAAGCATTATTTGCCTTTCTTATTTCACTAAGTTTACAATCAAATTTTAACTTAAATACTAAATAATTTAGTTCTTAATATGCATATTTTTAAGAAGCTTAACTTTAGAAATTAAATATAATGGTAATGCCAATCTATTTCAATCTGGATCATTACTCTAGATCTTCTTTCCCTCACTTCCATAACTGATATGTTTGATTATAATTTTACAGTCTAGATTGATAATCTTTATCATCAAGCTAGCTAATAATAGTCATAGTACATATTAAAGAAATGAAGGAAATACTAATCTAAAAATAAATAGTTTTTAACGTCCTTAAATAAAGGATTAACATCTATATTAATTACACTATACTAACTAAGATTGCTATACTGGTTTCTTTAGTTAATAGTAAACAGGGTATAAGATATTTACTCTTAAGTGCTTATTTTAAATATCTTTGAGCTTTAGATCCTGTATAGCTAAGGTTAGGTAGTTGCTTAATAAGAATTAGATAAGTTAAAATTAAACAATTTATTGTTTTTGATTCTGAATCTTAGAATAAAATTAATGTAGACAGATTTACCTATTTTAGCTATAGCGGATACTCATGGACATCTGGATCTTTTTAAAAGAGCTATCGACTAAGCAATTTAAATTTTGGGACATACTAACATGATAGTAGTCACACTTGGAGATCACATTGATAATGGTCCTTAAATACCGTAGTATTTAGATTATTTAACTTAGTTTAAAAGAGACAATTCTAATTATAACCCTATTATAGGAAATCACGAGATTTATACTGTTAATGTAGTAAAAAGAGAAATGTTCAGAGCAAATGAAGGGAGACATTGGTAGTACTGGCAAAAGTGTTTTTCGATGTTTTATACTCCTACTTTCATGTAGTATGGTGCTTTTGATGAAAAATCTTATATACAAAAATTCCCTGAAGCTCATCTAAATTTCATTTAAAACCTTCCTTGGTATTTACAGATTAATAACTTTGTTTTTGTACACTGTGGACTGATTCCTGAGTATAACGAGCCAATAAGTTCTCAATTTGCCTTTTTAGATAAAAAAGATTTATCCAGCTTTGACTGAGATTGATAACCATATCAATTATTAGATTTTACTTTGAAGGATATGTCATACAACACAAATGGACCTATTATTACAGTTTCTGGTCATTGAGATTTTAACGACCACAAAAATTTCGTGAGACCTTATAGACTAACTTTTGAATCAAGCAGCTGTTAAGACCAAAGTTTAAATTGTGCTATTTTAGATAGTCAAGCTAAAGATATGCTTAGTGGCAATCACATATTCTTTAACATTGATCCCTGAATTTTTAATTTTATATATCCTTTTAATAGTTTTTACCTCTTAATTCTTAGAGGTAAAAAGCAGTCTAACACTATATAGAACAGCATCCTTTTAATTATTCTAAAGCATTATATTAAGCCAAAATTAACCAATCAATCTCTCCTTTCTCAATGATACTGAAATAATACCAATTGCTAATAAAAAGATACACCAAGAGTCATATTTAAAAGCTATTACCTAATTAAATTTACTCTTTTATCATCTTCCTTTATAAAATACTAATCAGACAAATCCCATATCCATCAATCCTTATTAATAACTTCAGTTAGTAATGCACTAATGAAATTTAGTATTAAGTATGATAGATAATATTAGCTAAGTATATAGTCTAGTTTATATAGAGTTAATACAGCAAAGGTAATTATAGGCATACGTAGTAGTAATATGACTATTATCAATAGTACTCTATTTATATAATGCATCCAAGATCTCATTGATTGATATAAGTCCTATTACCAAAGTTTCCTTACCTATATTTCTAAGTTTCATTCTATTAGCTCTATCTTTTAATAGCCTCATACAAGTGACAGTAGTATAAACTAATTTGGAAGTCTCTCCTTTTTTAATCTTCTGAGAAGTAACTTTGGTTATGTTAGTTAAATATAATTAAATCTTTATTCTAATAGGATAATTTAAGCAGTTATCTTAAAAGGGCTATTTAATATTCTGAAAGTAGTAAGATAAGTAAATATAGACTTAAAGATTAATTGGATAATATTTAAAGTGCAGTCTTAGGATTTTTCATATATAAAGAGGTTAAATTATGATACTTTTGCATCTGCATACTCCACTCGCCTCGTTTTATGAAGATAAAAACTATAGAAAAGCATAAGAAAAATAAAGTATAAATAGGATAAGACACTAGTACTTCACTTAGCATAGATGAATATTCTAAAGATAAAATCGTGGTATTTTAAATTAAGATGCCAATAGGAGATAAGAGAACATTAGGAGATATCAAAGGAGAAACTAGGATATGTATCTCTCTTTTTAAAAGAGACAAATAGCTATGTAGGTTTATTAAGCTTCCTTTTCACTTCTCAACCTCGTTAGTTTATACACTATTTATCTTCATCAATAAGTAAAATTTAAATATAATTCAAAAGTTTCTCTCAGTAAAGTGATATTACTTTGCTTAGAACTATAAAGCTTTTAGTTAAAAATAACTGAAATTAAGAAGATAAATACATTTAAATTAACTTACTAAGCAGTCTATCTTCATATAAGTACAAACTAATTTCCTTAAGGTTTATAAAAGAAGGCAAATCAAGTCTAAATTTATGTGATTCAATCTCTTATTAAAGAATGATAAACTTCTATAATATGAGGAAAGAAAGCATAATTGAGGGATATAACTAGTGGCTTGTGTTCCTAAATTATGCGTCTAGGTATGTAAAAGTAATAAATATAGCGTTCTTTAATAAAAGGTATTATATTTTTGCTTGCCAAGGATTAAGCTAATAATGATGCTTTTCTATAACTTACTAAAACTTATTAAAGATACGTCTGATGCTTAAAAGTATATTTATAAGATACTTAAGAAATTTAATCAAAGGGGTTAGAGTATTTTGTAGGAATTCATTTATTCAAAACTTAACTTAATCTAGAGGAAAAATGGAACAAGAAGTGATATAAGAAAAAAAGTGGCAAAACTTCCTTGATTCAAAACTAAATCCCCGTAGGTAAAGATATGGATTATTCAGCTATGCTCCTTCATATTTTCCTGATGATGTAAACTTCAAATCGGCTAACAACTCCCCCATAAGAAGAGGCAAAGTGCGCTTCATTAGCAACTTCAAAACAGGGTTGGATTAAAGAACTTTAAAAGGGTTGTTTTCAAAGCCTCAATTTCTCGCAGGTACAGATAGTATAAACACTTAAAATCCAACTTCCTAAGTATAAGGAGCTGCAACTAATACGAACTAGTAATAAAAATGATTAGCTGATAATTAAAAGTTTCTATATAAAAATACCAAATACTTCGAAATATGAGATAAAATGAAAAAAATAGCTCAAAACTAAAAACCTTTTATGCCAAGTGGAAGATTTTAAGAAATAACATGAGAGTGAAAAAATACTGATAACAAGTTATCTTCAGTTAGTAACACACCAAAGAAAGTAAAAAAGCTAGTTATCAAACCTTATAAGAATAAGTCTAATGTATTTGATACTTTCTCTAAAAATGAATGAATTCCCGATCCTTTCCGTGATATCAAGCAAGATTAGATGTTCAGAAATTTAAAAGCTTCAAGATTTCACGTTTTTAAACCAACTGGTCGACCAAATGAATTGTTTAATTAGTTCTCTCCGCTAGCTTTATCTACTGCGAGGAGAAAGGAGCTGAAAAAATCTCATAAATTGCTTAACAAGACTGTTGATTTAGGAAAGCTGCATTAATTCTAGTTTAGGAAGTATAATAGACCCTAAAGTAAATTTGGAAAATACCCAGAATGAATACCACTTTCTATCAATTCTCCAGATTAAGATCTATCCTTTTCAATCCTAAAAGACAAGATAAAGTAAACTAAAACTAAACCATGAAAATCTCCAGGCAAAGGTACATACGAAATGCCGATACGTAGTGTATAACTATCGACGAAGAACTTAAAAAGAGAATTTCCTAAGCAGCTATAGAGGCTAAAATTCGCGGACCATTTTGCAAGCTTAAGCAAAAATTGAATAAAATCAGTCAAATTTATATTAATATATTATAAGGCAACTTTAATCCTTAATATTTGGTTAAAAGATCAAACTCATATCTATATGGCAATAAATAGTTTAATTACTACTTAATAAATCATCTTAGGTAAATATTGCTACGCTTCATTTAATAAAAAAAGCTATAAAATATATTTTAAGAGTGAGAGATATTAATATTAAGCTTGTTTAAGATATATGAAATTATGAGGGTTAGAAGTAAAAATTTCTTTCGGTAATTCAAATTTAAAATTTAAAATAATCCAAACTGTTATTCTTATAAAATGCTGCGAGAAATTTGGAAAAATTCTCTTTAATGAATACTATATCAAAAGAAAGACAGTCCTGTTAAAGAAGAAAAGCAAAAAGATCTATAACTCCCTGAGCTTAATAAGAAAGGATCTTTTCTGAAATAGTTTATGGATTATTCTTTTACTGAAGATTCTGAAGAGTAGGAGAAACTAGATAGATTAGAGATGATCATATTTAGATCTATTGTAAGTGCAGTCTTATTTTTGGTGTTTATTTTGATAATTATCTATTTTGTCTTCAATCTAATTGGAATCTATTTTTACTGTCTTTTTTGAAGCGTTCTTATTGCTCTTGCTCTGTGACCTTCTAAATAAGCTATCATCGATAATATTTAGAACTTTAGAGAGAGTAATCTGGATAATTTAAGGGAGATAAACTAAAGCATCCTAAAAAAGAAATTGAGCTTAGTAGAGTCAGATATTTAATGCTTGGAAAGTAAAAGCAACTCATTGACATAAGAATTAAGAAAAGTGCAAAATTTTGAAGAAATGAATCTTTAAGCAGAAAAGGAATAAAACTAAGATCTATAAGATTAGCCAGTGCCTTAAACTCAATCTCCAAGCTAAAAAAGTCAGATAAATATTCCCAAGTTTTAGTTTCTAAGTTATTCCTTTATAATTCGTTTGCTTCCGTTTAAATCAAACGTATCAATCTGGTGAAATAAATAGAAATTAATAAATTAATTAGCATCTCAATGAACCATAATAAGCTTTGCTTTGGTATATTTCATAATCTCTCGTTTTGGTTTATAAAAATTTATGGCGTTATTTCTAGGTTGACTAATAATAGACTTAGCTATAAGATTCTTTATAGATATCTTCCTAAAAATTATCGGCACTGAGTGAATGCTGGATAGCTAATAAGAAGTTTAAAATTGGATCCATAGAATAATCTCCCTCTGCTTGCTTTTCTTTTTTATTGCTATTTTTTCAACCTTCTTCTTTATAATTCTAGTACTTCTCATTAAAGATTTTTTCAGCTTTTTCTAATTCTGCTAGCAAACCTATGAAATTAAAGTAGACTAAATACTTAACCATACTATAACAGGAACAGGAACTTTAAACTATCTTCAGAGTCTGAGTGGGTTGCCTTTATAAGAATTCGATATTTAGAAAATACTGAACTAATATACTACTTTTGATAAAAACTACACCTGCTAAAGCTCTGCTTATATTAGTAATTACAAATATTTGCTTCCTTCATTCGTTGAAGAAAACATTGACTCATATCTTTGTATTGCTGAATAAAACTTTGCAAGCTATACTTTACTAGAGTCTTTGATGGATTTCATTTAAATGATTTCTAAATACCTTATCACTGTTTCTATTTCGATTGTTTCAATCTTAATAGATCAGATTTTTAATTTATCTGATATCTATTTTCAGTTCATGTTATGCTTTATATGCACCTGAACTATTCTATCCTAGAAGAAAAGCATCCTTACTTCGTTAGTTTGAGTATTGCCGTTTGGAGAATAAATAGGAAGGGAGATAGGGAATGATATAACCAAAGCAATAAGTGGAAGCTTCAAGTCTACTCTCAATATTGGGATTTACCATTTGCTATTTACTTGGATTACATTAGACCTTTGTAAATTCAATCTTCACTACCTTTATAGCTGCTTAGCAGGGTTTACAGCTATGCTTAATGTTGTGAATTCTGCTGTTTTGATACTTCCAGCAGCTTTCTCGTTATACTTTATGGAAGGAAAACTTTGAACTTCCTTAATTCTAGTTATAAGTCACTTCCTACTAGGTTTTTTAGACTCTGTAATTTATGGTATGAATATTAGCCTTTTATCTCCATTTATAACAGCAACCGCAGCATTACTAGGTTTATATACATTTGGACTACAAGGAATAGTGATTGGGCCAGTTTTGGCTTGTCTAGCTTATATCGCTCACAAGTTATTCACTAAATTAGGATTAGAATCAAAAATATATCTAAGGTGATAAGTCCTCAATTAACCAAACTGCTTCTGCTTTAATTAATTCTATAATAGCTCTTTAACACTTCAATCAAAGCTAAACTTCTTAAATTCCAGTTTTATATTCAAAAGCTCTCTTATTGTCTCCAATGTTTATCTATTAAGGCTAATCATTATCTATTTTCATAACCTATTAGCACTCTTTTAGGTAGTTCTCTCTATCTCTTCTTCCTGTATCTAAAATTCTGTTATTTAGTTTTACCTTAAATAACTATAGGTAGATAGCAGCATCTTACTAGTTATTTAATATCTTTTAAGCATAAATAGAACAAAAATCATTAGCCAGCAAAAGCTTAAATATAATCAACCTTAGGTACTCTAGTAAAAATAGACCTAAGAATGTTTCAACCTTAGCTTAAAATGATAGTCTAGATGTCTATTTTAATTGAGATGAAATTTTACGCTAGAATAGCTTTGCTAATTAGCTGTTTATTTATAAATATATTAAGCTGAATATTAATTAGTAGAACTATTTCAAATTCTGAAGGTAGATAATTACTTGAAATCTAGATAAAAATGATCTATAATAGTATTTAGACGCTTAAGAGTAGAAATTAGTCACTACTCTGATTAAAAAAGGTTTTGCAAATTGAAAAAATGAAACAATATAACTATTAACACTAAAAAGGAAATTATATCAGAAACATCTTTCACTAAAAGTGTAAGAGTTGCAAGATTATGACTATATCAAAAGCTTTAAATTCTACTTAAAGTAATATTAATCTATTAGCATAAAAGCATTTCAAAATGGATATTCTGATGTTTATTTAAATGGCTATAGTTGAAGATTTAAATCATCCAAGTTGGTATTTAAAAGTTATTAGTAAAGCGAAAGAGTTTAACCATAGGACTTATTAAAGAGCTTCTAGCATATTTTACTATTATTTACTACTAAAGTAACAAAAGGGAATATTAAAGTTCTTTGAGTTTACTTCTTCTACCTTTTATTAGAATCACTATTCAAATACTTTTGATAAAAGGTAGACTAGCACCTATCTGATAAAATAGATAGGATGTTGATATAATTTTTGAGTCTCTAAAGATGAATAAGTACTAAGAAACAAGAAGCAAGAATAAGGATTGTATTAAAAGCTTTTTACTAGGATAAAAGTAATTAAAGCTAAAGTAATGCTATCAATACTAAAAATCATTATGCTTAAAGAATAAAAGTAAGGGAAGGACAATAATTACTGACAGCTAATTTATAGTGTTTAGTAATAGAAAGAGATCTAAGATTTTGAAAGGCTGGGATATAGCTAAAATCTTGCTATAAATCCTTACAAAGATAAATCTAAATATCTATTATCTGTTTTTATCTTTATGTTAGAGCATTCAAATCTATGCTAAAAAATCTTGGGGGTAAATTGCGCAATCAAATCGAATCTGTCAATTTTCTAATAACGGTAGAAAAATTTATAGCAGCACTCTTAACATAGAATTAAAGCATGAAATAAGAAGATTATTTAAATGACATCAAAATAAACCAACTTTCCACAAAAAGCACTTAGATAAGGTTGAAAATACTAATCAATAACTTAAATAATTATACTTTCTAGTAGCTGAATCTACTATTATACTTAACTAAAATCCTATTTCCAAATATCTTTAGTGAATAAAGTAAAATTTCCTTATTTAAATTAAGTGAAGACAGTTAAATAATTTCATTAGAAAGTTGTCTCTTGATTAGATAAAAAGTGACTGAGGTATGGTAATAGAAATGGGATAGGTAACTGAGTTAGTTTTCAAGTATATCTACTATAGGTTAGTATAGAGAGGTACATTATGATTTGGAGATAATTATATGAGAGTGTATTGATCTAATTTAAAGAGTTCGAACGTTATTTTTTATTATGAGTTAAGAAGATTTTTTAGGCGATTAAAAAATGGAAGAAGAATAAGTATCAAACATAGATTATGAAAGAGGAATAACAGTAAGCAGATTTATACAGACTCCTGATATAAGCTAATACTTCAATGAAATTTTAGAGCTTAGGACTAAATATTAGTAAATGGAGCATTTACAAAAAGTTAACTCTCAGTTTATGGAAAATCTGTCGACTATTGAAATACAGTTAAATGAGACTAACTCTCTCATTGAAACTAAAGATAAAGAAACGAAATCGCTCAAAGAGAAAATGGACAAACTTTAAAAAGAAAACTTTGAATTGAAGTAGAAGCAAAAAAAGCTGTAGGAAGAGGTAGAAAAGCGTTAGAAAGCTATTGGCAAACTTTAGTAGGAAAATTATAAAAAAGTGAACTAAAAGCTTATTCAATAAATTTCTTAGTTCGAAGACTAAAACTAGTAGTTGAAAAGTATTCTTCCTCTACGACAAGAGCTCGAGAACTTAAAAACGAAATATCAAAACCTTTCAAATTTGAAGTAAACCTATGAAACTGTAAGATTCATTTAAGTTGTAGAAATTTAGAGAATCACATCTGAAAGTTATGGAGCTTGAAAAATAATAGAATGTGAGTCAGGAAAATCAGAACTATGAGTAGCTTTATAAGAGTAAATGTTCAGAAATAGAGTAAATAAAAAGTGAAATTCAGACATATAAAGAACAAATAATTCCAAGCCTATAGAGTAATGTACATCAAAATTAAGAAAACAAGCAATAACAATCTTAGGAAATAAATAAACTTAAGCAGGATTTGATTAAAACCTATCAGGTCCTAGATTAAGAGCAAAGGAAATATATGAATCTTAAATCAAGCTATGATTAGCTTATTAGTTCCCAAAAAACTGCTATTCTACTTCCTGAAGAAATGCCAAAAAAAGCATATAAAATTAAATCACAGAAGCGTCCTCCTTGGGGTTCAGCAAGTACAAAAAAACTTCCATTATCAACAAATAACTCAGGAATAAATTCCTCTAGAACGGATCTTTCTTCAGTGTCTAAAAAGTAGGGCAAAGTGATTTACAAAATTATAATGCAACCTTAAAATTAGACTGAAGAAAGAATTATGCATTAGTTCCCTCAAAGTTATGCTGTATCTCCTGAGCCAACTATCGGATTTCCCTCAGATTTGGAAAAGAATAATCCATAAAGCACTTTTGCTAGTAAATAATCAGAATAAAAAATAGTTCCTTCATAATATCTCCCAAGCTTTCTGCGTAATAAAAAGTCCATTGGGAATTTAACAATCACCGAAAATAAGCCAACAAAGTAGAAGCAAACTAAAGATAAAAAATAAATACATACAATACTGAAACTAGATATACAAAAGAAATTCAGTCAAAGCTAAGACTTAAAAGAAAGCAGCTAGTAAAATAAAACTAGCAACACTAGTGAAATGGATACAACTCAAGATAAATTAGCTAACACCTAAGAAGGAGCTAAAAATGAATACTTCTCATAAGAATCTTCCAGTATTTAGGATGAATTTGTGTGAAACTTTCACCTTGATTGAATAATATAATTGTTAATAGATATATTATATACATACCTCAAATCTAATAAGAAATACATCTATTCATTTTAAATACCAAGCCTAATTTAAAAGTTCTAAACCTTAATAGTATTTGAATCAATATTTGACACCATTATAGAACTTTTACTCTTACACAATTAAAGCTTTAAAATATCCTTTACATAGAATTTAGTAGAATAGTCGAATTATTATTACACATCTAATAGATCATTCGCTTGTTTTAAATATAAACTTAATATAATTATTTAGTGCTTGGTCTAGCTTTATTTATATGTACTTGTATTTTTATTACTCATTATTTACTTTTATTATGTACTTAAGATACCAAAAATTAATATAAAGTTTATCATTTAAGATTAGGCGCGCTTTTCTACTTTGCTTTTATTATGTTTAGTTAATCTATCTCTTGAAAAGTTTTGATTAAGACAATGTCATTCGAATTTATCTACCTATACGTATTTTCATTTTCTCAATTTTAAATTATATTTAACTTGATCTAGTCCTCGAAAAAAAGCTTCTAGCTTTCTTTATTAAGCTCTTTCAAAATCTAAATTATAATTAAGAAAAGAATCCTAAGCATAAATAGCTGAACAGCAATATAATATCGTTAATGCTAATTAGGTACATACATATGATTATCAGATACAAATAAGTAATTTAGCATAAATTCTTTCTATTACTTATGGATTGCTTAAAATAGATTTAGTTAAGCTCCTAGCATCTTTAGCTTTCTTTATTATTCCTTTAATATTTTTATATTTCTTCCTAAATTAACTTGCATAAAGAACATTAAGATAGAAAGAGCAATAACTCAAAAGAGGTATGTTTTAAAACTGTCAGATGTTATTATAGCACTAGGAAATGATAATTGATCTTGAGATATTAAGAAGTATAACTAACTATTTGATACTTAAAAAGAGTAAAAAGTAACAAAGAGCATTTTATCTAGTTGCTCGCTCTAGTCTGTAGCTTATGAATTCTCTCCCCAGTTATGTAATTCTAGTAGTAAGTGTGATTATGTAATTTCTAAGCAAGGAATAATGAAATTTTAATTAAAAAGGATAAGATAGTGATTCTAGCTTAGTGCTAGATGCATTATACAATATATTATAAGGAGATACTTGGGTAAATAGAAGTGTTAGCACTATTTTATTTATTAAGCTAAGCATTTATTAAAAATGGCAGGCGCTAGATTAGATTATAGAACTATTATTGGTGTAGAAGGACCTTTGGTAATCTTAGATAATGTTAAGTTCCCAAAATATGCAGAAATTGTTAACGTACATTTAGATGATGGATCTGTTCGTAAGGGATAAGTTTTGGAAATAACAGGAAAGCGTGCCATTGTATAAATTTTTGAAGGTACATCTGGAATTGATAGTTTAAGGACAAGATGTGAATTTACTGGAGAAACACTTAAGATGCCTATTTCTATTGAAATGCTTGGAAGAACTTTTAATGGATCTGGAGTTCCAATTGACAAAGGGCCTCCAGTTTTAGCTGAAGATGTAGTATCAATTATGGGTCAACCAATTAATCCATTCAAAAGAGTTTACCCTAAAGAAATGATTTAGACTGGAATATCTGCTATTGATGTCATGAATTCTATCGCTCGTGGATAGAAAATTCCATTATTTTCAGCAGCAGGTTTGCCCCATAATGATATTGGCGCTTAAATTTGCAGACAGGCAAGTTTAGTGGCTGGTAAGGATATAAAAGATCACTCAGAAGAAAATTTCTGTATTGTTTTTGCTGCTATGGGAGTAAATATGGAGACAGCCAGATTTTTCAGAAGTGATTTCGAAGAAAACGGAGCCATGGAAAGAGTCGCTCTATTTCTTAACTTGGCAAATGATCCCACTATTGAAAGAATTATTACTCCTCGTCTTGCATTGACTACTGCTGAATACCTAGCATATGAGAAAGATTTGCATGTACTTGTTATTATGACAGATATGTCATCTTATGCTGATGCCTTAAGAGAAGTTTCTGCTGCGAGAGAAGAAGTACCAGGACGTCGTGGATATCCTGGTTATATGTATACGGATTTGTCAACAATTTATGAAAGAGCTGGAAAAGTAGAAGGAAAAAATGGTAGCATCACTCAATTTCCCATTTTAACAATGCCTAATGATGATATAACGCATCCCATCCCTGATTTAACAGGATATATTACAGAAGGATAAATATTTGTAGATAGACAGTTGCATATTCGTTCAATCTATCCACCTATCAATGTGTTACCTTCTTTATCTAGATTAATGAAAAGTGCTATTGGTGTTAGTTCTGAGGGTGAAAAAATGACAAGAGAAGATCACCCAGATGTTTCCAATTAAGTAAGCATTAATTTAGTTATATGCAAACTATGCTATCGGTAAAGAAATGTAGGCAATGAAAGCTGTTGTAGGTGAGGAAGCCCTCAGCAGTGATGATTTGCTTTATTTAGAGTTCTTGGAAAGATTTGAGTCAAAATTCTTATCCCAGAACATAGCAGAAAACAGAACAATTGATCAAAGTTTAGACATTGCTTGGAATCTACTAAGAATATTTCCATTCGCCTCACTTAAAAAGGTAACTATTAATTGTAGATTCCCAATGAAGATATGCGTGCAAAATATTATCATAAAGTCAGAGAATGAACAATTGATCTTAACTTTATTAATAAAACTAAAGTTAATTAAATTTCATTTTTCTTTCTTTTTTATCCTCTAACTTTTCTAATTTCAATTTTTCAATCTTAATAATATAAAAAAGATTTATCTATGTCCTTTGATTAGCAAGATTATGTATATTTTAAATGATTAGAATTGTTTAATTAATGCTGTTTGAACTTTTTTTACTTTAAATTAAGTTAAAAAATGATGCTAAGAGGATGGATATATTTTTAATTTAATTCCCCTCTTTTTTAGTTCTTTATACAGGTTTATTTTATATAAGAGTTCTTTGATTAAAGTATCTAGATTACTAAAGCATACCTTTTTCTTTATTTTTTTATCCTTTTAACTTGTTATAAGTTTAATGACTCGCTATTTCCTTTCTGAAAATAGCTTAAATCAATATAATGTCATACCTGTAGCAAGCCAAAGGAAGTCAATGAGCATTTATATTTACGTTTCTAATTTGAAAGTAAATTGCTTATAGAAAGTCAAAAGTTGTTAATTTTTTATCCTTTTCAATGCTAGAAGATTTATTTTATGTTTGCTTCATCTATTGTTAATCTCCAGTTTTAGTATGTATGTTTATGTTCTGTTTTTACTATACGTTGTAAGTTTTTAGAGGAAAATCCTAGCAATTGAAATCTTTTCTTCATATAAGCTATAGTTTCTTGCTTTTATTTCTTTTGCTTCTATTTTGTTCTTATTCTCTTTTTTAATTATTTCCCTTAATTTAGACTTTGCTTTTACTCTTTTTCCAATTGTTCTTTGTTCTAATTTAGGATAACTTTCTAACTTTATTTTAGATTTGGAACTTATTTTCTATTCACTTTTTAAGGGTTATTGGGATAATCTAGCAGACTATGCTTTTTCATTTTTTTTATTATTTGCTAGACAGTTCTTAACTAGTTTAAGCTTTTCTTTAATTTAATTAATTGTGGACAGTTGAGTTTCTATCGTTTTCATTTCGTAATTAGGGAAGATTAGTTTCTAGCCAAGATATTTTTTCTAAAGAGTATGAAGAATTTTTGATATAGCTTGCAGATATCTATTTTCCATTTACTTTATATTATTTTCTAGACATTGGAATTGCTCTATTACTACAATATCATACTCTAATCTTATATCGCTGAGGTTTTAAATTGCGCCATTTGTCTTTACTTACTAAGTTTTGCACTCTACGCCTGAACTTGGATTTTTTCACTCCTAATTACTTGCACAGTCCACAGCCTATATTTTAAGCAAGAGTCTATTTCTAGGTATGAAGAAATAACTAGATTACTATTACTATATTTAACATTATCTACCTAATATGACTAAAGATTACCTATAGTTAAATTAAATGAATGTCTCTATAATTAAAACGCTTTTATTATTTCAATTACTAAACTAGATACTTTTAGTATCTTTATACTGCTTTATCTTGATATTTTCAATTTTCTACAAAAATAAATTCTCAACTGAAAGATTTATTTACTAGAATAGTTGTCACAAGATAAATGCAAACCTTTAGCAACTTTAAATTGAAGGTATTGTATTAATATCATGCTATTGGCTTGTAATTGCTTTATTTGTCGAATACTTATGAAGAAATTTCGAAAATTGGCTTTTAAATCATATTGTTCAAGATTATCCCTACATGATTATTAGAAGACTACTTCATTTTTATCTCTTATTGTACAACTATTGAACTAAACAGCATAAAACTAAGCAAACTTAATAATTACGATAAAAAGTAGCTAGTTAGCTTTTACCATAAAGACTAATTTGCTTGCTATATTGAGTATCTTCTATTGATAGTTTAATAATTGAATAGATTAACTGTTATAACTATGAGATGCATTATATGATAATCAATCTGTGTTATTATATACTTACTTTTACTTCTGCTAATATAGCTATTGCTCACTTTAAGAAAAGCTAACTTTTATGAGGTATTTAAAAGCTTCTTGGCTTTATACCTTAATTATAGCAAGGGCTATCAAATTGATAATTGACTATAAGATAAAATTTGACTTAGGACTTAAATGCTTGGTAGAGAAGAATAAAACTAAATGTCTGGCTAGTAAGATAATCTTTGGATAGCTAGGTTAAGAAAACCTTATCTACTCATATTGATGGACTATTGATTAAAGAAAGTCAAGTAAATCAAACGCTTAAGTAAACCTACTATACGATATAGTCGATTCTAGTTTATTAGATAGTAAGGATAATTATAGAGCTGATGTAAAAGGAAGGAGGTTGATATAGGTATAACAGTAGGTATTTATTTAAGAGTATTTTGGTTTTTAAATATTAATTAAATGGAAATTGAAGCTACCGAACCTTTACCAGAATTCAAAGAGGTAAAACTTTAAGATTTAAAAACAAAGCCAGAGTAAAGAAAACTCCTTGTTCCTGCAAATAGATACTCTGCTCTGAAGACAAATTGGGAATAAATTGTTAAGCCTGTTGTAGAATTTATGAAGCTGCAAATTAGGATGAATACACGCAAAAGAAAAGTGGAAATAAGAACGTGCTAATTCACTGAAGATGCTGGTGCCATTTAGAAAGCTTACGATT
The DNA here is from genome assembly GCA_946699065.1 of Loxodes magnus. Lineage (NCBI taxonomy): Eukaryota > Ciliophora > Karyorelictea > Loxodida > Loxodidae > Loxodes > Loxodes magnus. Next base: position 343,834 of record CAMPDV010000154.1, on the reverse strand, counting down.
TTGTTAGAGCTTTCCTATTGGGATTTTCTTTGGAAGATTCAATTGCCTTTCTGAGAGTCGAGGATTTATATTGCGAATCTTTTCAAATTAAAGACGTAAAAACACTTACTGGAGAGAATTTGTCAAGATGTATAGGAAGAATAGCAGGCACTTAGGGAAAGACAAAAGCAGCAATTGAAAACTCAACTAAAACGAGAATAGTTCTTGCAGATCATACAATACATATAATGGGTAGTTATGGAAATATAAAATAAGCCAGATATGCCATATGTAATTTAATACTCGGATCACCTCCTGGAAAGGTTTATTCGTAGCTAAAGAGCTTATTGAAAAGAATTAAAGCAGTATGATCTGAACATTTTATACACTTAATTAAACTAATTCTAACAAATATAAAATCACCCAGTCATTAATCATTCTTATGTATAATATCTACACTTCATCAACAAGTAACTTCCATAAATTAGATTTCATATTTAAATAAACTTTAATTTATCATATGACACAAGAAAATAACAGATATCAATTGAAAGAAGAAAGTGCAGATAATGTATATGGACATTATCCAATAACTAAGTTTCATTATCAAAAGTTGAATTTTATTCTATTATCTAACTATAATGACTATTTAAATATAAGGTTTCTATCATATCCTAGCACTACACTAAGCTATATATTACATAGATCTATTTAAATCATGTAAACTTTTCAAAGGTTTAATTAAGACTGTTGCATCTAATCATCTCTATTAGTATCAACTTATCACTATAGTTTGAGAGGTTAATTTATTGGAGTCATTGTAAACTCTGCGTTTTTAAAATCAAACTTAGTGTCAATAAAACACTTCGAAGGAGACTATTTACACTAACAGATTTCTTCTATCTATTTATCTAATCTAAAGTAAAAACTAAGATATGAATGTAAATCTCTACAATGAGTAATTTAAGTATTTTCAAGAATTTAGATCACCTAAATAATTGGAGTTATTTTGGAATAGCTACATTAGCTACTTTTAAGGTAGCAACTACAAAATATAATATTTGAAGCTTATAATTTTTCTCTTAAAGTTGGTTAATCCTTGACTATGATATAGATATATGGATATATTAGAAGTACTAAAGTTATATCCTGGTAACATCTTCCAGATTAACGAGTCTATTACTTTTAAGACATAAATCATTTATGGTATACATAACTAGATTAAAAAAAATAACGTTAAGCATTAAAAGAATAAATATGCAGTAAAAAATAACCTTTAATAGCCATGAGATTACACCTAAGAAAAAGAACCAAAAGAAAGAAAAATTCTCAAAAGTTAAGTTCTCTTCACTTTCTAGCGCAGTACTTCCAAATAAAAGGAAGAGATTTAGTAAGCGCACAAAAACTAAAGTATGGCGTTTTGTTGATGATTAGTATACTATTTTGAAATAAAGCCAAAAAGATGATGTGATGGACGAAATGAAGACTCCTATAAACATAGGAAACTTCGTTTTCACATGTAAAAACGAAAAGTGAATCAAGTAGTAGCAAAGTCCTAATATCTAATTTCAAAAAAATGATAGCGAGTATAAGGAAAATATGGAGAAGCTTAATAACCAAATCAAATAATGGATTGAAAAACCTATGATTAACAAAAGTTCGAATCGAAGAATTTAATAAAATAAAGAGATCTTTCAATCATTTCTTCCTAAGGGAGTTAAATATGAAAACTTCATTTAGGAAAATTAAAAGAGCAAGTTTAATATTTTGGATTACTTAATTGAAGATAAAGATGTAAAGAAAGTGAGAAAATAGAATTCTATTAACACAGTTGATAAAAAATCCTTTATGTCACTTAACTAATCACCTGAGTTGAGCAATTTTGAAGTTGAGGACCAATCTTAAACAGTGAGAAAAAATTGATTGCTACCTAATATGGAAAAAAAATTAAAGAGTTCTTATGATGGACTGATTTGACCACTTTAGACGAAATTAAAATACTTTAATAATATTAAAAACTAAATAAACAACAAAATTCCTATTAAAGTAGATCAATTCTTCTCCCTAGAATCTCCCTCAAAATAAAAGAATAAACTACCTATTATTGAGCAAAAATAGTACAAATCTCTTAATGGATCTTAAGAAAAGGAAAACTATGAGAATCTTTCTACAATTCAGTAAATAAAGAGATATAAGCAGTTTGAAGAAGATATGAAAATAAGATAAATGGCAACTTCTACTTTTACAGAATGCGATTTTGATAAGTTGAAGAGATAGTTGAAAACTAATCATAAGTCTAAATAAAAACCTGTCGTTTAGAAGAAGAATTATAAGTTATTAATAGGATTTGAAACTGGATATGATTATAAGAATTTAGACTTGAAAGATATGAGAATTTCATGCAAAGAATATAAGAAAAAACTAGTTGGAAAGAAGCAGAGACCTTCAAAAACCATTTCTAAATTCTCTTTAATGTGATATTGAGAAGAATTAAACTACCTTTGCAAAGAGTAAATCGAATTGTTAAGTTTAATTTCTATTTTTTTCTTTACACATTTCAGTTACTTAATCAAACTTCAGAAACTTTTAAATGCATTTTAAATGATAAGTATAATCACACTAAATTTCTATTATTTAAAGCTATTAGTTTCTAAAGTTTTAAAAATACCAGAATTAAAGTCAAATTTTTAATTTTTAGTTTAATTTGAGACTTTTTAAATATCTGTATTACACATCTTTCTCAATTTCTACTCAAGCTAACAGATAATTCTTTAGTCTAGTTAATTTTTCTCTCCATTAATAAGATAGATTGGCTATTGAATAACTCAATTAACTAAATCTCTTATCCTTATATCATATTTCTGCCTTAGACCTATTTATTAAGCTTTTTTTATTTTATTAAATAAATAAATCAAAATTTATGCTTTTAACTCTTATCGTACATATCTAATATCCTTCAAATAGGAGAAAGTGATACAATATTAGTAATATTTTAGCTATATTTATACCTCTTATTTTGATATCCTTCTATCTTAGTCACTTAGAGCATAAAAGCATAGTTTTTACTTAATTATGGCTTTTATAAGATTTAATGAGAGCTAGAAGAGTAAAAAACTATGCTAATGATATTTCTCTTTATAATAGGATATTTTATGGATTAAAAGGGGAAATTATTCATTTTAACCTTAACTTATAATTTTGAATTTTACTAGAAGGAGAGGCTTAAACTATAATCACATGGTTTTAAATAAAGCATTTCTAGAAAATTAATGATACAAACTATACAGAAGTATAGTTACTTGGTATCATAAAGCTTCACAAATATTAATTTTATCAAGGCTATCCAAGCTTTTTAAATTTAAACTAAATTATAAGATTTTGAAATAATCAAATAAATGCATCTATATTTAAAGCTATGACTATTCTATAATTCTTATATTTAACATATTTCAATCCTGTAAAATCACTTATAGTCTTAACTATTTTACTCCTCCAAATACTTATTTAATAATGAAGATAGTCATACTACTTCACTTTTGCTTCTGTTCTTAAACACTCTAATTAGCTTACCTCCTTAGTTATATTCTGCAGGCATTCTATTATTCTTTAATAGTATTGCTGATATAAACCAAAATCCCTTCTCTCCTTATCCTAGTATCTGAACTACTATTTACTATTTATCCCTGTCAATTAATAACATAAACGCTTGCATAACTAAGAGAGTCAGTATTAAATTTAAATCTAGAATTAAAAGATTTATAAAGGTTATGTCTTAAATAGTAACCAAAATTAAAGGAAGCTAGCTCTAATTAAAATACTAGAGCTTAATTTTCCTATCTGAGAATACAAATAATTATAGTTAACTGTCTTAAAAATTACTTTATTAAGCTATCAAGCATCATTTAATTAGCTTCTATCATATATTATATTTTATATACTAGGGATTGCTTAATTTTAAATTTGAAGGTATATTGATAGAGATAAAGCTACCAGATATTATAATAATATAAGCGTTAGAATGGAAAAGAGTTAGATAAGAGGAGATAAAAAAGGTTAAAACTTATACTTCACTAGACTGATACAGCTGCTTGAAAATAGTGATAATTGAATAAATAAAATTAATGAAATTAAATTCAAAGTGTTTCCTAGGTCTGATGTTTAAAATTATCCTACGAAAAAAAAGTATCTAATTTTTTATTCTTAGTTAAGTATCTTTAGGAGGCTAATCTAAATCCTTTTCTTCGAAACATGGGTACTTCATTTTTTATAAGATTCGAATTTTCTTAACTTCGAGGTTCTTAAGTTTCTAATTTGCTTTTATACTCTTTCTATACTTATTACTTGCTTTGCTTTTTGGACTTTAGAAAGAGCTTCGAAGTAGCTTTATGAATTTTAGAGTATTCAATGTTAGCAATTCTTTAAATATACTCTTTATCCTCTTATTAGATTTATTCCTAGTCCATAAATCAAGCTTTTCTATTAGGCTTCAGAAGACTCTTCATAACCTTTAAATTGATAAGCCTTTAGTCACTTTTTTTATCAATTACAAATTTATCAATAAAGTTATTAACTATATGCATTGTTTAATTAGATATAGAGTCTAGTTCATTAAAAACTGCTATAGGTTAGCAATTGTTTATAGCGTTTTTTGCCTAATTTGTAGTATTTGAATTTTGGAAAAATTCTAATAAAAATTTCTTTTCTTTTGTCTTTTTTTTCTATGATATAAGTCTTTAAGTAGGGAGGCTAAAATTTAATAGTCCTCTCTCTGATAAGTTCATCACTCTATTTTTCATAAAGCCTATAAACTTCTTTTTTTCTATTCAATCGATATTCAAACTACATGCCACTTCCCAAAACTCCTTTACTAGAGGCTTCAATATTTTTTCTTTTTCGCTTTCCAACTCAGACTAGTAATCTTTATTTGCATCCAAATAAAGAAATTTCCAAAAAAGGTAAAAATCTCTGAACATGTAGTAAGACAATATTGGAATACCTGAAAAGATCCATTATATTCTAGACCCTAAAAATTTAACTAGTGACTACTTTTTTTTAAAATGAGCTACGAAAATCAGTTTAAAATACAGGAGAATTAAGAAAATTATACTTTCTACTATGAAAAGTATAAACATCACCAGGGCTAACTGAAGGAAAAGTATCTGAGCTAGTTTTAGATTAATGTTTCTCTATTACTACTCACTTCTTTTCTTCCTTAGTATTGTTATTATAAACGGAACTCTTAAGATATTGAGAGGAGGAGGACCAAAGGTAACGATTCCATATTGATCATCTCATTGCATTTCATAAAACTTATTTATTTTAACTACACTACTCTCAGCATCCGCTTTTTTTCCGAACTACTCGTAAAGAACTGCTAGAATAGCTATAAAAAGATTAAGCAGAACTATAGCGATAATAGCGATGTAAATTACTAAAAGAATAACCCCAAAGAGTTTATCTTAGGTAAATACATCGAAATTTAGATTAGCGACTATAGTTTTAAACAGAGTAATTAAAGTATCAGAAAATGAAATGAAGTCAGTTTCTACATAGCTATGGAAAAGAGAACACATCATTGATCCCCAAGCTACCGTAAAGCAGAGAAAAATGATTATAATTTTTTTGAATTCAATCATTACTAAATAAAACATTCGCAAAAAAGGTCCATAGAAGGAAGATAAACTCAGTACCACCGAAAATCTGAATCAAGAAAGAAGGTTAATCCAGGAAAAAATTAGTGCGATAGCGTAGTCTCTCAATCTTTTATTGTCTATAGTTTCATATAAATTTGTCTCTTTCAACAAAATAAAAATCAAAAGTATTAATTAAGCGTAATCAATTATTCGCCAATAAGTTAGAACATATCTTCTTTTGGCTAATTAACTATGTAGGAGTTCACAAATTTAGTTCAATGTAAAAGTAATAATCATAATATAGGCTAGAATCTAAAACTCGAAAAGAGAATTACTTTAGGTAAGTAATTTGGAACCATCTGTTTAATCTTATATAGTCCAATACATTACACCTTAATAACAAATTACTAGAGCAATGATGCTACAGGATAGAGCTTGGAATCTTAATTTACATGATTAAGGTCATAACTAGAACATAAATATGAAGTTTTTCTTAGGATTCATTTGCTTTTTATAACTCGAATTCAGAAAATTATAAGGACTTGCTAAAAGAGCTGTATAGAAGCAACTCGTTTAAAGGAGATTTTATCACTAATAAGGTCCTTGCCACATTTTTTGAATAACTAGATTAATTACTTCGTCATTCAGCAATTGATATATACGCTAACTTGCAAGCATTTCTAAGGCCTCCCTTTTCTTTATATTTTACTGGCGTAGGTAAAATTAGTAAGTATTCTCGTCCTTACTAATACTCTTGATAACTTATCTTCCTAATAACTCTCACTTTTTTATAACCTAATCGCAGCTATTTTAATGGGCAGGCTAAAACTCCGCTATTTTATGAAGGAGAGTGATAACTTATACTATTGTCAGAAGTGGCTTTTGTGAGAAACTAATTTCATCTGATTTGACTTTCAAAAATCTCAAAAGAGCTTTGCATAATTAACGAATTTAGGACTAGCTTCATTTACTGATAGGCATTAATGATAGCATTTCAATACCACAATGAATTAAGTTGCCAGAAGATAAGTAATGCTCTATGATAATGTTTGCATACTTGCTAAAGTTAAAAGAAACATTATTAGAAAGGTAATATCTGAAATTAATACTTACAAGATTGAATCACTAAACAAGCATAAAATAGAAAATCTCAATTCTTTCTGAAAATTTATTTCCTTAGGGTCAAAATTTTATAGGAGACTGTCTTAGCAAGTTTCGTAGCACAAGCTAAACAGTCCTACTTCGTCTTTGAATTATTAAACTAGCTCTGTACATCTATCTGCCAAATTAAATCTGATCATAGGAACTAAAACGTTAAAAGCACAAGATCAAGGAAATACGAAATTCTCTCTAAAATTAAAATTTACATTGCCTTCTATAAGTCACAATTATTGCACGCTTTTCAAACAATCTCCTTATCAGTTTAGATCAGAATATGCTTTTAATCCATCGATAAAATTACTCTGCATTAACACTTACAAAGGCAGAAAGGGATGGTCTCTAGTCAAATAAAAAATGTTCCTCAAGGTTTCGTCCTTTGTTGTATCGGTCTCTCACAAGCACTATGAATCACTATTTTAAGTTTCAAGAGCACTCCCACTAAGAGTTCTATTTTCCTTAATCAATATTTATATTTGTAATGTTTGATAATCTTTATAGTATTAGCAAACTCATAATATGATAGTCTTTTACTCCATGCTTAAATTTTCTATTTCTTTCTCCGTTTATTCAAGAGCTTCTTTATATTATCTAGATAGAATTAAATCAATTATTAGAAATTTTGACTCTTCATTTAGAAATAATTCAGTAGCTTAATCTTCTGATTTACATCTATTCTTCGTAAACATTAAAGGTGATCCTTCTTTGTCACCATTGATTAAACTTTCTCCATATGCCTAGCTTTCTTCACTTATTTATCCTTCTCCTTTATTATCTTTTTCCAAGGCAGATTTTTATCCACTGGAGCAGAAAACTGTTTCAAGAGGGTTAGTAAAGAGAGTGTCTTCAGTAGTTTATAAATTTAGCTTATTCTAATCTTTTTTGTCTATCTACATTTTTTAAATCTAAATACAATCTTATATTTACTCTTATTAACTACTACCAATGAAGCCCTTTAAGGATTAACTACCTTATTAGATATCTAGCTATTTGAAAGAGAATTAATAAAGAAGAGTTTAAGTTAGAGTGATAGATTGAAGTTGGATTTTAACTGATTTTGCTTGAAAACTTTTTTAGCTATACTGTTAAATCTTAAACGACCAGTGAGTAAAATTAAGGTTAAATAAATTGTTATAAACACTTAAAAATTTAAAAATAAGTAAAAGCTAAGGAGTGATAATTAATAGAACTAAGCAAAGTTAAATCAGCCAGATACTATCATACTCTTAGAGTTTAAGCTTCAATTACACTAAACTAAGAGAGTAAATTGAAGCTCTAATATTATGTATAAAATCAGATCTCTTAAATACCTAAATTACATAATCATTGTAATATAGTAAAGAAGTAAAATAAATATCTTAAATGAAAGCTATAATTTTAAGAAGATATTTCAAAAGCAAATAATCAAAAAATAGTTTTTTATATATAAATTAATATATCTAAAGACTAGTAAACTAGTTAAGAGTTCTACAAGATAATCTATACAAGAAAATTAAACAGCAAATATGAAAATTGAATAGCATGCATTATAGCTTAATGATGCAATATATTAGTGTATAGAAATCTTAATGGTAACATTTAATCAATTTTATAAGTAGGTATTAAGTATAATATCAGACTCTTAGTAGTATTACTAAATACATACGAGCACTAAATTAGTTAATTGGATATACATCTTGAAGCAAACTAAATAAAAAATATAAAGTTAACTGTAACTCATTTAATGTTAAAGCCTTCTTGTAAATTTATAGCTATAGCTGTGACAAGAATCAAGGTAGAAATTATAGAAATTTTGAAATGGAAGATATTTAGTTAAGTATCTTAAAACTAAATGATAATTAATTGGATTAGAGTGATTAAGTTCTATTTAACAGTAGCTAAAGTGAAGTACTAGGAAATATTAGAAAACGAGAAAAATAGAAAAAGAGTAGATTATATAAAAAAAATCTGGAATGGCAAAAATATGAAAATCAGCTACAAAAATTAAACATTAACATATAAAACAAGAAAAAGAAAAAATCAAGTATAGTATTATGAAGAAGAGCTTTATTAGATATGAAGCTAAAAAATTAAGTGAAAAAGAGATTAGAAATCAGTTTTTAAAATTAATCACTAGAATAAAAAGAAATAAAATTGAAAATTTTTTACTAAAAAGATTTATTTACAAGTAGAAATTGGAAAGGAATTTTATTCCGTAATATTTTTTGAGAAATAGAAATTTATAAAAGAAAAAAAATTATAAGATCAGTTTTAAAGATAGAAAAACGATTAAAAAAAAGATATAAAAAGGAGAGAAGTCATATTTTGCTTTGTAAAGAAACTAAATTTAATCAAAAAAAGTAAAAATTTTTGAATTATTATAGAAATATTTTAAACTTATAAAATCAATAAGAAAACAATGATCTAGGAAATTTCAGACTTAAGTTTAATAATTTTCGTAATTAAAAAATTTTCAATAGTATTTATATAAAGTTATTTTAACTTAAAAGGAGATATTTAGTACTATGAATAGCTGAGTGAGATAGTAACTATTAAACGATTTTGAAAAAAATTAAAGTAAAGGGTTAAATTATACTAACAAAACCAACTTAATCCTTTTTAATTATATCAAATATCCAATTTAACTTAGAGCTTAATAAATCACTTTCGTCATTATAGATAGAAATTCTTATTGCTTTATTATGGAAATATTTAGTAAATATTGTATTAAAATATCTTATCATAGTAATATATCTTATATATTAGTATTGCTAGATTGTTTTAGTCTGATTTAGATTGATTGATTTCCCTTCTCTTTTTTCATCATTGATTATTCTCTAGTAATTTCGCTTAAACTAAAAATTGACAGATAAAAGCATGAATTAGTTGTATATTTAGTATTAGATACTAACTATATTCATTTATAAATATCATTATATTGATTTATTTTACTTTGTCTTTGATAAAATTTCAATAAAACATATGACAATGTAGATTTGCAATGACTTATTAAAATTCTACAAAATGACTATCTTAAGTGATTATTTAAAGAATAATTTTTATTTATTCCCTAAAATATTAGATTCCTCCTTGTTTACATCAAGAGTTCATCAATAAATTAGTTTAAATATTTCCCAAAAATCCTTAAGCTATAGTTAACAATCTACTTTTGTTATTTAATTTTATGATTAAGCTAATTTTTTGCCTGATTTTCTAATTTTAGCTTTAAGATGTTAATCACTCATGCATTTATAGAATTATTTTAAAATGTGATTTTCAGTTAGAATTACATTCTTGAAAATGTATGAAATAACTTAAATTATGAAAATATTTAAACTAAAAGTATTTTTATTATCAACTTAGGACTTAAATAATTTCTAATTTTTATATTTTTTACCTGTTCCAGTTGCTTATTCTCACTATAATTAAATTTCTTGTATATTTTTCTATATGGACGGTTACAATTTTTTCTCCATCATATTGACTTTCTCTATTAATTAAATTTTGTAAACTCGTTTGTTCTTTTACAATCAGAGAGTTCTAATATACAATCCTCTTTCCTATTAAATCTTTTGATTCTAAAATATCACTTTATAACATGCAAAATAGAAATGAGATATCAGCATTTGCTTAACTTTTATTTATTTTTTTGCTTTAGAAGAATGAATTTTTCATATTTTTCCAATCTTTTTTTTAATTTCCATAATTTCTATTTAATTATTAACTTAAGTAGTCACAACATAAATCTTAGTTACTTCAGTTATTATTTAAACTTCCTCTATTAAATTGATTAGAATAAACCCTTCAGTTTTTTTCTGTTAACACTCTATTTTTTGAAGCAGTTTACCCAGTTATAATATTCCAAAATCCAGCCTTTCAATCTAAGTAATAATCTCTCTTATTTTCTTTTAAAGGTATATTTACTCACCCATTAAGAAAGTGGATAATTAAAAGAATCTATCTTATAAATTCTAAATTCCAATACTTTGTTTTAAATATATTGATGTTTTTTTATATATAATCTCTATTCAAACTAGTTACTTAGAAACTTATTTTATTTCATTTTTTTAAATAATGAAAACTTTAAAGAAATCCTTTTTATTGATTAAATGTAAGAAAAGCAATAATTAATAGCAGAAGCTTTAAAAAAATAGTAATATTTTATTAATAATTCAAAAGGGTCTATAAAGAAATAAGGTTTTCTTATTAAGATTCTTTTATTTAAAACACAAACAAGTTGTATTTAATAAATGTATATTAAAAATAAAAATGGTAGGGTTCAAGAAAGGCTTTTATACCACCTCCTAAAAATTGAGAGAAAGTAGGAACCCTCATCTTTAACTCACACATATTCTTCCTAGAAATAATCTTCTTCTCAAAACCTTCAAGAATAATAGACTCAACTAGGAACTTCCAGACCAACCTAAAAGATGGGACAAAAGCGCCAAAAGGCTACCCCGATGACACCAACTGAAGAGGAAGAACCTAGAAAGGTGCTAGAGACGCAAGAAGCAGCAGCCGTGCGAGAGTTTGCGATGCCATAGTTCCAGGAAGAGCAGGCATAAATTTTAGTCGCATTCGCTGACCTGAAGGAGGAAGTAAAGAGGCTACGATTAGAGAATAGAGCTCTAAAAAATCTTGTTACTGAGCTCAAGGAATGGAAAGAAAGCTTCTGGGAAGTCTACGATAGAGAGCAAAACACTTTCTTCAGGGAAATGGGATTGCTGCAGCAGAGAACAACTGTGCTTGAAGAGAACAGCAAGTAGCAACAGTAGTAGGAATTCAAAGTTAGGACAATTCAAGATCCAATGGACATAGAAGGAGCTACTACGTTACCGAAGAGTCCAGACAAGAAATTAATTAGGAATAAACCAAGATGCTTTGTATGCAAACAAACTGGACATAAATATAGACAATGTTAGAAATTGAAATTAATTAAATAATAGTACTAGAATAGAAAATAATAAGAAGAATAATAGTACTAATATTAGGATAAGATTAGACGAGAATTCTGTAACTAATTTTATCCGTCAGGAGGTCAAATCTACAAACCGAAGTGGTACATAATCCAAGGCGACTGAAGAAAGAGTTCTGAAGGGAACTGGTTCCAGCCAGGTTATCAAACTGGTCCTGTGAACACGAGGTTGAAAGTCCTCCAAGTTCACTAAACTCCAATTTAAACTTTTTAATTTAATTTAGTAATAATAATAAATACATATTAAAGTTATTATAATAAATATATAAATTCTTCGTTATAAAACTGTTGATATAATAGTTTATCCTTTTAATTAAAAGTAAAAGATATAAATAATTAAAATTGTAAAAGCTTGTACACTGTACTATTAGTTTTATATCTGTCTCGTTTTAAGACAAAAATAGAATTTTAAAATAAATGTTTTAGAAGTAAGATATTTATAAGTATACTTAATAAACAAATAATTTAATTGCTTATTTGTATTGAAATTAAGTATGGAAAATTATTAAGCGAAGTTCTTTTAATTGAGTAGTAATTGAAGTAAGTTATAAAAATGAAAATGGAAAAGAAAAGAAAAGCAATTTACTAAAATTATTTTTTTAAGAAAACTCCTAAGAGCAAGAAACCACATCCTAGGGAAAATATCTCTTCTTCATTTTAAGTATGAAATTCTACCCAATTTATGTTACTAAAAACTTATAAATAAGATCAGCTATGACCAAAGTAAAGGTATTTCTTTATATGATTTTAGACTTAGTCTTCACAGGTCACACATCAGCTATTTTATCGGTAGCCATATCAAGGGAACTGAATTGAATTGTATCTAGTTCGAAAATACCTGAAAATTCAATAAAGATCTGGAATTTCCAGACAGGCAATCTCCTAAGAACTTTAACAGGACATACTTATGATGTTAGATCAGTAGTAATCTCCCCAGACTCTAACTATATTATATCAGCATCTACTGATGAAACCATAAAGATCTGAAATTTCCACAATGATGCTCTCTAAAGAACTTTAACAGATCATTCTTGATTTGTTAACTCTGTAGTAATCTCTTCTGACTCTAGCTATATCATATCGGCATCTTCTGATAAAACCATAAAGATCTGGGATTTCCAGACTGGTTTGGTTGTGCGAACTCTAACTGGGCATTCAATATATGTTTAATCAGTAATAGTGTCTAAGGATAATAGATATATAATATCGGGTTCTTATGACAAGACTATTAAGATATGGGACTTCTCAACTGGTTAGTGTATTCGTACTCTTTAAGGTCATACAAGTGTTGTATCAAGTTGCCAGTTAAGTGTTGATTCAAGTGTTATCTTTTCTGGTTCTTATGACATAACGATCAAGATTTGGAATTTTGATACGGGTGAGTGTATATAGATTTTATAAGGGCATAGATGAGCAATATATTTTATACCATTGAGTATTGATAATAAATGGTTGGTATCGGTAGGAAACGACAATATTGTGCGAAAGTGGAGGATATCGAGATGAGTAACTTATTATTTGAACTTAATTTAATTTTTATTTATGGATATCAATTAGACAAAGTCATTTAAAGGAATTTTCAAGGTGAGTTAAGTATTCTGTGATTTATGAAGTCTTTGCTTTATTTATATATTTTTTTAGTAATTAAAAATTTTTATATTCTTAACTTATAAAAAGGTAAAGTAATTAATATAGGTTATTAAAAATTTGGGAAAATGTTCATTAAATTTAAAAAATGGTTATGTTAAATATATTTTTTATGTATTTAAAGATATCTAGGTAAAATTACTTAAGTTTATTTTATTCTATAAAAAATTTAGATTGATTTTTTTAAGTATCGTAGAAATTTCAAGTTAACTAAAAGTTTTAAATTCTGTATATTTTTTCTTCTAAGTTGCTAGAATTTATTTATACTGTCAAAGTCAATTTATAATCTTGATTATTAATTAATAAGGTTTATTAAGTGTTTCATTTTACTTTGGTTATTTTATTATTAATTTTTTCTCTAATGAATTCGTCTACTGGATATAGTTTACTTGCTATTCCATTTATGTTGAAATGTCTAATCTTAATTTGATTGACGTTTCATTTTACTTTGATTTTTTATATTTAATTATTATTTACTAGTTTTTAATTTTAATTTTAATTTTAATCGTTATACTAATTATTTATTATTTATTATTTATTATAAATAATAAATTTTAATTTTTAAGTTTAGTATGTTTTGTTTCCGATTAGAAAAAAAATTTTCTGATAGTAAGTTTTTTATTTACTTTTTAATTTTAGAGCATAAAATTCATAAAATAAACAAATTTTTTTTTAGCTCAGTGTTTTGCACAAGCGAAGATTTTCGGAATGGAATAAATTTATTGATTTTAGGATAAATAATTTGATAATTTAAATTTTTTGAAATGATAAAAAGCAAAAGTTATTGTTTATGTTTTTGATAAAAATTAATTTTTTTGACTTGGAATTATAAATTTTTTAATTTGAATTTCTTTTCGAGTAATTAAAAAACTTTTGATAAAAATTTTAAATTTTAGAAGAATTTACTTAATTGAAAAGGATCTTAAATAAAAAAGGAGAGAAAAGAAAGTAAAGAATGAAATTGAAAAAAAATTATTCTTTATTTTTAGCTCTAAGTCTTACACTACAGAAGATTTTAGGGATGGTTAAATTAAAATAAAAGGGATAGAGTTTTGAAAGAAATGAAAATTTTTAGCAATGGTTTTTAAATTAAGATATCAAAGATAAAATTTGTGAACTTCTTAACACATTTCTAAATAAGTTTGAAGAGAATCCACATATATTGATGGGAGATTTCACATCTTTTTATAAAGTTTTGTAAACAATCTTGAAAATAATTATGATAATACATAAAGATTATAAGAATTTTTCTTACAAAATGATCTTGAAATAATGAATGAGAGTAAAGTTAATACATGCATACAAAAGAAACTGGATAATTGTATTGTAATGCATATATCATTATAAGCAACATTTTAATATTAATTAATTTTGCAAAGTTCACTGCTCATAATAATAGTTTTCTTCTGATCATATTCCAATCACTACTGATTTTATTAATAATCTATAATCTATTGGGGACAGATAACTGAAAGGAAATATAAAATAAATAAGTTATAAGATGAAATAGATGGCAAAAATGTTAAAAATCTTTCCAGCAAACTTATCTAGAATTATTTTAGAAAGATTAAGATAATGTTGAAGATTAATATAAATTATCGAAAGTGACATCTAAGACAATACTGATTAAACATTAAGACCGTTTATTCCAGACTTAAATAAAAGCAAGTCTCCTCGAGATCTTACTAAGAAATATATAGAGACTAAAAGAGCTATTTCAGTATACAATGAAGCTCACATTAAATTTGGAAGAATAAAGTAATAAGTAAATAATCTTCATGAGACAGTGAAACTACTTTGGAAAGACTTAAATTATAACCGTGAAAATTTAGAAAAAATAAAGCAAAAAAGAAATTTTTACTTCTAAAGGAAGATGCTAAGGAAATTCTCAATATTAAAAAAGAAATTTACTTTAATTAAGAAATCAAAAATAAATTAATTGATTCATGGAAAAATCTCGTTTTTATCAAGCATTCTAATCTAAATAAATAAAAGATGAATCTTAGTAATTAAAAATAGATAAAATATAAGATAGTATTCAAGAAATTAAGATTATCAAATCTCTTATTTATAAGGATTTTATCTTTTTACCATACAATAAATTTAAGGAATAATAAAAGAAATTATGAATGGAAAAGAGTTGGCCAGGCGGAATAAAAGAAGAACTTCTGAAGCATAGTGGATAATAATTGCTAATAATTTTTCTCTCTTTTCTAGCTAAAATTTTAATTCTTAGAAGTTTCTATTAGGAATTAAATACATCGGTCACAATACCAATATTAATAAAAAGGAATTAAGATGATTGGGAAAACTTACTACGTATTTCTCTTATTAATACTATTCTAAAATCATATTATAAAGCTTTAAAAAAGACTTTACTATCTGATTTATTAGATAAATTTTTTTCGTCCTTCATAAATAAGCTTTATGAAAAAAGGATAAAAAACTTAATGGATTTGAATAACATAAAGAAATAATTGATAACTCTCGGAAATGTGAAAAAGAGAAATCTAAATTGATTACATCATTGATGATGTCGAGAAATCTTTGACTCAATAGAAAGAAGACTTTTGATTGATCAACTAAAGAAAGTTAAAATACCACTTGGAATAATAATAGAATTAGAATCGTTTTAAAAAAATCACAATTCTTTATTTATTATATAAGGAAAGAACACATAAAACATTTATAATATATCAATGGAGTTATGTAAGGAAGTTAGTATGGACCAATTTCAGCCTTGTTGCCTTATTACATAGTAATTAGATATTTGGAAAGTAAAAACACAAATTCAGATCAAAATGCTAGTGTTCGAGTATTAGCTTCGCTTGCAAAGGATTCAAAGTAGATGTAGGAGTTAATAAATGAAAAAAGTAAGATTTTTGCATAAATTCACTTAAAGACTAATGCTACCAAATCAAAATTCATCTACATTTTAAAAAAACATTAGAAATTATAAAACTTAAGCATATGGTGAGAAAACTAACCCAATATTAAAAAAAGTATCAAGCATGAGAATAATTTTAAAAAAGTATTTTAAGCAAAATTCAACTTTTAAGAAATCATTTTCTATAAATTAAAACTGGCAAATATGAAAATAATCTATGGCGAAAAATATTTAAAAATTCTACTATAAAATAAATTAAGAAAGCATAGAATTTCGAAGATCGGCAATATATTCTTATTTTATAAATAATTAAAAAAGAATTTAAACTCAATAATGAAGTAAAAAATTTAAAAAGACTGATAAATATCAAATGGTGATTTTAAAGATAAATATAACCTTGAAATCTTCAAAAAATTATATATGAAATTACAAAAAATTCTGTTTCTATAAAACAGAAAATATAGAATATAAAATATAAAAAATAATAACTTAAAAAAATAAACAAAATAAACAAAAAATTAATTAAGAAATGAACGGTTCATTCAAAAAAAGAGAAAAAATAACATTTAAAGATGAAAGAAAATAAAATAAAAAAAGATAAAATTACATTGTAATTGCGAAAGAAAAGTTTGAGCAAATTAGCGTTATTAACATTAAAAATCAAAATATGAATTTCGTAAAAACACAGGATCTATGAAAAAAACTGCAGTAAATATGACAAAAGACGAAAAAAATATTTTATTAAGAAAAAAACCGAAAAATTGAATAAAATAAAAAATAACCTGACAAAAAGATTAAAACTAAAAAAAGAGAAAAAAATCTAAAAAAAGCACATAAAAATAATATAAATTTGATTTATAAAAATTAATTATTATTATAAAAAAAAGGCATAAAAACACCAAAAAACAAAATAAATAAAAAAATGAAAAAGTCAAGGAAAAAAAACTTTAAAAAGTATTCTTAAATGTTAATAAAGAAAAAAATCAAATCAAATAATCTCAAAGTGAAAATATAAGAATTCTATAAAGTAAAGTGAAGATGAAGAAAAGCTAAAAAATTGGAAAATACGTTTTATGAAAAGATTAAAAGATAAGAGTTATTAAAAAAAATAAGTTAAAATAATAAATCACGAGGTTCAACGAAAAGTAAAGTGAGAAAAAAGAAATAAATAAGTTGGAACTTTATTAAATTCAAGTCTAAGCAACTTAGAGTTAAAAAAATAAGTAAGCAAATGATCGATTGGAAATGAATGCAACATAAAGTGAAGAAGAAAAGTAAGAAAAGAAGTTAGACACTACTTAATTTATTAACATTAAACTTAGAGGATTATCTTTGCTTTTTTGAAAATTAATAGCCTAATTTTTTTTTAGCTAATAAGTCAAGTTAAGAATATTCAAAATTTTATGAACTTCAAACTGCAATTGACTTTTTTAGCCCCATTTCTAGCATCTATAACAATGGATTTTTTTCAAAATTAAACGTTTGACATTCTCTGAGATATTTTGAAATTTTCTCACAAAGCCTCTAAATTTCTCTAGAAGCTAAATATAAGAATCTAAATGTCTCTACAACTCTTCTTCTTGCTATGCATACTGTCACTGAGGTATCCATTCACCTTGATAATGATTTTTATTTTCGATCTTGTATATTTTTCCAAATTTGTTGCAATATAATCTTTCTCTTTTAATTTTTTGTTGTTGTTGTATCTTCATTCTATTTTCAAACTTATTCTAATAGCTTCAGTGATCTTTTTTAAAGATTTAAAATTTATAGAATATTTTCCATATATGCGTTCGAGAGTTGCAATAATAGCATCTATTTGATTCTCACTTATGTTTAAATTTTTAGCTCTTTTCTTCTTCGATTATCATTGGGTCATTTCCTTATTCTTATAGTCCATTTAACGCTGCATTTTTTGATGATTTTTTTCTATTCCTTCTATTTTTTTAATCAGTTCTTTCTGATACTATTGTTAGTGCTATGATTAATTTTTCTGGTCTTGTGAAATGTTTCAAAATTCATTAAGATCTCTTTCTTAGGTCATGAATCTCGATTCTATTTTCTTTGCCTGTTCAAGTTTTTTCCATTAACTTTTTATTGGCTTTATCAACTTTTGGACCTCTTTCTGGAGGTCAGCACCACTTTAATCAGCTAATCGTGGCTTATTTAATATTACTCGAAACTTACGAGCGCATTATATTTTTAGCCTATTACCTAAGCTTTTCTTCAGAGGTGGGAGATTCATCCTGATGGGTAACTTTTTTGGTTCCCTTTTCCTTGTCCTTGCCTTTCTAGGATGTGGCTAACTCCTGTCTTTTAGGAGCAGCGAAGAATCCTGTTTTGAATAATGACATCTTTTTTCTATGATTTTATATATTATATAGAAATTATATATCTAAAGTTTGTAATAGAAAGCATTTAAAATTATTATTAATAAACTTTCTCCATTTCACATTTTCTTAATTTATGCTATTTTTATAAATTTCCTATACTTAAATTTCTTTTTTAAGACTTAAATCATTTCTTTATAATGAAATCTTAACATGGAATAATTAAACACTATTGCTATTGATAAAATTTCCTTAACTAATAAAATAAAATGCTATTGCCAATTTAATATTAAAGACTTTATTTAAATTATCTTCCATTTTCAGATTAATTTAGTCAATTCACTATCATTTCCTGCTTAAGATACTATTATTAGTTTTTTATCTATATTTCTTATATTCCAGACGTAATAGAAAAATATGCTTGTTAGTTCTTTTGTACATTAATGCATAGATAAGAACGGAGAACTCTAGAAATATTTTTCTAATTTGATTGTATTTTGATAAGTACTTTTAATAAAGATGAGTAGGATCTAAATTCCAGAAATCACAAATATTAAGTACTTCTAGTCTTTTATTGAAATAATCTTTTACTTAGTATCCTTCATTTAGCTTTGCTTGAATTAGATACTAGTATTTTCCTATTTTATAGATATAAGCTACTTCTCAATTAGTTGAGTTGTTTATAATTGAAATAATGCAGCTATAATGCTATAGTACTTAAATGATTTACTTCATTTAGAATATTCTATTTTCACTAAAGACTGTAAAGTAAAAAAGATTTAGAGATATTTCTTTCACTTGCAGTTCTATCTTTCTCTATTTTTTATTCTTTTTTAGATTACAGATTTGCAAATAACTAGAAAGAGTATATTAATAGAATGTATTCCTAATTATACAAAATTACTTAATCATTAACAACAGTACTAAAAGAAGCTTCTTTAACAAACTAAAATCAATTAAATAGAAGAGAGTTATTACTTAAATTTAGGTTATCCTAAGTATCTTAAGATATTAGAATTTTCAGCTTAAATAATACAATTTTATTAGGAAATAATGAAGAAGTAAAGTTATTAGGAACTAAGAAGTCTTATTCTGCAAGTGAAGCATTAGAAAAATCTTTGAAAATGTAACTTTAAACTAGTAAAAACTAATAGAGGTAATAGTATCAAGTAAGTATCAGAAATATTTAGCATCAAATTTCTTTATACAAATAATTCCTTTTAAAAAATATAAAAAAAGATAAATTAAGTTTATAGTCATAGAAGAGGGTCTTGAAAACCATTAAATCTTGAATATGTTCTTTCCTAAACTAAAGGATTGTTTAGTACTTCGTTAATCTGCCATCCTTTTTTTAAACCCTAGTTTATTAAGCGTAATCCAATCCCTTGAAAAAAAATTTTAGATTAGTTGCAACTCGAATTGTAGAATTTCTTCCTATAGATTAGTCTAGTTTTTGTTGGTCAGATTTTAAATGGATTGTTCACAGAGGCCTATTTATTTTTGATATAAAATTTTTGACTTTTTAGCATCTTTTATAAAGATGTTGCTTTTAACATATGCAGCATCTAATTTTTCTTCTTATTTAGTATTACACGACGTTTTTTTCTACGTCCATTGGTGCACTTCCTTATTATCCATAGATTCTTTAAATAATTTCATACTATAACGTCTGTTTTTCCTACATTTCTTTTGTTTAATATTAGAATTAAGAAAATTAAAGATAAAAAATTTGAGGAATTTGATTAAACTATTAATCAATCTCGCTTAGCTTTTTGACCATTTGAGCTTAAATCTTTTTTATAGCCTCATCTATAGATGAAAATTAAAGGTTTATTTCTTCATATATTTTATCTAGTATTTATTATAATTTTTTAATTTTAATTTCATTATTTTAAACCTTATTAAAGATTTGCTATTCTTTAATGCACTGATTGTACAAAAGACTCTTAAGATTAATGTTATTTGTATTGCTAAGTTTTTTGTTTGGTCTGACTATGTTATTATTCATATTTTTAAGATATTCTTTAAGAGAGGTTTGCTGTTTCTTAGAAGTCATTTTTTATAATAATGATTTATTATAATGGTTTCAAAAATCGCTAGGTTAATCACTTAAAGTTTATATCTGTTAGTTTTGCATCTTTTTCTTTTTTCTAAATTATTTGTTCTTGTAGTAGGTTATAAAAATTTCTTGTTAATCTCCGTCTTAATTATTACCGTTCTCTAGACCGGTTAATCTCTAGATATGAAATGTTCATGGTCTTTTTTCGTTTTTCTCTGTTTATAATAATTTTATGATTTAAAATTTCTTTCTTCTATATAATTTACCTTATATCACACAGTAATTAGACATAGCAGATTAATTTTTTTTGCTTTTTCTATTTCTCTTGAAAAATTTGCAGATTACTCCACATCCTATTTATTGCAAAATTCAGCTCTTAAATCTTTTTTCGTTCTCTACTGTAGTCTGTAGATCAGGTTTAATGTCCATAAAATCATAAGAGCCATTTAAAGTTAAGGTTATTGACTTATTTTTCTTAGAATTTTGACATACTAGTGACCAAACAAGAGATTTTAGTGCTAAAACCTTTAATTTAATCCACTAAATCTTTATTTTCTAGCTGTATTTTTTAATTTCCTGATTGCATCTATGAAGCTCGTTTTATATTTTAAAAAGGATTAGGACTGAAAATTAGAATCACAGCTTAATTTTAAGTTTTCATTTTAATTTATTTATAAGATAATTTATTAATGTGGCATCGCTTTAATTGGTTTGCCACACATTAGTTTATAAAAAGTTCAAAAAAACTAATAGGATAAAATAAAGAAATCCCTAGATGTCTGTCGTTTAGATGATAAATTAATGTAAAGAGAATAAAGAAAATAGAATAATATTATCAATAAAGATATAGATGATGATCAATTTATATTAGTTTCTTATATTTACCTCTTATATGTATGCCTTTTATTAACTTTGGTATAGGAGTTTAAAATTTAGATAGTAGTAAAAGAAATGCTTAAAGTTACTTAGCTTCAAAACTATTTCGATTATTTCTGAAAATTATTTAAACCAAATTATAATCTAAGTAGCTGCAACTTTAGACCATTTTATCTAAAATTAACTTAAATGCTTTAAAGTTATTTATTAAGATGCAAAACTAAAGACATTAAAATAAAAATTTCAATTTTGAAAATGAAATAGTCTGTTCGCCTCTTAAATAACTAACTTAGAAACTTAAAAAGAAAAATGGCGAGAAAAGGAATAGAAACAAGGGAAGTCGAGTTCTTTATCAGAAGGTAAAATTATGATAAGATCTGTAGAAATTAAAGAGCATAAAAATGAAATTAACCAAATCTCACAAATAAACAGGGCTAAATGTAAAAATTTTTTATCAAAAAGTATGAAAAAATCATTTTTCATTTAAGGGGAGAAATCAGAGATATAATGAACAATAATGAAGACTTAAATAATGAATTATTAATACAATGTCGCCAGCTAATCTAAAATAACTTAGAAACAGAATAGTAACTAGTAATCATAATTGATAATTAGTCAATAATAAAGCATGGTTAAAGAAAAATAATAAATTAAATTAATTGATTGATTATGAAATAAAAAAGAAGAAAAAACTGACATAAATTTACAAAAGAGAATAGATAAATTAAAAATAAATTCAGGAAAAAATTGTGGAAAATAGACCATAAAGAACATGAAGAATGTTAAACTAATTTTGAATAATTTAAGTTGGAATATACAAATAGAAAATATATACAATAAGTGTTGAAAATTACTAGTATAGTATTCCAGATAAAAAAGGTAGTGATATTCATCCATATAAACAAATTGGCAGAAAGTATCTAGTTAAAAGCTCAGAGAAAGCAAAAATTTAAATATTTTGGATTATTGTTATTATTAAACTAAAAAATTATTAAAAGGAAAAAGTTCTTCAAATAATGAGCCAAATAAATGTTATTTCCTTTGAATATTAGGATATTTAATTAATAGTAATTGCTTATAAATAATTAGACTTAAAAATATTTTAAATTCTTTATCCTTTATCTTTCTTTTACTATTTTACTTATTTTACTCTTATATTCTCTATTCTTCTCTTCAAATCTTACATTTAAATTTTCTTTAACTAATAAATTAGAATAACTAAGATACTTGACTATATATAAATTACCAAAACTAAAACATTATATTTTCATAATTAATATGAAAATTACAGTGCAGGTATAAAATAAGTATTACAGAATTAAGATTTAGATTAAAGAAATTAGTAAAATTAAATATTTATTTTTATTGTTATTCATATTCAAGAATCTTCTACCTAGGATGTAAGTTGGAAAGAATAACACCCTTTCTACTCAATTTTTGATTGGTCTAAAGTAGGATCTTCCTCATATAAATTCATTATCTCATTTTTATTTTCCTCTTCTTGTTGTTCATTAATTGTAACTAATCGTTTTTCTTATTCAAGTTAAGAAACTGCATTTTTTTAAGTGGAAATTATCTTGGCTTTTCAAGTGTTTTTTTCATTTTTTTAATCTCTATATTTTCGACTTTGATTAAAACCAATTTAATCACTTGGTTTTTCTTCTATTAGTTCTTTTTGCTTTTATTATTTCTCTTAATGATCTATTTTAGCAACCTCAATTTAGTTCTTTTTATCCTTTTAATATTAAAATCCACTTTCTTTGTTTAATTTTTAGGAAGTTTGTATTTCAGTATCTCCTTCATTAGAACCATATAAATGTATCTACCTTTCAAAATTTTGATATTCTCTCAAAAAAGTGGAAATCCTAGTATTCCAGTATTCCTTTCATGATTAACGAAAACTCTTGTTATTTATTTTAAAAAGCTCTTCTTAATTTAAATCCATGAGTAGATATCATTCAATCTGCTTTAATACTTTAATTACCTCTTAGTTTTCAAACTTCTGATAAAGTTTTGTACTATGCTTATTTTCTTAACTCAAGTCATATAATTAATCATCTTCAAAATTATTATTCAAATCAATTCTGCTTCTTGATAATGCTCTAGATATCTTTCGCTTAAATTACTGAAACATATTTTAGTTTTTTTTCTTAAGCAATCCATTTGAAAACTTCAATAAATCTTCTACTCTTGCAAATGCTAGTCTCTCCTTTTTAAAAAGGCATAGTCTGAAGATATTTCTAATAGCCTTATTTTATATAGAGTAGCCTATTTCAAATGAGATTTATCTAAACCAAATTATAAGAAACTGACCATTTGCTATGATAAGCAGAATGATCAGAATTAAGTCTATAAAGTATTTTCTTTCTCCTGAGTCAAAGTAAATTCCGATGTATAGAATGAAAGAAGAAATGAGCAGGTAATTAACTTCCAGGTTGTTTAGCTCATCTTTCTTATAAGGCATAAACTTAATCTAGGAGGTTACGCAAATGATCATTATTAAGATAAGACACCAAAACTAAAATATAATAGTGTTGTTTTATAAAAGTACAAGGACTGATGATATGGCTAGTTTCTAGTACATCTTAAGGAACTCTCAATAATAGTATTCATCTTTATAACCATCCATGAGAAAACCAAATTTGGACTAAATTTTAAATGCTTAAATGATTTTTCTATTCTTATGAAGGTACAACAGAACAAAGAAAGGAACTAAAACTACATAAGTTAAAAAGCCAGGCAATGCTAAAGTTAGAACAAACATCAGATGAGTTCCTTATCAGCATTTTATATCAGAATAAGAGTTCAAAACAGAAGTGGATTCTGAAATTTAATAGCAACTGAAGCTGCTAAAAATAGTTTGAATCAAGTTAGTATAAATTTGGAAGAAAGAAATAGACATAATACTAACTGCTACTGGCTTGTTAAAAACGCTTCTTTTTATTACAGATCATAAAAACAGAACTAAGAAAGTAACAGTCCAAATTATGAAGGGTAATAACATTGTGCTTAACACCTTGTTATAAAAGTTTTTATCTCCTTCTTCGTTAAAAATGCAATCGAGTTTGAAAGTAGTTGAAGTAGCGATTATATATCCCTAGTTAATTTTAAAAAATTCTCCAATGATACCAGGCCAGTTAAATTTAAAGTTTTTTATAAGAAGAGAGTATTGCATGTGATTTGTAAGTATTTTAAAATATACTCCAAAACTTGAGTTTTAAGTCTATTTCAAAGTTTTCCTTAATATAAATAGAATATAAATCAAAAAAACTAGCAAAATTACGATAGCTAATATTATTTATACCCTTTAACTTGTACATTTCTGGCATTTATTAAATTCATTTTTAGTCCAATTATTTTCGCATACATCACATAAAACTCCTTTATATCCATGTTTACATCTTCCATTTCAATTTATTTCTTCCTAAACCCTTTTTCTCTCAGTTTAATCTGAAATGGAGAAATATTTACTCATTCAACTGTTGTTTACATAAGAGCCTTAGCAAGCATCCGCATTAGGACATTTATGCAGCTACTCTGAATTAAAATTTTCTCTTCAATATCCTTGATTTGGAGTAATCAAATTGCCACCGTAGCACTTAGCTCCTTACATACACTCTTTGCAAGCTTTATCATTTCCATTTAATGAATATTACCCATAAAAGCAATTTTAGCATAAGATTCCATCTATCAATATTTATCCTTGCAAGCAATCTTTAATGACTACTTCCATTTTCATCTTGTTAGTCATGTTCTTATCAAGTGGTAAATTGCTTTTATCGATAGCATTTGATTCCAATTCCATATGTACCAAATTTCCAGGCTTCGCTTTTATTAGTACGTCTTTTATTTCGAAAGAGCCTTTATCAGCCTGAAATCTAGTTTTTCCTGTTATTTCAGCATCTTCTGAGAATATTTATACTACTGAAGAAGAATCACTTTATACTATTTACCCATATATGTCAATAATTTAAATCTGAGCTAAAGAAACTGGAAAGCCTGGAATATTTGAAAGACACTTCCTCTCTGATTCATTTTAATAGCATTAAGATAGAACATCTGCTATTGATCTATTACTATATCTATAAGCAAAAGAAGCTATATTTTTACCATAAAAAGCTGAATTATTTAAAAACAAAGAGCAAATCTCCTTACTTCAGACATCAGGAATCAATGTTATTAGTGTTCCCTAAAAGGAAATAGCTCCCCCTTCACTTACTAGGCTAGTTATAGTATTACCTATAAATTTGTTGTTTTAAGCAATATATTGGCATATATAGTACTTATCACATATAAGTCTTAAGGCTCCTCCCTTAGAAACGTATAGTTTATCACCATCTAATTTATTATGAAAAAATGAATTATTGGTAAATGTAATGTTAGCATTTACACAATATCCAACACCTCCATTTTCAAGTGCAGTGCAATGCTAAAATACATTATTTTCTATGAAATTAGGCTATTAAATTTTATTGCTAACTATATAAAAGCAAGCTCCTGATTTT
The DNA here is from genome assembly GCA_946699065.1 of Loxodes magnus. Lineage (NCBI taxonomy): Eukaryota > Ciliophora > Karyorelictea > Loxodida > Loxodidae > Loxodes > Loxodes magnus. The sequence continues at coordinate 317,806 of CAMPDV010000154.1, read as the reverse complement.
GCTACCATAAATTAGCAAATACTCTTAGATAAAATTAACTGGGAGTTTAAAGAATAAATAGCACCTCCATAGAAGTCCTAAGTATATCCTCATTTGAAGTTTGATTCATTTATACTTATAAAGCTTGAGTCTAGATATATAGCTGTGTTCTGATAATTACTTAGAGTACAATTTTCTAGATATATTTAAGAGTTCTTCAAATAGAAGATAGACCCTTAATACTGCTAAGAGGTGATTCTGTTAAAGTTTACATTCTAGATCTTCATTTAAGAGAGTAAACCTTAAATTACACTACCTTATGCACTATGCATATTTTCAAATTACACAAACTCTAAAATCAGTTCAGAAGAAATTAGATGTATTGATCCTCCTTGGCTTCAGTTTCCATTTAAAAATTAAGTGTAGCTAATTTCAACTTTCGCTTAGAAGTCACAGAGGATAAAAACTCCTTCTTTTGAAGTTTAGTTCTAGAAAACAGAAAATTGAATATTTATTTAAGAGTCTCTAATTAAAATTCCCGAAGTCAAAGCATTAGCTTTATTATGACTCATGATTACTTACTACAAAACCATTTTACTCTTATAGAGGGAAATAATGGATACGAAAGCTTAATTGTTAAATATGCTAGTATTAAGTATTATGCTTGGCTATTATAAAAAAGAAGTCTAAAGGTAGATTATTCCAGTTGAAGTTGCATTGCTATCGTAAATATTCGAATCTTCTATCATAAATTATGAGTCCTAAGCATATATAAAAGATCCTTCGTTTGCAATGCTACTTTTAAAAGTGGAATTTTTTGCCTCAAAGAAACTAGAAGTATCTTATAGACAAACTCCTCCTTTGTTCTGAGCCCAATTTTAGTTACATAAGATATTAGTAACTTATAAGAAAGAAAACTTGATATGAAATACAGCGCCTTCAATAGCAGAGTTGTTGCTAAATTAAGATTTTGAAATATAAATTTAAGACATTTCTGCTTTTATCATTCCTCCATAAGTTCCAACGCTATTATAGGCTTCCACTCCCTCTAAGTCAATCTGGATTTTAAAAAATATAAAAACTGCCCCATTGGTAGCTTTATTATTGCTAAAAGAGCAATTTTTAATTATCATTGCATCATTACCTGAAATTATTGCTTGATCATAAAGGCTAATAGCCCCTCCATCTACTCCAGAATTGCTGTCGAACAGACAGTTTTTGATAATATAGATAAACGATTAATCTTATAAATTAATAGCTCCTCCATTTTCAGCGCTATTTTCTAAAAAATAGCAGTTTTCAATCAGCTCTACAAAAGTCTAGTATTATATGATTAAAGCTCCTCCTTTTCATTGTCCAATGTTCTATAGAAAAGTGTTATTGTACAAGAGTTCCACCTCAGAGAATTCAAATCAAATTCCTCCACCACTATTATAAGCCACGTTTTAAGTGAAAAATGAGTTTATAATTTAACCTACGATTGACTAGTAGATTGAAATAGCACTAGCATAAGAACCCTCATTTTAGTAGAAGATGCAGTTTTAAATTAGTTTTATATTATCGATAGATAAATCAAATACACCTGCAAAATATCCCTTGTTCTATACAAAGACACTGTCCAAAATTGTGAAATTTGAGTATCCTTCTGATTCTAAAAACCCTCCCCATGAATCTGAAGTGTTATTAACAAAATAACTGCCAATGAAATATGAATCTGAGTAGCTATCGTACAAAGCTCCTCCTTTTTCTATAGCTCTGTTTGTGATCATCTGAGTGTCTTATATAACTAGAAATGTGTATTCATAGTATATGCAGCTAGCTTGGTATGCACTGTTATACTTAAATGAGGAATTATTCACATATAAAGAGCTTTGAGTAGAGAAAATAGCAGATCCGTAGTTTCCTAGGAAAAGGGAATTTAATACCTCAACAGTAGTATTTTAGGAATATATTAAGCTGTTAGCAGCAACACTGTTTATAAATGTAAAATTATCTAATATAGCTGATCCAGATTCCATAGTTAAATAGTGTCTGAAATTTAAAATGAAATCTATCATAGTTATATTATAGAAGCCAACAAATGACTCTTCTGCTTTGAATAATATATTTTCCTTATATAAATCGCATATTTCTTAGGAGCATTTTTCATTTTCATCAAATTTTCTTCCACTTATTTATAGATCTTTGAGTATTAAAGTATCACCTTTCAAACTTATTTGCAAGTTAGGATTTTAAACAAATAAAATTGCTTAAGTTTAGTAATCTAGACACATTACTTATATTTGGGGATTGCTCTAACAATCAAATTTTTGGATGGTGATTTTCATAGATGCTTTGTTGTTATTTCCAGCTCTTATAATTTCACAGCCAGTACAGTAAGCACAGTTTTAGATAGACAGACAATTTAAGGAGTGACTATGTGGAGAAACTCAAATAAAGCTTTCTTTTCCTTCAGGTAATTTATTAAAAGCTTGTGCTAAAGAATCAAAAGGCTTATCTATCTACCCATTAGAATCTATAATTTCCAACCTGGTTTTGATTTCAGGTGTAGTAACATAGAAGTTAATGTCTTCATCCCCTTAAGCAACATAAGCCATAATATTAAAACTTAGTCATATAATAAAATAGACTGACATCATATTTATCAAATCTAACAAAAATATCTACATATATCGTGTCTACACTTTTAACTATTATTTACACGATTTAAAACGTATTTAAACTAAACTGGTATAAAATAAAAAATAATCTAATAGCAATCAAATTAATTTCCTAAGCTATGCATTTAGTTAAAGCAACTAGGTACTTAAATAAACTTACTATTAAGAGAGAAAAATCTGGATTCTTAGAAATAGTTTTAGGTCTTAAAGTAGAGCTTGAAATAAAAGTAATGCTTAACCGTAATTTACTTATAAATTTTATATTAGGATATTATAAAACATACAAATTAAAAATTTATCTCCAAGACATCTATCAAAATGTGAATATATCAAATTAGTTTAAGATACTTGTAAGCATATTTCTTTATATTTTGATGTATAAACTCAATTTAAAATCTAAATTGCAAATTAACAAGCTAATGAGAAAATAATGCTAATTAAAGATAAATTTGAGTTAAGATATAAAGCTAAAAAAGAATTTTAAAGTACTTTAGTAATTCTAGACTTTAAACTAGCATTACTTTCAAGCTTACCTATTTAAATTAGTCTAATTCTTAAATTAATAGTTATAGTATTTTAATATCTGTAGCTTTTAAGCAAGCAATAAAATTAAGGTAAGTTATTTTAATAGATTATACCCATAACTTTCCCTTAATATTAGTTAAAGACATTCAACTAATTTAAAAAGTTGTTGCTATTAATTCTATATACTAGTGTCTTTAGAAGCTGGCTATAATAATTCATGGATTATATCAAGCAAATTGGTAAATCTGGATTAAGCTTAATTATTATACTACCCTTCTAAAATAAATCCATTTGAAAATAAAAAATCAGAGAAGTTCTATTAGCATAGCTATTTGATTATTACTAGTCAATTATTATAATAGAAGAAAGAATTTAAATACTTATAAATGATTAATTAAACTTCATAAAACAGTAATGAAAGCACTATATTTAAATAGGAAAATAATAGACTAAATAAGATTAAAAGAGCAAATCATTAAGAAATAACTAAGCAACTGTCTTATTATCAACATATAGCCAAAACTTATTTAGCTATTAAAATTGTAATCTTTGAATAGAAAAGGAATTGAGTTAATAAAATTAGCTTAAATATCCTTTCAAATATACTATTTCCTTATAAATTTTAAGTAAATATGAATAATTAATAAATATTATAAGTTAAAGGTATATTTAGAATTATCATACCTTATCTTCTATATCATCCTTAATAAACTTGATACTATATTCAAGCCTTAAGAGAGATATCTCAAAGTAATCCTATATATTTTCGAAGTATTTAACTTATTTCTTTAAATTTATAAGTTTTTATACCAGCATAACAAAGAGGAAATATTTAATAGTGTATATAGATAGAAGAGGAAAGCTATGCATAGTAAAGAGCTAGCTAAGAAAATAGCTTAGAAGCAAATAAGATAAATATTAATAATTAATTTTTATAAATGATCAAATCGAAGGATATATTTCAATGCTTAGCAGACTAAGAGAATGAAATTAATTAAGAAAATAGTAATATTTTCATAAAAGTAACTAGTTATGATTTATCAAGATTTAGTTATAATTAAATATTTAGCTTTAAGATATCTTAAAAAGTTTATAACTGATATCCTAAAATATCAAGTTATACCTATTTGCGAAATTCAGAATATAATTAAATCTAATAGACCTTTATATTAATAAATATAGCAATAATATAATTCATAATTACTAGAATAAGCTTTAAATTTTCTTCGTTTAGAATTAATAAAAAATCCATAAAATTTTATTTTATATCTAAATAATGATTAAACATTCTAGAGAGGATAATTAAAAAGACTAATAAGCTAAAATAAATATTTATTATTAAGTCTACACATGGATCGTATATTATGATATGCTTAAATGTTAATAAATTTATAAAGTTAAACTTAGATTTTTTTTCTTATTTTTAAGGAATAAAAATTATTACTAAACTTTAATTTTAGCTATTAATAAATATAGTTAGAAAATATTAAATAGTGAAATAAGAAACTAGGTTGGCTAGTAATTATCCCATTCTTATGTCTTTCAAAATGAATTTTTTTATTAGGTAGATTAAAAATTTAACTTAGACACTTTCGAAATTAAAAAGATTATTTCTTAATTATTTTTTAGTTATCGAAGGTAAATATTTTCCTAATTTAATTTTCTTTAATTTGTCTAATTTTATCATTTTAAACTAAAATGATTTTATATATTAGATGGAAATTATACTATCTAAATGTGAATAGAAGACATTTAAAATTATTATTAACTGACTTCTCTATTTTACAGTTTCTTATATTATGCTTTTTTCTAATTTCCTTTACTTAAATTTCTTTTTTAAGACTTAAATAGTTAATTACTTAATGAAATATTACTCTTAACTTGGAATAATTAACACATAATCATTATTGATAAAATTTCCTTAAACTAATAAAATAAAAGGCTACTGTCAATGAAATATTAAAGACTTTATTTAAATTATTTTTAGTTTTAAAAGATAGTGATTTATAGAGGAAAAATTCAAGCTTTTATAACTTAAATAATTTAACTTAAAATTGAAAAATTGTTTCTTTTTTCTGGAGTCCAATTAAACATTTTTTCTAATATATATTTATCAATTTTTTCTTTTCCAGCTACTACTTTCTTGCAATATTTATCTCTGGTAATAATAGGATAAATAGGAATCCCTTCATTTATAAATAAATAGTTATGCTGTTTTTTAACAAGTATAAATTCCTTTTAATCTAGCTCAGTTTATAAGAACTTTTAATATATCTATTCCTTTTTTAACTATCGTTCTTTGCTTATTTCGCTTTCAAATTTTTCAAACCTTTCAAAACTAAAGTTTATAGATTTCAATCCTACTTAGTTAAAATTTTCTAACTGAGTTGACTAAATAGCTCCTAAATGATAATATCGAGGTAGCTAAGAGTTAATTTAATCCAGTTTGAGATAATCTATAGTGAAGAGCTCTAAAAAATGAAAAGGATCATGTACATAAAACTCGTTTAGTCAAGATTAAAATAGTCAGCTAGTCATTAAATATCCTCTAGATCCTAGACTGTTTTGATAAACTCAATTTCAAAGTTCCTCGGTTTGAGATTTTTTTTCAATACACTCCTTCGAGTATACTTCTGAAATCTGTATAAAAGCAACTTATTTCCCCATAATTTTATTCTCAATTCAGAATTTATAGCTTCATAAAGCGTAGTCATATGTGTCTGAACTTAAGATAACATCGCTCTCAATAAAGATAGCAGCTGGAATTTTAAGAAACCCCATGGTGAAATTCATTACATAGATGTGATTTCTGCATATTCTCCAATTTCTTAAATACAAAGCTTTATCAATATTTGTAACTATTTCAGGAGGGTTTGCTTAGTCTGGTATTTAGATATATAACAAATTTAGTTTCCTCTTCCACTTTCAGATCAGTTTAGTCAATTCACTATCATTTCCTGCTTAAGATACTATTATTAGTGTTTTATCTATATTTCTGATCTTCTAGACGTATTAGAAAAATATGTTTGTTAGTTCAACTCTTTTGTACACTAATGTACAGATAGGAACGAAGAACTCTGGCAACTTTTTTCTAATTTGATTGTATTTTGCTAAGTACTTTTAATAAAGATGAGTAGGATCTAAATTCCAGAAATCACTAATATTAAGATCTTCTAGTCTTTTATTGAAATTATCTATTACTTAGTATCCTTCATTTAGCTTAGTTTGAATTAGATACTGGTATTTTCCTATTTTATAAGCTAAATATTTCTTTTCTTATTTAATGTTATAATATCCTCAATCAGACTAGTTATCCATAATTGGATTAAGACCACTATAATCCTATAGCACTGTTTGAATTACTTGCTTCATTTCGAAAATTCTTTTTTTATATTTTTCGAAGTCTGTGAAATAATATAGATTTAGAGATATTTCTTTTCCCTGTAGAAGTTTAAAATTCTACTACTCATCAAGTAGAGTATCAGTTATTAGAAAGTTGTCTATTCAACCATCTAGTAGTAAATCTAATTTTTCTCTTGCTCCTTATCAATACTTTTCTTTCTATACTACTCAGCTTCCTATTTTAAGGGCTATTCCTTTTTAGATTAACCTATAAATGCTAAATTCTTGAAATACCTTTTTTCCGTTTAAGATCAAATATAGTACCTAAGTATCGTTTTATCTTCCTCCTTATGCTGTAAAAGAGATAGAAAGATGATTTCATATCCCAAATTAAAATTTTTGGTATAACAAAAATTCAGTACACCCAACATCACTTCCCATTTGGGCAAATAGTTTATCATCCGTTAAGTAGACAGAAAACCCTCAATGATAAATAAGATTTCCACACCCAAATAAGTTATTGCTTATTACAGTTTAATAGTTTTTGTTAATGAACTAATTATTCCTCTTTACTATTTAACTTAGTTATGGCTTCTTTATATTTATTCAAAGATTTATTGTTATCTCTGGATAATCCATAGAGTTTGATCCATAGCCAGCTACTTTTAACTATTTTTAACCTTAAGTTTCGTAATATCTAGATAAACGAAAGTATCTACTTTAAAAATTTTAGTTAGTGTCATTAGTCTCTTACCATTGATATATATCCTCCTGCTTCATCTCCATAATTTTCTGTTAACTGTCTTTTTCCAATTTCTCTCTTTCAATCTAGTTTTGCAATTTTAAATGAAAAACTTCAACCTAAAATTCTGATTTAGCTTGATCCTTTCCCTTTTGCTTAGATATAAGGCTAAAAGTAATATAAAATATTTCTAGAGTTACTACCAATATTATTAAGTAGATAACTCTTTAGCATTATTTCATTTTAGTTAAATATAAAACTTTTTAAATTTTAAGCTCTCATATTTAATTACTTTAAGGTATCTATACCTTTTACTATTAATGGTAGCTAGATACTTTGTTGGATCTTTTGCTTCTTTATTTTTATACTATTAATTAAATATAAGCTATTATTTAGTTTTTTGGTTAGTATATAAAGCTATTTAATCCTATATCTAAAATAAACCTATTAAATTAATAATTTAACATGAAAGAGTAATTTCCTTAAGTTCTAAAATCGTTAGATACTTCTAAAATAATAAGGAAATTAACTCTTCTTAGATAGCCTGTCAATCCTATTTCACTCTTAATCTATTTATAACTAAAAAGCTTATTTTTATATAGTAAGCTTCTATTCTTTTTCTAGTCTAGTATATTTAAATCTATCTCTTTTTATTAAAGAATTAGATAATTAAAATGCTTATATTTCATTAATAAACCACTATTTCCTTGGCTTTTAATACAAAGCTTATATAGATATTTACTATTTTTAAAAAGGAAAGTTAAGAAAAGTCCTTCTCTTAGAGCTTTTAAACAAGATAGATAAATTCTAGTTTTATTATTGCTTTAGATACATTTATTAGACTATAAACAATAGTAAAGTATATAAATAGAGCTATTCCTTAATCTTAGCTTATCATTAGTATCTTAAGATACTACAAGAGCGTATATTATTAAAACTTATATTAGGAAATAATGAAGAAGCAAAGTTATAAGGCACATAAGAAGTCTAATTCCATAGGTGAAACACTAGAAAAATCTTAGAGATTGTAACTTGAAACTAGATAAAACTAATAGAATTATTAGCACCAAGGGAGTGTAAGAAATATTTAAAACCAAATTTCCTTATATAACTAATTCCTTTAATAGACAATTACCTCTTTTTAAAAAACATAGTAAGAGAATTAAACGCTGTAAGATTAATTATGAAAGATTCAAATGCAGAACGATTATCTATACAGAAATGAGCCAGTTTTTGCAAGTAAGCAGCCAGGGATATGCAAGCATCATTGTGATTTTTGTATGATTTTATGATTTTTGATGCATTTAAATTTAAAAAAGGATTTAAAATAATTTTAGTCTATCTAATTAAAATATGAAATTAAGTTATAAAATAGATTCTTTATAACTTAAACTAGCAAGCTATTGCATTTTATCTTAATCACCAAATTAAATAAAATTATTGTTATATTTAAACTTATAAGAGCAAGTTCTGAGTATGGACATTTGATACACCACTGTAATAAAATTCTCTCATTATATTTCATAAATAACTAATAATTAAGCATTAGCAATATAAATATTTTGAACTAAACTAATTATTAAAGCTAAGTTGCTAGTAGTAATTAACTTATCTAATGAAATACTTTATTCTTATAGAAAATAACTTTAATTTTAGTTAATAAATCACCAAATTGGGATTTATTCCAATCTCTTCATGCATTCCCTTTACTATATAAAATACTTAAGTTAGCCTACCAAGAGATTATTCTCGATATTTATTGAAACATCAATAAGATAATAAGAGCAAGCATTGCTTAATAAATGCTTGAATATCCAAGAAAAATAGATATAATAGAGATATTTAACTTAGTGATGATTGTATTATTATTTGATATTGTAGAATTATATCTCTTTTACTTGTGCTTCATAATTAAAATCAATTATTAATACTTTTAACTATTTAAAATACATAAATTTTAATTTTCTTGCTATAAAATATAGAAAAAGGTCTTTAAAATTCTAAAGAGGGCATCTCTTTTTTAATTTTCAAGGTGAGAAATAAATAACTTAATTTTTAGGAATTAAGGATAGTACTGCCTTTAATCCTTAGATCACAAGTTTATGAAATATTGGTGGAGGTAGAGTAAAAGCAATAGAATAAATTTTAGATGGTTTTATTAAATTCTTTAGTCATGATTTTGATCTATAGAGTTCTAAAATTATTTTTATTTTCTATATATTAATCATTTTTGTTTGCTTCTTCTGCTTAATGTCAATTAAGAAAAACTTTTAATAAACATAAATTTATTTCTATACATTCTTTATATTTATAATATTTTATTCTTTTTCATAAATTTAGGATCTTTTATACCTATTGTTGGGAAAGGTAATTTGGTTTATACCTTCCCATTAGTGTTACGCTATCTGAACTTATTGTGCTAATTTCTTTTAATACTTTTTTAAGATTTTTGAGCTACTTCTATGATAACTCTAGTACAGGATTTTCCTTACTCTAAGAAACTTAAGATTTATTATTTAAATTTAACCAATCACAATTTTATGACTATTTCTAATTTTCATGAATATCTAAGTCTAACTAATCCTTACGTTATAAAAGCCAGTTTTTGCTCTTAAACTTTATAAGTTTAAATTATTTAACTTAATAATTTTTTGCTTTAATATAATTCTAATCCTCTTTAAGGGATTAAAGATTTTCTCCTAACTATTTTAAAAAACCTAGCCATGTGCTTTTTAGTTGTGCATAATCTTATATGTCTTTATTTTTATATGTTTCTAAACATGCTCATCTTATATAATCTTCTGTTATACTTAGTTTTTTTTTCTATTTCCTTCTTCATATTCTAAATATTTTGCTTATTTTCTTATCTTTTCATTATTGAATTTTTGTTTTAAGCAGACTATTAAATCATATTTACATAAAGTTGATTAAATTCTTATTTTTTGTTTTATATTGGAGAGAAAGATGAATCCATATAGATTTTTGGATGAGTTTATTTTTGCTTTGAAATATAATTATTAGAATTTTTCTGTTAAAATTAAGTCGAAATAAAAGGACTTGGATTAGAACTTGAATACAAATTTGAGATCTGGTTACTAATCTATTTGTGAATGCTTATCTTTAGTAATAGGACAAATTTTATTCAAAATTTCTAGTATAGAAATTTTTTTTATAAACTGCCACCATCTACTTTTTCTTCATCACTATTATAATACTTTCTGATTTTTTTAACTCTTTTAGTATTATAGTCTTTTAAATCTCTACTTGAAAAATCTTAATAAATTTATAAAAATTTGAATCATACTCAAGGCAACTGAACTCGAATCAAGCTGATTTTTTTATTATTATAGGTCGAATTGTTCTTACTAGTTTTCATTTATTGACTAATAGTCCTAAGAAAAATAATTGGTTGTAAATTAATTAGTTTGTAAACTAGAAAGATTAGAAAAAGATGACTCATCAGTAATTTGTTGTTTGAGCTCCACTTAAGCTTTTTATTAATTAATAACCTTTTATAGCTGCTAAACATGTTCTTCATACTGTAATATCTTTTTCTCTTATTCTTTAGTCTCAAGATATAAATTCTAAGAAATTTTTTCTTTATCTTTTAATTGTAACTTATGTAAATACTTCAGCTGAGCAATCTCTTTATCATATTTTTATATATTTAATTAGTATTAAAAGATCTCATTTTCTTTAAGTTCTAGTTCTTATTACACTTTCTTTAATTTTTCCTCTATTTCTTTTATTTAAATTCATTTTAATGACTTTAAAAAGATTAGCTTCTTTATTTTTCTTGAAGAGGTTGAATATCCTTTTCATTTTCTCATTATAACTTTCTTCTATTCAGCTAATTTTTTACATTGATTTCTTTCATTCTAAAGCTAATTTTTTGTTTATTCTAATTTTTACTCCAGGTTTCAAAGCTCCACTTTGAGTTCTTCATATTTTTAGATTTGGTTGTTATTTTAGAATTTAGGGTCAGCTTGTAGTTAACTTTCATATTTTATGGAGTTATTCATTAATATGTTCTGGTTTTGCTAAAGATTTGTAGAATTTGTTTTAATTCAACTTTTAGTCTTTCTAAATTACAAAGTTTAACTACTAAGTAATCTTCTAATCCCTTCAAATTAAGTTTATTTAAGCAAATTCAAAAATGCTGCCTTATTAGTTCTCTAATTTATCCTGGTTTTTGTCTCGACATTTTAGTTTTCTTATATCTCTTATTTATCTCTAAAATTGATCATTCACCTTCTGGTTTGTAGCTACTATCTATAGAATCCTCACTGCTTTACTCCATACTCCAGCATTAATATAAGATAATTAAATTCTAAAATTAGTGTTTACATCATTTTATAAATTTCCCTTTATTCTTTTTTCATTTGATAAATTACAATAGAAGCTCTACAAATTTATTTAAACATTAAGATATCTACTAAAAGCATACAGTGATACATTCTTCACATACATAATATCCAATCTAGGTTTAGTCTATTAGCATTCAAAGCATTCCTTTTTCTTTTTTTAAAATATTTTATAAATTTAGCAAAATTAAGCAGTTACTAACTTATCGTAGAATCCTAATACCCTGTTTTATCTATATCTAGATATTTATTAAAATCTAAGTATCTTTATAAAATAAATTGTATGATATAATAGTTTCTGCTAGCTTGCATTTTTGAAATTTAAATTAAAGTAAATTTTTATTTTTAAAGACTTAACTAGTTAAACTTGCTTCAACTTAGAATTTTAAATTTATCTAGTTCTTATAACTTTTAAAACCAAGAGCTTTTTGAGATTTTACGCATTTTTTATTTTTAAAAACTTTAAAAGTAATAAAACCTATTTTCTATTTAAAGCTAAAGGAGTAAAAGCTTAAGTAATCTTTTAATTTTCCAACAACTAAAAATTAAAAAATTTAATGCAAAAAAACGAATTCTTTGACATTTTTCAAAATTAAGTCTAAATAAATAATTTAAGAATAAGAAGAGAAAGCATCTTTATAAGCTAGCCATAGTAATGTAAGATGCTTAAAGTTTATGCTTCTAAAAAAAAAAATGAAATAGTTAGATGAAAAGATTAGATTCTGAATATTTAATGGGTAAGTAGAAAGGCTTTAATTTAATATTTAGATATCAAATTTTAATTACTTAGTAAATCTAATTAACTATTTTCATAAGGCTAAAAAAGAGATTTTATTTGTTATTATTTACATTTAATATCTTTCAAATAATTGCATTACTTTGTTTAACCTTCCTTTTATAATATCTATATCTATTCTAAAACTCGAATATAGCTTCTCGTTAGAAATATATAAAATTATAGCACAAGCAAAATTAAAAGGAAGTTAAAAAATTTAAAGAAGGATATAATTAAGAAAGAAAAGAGTAGGATTGGAGTAGTAATATAAGGTAATAATTAAATAGGATGTTATTGAAGTCTAATTATCTTAGTTTTCAAATCACTTTAGAAGCAAAGGAGTTTTTAAACTTGCAGATAAAAACTCAGGATTTGCAAGAAAAATACCTTCTTTCTTTGCGTTATATTTCTACTTTTTCACTTCGGAATACCGCTAAACTGGATTTTACTTTTCTACCTTGCAAATAAAATAGCAAAAAATTGTAGAGGTCAGATAAAAAGCAACTCCTTTAAAACAATTAGTAGCTGCTGTCTTAGCATCTCTGCTCTAAAGATAAGTATATTCAATCAAACAAAATGACCCAAAAATAAGGAGTCCTAAAATACCAACTAGAGAAATTACAAAGCAATAGCTATAAATATATCTGAACATTTATCAATTTTATTAAATTACATTTACATTTAAACAAATCTAATTAGCCTATTGCCGCTAAAGTTAAGTCTGTTTATATATAAATTTAAAATTTAAGTTTTTTTTCTAAAATAACGACAAAGTAGTAAGTCTAGATAAATGCTATTAATTTTTTATATATAACAATAATAAAAACTTAAATACATTTATATATCGCTTTAATTCTATTTTAAAGAGATATAACAAAAAATTTTGCCGAAGTAAAAATTATTGAAGCACAATTTTCTTTTAAACAATTTGTCATTAAGTTAGCTAAAAATAATTTAATCTATGCTTTTGGATATTTTTTTTAATGCAAAGCTTACTTCGTTTAACCTAAAATCTTCTTATAATGAAAAAGTAGTTAATTTAAATCTCATGTTTATGAAATAACTTAACTTATAATATTATTAGCTATAAGATATTAGATCAAATGCCTAACTTTGATTAGAACTTTATAACTATAATATTTTTGCGATCGAAATTAGTTTTTATTTAGATCTTCCTTAAGTTATTATTCTAAGTTCTCCTAGTTGCGAATCAAGCTTTTATACATCTGGTAACATTCACATCCACTCTTAATTTATCTCACAAGTATGTTAAATAATTTCTCCTTATTATGTTTTAATTAAGTATAGCATTAAATTTTATGATTGAAGCAAACAACAAAGAGTTAAATAATTATTTAATTGATCTATTGAGAGAAAAGGGAAGCAGAACATAATAAATGACTAATAGCTATAAATGAATATTTCAAAATATATGATTTAAAGTAATATTATTAGGAAGTATCTATTTTAAATACTAATTATATTTATCAGTTGCTTATAGGTATGAGGCTAATTTAAGACTCTTTTATGATGTTTTCTTGATTAATATTATGTATTTGTAAATAGGGAAGAACGATCCTCTAACTGGGGTTGGCTTAGGATCTGGTACCAAAAAATATCCGTGGCCGAAGAACTGAAAAAGAATCTTGATAGGAGTGAAATGAAGACAAGATTGAAGAATTATTAAGAAAGGTTAATTATGAAAGATATCATATACTAAGGTCTCTTAAGGAGCATTCCAATCACGGTCCTATAGAAGACAAGATTTGCAAAGGAATTCTAGCACTGTGGAAGACTTCAACAAAGAATATTTTTACTTTAAAAATCTTTATTAAAGAGCTGCGCGCCATTGGGATGCTACGCACTCTCTAATCTTATTTATTTATAATGAAATAAACTAAAAAAATGAACAAACTAAACATATTATAGTAACTATTTTTTAATTTTATTATAATAATAAAATGTTTAAATTTGATTTCAGTATAAATTTCACTTTCTAAATTAAATAAATAAAAGAATAAGAAGAGGATAGACATTAAGAATTTCAATTAAGGTTCTCAGTTACTATATTAAAATTTATTAAGATAGTTTTTTTTCATATATATTTTATTTAGCTATCTAAATTGCTTATTGTCTTCTTTCAATAAGCTATTAATTTTTAACCATAACCAGCTACTTTTAACTACTTTTAATTTTAAAATTCGTAATATTTAGATAAATGAAATTACCTACTTTAAAAATTCTAAAAAGGGCCTTATTCTTTATTACTTGTATCTATCCTCCTACTTCATCTCCATAACCTATTATTAAATATATATTTTAAATAGTGTGGAAAGCCCTTTCCTTCGGATACTTCTTGAATCCCATCAAGGCAACTAAAAATGAGTGCGAACGGAGGATAAATCGGAGAAAGAGAAACCAATAACAAGAGAAGAGAGATTTAACAAGCTGGAGAACTCTGAATGCCACGAGAAAGCCTTCTTCATCATAAGTCGAGGAAAGATGTATCCATAATCGCATATTGCATCCTATGCTTTGGAAGGAAAAATTACTGGAAGTATTGCAGGAAGAGAAAAAAAGGATGGAGAGACTTATAAAATTTTATTTTTCGACATTAAATAAAATTAATTAAAAGAGCTGCTCACCAACAAGAGTGCTACGCGCTCTATAATCCAATTTATTTATTTAACTATCTTTCTCCAATTTCTCTCTTTCAATCTAGTTTTATAAATTTAAATGAAAAACTTTACAAGCCTAGAAATGCTACTTAGAAGCAAGTTGAGTTTAGTAAGCGAAAATTAATCATTTTTATAAAGATACTTAGCCCACGAACTATCTGCCTTATCATTTACAAAATTTCGAACTTTTTACATTTTAATAAATTGAAAATATGATCTATCATTCCAAAACGGTAAGGTAGCAGGATCAGACAGAACAGAAGGGTAACTAAATATTTATGCAAAAGAAGAAATGCATTAAATGATTTTCTGTTTTATCGATAATATTTTAAAGCTTTTAAGAGGTCCAGAAGAATTAAATTCCTCTATCAATATTCCTCTATTAAGAAAGGTAGCAAAAGCGAATTAAAAAATGAAGATCAATTTTGCTCATTAATACTATTTTCAAAATTTACGAAAAAGCTTTAACGTAGAAAACTTTCGAAATTCTGTGAGAACGTAAATTCATTCATTCAATCCAATTGAGATTTCTAAAATAAGAAAAACGAAATATTAAACCTAAATAATGTTGCAAGATAATTGCTCTATATTAAACTGAAGGGAAGGATAAAAAAGATGTTCGCCACTCTAATTGAGGTAAAGAAGATGCTTGGTAGTATTGAGAGATGAATATATTTTTCAACATCTTAGGATTTAAAATTTGCCTCTGAAATTGATTTTAGCACTTGAGACTTTAAACAAAAATTTGAATCCTTCTTTTCTCATTATGGTTTAATGACCTCCAGACTTTATAACAAGCAATGGAATTATATAATGAATTATCATGATCCTTTTATCTCACTTCTTTATTATGATATAGTTTTTAAAAAAGGAGATGTCAGAATTCAAAACAGGATTATTCGCGGCTCCAAAAAGGCAGGAGTTAACCGTATCCTAGAAAGGTTAGGATCAGGAAAAGGTTACTAAAAGGTTACTAAAAGGTTAGCCATAAAAATGAGTCTCCTATTCTGAAAAAAGCCTAGGAAATAGGATAAAAATATAATGCGCTCAGAAATCTCGAATCTCACTACATAATAGTAAATAAGCTACGATTAACTGACTAAAATGATGCTGGACCTCCATGAAGAGGTCAAAAACTTGAAGAAAGACAATAAGAAGTTAATGAAAAAACTGGAACTTGCAGAGGAAATAGAATCGAGAGTCATTACCTAAGAAAGAGGCATTAACGTATTTTGAATCATTTTACAAGACTAGAACAATTAATCATAACACTAGCAATAGAAGCAGAAAGAACTGGTAAATAAAATAGAAAAAATAGAAGAAAACCAGCAAAAATTGCAGCGTTAAAAGGACCTATAAGAAAAAGGGAATGACCCAATGATAATCGAAGAAGAAAATAATTCAAAATTTAAACCTAAGAGAGAATCAAAAAGATGCTATTATTATAGCTCACAAACTCATCTATGGAAAAGATGCTAGGAATTTAAAAACTTTAAACAAGAATATTGAAACTACTAGAAGAAGTTGGAGAATAGAAAGAAGATAGAACAAAAACTAAAACTAAAAAGAGAAAGAGAAAGATTATATTGCAATAAATTTGGAAACATATGCAAGAAAAAGATACCAATCATTATCAAGGCGAATGGATACCTCAGCGACAGTATGCATAGCAAGGAGAAGAGTTGTAGAAAAATTAAACTTTTATATTTAGCCTCTAGAGCAATTTATAGGTTGGCGGAAAGAGATTAAATAGCTCCAAGAGCGAAACATTTAATTTAATTTTTATATTTATACTTATCTGAATGTTTATTCTTATAAATAAAACATTTGATTTTTTAAGTTATGATAATAATATTAATAATAAAATAGATTATATGATTCATCCTTTAATAGAATCGTCGTTTTTTTAGTTAAGCCTAATTGAATCGCTTTTTATAAGTTTTTTTTTACTTCTTATTCTTTCTCTTTAGGTAAATCTTCTTCTTGACTTTTTAGGATTAGTTGTCTTGCAGCTTCTTTTATCGATCTTCTCTTTATTTTATTATTCAATTTAATTCTATTCATATAATTAATTTCTTGATAATGATTTTTTTATAAATTTTATCTTCTTATACGACATATTTGATTCATCTCACTTAGATTTTTTCTTTATTCTTTAAATTAAAAAATATTAGCATTATCTAACATGTATCTTTTCCTCCTACAGTTTTTGCATCTTATATATTTTTCTGTTTATTAACGTAAGCCGGTTTTTCTACTTCTCATTATCCATTGAATCCCATTATTTTAGTTTTATTATTATCTTGTTTGCGAAATAAGGTAAATTGATTGAATCTCTTTTCTATTTGTTTTAATTGCAAATTTATCTCTTATGATTTACGATTTTTTGCTAATTTCATTTTTTAATTAGTTACTTGTTTTCTGTGTCTTCACTACGGCTCATAATAAAGTCCTAATTTTTAATTTAATTCCTTATATTAAGTTTTTAGAGTCTGATTCTCCGAGAAAAACTATTATATCTACTTTAATAGTTAAAATTTAAGGTTGCTTAATTTTCCTACAGCTTTTTTTAATTTTTATATTTCCTTCAGAAGATGTTTGCAATACTTTTTAAGTTTTGAATAAGTATTAAAATGTAAAACTGTTTGTCAAACACTTAAATACAATTGAAATAAATAAATATCAAAAATATCTAAACTAAGTATTTATTCACTTTTATTGGTTGTGATGTATATAAAATGATACCTAAGAAATAACAAATCTCACCAACAAAACCTAATAAATTTAGTAGGAAGTAGCCAATTATCTCTATCTTCTCTAGATGGAGAATTAAAATTTAGCAAAGGCTACTACTGAACTTAAGAGCTGACTAACACTATGGAAATTTTAAAATCTGAAATTCCATATTACGATAGGAAATAGCTCTAAACCTGCTCCTGTAGCGAATTTAAGGAAAAATCTCATAGATAGAATAGTTCGTAAATAAAATTTAAAGTTCTAGCAACTCTAAGCCAGAACAAATATAATAACTCAGAGACCCAATAAATATAGAATAATAGCCACTAGCAGATATTCCCTATCGGAGAGTAATTGTATGTTGATACTGTAAGCAACAAAAGCATAAAGTACGCAACGGCTTCACTATTTGTAAAAATAAAAGAGAATAATAGAAAAAACAATTGAAAATAGATTTATTATGCTCTCTTGTAAATTAAATAGTGCTACTTATGATGGTAATTCAATATAAATTAAAATAGATAGGAATTCATTATAAGAATACGATACACTGACTTTGCTCATAATAATATGTTATAGAAACTCATTAAGTTAAGCTCAAAATTTACTTAATATCTAAACTTCAAGTAGATAAAAGGTACTTTGTATTTATGAACCAGGAATCAAAGGCGGAGTAAGTTAAAATACATAAAAATTAGCGCAATGTAATATAAATTCAATTACAACTAAATAATTAAGCATTTAACAATTTACAAATTATTACAATATTGATATTTTTCTATCAATGAGACTTGGCAGCACCAAGGCTTTGCTCCTATTTAAATTCAAGGATATAGAACATTTTATAAAAACTGTGACGAAACTTAAAGAGCTGGTGGAGTTTGCTTATTGCTAAAGAAGATCTTGATTCGAGAGAAATAGAGATAGATTTTAAAGAATAAGATGCTAGGTTTCTACTAGTAAAAATAAACAATATTTATTTCACAACATTTTATATACCAACAGATGAAAAACCTATAACATTTAAAGAATAAGCATATTCAAACTTAGATCTTATTCTTAATGTAGTTGGTGATTATCCTATTATATTAATGGGAGATTTTAAGGTTATGGAAGTAATAGTAGACACAATTTATAAGACAATGCTTAAAAATTACGAACAATCATTAAAGAATATGATTTACAAATAATAAAGGATTAAAGTTTTGATACTTTTAGAAGTAGATAAAATTATAAAACTTATTGCAATTATTATATTATACCAAACTATCACATTAACATTAGCCAATTCTTTTATTTTACTTCTCTACAAAGCAATGGACTTGATACAGATCACTTCCCAATATTGCTAAAAATAAGAACTTAAAATATCAATAGAAATCCTCCAATTCTTGCTCCTAGAGTAAATTTAAAGACTTATGAATTTAGCTATACGAGAAGAATATAAAGCTAAATTTGAAGAATGATTAAATAATTTTGAATTAATAGAAGAAGATAACTTAGATACGTAATATGAGTATATTCTACAAACTTTAAGTCAAAATGCCAATTAAGTACTAGGTCAAGTCTACTAAAAAACAAAATAAAACTAACTACCTTGAAGGATAATAAATAGTTTTAATGCTACTAAATAAGCACAAATAGTTTATTAAAAAGCTTTAGTTTAGAATGGAAGAGTTAACTAAAAAGTTATTTAACTAACATAAGAAAAAACTAGAAAATTTAATAGATATAGCATAATTATTGAAAATACAAAGTTAAATAAGCCAAAGAAGATAGAGAAATAATGAATTAATCGTATTCTAAAATGCTTTAATAAGCAAGAAAACTCCTAATTCCAAGAAAAAGAAACAATATGTATATGGATTCTGAAAGATTTTTTAATTTGTAAATAACTGAGAAGATAAAGTTTTTAATAAGCATACTAATATTGATGAAGAAGAGTTGAAGAACTGTAACATAAAGATCGATAAAATTTTTAAAAATTTTGATTTTGCACTATAAAATAAAGCTACTTAATAGTAAGAATTTAGTTTTTATAAACTTACAAGAAGTTAAATAAACCATCAGAAAATTTGGAAATAATAAAGCATCAGGAGCAGATAGTATCAAAACCGAACTCATTAAATATGCTAGTAATGAATTTTATGAAGTACTTTAAAGATTTATGAATAATATGTTAAGAAAGCATACAATTCCAAATTAACTCAAACAAGTTAGAATCCTTCCAATTTATAAAAAAGGATCAAAGAGTAATTGAAAGAACTGAAGGCCTATCGCGCTTATAAATGTTATCCTTAAAATATATGATAAGATAATCACTTAAAGAATTTATGGATATATTTATGAACGTAAGATAATACACCCTTCATAGCAAGGATTTTTAAAGAAGAGATAAACAATTCATCAAGTTTAAATTTTATAATCAGTTACTGACTTATACAGGAGATGAGGAAGAGGAAAACATCTTCTTGCTGCTCTTATAGATGTAGAAAAAATGTTCGATACCATTAATAGGGATTTGTTTCTTGGATATTTACGTAGAATTAAGTTTCCTCTTGCTTTAATATATTGCCTTGAATCATTTTACTCACATCTAGACGTTATATTTCTTTTGGATGGGACATTATCGAGAAATTTGAATTATACCAATGAGTTTTACAGGAAGTTCACATGGTCCAGTTCTCTCTACTATCTTCTGTAACATTGTAATTAGATATTTGGAAACATTTTAAAAGCAACTTGGCTTTAAAATTTGTGGACGTTTATTTGTTTCCAAAGCTTAGGCAGATGAATAGTTATTGCTATCTAATGAAGATAATATGAATTAATTAATTTAGGCCTCATGCGAAGTATTTGGTTGAGTTAAATTGACAATAAATGCTGTAAAATCTGAATATAACTACTTTAAAAGTAAGAACTAAAAACACGAAAATTTAGATTTCTATATAAAATTAAATAATTAACATATTTAGATATCAAAAATGTCACCTATTAAGGATATGTTATTAATGAAAATAAAAACTATAAAACTCATTGTTAAGAAGGTTCAATGAAAGGCAAAAAATATGTGAGTGGATCTATTTAAAAATTATCTAAATATTATCAAATTATTACTCCTTAGAACTTTAAATAGATTTTTCAAACATTTATAATACCGAAGGCAGATTATGGGTCAGAAGTAATTCCTTGGGCGATTCTTCGGGGTATAAAAAAATAAAACATGATATAACCACTAGCTAAAGAAAAGTAGCAAGATGTGCTTTACAAAGTCCTAATTCAACTTTTAATGAATCTTGCTTTATTGACTTGAATTGGTTACCTTTTGAATATTACATTGCAATGAGGTTCTTCAAATTCTATATAAAACTTTACACTGAATCTTAAACAGATCCCAACTCTAATGTAGCATTTCTTTTTAACAAAACAAAGAGTAATAACCTTATATATTTCTTGAATTTAAAATAAATGACTTAACATTTTCAAATAGACGTTTAAGATGCTAGTAACAGTAAATAATATTTAAACAAATAAAAAATTAAAATATCATACTGAAATAAAGATGGAAAAATATTATAATATAAGCATACAATATATTATAATATCAAAAAGTAATAAAGTATATACAAAAGAGATTATAGATAAATCTAACAAAAATTCCGCTAAAATACTATTTTAAGAATTGGAAATAAAAATAATAAAAAACAAGGAAACGATAACTATAATAATTAAAAAAAAATTCTAAATTGAAAAGTAATTTCAAAAATAGCATATTTAACTTTTAATAGAAATAGCATAAAAGAATACAAAAAAATAAATAAGATCATAACTCAACTATTATTCTTCAAAAAAAAGTTAAGATAGACATATAGAATAGAATCAAATAGAACAAAACGTATATGAGGTGATATGGATATATTACAACACATATATATTGTCTGTAATATGCAAAATAATTAATGAATTTGAATATAAAATAGAAAATAAATAAAGAAAATGTAAAAAATAAAAATATAATAAGATAAGATAAGATAAGATAGAATTGTAACAAATATATTTAATTTAAATATGTGAGAAGTTATTAAATAACAATTTGTATGCGACCGAATAATAATTGACTCTTTAGCAAAATATTATGAATACAATAGAAAAGCAGGTAAAATAATAAAATTAAAGTGAAAAAATATAAAAATAGAATGGCAAAAATAAGAAAAACAGATTGTATTTGATGAAGTCGCCATATTACTTTGAGTTTAGTAAAAAATTAGTTAAACTTTTTAGGAATCTATTAATATCATAATTTAATTAGGAAATAATGAAGAAACAAAGTATTAGGGCAAATAAGAAGTCTAATTCTATAAACGAAACACTAGAAAAGTCTTAGAAACTTTAACTTAAAGCTAGATAAAACTAATAGAATTATTAGCGTCAAGTGAGTGTAAGAAATATTTAAAAACCAAATTTATTTATATAACTAATTCCTTTAATAAACAATTACCTCTTTTTAAAAGCATGATAAGAGAATTAAATATTGCAAGATGGATTAAGAAAGATTCAAATTCAGAACGATTATTTATACAGAAATGAGCTAGTTTTGCAAGCAAGCAGCCAGGGATATGCAAGCATCATTGTGGCTTTTGTATGATTTTATGATTTTTAATATATTCCAAATTAAAAAAGAATTTTAAACAATTTTCGTTTATCTAATTAAAAGTATGAAATTAAGTTATAAAATAGACTCTTTATAACTTAAACTAGCAAACTATTACATTTTTTCTGAATTGTCAAAGGAGATAAATTTATCTGTTTATTAGATATTCAAATTAATATTTTAGATTTATAAGAATTAATTGCAATATATATTTAAAATATAAGTGCAAAATAGAAAGAAATATTTCTCATGATAAACCATTTAAATCAATATTCATAGGATAATATTATTAGATCACTTAAGACAAATCAAAATTATAATCCTTTATTTTTCAACTCATCTAAAGGCTCATAAAAAAATATAAAATTTTGATTTTTTAAATAAAGATAAAAATATTAATAATAATAATAATAAATTGATATGATTCCTCTTTTAATAGAATCATAAGGCTTTAAACTAAGTCTAAATAAATGCTTTTATAAAATTTTCTTTGTTGCTTTCGAAATTTTTGATAATTTTTTTCTGTATTTTCTCTTCAGGTTAGTCTTCTTTTTGTTTTTTATAATTATGCGATCTGTAGCTCCTTTTATCATTTTTCTCATTATTATAATATATTTCCATATTTATTCATGTAATTAATTTCCTTGATAATTTTGATATATTTTTATTTCTTGTACAACATATTTGACTCATATCGTATTCTTTAAGTTTTGTTAAAATATTAACATTATATTACCAGATTTCCTTTTCTCTTAAAGTATTAACATTTTAATATATTTATTTTTTATCAATTTAAATTATTTTTTCTCCTTTTTAATTCCTTGGAGTCTCCATTTTTTTATTTTTATTATATTGTTGTTTGTGTATATAAGGGAAATAGATTGAATTAATCTTCTATTTGCTTTAGTTTTAAATTTACCTTTTAGTTTCAGATTTGCTGCTAATTCCCTTTTTTAATTAGGTTTTTCTTATTTTATCTTCTCCGCATCTCTATTAATTTCTAATTTTTCATTTTATTCCTTTATTTAAATTTCCAAGGTCTAATTCTCCAAGAAAAGCTGTTATATCTACTTTAAATAGTCAAATCTTAAGGTTCTTATTTTTTATTCAGAAGAGATTTAGTCTTTTTATATAATTAATAGAAATAGAGTTCATTCTAATCAACTGCTTGCTTATCTTATAAATATTCTATAACTTAATTACTTGATTACCAAAAAAAAAGTTTGCATATCTTTATTTAAGGTTTTTATAAATGAGCAAGTGTAATGTTGTTTTTTAATTACTTGAATACAATTTAAAAAAGAGATATAATAATATCTAAACTAAGTATTGGCTTAATTTTTTTGTTCTAATAGAGAAATTCTTCAGCTTAATTTTTTAGTTATATCAATAATTTTGAGTTTCTTTCAATAAGGATTATTAAAATTTTTTTATTTATTATAAATTAATAGAGTAAAGGACAATAGGATTTAAATATTAAACTATTGGTTCATTATAAGCTTTTAAATATTTGAAGTTAAAGAATAAAATTACCTCTAGTGCATAAATCAAAAGATGGATATTTTTAAGTAAAGAAAATATTAAAATATTAGAATAAATTTGAACTATTTGATTTAATTTAATTCTTTTACTTAAATTAACTAGCTTTGTCTAAAATTCTCTAAGATCATTCTTCCCTTTCTTTTTCTTCAATAAGGTCATTTTTGTGGTTTTTTAATATTTACAATAATTCTTAATATCATCTTTAAATAATCTTTAGACTCTAAAAAACCTATTCTTCTGCTTCATTTTTAGGATCTTTTGCTTAGATTGATGTTTCAAATACTTAAATATATTTCATTAGTGATTCTTCTGCGAATTTATATTTCTCCAAATATTTTTGATTTGCTTCCTTTGAAATTTAATAAAAATTAATCTCATCTGCATCGAAAAATTTAGAATCGAACTTTTTTCCATCTTCATATAATATATAAGAAATAATAAAGCTTAATTCCCTTGCAAAATAGATATTTATAGGTTCAAAAGAGCCAAAAAACTTGCAAGGATGTTTATCCAATCATGATGAGATTTTGTTTATAATGTCAGTGTCACTATAAAATAACCTTTATATACTAATCGCTGATTAATTTATTCTAACTTCTTAAA
The DNA here is from genome assembly GCA_946699065.1 of Loxodes magnus. Taxonomy (NCBI): domain Eukaryota; phylum Ciliophora; class Karyorelictea; order Loxodida; family Loxodidae; genus Loxodes; species Loxodes magnus. Next base: position 293,209 of record CAMPDV010000154.1, on the reverse strand, counting down.
TTTCAGCAGGAGTTAAAATATAACTACACCCAGCAGCTGGGCATTTTATTTCAATATCTTTCTTACTTAATCATGAATCAAAATCTCCATTTTTTTCTTTTATTTTGTTGTAAGCTACACTTAAACAAAACGAATGTTAGCATCTAAATGTTATTATAGTGTCACCTTTGCTTAAACATCCAAAATGACATCTTTGATTATCTCAATTAGATGCTTTATAGACTAATCCAAAATAAATTCCTCGATTTTATAAATCTTATTCGCTCTAGCATTGATCTTGCTCATATTTTTCAATTTATTCAGTAACCTTTAATAGTTTTTGTCTTAACTTTTATTATTTTCTTATTAAAATCTATTTTTCTTCTTATAATCCAATCCATTCTAAACTCTTACTGGCTTGAGGAGAGTAATTTTAATTAAAACAATCCTCACTAAATGGTGTCAAATTTTCCTATTAATATGCTAATTCTCACTCTTTTATAACTTAATAAAATTCACTTCAATTTCTGAGAGTTTTCTAAATTTTAGCTACCAAATCTGCTTTTCTTTTTGTTTCAGTAATTTCTTCTAAATATGAAGAACTGTTTTCTTTATCTTGTTCCTCTTAAATAGATTAAAGATTTTCTATTAATTATTTGAAAATGTTCTAATTTATATTTTTAAGCTGTCCTTTAACTTATTCAGTCTTATTATTTATTTGTATTTAAGTAGATTCAAATTACATGTTCTTTTCTTCTATTTAGTTCTATTATTATTCTTTTATTTACAAAATCTAAATATTATGCTACTTTTCTAATCTTTACTAAGGTGAAATTTAATACTAAGTAGGTTCCTAAATCTATTCTATCTAAACTTGATTATCTGGTTATAATGAAGTTAAATCCTGAGATTAAAATAATTCTTACTAAGCTATTATTTTATTTTAGTTTCTGTCTATCTCTTAGTGATTTGTACTCATTTGTTGTATCTAATTTGGAAGCGAAGGAGATTATTTATAAAATGATTACAAACTTTCTTCTTTTTATTACTAGTAAAAGTTAAGCTCTGGTTACTAGATTTAATTATTATGATTTGTAAATATTTATTGTTCTTATTATGCCAAACTTTATTCATAACTTTCATCTTAGGATTTTTGTTTTGTTTATTTACTAATTTTATTTAAACCACCACCTCCTTGTTCGTCATCACTACTATCATTGCTTTCTGATTTTTTACTTTTTTAAGTATTAAAGACTTCTGAATCTCTGCTTGAAAAATCTTAATTCTATAAAAATTTGGATTATAATAAACTTGAGGCAACTAAACTTGAATCAAGCTGATTTTTTTATTATTATAGCTCGAATTGTTCCTACTAGTTTTCGTTTATTGACTAATAGTCCTAAGAAAAATAATTGGTTGTAAATTAATTAGTTTGTAAACTAGAAAGATTAGAAAAAGATGACTCATCAGTAATTTGTTGTTTGAGCTCCACTTAAGCTTTTTATTAATTAATAACCTTTCATAGCTGCTAAACATGTTCTTCATACTGTAATATCTTTTTTTCTTATTCTTTAGTCTCAAGATATAAATTCTAAGAAATTTTTTGTTTATCTTTTAATTGTAACTTATGTAAATACTTCAGCTGAGCAATCTCTTTATCATATTTTTCTATATTTAACTATTATTAAAAGATCTCATTTTCTTTTAGTTCTAGATCTTATTACACTTTCTTTAATTTTTCCTCTATTTCTTTGATTTAAATTTAGTTTTATGACTGGCAAAAAAAAATTTATTAGCTTCTTAACTATTCTTGAAGAGATTGAAAATTTTTCTCATTTTCACATTATAACTTCCTCATCTCACTTTAAAATGTTTTGTTCAACTAATTTTTTTCTTATTTCCATTGATTTCTTTCATTCTAAAGCTAATTTTTTGTTTATTCTAATTTTTACTACAGGGTTCAAAGCTCCACTTTGAATTCTTCATATTTTTAGATTTGGTTGTTATTTTAGAATTTAGGATCAGCTTGCAGTTAGTTTTCATATTTTATGGAGTTATTCATTAATATGTTCTGGTTTTACTGAAGATTTGTAAAATTAAGATAGTTTTCATGCAACCTTTAGCCTAGTTAAGTTCCAAAGTTCTACTTCTAACTTATTATATTGTCCATTTATTTTAAATTCTTTTATTTAGATTCCAAAAATTAGTCGATATTCTCTAACTTTTCCTGGTTTTAGGCTTTATTAATTTAAAATTCTTGCGATTCTTATTTATTCTCTAAAACTGATCATTCACCTTCTAACTCGTCGCTACTATCTAGAAAATCCCCACTCCAACATTAATATAACTTTATTTAGTTCTAAAATTAATGCTTACATCATTTTATAAATTTCCCTTCGTTCCTTTTTCATTTTATAAATTACAAGAAAAACACTACAAATCTTGCTTAGAGCCTTGAGTTAGCTACTATAAGCTTATAATGCAGACTTAACATACATAATGTCCACATTAAAGTTTCTACAGTTAAGAAATATTCTACTCACATACAAAGCACGCGCTTTCGTTATTTTAAAACATTTTATAGCAAGCAACATATTAAATATTTAGTAATTAAATAAATTATTTTATAATATTTGTCTTATAGATATTTCATACTTCATAGATAAATTTATCTTTCTTAGTCCCTTAGTTATAACTATTATATAGATGATAAATTATTTACAATGAAGATTATAAAATAAACTGTATAATATAATTTATTTCTATCTGCTTCTAGTTAAGAAATTTAAATTAACTATCAATTTTATTTTAAAGACTTAGCTATATTTATCTTAGTTACCATTACTTTTACTTTAAATATCAAATATCTTTTTCCTTTTTATTTAGTACATAACTTGGTTTTAGTTCTTACGATATTTTTTTGTGATTTTTAAAAATAATTATGAAAACGCTTATCTTTTTAAAATCACAAGAAAGGAAAAAGCTTTAATTACTTATATATTCTCCATAGCTAAAATTAAATTTTTCCGAAAAATCATTCTTTTACGATTCACAAACTTAAATCTAAAAAATATTCAAAAATAAGAATAAGCATCTATATGCATAAGGTTAAACAAAGTGAATCTTAAAGTTATGCTTTATGATGTAAGAAATTAAAAATATAGTTGAAATTGTAAAGAGTAGGATTGGAGGAGAAATAATCTAAATATCTTAGCTTTCAAATCACTTTAGAAGCAAAGGAGTTTTTAAACTTGCAGATAAAAACTCAGGATTTGCAAGAAAAATACCTTCTTTCTTTGCGTTCTATTTCTACATTTTTGAATACCGCTAATCTGTTTTTTTCTTTTCTACCTTGCAAATAAAGCAGCAAAAAAATTACAGAGGCCAGATAAAAAGCAACACCTTTAAATTAATTAATAGTAGCTTTCTTGGCATTGCTGCTCTAAAGATAAGTATATTCAATCAAACAAAATGACCCAGAAACAAGTAGGCCTAAAATACCTACTAGAGAAATTACAAAGCAATAGCTATGAATATATCTGAACATTTATCAATTTTATTAAATTACATTTACATTTAAACAAATCTAATTAGCCTATTACAACTAAAGTTAAATCCGCTTATATATTAATTTGAAGATACATTGCTTATCACTTTTAACTTAAAGAGTTTATGAATTATTCATCTAATTATATATATCTTCAGATCTTCCTTGTTAATGAATTTGAACTAGCTTTAAGTAAGGAAATGGCATGAGCTTTAAAAGCTTTGTAAAATTAAATTTATAAACATGAATAATTAATATATTTTAAATGATTCTAGCTTTATTTTTTATTCTTTTTGTAGAAGTATAGTCATAAAAAAATGCTTTAACCATCTATATTAAGCTTTTAATCTTCTTTTTAAAGATCGTCAGAGAGAAATTTTCATCGAAGTTAGATACGATGATAGGATATTATTTCAAACATAAAATTATGCAAGCTAAAAATAGATTTTAACAATGCTTTAGGATAAATAATTAGTTTCTAGCTTGTCTTTTTAAAGCTTTACAATCTAGAAAGATTAAGAAATTTTAAACTTTTAGTTCTTTAAAATAAATTTATGGACTAAATCTTTCAAAAGAAATTCGGTGTATTTTCCTTTAATTTGTATACAAAGCTTCCATAAACTTAATATCTTCTTTTTGTAAAGAAAATAGCTAGACAAAATTAATATTTTTAAATAAATTTACTTATATCGATTCTCATGCTGAAAGAAATTAGATCCTATATCATAATTATATGAGAGGCTGTATTATAATAATGTATTTATGAAGCAAGGTTAGCTTTTATTTGGAATTTCCCTAAGTTGGTATTTTAAACTTTCCTAGTTTTTAAATAGTTTAATACATCTGCTAACATTGATAATCACTCTTAAGCATCCAATTATAATCCTTTGGAGTTATTTTCTCCGATTATGTTTTAATTAAAATTCCTGTATTTTCTTTCAAATCAAGTAAAATAAAAAGCTAAATTGCTATTTGCCTAACCCTTAAAAAAAGCAGGCAGAAGAATATATTAATTAAGTCTGAATTGTTAAAAGGCCCAACTAAGAGTAAAATAAATGTATATATTTTTCCTTTGCTTAGTTAATTAATACTTTCTTAATATTGATTCAAAGATTTATTGACATATCTTGATAATCCATAGTCAACTAATCTTAACCACTTTTAATCTTAAGTTTCAAATATCTAGTAAATACTATTAGTCTTTTATTGGAGATTTATACTCTTCTACTTATCCCCATAATCTTTTGTCATTCATTAACTTAAGGAATTAGACTCAAGAAAAGTTCTAGTTGATGTAAGTTTAATTATATAAAATTATCTTTCTCTAATATTTTCTCATGAGTAACTAATTATTAGAAAACATCTAAAATATTTCTATAGTCAAGGTAGATAAAGAAGTGTGTAGATTCATTTAAATCTTATCATGCAAGTAGAATGTCCTTGATAGTGTATCATTGTAGCCTTAACATAGCTCACATTAGAAATTATAGGAGTAACTTCTTAGTTTATAAATGGAAATAATTTTCTTATATAGGTATTTATTCAGTTTAGGGTATTAAATCTAAGGAAGCACACTTTAATTATTTTATATTTTATCCATTATACTTTTAGCAATAGAAAAAATGGGCTCCTTAAGAGACACTCTAGAAGGGTTTGTTTTGTTTAAAAAGTAAGATTTTTTATTAAACCTAAGGAAAGTGATAGCTGAATAAATATCAATCTGGTACTTATAGAAGTTTTTACTTTAATAACTTTATATTGTAAATTATATTAATTTCATTTTGGCAATAAAAACACGATATCAAAGTCTGACTTCGCTTAATTGATTTAGTTTAACTAAAATATAAACCTGCAAATTTCATTATTTCCAAGTGTACAAAAAGAAGTTAGTTTAAATTAATAAAATAGAATTCATTAAATTAGATTAAGTATATGCTTTTCTTGATCTGGGTTTTTAAGACCTATTTATCCTATCTTTGATTCCCGATAAATTAGTCCAAAGTTTAATATCACACCATAATCTGCTTTTGGTAAAAATAAATTCTATAAAACATTTTAAAATTATGTGGAAATATAATTTCATATTTAGATAGTATTGTAATAGCTTCAGTGATTGCTATTATCAAATCAAAGACCTTTACTTCACAGTGAAGTTTATGATTTTCTTTTTCCCTTAACTTATACCATAGGTAATTATTACTTGTTTTAAATAATTGACTATCCATTCATGCTTAGATTTATTTAATTTCTACTTTTCCTCTTTAGAAAAGTAATTACTTCACATTCCTAGATGTTTATACTAAACTTTACTCAAGGGAAGTATTAAACTGTGTTCATAATCATTTTTTAGTTTTATCTTTAACTTGCTAGTTCTCTTATGATAATATCATTAATAAAAATTACAAGAGAAGAACCACTTCCTTATTAATTAATTTGATAGTTTTGATAGATCTTCTAAGATAGCTTTGCTTATTTATTAGTGAAGCCTTCGTAGGTTATACAAATGCTGTCCTAATTGATTAATTAATTAGAATTTTCTTATATTTTCCTATTGTTTTTAACTATTAGAACATAGTCCTATTTTATTTATTTATATTATTGCTATATATTTTAATTAAATAGGATGAATCTTGACTCAAGAGACGATTGAGAAGAAATTCCTATGATGAATCTGACTGAGGACTTAAGATTCTAAATGTTGGACAGGACTAGTCATTTCACTATAGGTTGGAAATGAACCTACAATCGCTTAAAGGTATCCTATACTTTGGTGACAAAGAGATGCAACATTGCCCACAATTAGATGAAGGATTTCCAGGGAATCGTTTGTAGAAAAGAGACTTCAATAATTGATATTTTTAACAGTGCTCTATACCATTGAGGAGTTACGCACATTTAATAAAAAATTGTTATTATTATAATAATATAAAATGGATGTCGGCCGCGTCAAACAAATTAGTAGGTAATCTGGTGCAGTGTATACTGCATTGCGAGTAATCTCTCACTAGATGCCACCACGGGGAATGGTGGATAAGCTCCGTTGAGACATACCTAACTTACCCCGAGGGCTCTCTCTAGCAGTATGAAAGTTTGACTGACGGGGCTTCTAATTACCGACTTAATAACTAATTCTTATTTGGACATTATTCAAGAAGACTGAAGCATTTGACTCAAGATTTAAGAATAAATTTTAATAAGTAGATTCCCTATTTGGAGAAGCTGACATGACTCATTGCACCTCTAGAATTTTAACAAGAAACATGATAACATTTTTCTTAATATTAAATATTAATATTGAAAGAGCTGCGCACCAATGAGGTGCTACGCGCTCTATAATCATTTTTATTAATTTATTATATCTTACAACTTAGTGCTGAATAGATAAATTTCATATTGTATTACTAACTGAAATTTTTATTAATTAACTTGAAATTAAAAAAAAAGCTATATCCAAATCTATAAGGGATAAATGTAGCTATAATACAACTATTTTTAGCTTATACTCTAAACTTTAGATAAAGACCTAGATGTTGTACCTACTAAATAAAATCTGGATTTATATTTACTCAAGTATTTAGGAAGAATGGAATTATAAGTTTTAGAACAATAAAAAAGCAGTTAGTTGTTATTCATAAATCCTAAGATAGAAGGTAAATTCAATTTTTACTAAATAAGTACTATTTTTGATTTCCTTTAAGCATCAAAGAGGATTCAAGATTTAAATAGAGAGCTATTTGCTTAAAAAAAGAAAAGCAATATATAATAAAAAGGTAAGCTTTAAAACAGATTTTCTTTATTTATTTAGCAAAAATTAATTTAAATAGCTGTCTAAGGTAGACTATGATATCTTTGGTTTAAGATATAAATAGATAATTTAAAATAACGATCATAAATAGTTTAGATTGATTCTAAAAATTTGAGATTATAGAGAGTGTATCACCTCACTGACGTTTGCTCTTCAAAAAAGTTTTTAAAGTCTCAATTACTCTTCACAAATCTCTCGTGTACATGAATTCTTTTTAATTTTCTCATCTTCTTAAGGGATGTAAAAGGAATGCTACCCTCAGAGATCTTAGAATCTGAATATCTTTCAACCAAATGCTATTTAATGAGCTTCTTCTTGGCTTCTACCAAGATTCTTTAACGGTTCTTCACTCCGCAAGGTACTTCCTGACACTTATTTTTTTCGATTTCAGTGTGAGGATTACTCCTCCCTATTTAATTTTTTTAATTAAGTTAAATAATTTTAATATAAAATCACTAAAAGTTAAAACAAACAATCACTTTGAAATGTAAGGAAACAATATAGAATCTATAAGTAAAACTAATATGAAAAAATTAAACCTTAATTCAAAAAAAAGGAATAAATGAATAAATAAATAAATAAATTTTATTATAGAGCGCCTAGCACTCTCGTTGATGCGCAGCTCTTTAATAAACGTTTCATACTGACAAGAATGCTTGTTACTGATAAAATTATCAGATACTGATAGACCTTGTTCAATACTGGTATAATTATTCAGTACTGGTATAATTGTTCAATACTGATTTAATTTAAGAATACTCGTAATCTTTAATACTTGTTGGAGGTTCAAGGACATGGCAGATTGTCGTCTCATTGCATCACCAAAGCAGAGGACGACATGTGTCAATTATGGGTACTTAAATTCCCAACCTCTGATGAAGCTCGCAAAAATAATTTCCTTTTGTTCCAAAATAAAAGTCAGTGCCGAAGGTCAAACTAGCAGATGTCTCGAGGCCAAACCAAAGCAGAGGGAGACATAAAGTCGATTATGGGTACTAAGCTTCCCCAACCTCTGATGAAGCCGTCCCTTGTTGTTCACCTTCGAACAACTATGGCAATTTAATATTATATATATAATAATTAAATTATCTCATATATTAAAAAAAAACTATCAAAATAGTTTGAAACATAAAATAGAATATATGTGAAGCTAAGAATAAATAGAAAATGCGACTGAAGATTAAAGATAATATGGAAAAAAATTCCATAAGAGATTTTGCAGTGGGAGCATTTAGAAATAATTTGCTCAATAAGCTATTTATATTATAAAATTAGTAAGAAATATTTTAAAATTATAATAAGTAAATCTTAGAAAAGAAGATAAGAGTTATATTGCTTTTATAGAACATGATTGGATATTTTGAAAGGAATTAAATTTCCAAGATGTTCAGTTATATCTAAGCATAATTTAATTTTGTAATGCAAACTTTTAAATAACAATCTGAACTAGAAATAAGCATTTTAGTAAATTTAGGATTTATATAAGATCTCAAATTCATTATTTTTTAGTAATTAAAAACTATTCTAAAAACTAAACATAAGAAAGCTTAAAGGCTAATAACAACATAAGGCTAGTTATCAGTTTAATTTGAAAATAAATTACATAAGCAAACTTAAATATAAACTTAATAAGAGTTAGGAGTATTACTGTTTGATGAGAATAAGAAATGTAGTTTATAGGCCTTCTAATGTATTTGTTGATTATATATTAAATTATAGAAAGAAAAGTTTAACTTATTTTAATTAAAAATTAAAAATATTCGATTAACGTTTTGTTTGAAACTGGAAATAAATACTCCTTTGAATTTCAATGTTCATTTGCTTAAAATTATTTATCCAATTTCTTATTTATTTTATTTATTAAATTAAAAGCTTTTTGAAGTAAAGAATTAAAAATGGTTTATGCTAAGTTAAAAAATCGAATTTTTATTATAAAAAGTATTTATTTAGATTTTTTAGGAATCATTAGTATAAAACTCCTGGTTGTTCAAATTATTTTATAGTATATATTTCCTTCAACTGCATGTTCTATTTGGTTACAATACTCTTAAATAATTAATTTTTAGAAGTTTAAGCATGTCAGAGAATATACCCAGCTCCTCCTTATTTTATAGTATCTTAAATATCTTTCCAGTTAGGAATAACTTGAGTCATTAAAAGCTCTCACTAACACTTTATTTCTGATGGACTCTTATCAGTATATTGGGAGAGAAAGTTCCAATATATCGACGAAACTTCTATCCTTGAGGAATTTATTATAAATATCAGAAAAAAATAAATTTACCTACCTTTTTCTTCCTAATTGTTACTCTAGATTTCTTTAAATTCTATTCTATTAGTAACTACTTCTTCTGATTATTCAATTATTAATAACTACGCACAGCAAAGAATTTTAGATTCAAGAGAAACTATTCCACTACAAGTTCCTATTTCAAGGAATGATTCTCATTTAGGAAAGGAAAAATGATAAAAAATTTCAATTGATTCCGGGAATGTGAATGAGAATAAACTACTGGGTAGCATTTTAATCTTTCTTCCTTAAAAAATGAATTAGTGTTTGCCTAGACTCATATCTAATTTTGATATTAGCTTTTGAGTTCTTCTATTTTTCCTTTTATTTCGAAAGAAAATTTTAGATTTTTTAACAGGTTACTAAGATATAATAATTAAATTTATTTAAATTAGATTTGTTTAATTAGAAATAATTTATGTTCGTCTTTATTTGAAATTAAATGGCTTTAATTTTAATTTTAAATCAGCTTCTTAAAACTTGAAATAATTCATTTTAAAGAAAGCTAAAAATATCAATTTTAGTTATATTCGTTCTGTATTATTCTAGAGAATTTCAATGGTGCTTATTGGATTATGAAGTACTTAATTTTTATTTAGATATGCTGTATAGAACTTTTTATTTGAGTATTAAGAAAAAAATCAAAAGCTAATTTTATAGGATAATTATAAAAACATCCTACCAATTGATTTTACTTTCTCTTTTAAATTTGCAATCATTTATAGCCTTTTTATTTTAGTCTTTTAACTATTACTCCAGTGCTAATAGTTAATTCCTTCGAAAACTCGTAAGCTAAAAAGACTTTGAGCTATGTTCCAAATTATCTTTCAGTTTATTTCTAAAATATTAATGGAAGCATTCTAGAAAGATAGTATGTAGTTAAGTAGTTTAGACTTCAATTTACCGAGATATAAACCAAGTTGCCTTTATCTCATTTTATTTTCTTATTTTTTAACTGAAAAAGAAAAAGTTGCTATGTATGTTTTATTCGATTGAACTTACTTAGTTTAATTTTAACTTTACAAAGTAAATTAAAAAACCTTTATTTTTTATTTTTTTTAAACGGTTAAAGATAAATTGGAATATTTAGAGGAAGCAAAACTCTAGTTGTAGTGTTTACTCTTAACTCTTAATGGATATAGAAAGATACTTTATTGATTAATTTCTGTAAACAGGAAGCACTATTTTTAAAGAAGATAGTTGATAAGCGTAAACTTCAATCAACTACCAAAGATGATAATTATTTGAATGCTTCCTTTCAAGATTTCGTATTAAAATAGAAATCTCTCTGAGATATAGAGGTTAATAAGATCTTTGAAAATCTTGCTTCTGCATTTCATATTCTTTTTTTATTTTACCTTTAATGTATTCTTTAGTTTAAAATTAAACTTAACAATAAAATGTATTTAATCTTATATGAAATTTAAAAGTTTTTAATGAACTTTGAGGAAACAAATCAATGCTTTAAACCATATGAAATATTAATGAAGCTCTATTAATTAATTACTTAGAAGAATCGATAAATGCTTAAAAAATAATCTTTAGGATTAAATTTGATAATTAAACTATTATAATAAACGTCAAAAAGTTTAAATAATTCCATTAATTAAAAGCTTTTATTTCAAGATCTTTCTTTCTCGATTTGTTTATAAGAAACATCAATTACTCACTCTTATCATAATTAATCTAAACTGCTTATAGCAAACATTTTAGATAAGATATAATTACTCTTTTTTATTAATATAGTGATCTTTATACATTTTAATATTAAAAATTAGATAAATCTTAAACAATTCTCTCGAAAGTTTTTTCGATTTAAGATATTAGAGTTTATTTTAATATGAATAACTATAAAAATTTATTCTTTATTAATTAAATTTAATTTGGAAAGTTATTTCAATAGCTTTTTGCAACTGTTTCAAAAGCATTATGTAATCTAATTTATTTTTTCGTTTATTTAGATTAGAAAATTTTAATATACCAATACAGCAACTTTCAGCTATTTAATAAGACTAATAGATCAAACCAATTTATTTTTGGTAGTTATTTTATATTTTTAAACTGAAGAATTTTAAGCATTTTAACTTGTTTGGTAGAGTGAAAACTTAAAAATTAAAGAGATGTGTTTAATATTATATAGAATCTTTGCTTCTATTTAAAAATGATTATACATTCTATCATTTGTTCTCTTTTTATCTAACCTTTTTAATTTCTAGGACCTAAAATATAAACTTATAGAAGATAGAAGTTTCTTTATTTTGGCTATAACTATTAAGACTTACATTAAGTCTATTATTTAATGGAGCAGAAGTGCTCAGTTTATTTTGACTTTTTTTCAATTGTTTAATAAAGGAAAAATAAGAAGTTGGCAAAGCTTTTACACAGAAAATTTAGCTTTGGATATTAACTTAATTCTTCGTAATTGTTTAATTACAAAAAATTAAGAAGGCAATCCAATAACCAAGACACCTTTCTAGACTTAGATAAAAAATTTTTATATATAAGTTAAAGCCTGAAATTTTTATTCAATTAACAACAGTTTTAGATCTGCTTCGGACCAAAGATATAATATTGCTCTTTTTAGATTTGCAGCTTGAAAATATGAGTCTTTATCTCAAATAATAGTATTAAGCATTATCGTTAAGAAGCAGATAGCTTTATCTTCAAATCTAAACTTTAATTCCTTCGATATATCCACTAGAGTTTATCACTTACATTGATAGAGCTAAATCCAATAAATTTATAAAGAAGCATAATTGTCTATAATTAATGATTTGATTATGAGAGTTAATATAAAAATCAAATTTAAAGCTTTAAGATTTGTAAATATAGTAAAAGTTCTCTCTAATAACTATAAACACATTTTAAATTTTTAAGTTTAAAGATAAAGCTTAGCCTTCAATTTTGAAGCATTAGATATAAGTATGTGAAATTTCTAATTCTAATAACTAAGAATGCTTTGCCAAAATTCAGGCTTTGTTTTGAAATTTAAGATCCATTTTATTTTTATCTAATCAAGCTTCTTTAGGCTTTAATAATTCCTTCTTTCCCAATCTTTATTCAAGTTAAATTTTAGCTTTAGTTTGTATTTCATTGATTCTCCTAAAGTCTCCACAAAAAATTATACTATCAAACTTAAAAATAATGATAAAAGGTTAATGTTAAAGCTAATATTTATTTATAAAACATTCCTAAGACTAAAAGACTCAAATTATATGAAACGATAAGGGAAATAAAATGATATCTAAAACTAAAAGAAAGTCTTAGATTAGTGACACTGATAATCTAAATTATAACAATAGAGCAAAATCAGTTAAATGATATATGCATTTTAAATAAAGGGCTAATAGTTATTAATTTACTATTTTTAGATTACAACTGTAAGTATTTTATAGACTAAGTTAGAATAAAATTAAACTTTTGATTTTTATCAAAATTTAGAAAAAATAAAATTGCTTAACTCGTGCTCGCCGGCATAATCTTAAGCTCGACTTCAATAATAATATTGGTAATAGCTTATAGCAATACAGCTATATGGTAAAGATTGCTTTATTAGAATTTTAAAGCTGATATTTTATTTAAAAATTCTCTTTATTCAACTAAAGGTTAAATTCAATAAATATCCCTTATATAACTGACACTACAAATCTAATATTTTAAATACCTTTTCTTCATTTATGGTATTGAAGTATTAAAGTCTTCAGAGTAAAAAGCTTTATTTTATTAAAAAAGATATGAAATATTTAGAAAAATTAGATTAAGAAAACACTAAAAACTTAAAAAATATAAAAAATGTAGGGTTTGAATATAACTTGTATAACTCAAAATAAAAATTAGAATTTAAGTATAAAACAAAAAAGTTATCTATTGCTAAAAATTTCAAGTTGTATTAAATAGAGATTTTAGTCATGATAAAGGAAAATAAACAATCAAGAGAATGCAAGGAAATAAAACCACTATTATATTCAAATTTATTATTATGCTTTTTATTCTTTTATCTATAAAGTTGTGATTAATAATCACTTCTCGAGCGATATTATAATCTAGGTGTAAGATTTTAAATACAAAATTAGAAATTAATGAAGATAAAGCTTTCTTATAAAATATCTTTGATTCATATATTCAAAAAATAGAAAAAAGAAAAAAAGCTTAAAGCAGATACTTTTAGGTTCGATCAGATATTGTATTAGATATAAAAGATGTAATGGATAAGTCAAAAGAAAAGGAAATAAATATAATCATTTTATCTAAACTATCGATAGTTCAGAATATGTCGAGCTTTAAAAAAAATTAGATGGTTCTAATTTAGAACGAAATTTGAAAGAACGCTTCTTAAATAATAAGTATCTGAAAGGTAGAACAAAAACCATAAAAACTAGTTAATGAAATAAGCATTCACAAGCTTAATAGACTTAGCTATTTAAGCAATTTAGATTCCCTTATCATTGAATAATCTATAATATAAAAAAGAAGGTATCCAGGCAATATTTGAAATTTCTTGCAAAAACTTTCTAGAAACTTTTATTTTATTTGTATAGATAGAATTTAAAAATCTTATTCACACTGTCTACTAAAGATCCTTAATATTCTTTTAATTAAAAGTTCAATTTATATAAGTTAAAACTAAACTCTTTGAACTTTTGAAACTTTTTGAAAAAATTATATAGAATTTGTTTCTAGAACCATTAACTAATTTTAAGCACATTTAATCAATAAAAATAAAATTTTATGAACTGCTATATTTGATTACTATTTACGCTTTTTATTTAAGATGCTAAAATTATATCTAGCAGATTTAAAGATGAGAAGCCAAGTTATTTTTATCTTGACTATTTAAATCTTAAGATAGAGAATAAAAATAAAGTTTATTTTCTTATCAATAAACTATAAAGCTTTAAGAAATATTAATCAGCAAATTTGCTTAACGAGTTTACACATCTAACTTATTTTTATTTGGCTAACTAAGCCTTCCAAATATTAAGATTAAGTTTGAGTTTAAATTTCTTGGTTTTATTGTAAAGAAGCATTAGAAATAAGCTTATTATAAATTAGAAAGATTTCATGAAAAGTTTAGTTAGATACATCTTAATTAGTTACTTATTGCTTCTTAAGCTCTATTCATAATAGTTGCCATATCTTTGATACATTTATTTCAAACTTAATAAGTCTTAATAATCAATTCTTTTAATTGCAGCTTATCTTATATTTGATAACCAGGTTTCCAAAATTTTATCTCTGAATCTTAGTTCGAAATTACAAATAAACTCTATAATATTTAGCATTGATGAGCTATTTATCAATTTTAACATTTCAGTTACTTATTTATCAGCCAATCATGCTTAATTAAGTTAATGGTTATCTTTTATTAGAGGCTTCTCTGTTTATGTTTGCTTTAGTAATAATAATAATAATATTAATTTTAAGTTTTCCGTTTTAGGGATTTCCAACCCTGTCAGGAATACAGCAGTTCATGCTCCCTGCTGTTAAATATAAAAGTTCGGGTCGCCCAATTTTAGCGAGATTGGGAACTCGGATTTTTCCAGGTTTTCCCTCCTTTAGCTTGCCTTGGTTCCATCTTAATCTTGTATATTGAACCATCCGGGTGGCAATACATTCTTTTCATTCTTTCTTCTTCTTTTTTCTTCTTTTGTTGTTCTTTTATCCAATAGTTTCTTTATTTCTATTAGAATTTCTAACACTTCCGATAAAAATGTAATACGCTTCCACAGCAGAAACATTTCTTTTTTATTTTGAATTATTTTCCTTGATTTGCTTGCTCTTTCTAGGCTTCGATTTCCATTTGTATAGCTCCAGTTTCGCTTTACTCTTTCTTAAAAGTTTACAATTTCTTTTCTACTTTTCCGAGCCGCTATCCAGTTCAGTCTTTTTCTAAAGCTAATTTTAGGATTCGTTAGTCTGACTTTGTGAGATATTCCAAAAGGCGTTAAGATCTCTTTCCTAGGACATAAGTCTTGACTCAATTCCTTCTGCTAGGTCTAACTTTGCCATCAGCATATCATTGTCCTTCTTCAATCTCTTGACCTCTTCCTGGAGATTCAGTACCACTTTGATGAGCTACTCCATGGTCATCTGGCCAGAAGGGTTGAACTCTGATACCTCCTGGTGGAGAACAAATTTCATCTGCTTCATCGGTTTCTCGCTTGAGGTTGGAGTTTCCGTGTGTATATTCTTCAAGGTTGGCTTTCGTTCGTTTTGTTAGATTCCAAGTTGTTAGTTCAGTGTTGGTTAAGGTTGTGATAGAGAAGATTGTTAAGATTATAAAACTTGGTTTCTTGCTTCCTCCCTTCTTTTTGACTTAAGAAGAGGTGGTATAGAAGCCTGATTTAAAACCTTCAACCATTTTTTATATGCTTGTTTTAGTTTAGCTCTATTTTATCTTATCTCTTCTTAATAAAAACTGCTAGGTTTCAATATTAGACTACTATTTCCTTAAACCAGTGCAAATTATTTTTTGGTTTTATCACATAAAATTAAAGAGATTTATTATATTTTAAAAGAGAAGGTTTATGTCAAATTCTTCTCTAAAACCTTTTATAATAAGATAGGCAAATAACTCAGTTAGCTAATAAGCTCATGATAATTTAATTGGCTGAAAATCTCTTTATTCTCTTATAAATTAAACTTAATATCATTATTATTATTCTTATATAGCTAATTATGTTCTAACTTTGATTACTTTAGTTAAGTAATGCATTCTAATTACAAGATACCAACTATTTATTTCTAAATTGTTAGTTTTATCTTTAAAGTTTAGCTACTTAATTAATGAGAGTAAAACAATAAAGATATAGACTTACAATGGAATATGGTGCAATATAGTTTGGATATGTTTCCCCACATTTTCTTATTTTCGAATTTTAATTTTTCTGGAATTATCTCCATTTTAATATATATATATCCTATCTTATAGTAGTAAAAGCAACTTATTTTGCAGTTCTTCGAATCATGAACTATTTCCTACATTAAAAAAATTTTTCGATTTGAAAAAAATCTTTGATTTCTGATATTCTATTACCATAGGCTCATTGTGAAGGGAAGAAGATAATCAGAATCACCTTGCTTATTAATTTCTTTTATTTTAAACTTCTTTTTTTCCATCTTTTCTAAATTGAAACTTAGAATCCTTGGTGCTTATTTCCATTATTAATCTTTGAATTTCATTTTATAATTATTATATAGTATAAGTTAGAGAATTGATCCGTTAATTTAGGCCTTTAAATAACAGTTGCTCTTTTCTATTTTCTGCATCTAGGGAGTAAATTTAATTGAGAGAGTAGAATTAACGATGCCTTGTTAATTCTTAGTAGATTATATATTAGCAGCCATTTTTCAATTTAATTAAATAATTTTAAATTATATTTCTTTTATTCAACTACTGTCTTACCTTATAAACAACTATAACTTTATTACTTAAATTACCAAAAAAATGGTTACAACACTTTATTTAAGACTAATATAACCAAGTGTAAAATAGTTCACAGTTGTACAATATATTTGAAAACAGATTTGATAAGGATAAGAAAAATAAATATATACCTGTTGCTATGATTGCTATAATAGAGAAACTCTTCTTTAGCTTAGTTTATTTAGCTATATCAATATTTTAATTTTTCTCAAAGATAACTTAAACTTATATTTCTTATATATTAATAGCTTAAACAATTTGAAGGCTTTAAAGTTTAAATTATAAGCCAGTTATAAGCTACTAAATATTTGAAGTTTAAGAAGGAAATTAGCTTTAATGGATAATTCCAAAGAAGGATAAATTTAAGCAAAGAAAGATTAAAATAAGAGTAAAAATTTGAAATAATTTGATTTAATTCTTATATGAGTATTAAAATTGTTTTATCTAAGCTCTTCTATAATCATTCTTCTTTTCCTTTTACTTCATAAAAGTTAATTGAGTGATTTTTTAATATTTACTTTAATCTCGAAGAAGCGACACTAAAATCGTGAATTGATCTTTGCAAAATCTTTAGGCATTGGACATACTATTCTTCTTCTTTACTTTTAGGATCTTACGCTTTGATTAATGTGTCAAAATATGCCATTGGTTGTTTTACTGCAACTTTAGATTCTATCTTTGTAGGTTTTCTTGGTTCCAATTCCGTTAAGACTTGACCAATGCCCGCATTTATTTGAAATCCATTAAAGTCAGATACAGGATTAGCAGCTATATAACAAATATTAAACTAGTTTCCTACATTTACTTGAGTATCTTTTTCTCCATTTAATAAATAATCCTCAAATATATTTTTTTCTATGCGACTAATTTCTAAAGTTTCTCTTCTTACTAAAGAAGTGACACTTAAAGCTCCAGTGTAATCAAGTTTTTCTTTTAAATATAATGCAAATAAGTTAATGCATGCATTCAAGCTTGCTATTTCAGAAGTCGTAAAAATTTTCAAGCTTTTAGTAGATTAAATAGATTATGCATATCAAATTTCTTAAATTTCTGAAGAAGTTAAAGTATATTTACAGCCAGCAGCTGGGCATTTTATTTCAATATCTTTCTTACTTAAGATTTAATCAAAATTTCCAATTTTTTCTTTTATTTTGTTGTAAGCTACACTTAAACAAAACGAATGTTAGCATCTAAATGTTATTATAGTGTCACCTTTCCTTAAACATCCAAAATGACATCTTTGATTATCTCAATTATATGCTTAATAGACTAATCCAAAATCATTTCCTTTATTTGATAAGTCCTATTCGCTCTAGCATTGATCTTGCTCATATTTTTCAATTTATTCAGTAACCTTTAATAGTTTTTGTCTTAACTTTTATTATTTTCTTATTAAAATCTATTTTTCTTCTTGTAATCCAGTTTATTCTAAACTCTTACTGGCTTAAGGAGAGTAATTTTAATTAAAATAATCCTCACTAAATGGTGTCAAATTTTCCTATTATTATGTTAATTCTTACTTTTTTATAACTTAATAAAATTCACTTTAATTTCTGAGAGTTTTCTAAGTTTTATCTGCCTAATCTGGTTTTCCTTTTGTTTCAATAATTTCTTCTAAATATGAAGAACTGTTTTCTTTATCTTGTTCCTCTTAAATAGATTAAAGATTTTCTTTTAATTATTTGAAAATGTTCTAATTTATATTTTTAAGCTGTCCTTTAACTTATTCAGTCTTATTATTTATTTGTATTTAAGTAGATTCAAATTACATGTTCTTTTCTTCTATTTAATTCTATTATTATTCTTTTATTTACAAAATCTAAATATTATGCTACTTTTCTAATCTTTACTAAGGTGAAATTTAATACTAAGTAGGTTCCCAAATCTATTCTATCTAAACTTTATTATCTGGTTATAATGAAGTTAAATCCAGAGATTAAAATAATTCTTACTAAGCTATTAGTTTATTTTAGTTTCTATCCTTCTCTTAGTGATTTTTACTCATTTTTTGTATCTAATTCGGAAGCGAAGGAGATTATTTATAAAATGATTACAAACTTTCTTCTTTTTATTACTAGTAAAAGTTAAGCTCTGGTTACTAGATTTAATTATTATGATTTGTAAATATTTATTGTTCTTATTATGCCAAACTTTATTCATAACTTTCATTTTAGGATTTTTGTTTTGTTTATTTACTAATTTTATTTAAACCACCACCTCCTTGTTCGTCATCACTACTATCATTGCTTTCTGATGGTTAATCTTATTAAGTATAATAGTCTTCTGAATCTCTGCTTGAAAAATCTTAATTCTATAAAAATTTGGATTATAATAAACTTGAGGCAACTGAACTTGAATCAAGCTGATTTTTTTATTATTATAGCTCGAATTGTTCTCACTAGTTTTCATTTATTGACTAATAGTCCTAAGAAAAATAATTGGTTGTAAATTAATTAGTTTGAAAACTAGAAAGATTAGAAAAAGATGACTCTTCAGTAATTTGTTGTTTGAGCTCCACTTAAGCTTTTTATTAATTAATAACCTTTCATAGCTGCTAAACATGTTCTTCATACTGTAATATCTTTTTCTCTTATTCTTTAGTCTCAAGATATAAATTCTAGGAAATTTTTTCTTTATCTTTTAATTGTAACTTATGTAAATACTTCAGCTGAGCAATCTCTTTATCATAT
Source organism: Loxodes magnus (assembly GCA_946699065.1). Lineage (NCBI taxonomy): Eukaryota > Ciliophora > Karyorelictea > Loxodida > Loxodidae > Loxodes > Loxodes magnus. Next base: position 273,472 of record CAMPDV010000154.1, on the reverse strand, counting down.
TTTTATATATTTAATTAGTATTAAAAGATCTCATTTTCTTTAAGTTCTAGTTCTTATTACACTTTCTTTAATTTTTCCTCTATTTCTTTGATTTAAATTTAGTTTTATGACTGGCAAAAAGAACTTTGTTTGATTCTTAATTATTCTTGAAGAGATCGAATAACCTCGTCCTTTTAAATTTATTATTTTCTCATCTCACTTTAAAATGTTTTGTTCAACTAATTTTTTTCTTATTTCCATTGATTTCTTTCATTCTAAAGCTAATTTTTTGTTTATTCTAATTTTTACTACAGGGTTTAAAGCTCCACTTTGAATTCTTCATATTTTTAGATTTGGTTGCTATTTTAGAGTTTAGGATCAGCTTGCAGTTAGCTTTCGTATTTTATGGAATTATTCATTAATAAGCTCTGGTTTTACTGAAGATTTGTAAAATTAAAATTGTTTTCATGCAACTTTTAGCCTAGTTAAATTCCAAAACTCTAGTTCTAACTTATTATATTGTCCCTTTATTTTAAATTCTTTTATTGAGATTCCAAAAACTAGTCAATATTCTCTAACTTCTCCTGGTTTTAGGCTTTATTAATTTAAAATTCTTGCGATTCTTATTTATTCTCTAAAACTGATCATTCACCTTCTAACTCGTCGCTACTATCTAGAAAATCCCCACTCCAACATTAATATAACTTTATTTAGTTCTAAAATTAATGCTTACATCATTTTATAAATTTCCCTTCATTCCTTTTTCATTTTATAAATTACAAGAAAAACACTACAAATCTTGCTTAGAGCCTTGAGTTGGCTACTATAATTTTATAATGCAATCTTAACATACATAATGTCCACATTAAAGTTTCTACAGTTAAGAATTATTCTACTCACATACAAAGCATGCGCTTTCGTTATTTTAAAGCATTTTATTATAATTAACAAAATTAAACTCTTTAAATAATTATTTTAGAACATTCCATCTATTATAATTTCACTCTTCTGTTCATAATTAATTCCCTTAGTTTTAGCTATTTTCTAGATACTCAGTTATTTAAAGTTAAGCTTATGAAATAAACTGTATAATATAATTTATTTCTATCTGCTTCTAGTTAAGAAATTTAAATTAACTATCAATTTTATTTTAAAGACTTAGCTATATTTATCTAAGTTACCATTACTTTTACTTGAAATATCAAATATCGTTTTCCTTTGTATTTAGTATGAAATATATTGTTGCATTATTTTGAACATTTCTTCATTTTTTTAGCTAAATAATTGATAAAACAACTCTTCTATCTAAAGGCAGGGAAAACTTCCTATTTTTTGCTTAAAATAGCTAAAAATTAAAAATTTATCCGAAAAGTTATTATTTTTCATTTTTTTAAATTAAATCCTAATAAACAACCAAAAATAAAAATAAGCATCTATATGCATAAGGTTAAACAAAGTGAATCTTAAAGTTATGCTTTATGATGTAAGAAATTAAAAATATAGTTGAAAATTGTAAAGAGTAGGATTGGAGGAGAAATATAAGGTAATAATTAAATAGGATGCTATTGAAATCTAAATATCTTAGTTTTCAAATCACTTTAGAAGCAAAGGAATTTTTAAACTTGCAGATAAAAACTCAGAATTTGCAAGAAAAATACCTTCTTTCTTTGCATTCTATTTTTACTTTTTCACTTCGGAATACCGCTAAACTGGATTTTACTTTTCTACCTTGCAAATAAAATAGCAAAAAATTGTAGAGGTCAGATAAAAAGCAACTCCTTTAAAACAATTAGTAGCTGCTGTCTTAGCATTTCTGCTCTAAAGATAGGAATATTCAAACAAATAAAATGACCCAGAAACAAGGAGTCCTAAAATACCAACTAGAGAATTACAAAGCAATAGCTATAAATATATCTGAACATTTATCAATTTTATTAAATTACATTTACATTTAAACAAATCTAATTAGTCTATTATCACATAAGTTAAATCATTTTATATATAAATTTGAAGATGCATTGTTTATTGCTTTTGACTAAAAGAGCTTAAGAATTATTTATCTATTTATTTAATCCTGGATATTTCTTTATATCAATTAAATAATTAGAAATAAGGAAGCATATCCAATTTTAATTGCTATATAAAATTAAATTCATAAGCATGAATAATTAATATTTATTAAATGATCCTAGCTTTATTTTTTATTCCTTTTTTGAAAGATTTAAAGTCTTTTGATCTTAATCAACTTAACTGAACTGAAGCTTATGTTAAAACTAGGATCTAGCGATTTTAAACTCATTATAGCTTTTACTTAGATTTAAACTGAAATTATTATGAAATTTTTACTAGACTACTGTTTGAGTCTAAAGTTGAATTTATCTTCTTTACCTTTTTTAATTATTGTATAATAAAAGCCCCAAATTATCTAAAGCATCCTTTTAATCTACTTGTTTCAAGATTGTTAAAAGAAATGCTTACCGAATTTAGAAATTATATTAGCATATTTTCCTTTAAACATTAAGTTTTCAAATAATATAAAAATAGATTCAATTATGCTTTTTATAGACAACTAGATAGTCTATTTCATATAGTATCTTTCTTAAGCTTACTATTTAGAAAATAATTTAGTTTTAGTATATTTATGAACTTAATCTTTCAAAATACATTTCTTTGCTTTTTTATTTGATAAAAAGCTTTCTTTAGCTTGATGTAATCTTCCCGCTCAAAAAGCAGTTAATAAAAGCAAATACATATGATAGCTTACTTATATCCTCGCTTATTAGCTACATTATATTAAAATTTATGGTTAATATCCAATTGAACCTTATTTCTATGTTTGATAAAGAGAAGTTGCTTCTCCTCAAAGTTTGATCAAGTCTTTATTTTAAGTTTTCCTAATTTCATATCTGCTAGCAATATAATTTCTATTATGAATCTAATTCTAATCATTTTGAGATAGTTCGTTTTAATTTATCTTCAACTAAAAAGCCTTTAAAACTATTTTAAATCAAGTAAAGAGAAAATAGTTAAAAAAATAAAATTAGTCCTTTAAGAAAAAAGCAAAGCTATTTATAAGGAATGATGAAGGGCTATAAATAAATATCTAAAAATATATGATTCAAACTAAATTTTATAAGAAGTATCCTGATTGGTGTATTACTGTAGCTTTATAGCATGATAATAGTTATAAGGAAATATAAGAGTCTCTTATGGTTTTATCTTAGTAATATTCTAATGAAATAAATAAAAGAATGATCAATCTAAGAGAATAATAGTAAAATATGATCAAGCATTTTTTAATTTTAACAGATATAGATATTTTTAACTTTAATTTCAATGTAAATATCGCATAAAATGGTGTATTGATAATAAAGGGAGAAAAGTATATTCATTAAGTTATTGTTAATAAAGTCTCTAATTAATATGAGTAAAGCAAATGTTCCTTATATTTCTTATATGTTTCTATTGATATTACAGTCTAGTTCAAGAACTTAGCTTTTCCTAAATTTAAGTATATAAAGGAAATAACCACACTGAAGGATATTAACTTATTAACTCTTCATATTTCTATAAAAGATTGAAGTATTATATTATAAAAAATAGAAGTTGAATGCATATTTTAATTGCAAAAGCATTGCATAAAGCTAAATTTTTAGATAAGTTAAGTCTATCATTTAATTATCACTTTAAAAACTTAGAGCTTTAAGAATAAAACCAATAAAGAAGGGTAAATGATAAATCAGCCAAATGAGATAAAATGATAGGTATAGGTTTACTTTATATAATTTTAAGTTGAAGTGTATTTTTTCAAGTAAAAGAGCTAAAAAATGAGATGTAATTAGGTATTAAAGTACAATAATGGTTTAGAATGAAACTTAAATTTTTTTTTAGGTTCAAATCTAGATTTAAGAAGGATGAAGAACTAATCTTTGTTTCATAGGGTAAATTAATTTAGCATTTCATATGTCTATTAAATATTTTAAAGGTAAGGAATTAAGAAAGATAAATATACAGATCAAACTCAAGAAATAAGTATAATTAAAATTAAGAGCATTAGAAAGTATAGAAAAAGTGTTATAAAAAGAAAATGATATTAATAGACATGATATAGCTTTTATAATACTCTTCAATTAGTTTCTAAAGATAAGATTATTATTATATTCACATTTAGTCAACTATTATATATCAAGCGTATTTATCTTTATACCTGCAAGCTATTTAATCATTTGATTACTATATCTGCTATTAAGAATTAAGAATTTCTTTATTTTTTCACACTAAAATGATGAAAAAAACATCTTGAAGGTAAATTTTTAAGAAGCATTAAAAGCTATACCAGTTTATAATTGACTTAGAAGAAACGGAAAACAGAATAAAAATAAGAAATTAGATTTATTTCAAATTTCCTTCATAAATTCCCTTATAATTTCTCATTAAATAGTCATGAATAGAAAGAAATAGAGGTTCTAAGAGAGAATATCAGCCATTTAAAACAATAAATTGACCTTTAATCTTATAATTTTCAAATAGCTTACATTAAATTGAATAGGATTGAATATCTAAGATACTTTATTTATATTCATAATTTATGATTCATTAAGTTAAAGAAGCCAAACTAATACTTATATCAGTTTAATCTAAATAAATTTAGAATTTCTAATCAAATAAAAACTAAAATATCTTTGATACTTTTCATAGCAAAATCAGAGTGCTAAAGTAAATATATGATATCCTAGTCTGTTTGCTTATATAATAAGAGTATTATTAATAAATGGAACTTATTATAATAAAGAAGTTTAGAAATATGCTTCTAGAAATAAGTATCAAATCTACTATTTTCTGACTTTTTATATCTTTCGGTAAATTTTTTACCCTTTCTATTATAAACTTTTCTCTTTGATATTGTCAAAGACTTAATTAAAGTTCTTAAATCTTATTTTACAAGTTAAAAGCTTAGAGCTTATTTAATATATTATAATGATTATCATCGTATAGATATAAAGCTTTTTAGAGGTAAGTATAAATTTACTTATTTATTGATCTGCTTTGCTTTCTACTTGACTGTAATTAATAAATGATAGCTATAAGTTTTTCCCTTTTTATTCTTTTTCTTCCTATTGTTAAATTCGATTGAAAAGTATTTCCTCATATAATGACTCCACCAGATAGAAGAAATTTCATGAGTGGAGGAATAAATTTTTAGTAAGGTTATGTAAATACAGCTGGGGGTTCGACTGAAAATGAGTACTTAAATGATAAGTGAAAGTTCGATTTGAAATATAATACTTGATAATTTCTTGCCACTATGAGCTAGGATGTTCCATAACCTAGAAAATATGCTACATCATAATTACTTGAAAATTTAGAGTTGCTTATAATGTTTGGAAGATATAATAAACTAGGTATCTAAGATGAAATTTGAGCTTTCAGTATGATATCTTAAAAATGATTCAAATTACCTGAAGTTGGATTAGGTCCATAACCTAGATACGGCGCTGTATCATGTCTGAATTAAGACAAAAAAGATTATAATATTTATTTATTTGGAGGATAAGGATTTAAAGGAGTGTTTAATGAATTATGAGTTTACTATAACTCTCAATAAAAATGGTAATAGATTCTAACAACTGGAGACTCCCCTCCCCCTCAATATAGCAGTGTGATGGTATGTGACTAAAACGAAATTATAATTCGTAATGGTTAAAATTATAATTAAACTATTAATGATACTGATCTGTATATCCTTAATTTGGAAAGCTTAAAATGAAGAAAATTCAGACCAAACATCTACCCTTCTAATAATATTTAACAAAGCTAAGCAATCGATTCTAGTAACTATAAATTTTACGTTACAGGTGATTTTTCTACTTGGTTTAGCACTTAAGTGGATGATACATGGATATTAGATTTTCGTGATCATTATAACTTAAAATGGACCAAAATTAGGATAAAAACGAATATGCAAACACAAAGATAGTCACATTAGTCTTGAATTTACGATAGCAAACTATGACTGTTTGGAGGTAGTTCTATTAAAAGTAAGTGATTTAATGATTTATGATTTCTTGATTTAAATTAAAATGTTCCAGAGTGAGATATATTATAAGATAATTTAGATTCACTCTCTCCAAGATCATATCATTCAATGAATGTAATATCAGAAAATGCATATGTTTTTGGAGGAACTAATCAGAATCAAAAATATTTACAAGATATTTGAAGATTAGATCTTGAGGGTTGGAAATGAAAAAGCATTAAAATAGGAGGCTTAAAACCTTCAGAAAGACATAAGCATACATCAGCTGTTCATGGGAGTTTTCTTATAATTTGAGGAGGTTATGGAGAACAAGGATTGTTAAATGACATGTTCAAATTTAGCACAATAACCACAAAATTTGAATTAGTTTCGTAAGGTAATCAACCTTTTCCAAAATGTGGGTCTTGTGGAGCATCTAATGATCATTACTTCTATATTTATGAAGGATTGGAGGAAACAGAACTTAGTTAAGAACTTTGATAATTTAACTTTGGTTTGAATCCGGAGAAACTTTCTGGTCAACATCCTTTAAGTCCTGGAAGGTTAGTTACTGTAGTATAATTTTAAGAGACGATCATATAGTGATCATGCAAGGCGAGAATGAAGCTAGAGCACCTAACAGTATAATAAGCGGATTAAACCTTACCACTTAAATTTGAAATACCTTCTCCCAAAACTTTAACCCCTATTTAAAAGCAGCTATCGTAGATATTGATTAATGAGCAGCTAGCTTAGGAGGAATGTCTTTCAGTTTCGATTCTAGTAATGAATTTACAATTTGGAACATTTATTCTGGATATTATCAAAGATACTAGTATTTAGATAAAAATAGAAATGATCTTAAAAATATATATGGTCATGCTGTGGCTTATCATAAGAGACTTATTTTAGTATTTGGAGGAGGATATGCACTTGATGAGCTTGCAATTGAATAAAGAGTTTAGAATGTATGTAGGTATTATGAAATTCCAGCAAATTGCTAAAGTAATAAAAATAATCTTTTATGTGGATGAATTTTCAGTTATGGTACTATTGAGAAAGACTCCTTGTGTTAATAATGTCCTTATGGAACTTGAGGAAATGCAAGTTATGACTGTGTAAAATGTCCAAAAGGAATGAAATAGTCTACGAAAGCTGCTTCATCTAGTAGATAGTGTTTACCATGCTCAATGGGCACATTTTGCAACGTTGAAGGAGTTGAAAGTTGTTTCATCTATCCAAAAAGTTTTAAATGCCCTGTAGGTTGCATAAAACCATTGCAAAGTTTGATTTAAGCAGATTAGCTATCAAAATAACCTTAAAGTTATTAAGACAAAAGCGATGAAGTTAGTGATGCTAATCCAAAATTATACATAATATCAGGATCTTCATTCGCTTTAATATTAGTCCTTCTTTTACTTTGGAAAAGATCAGAATAGTTTCATGTTAAAATAGATTTATATTAGCAAAACCATAATTATATGGTAGACTAGCATATGAAATTAATCAAAAGCTCTATTGGAGGATTTTTTCAGCTGCTTTTATAATAGGATCTGTAATATTTGCCTGTGCAACTCTAATAGTTTATTTTATGAATAACATTTAAGAATAAAAAGGACTAATTCCCTAAGTTGTTATGATGTAAGACTATCCAGAAATATATGAGGAATTTATCATAGTAGTAGTTTTCTAGAATTATTAGGGTTAATGCTGATTAGAAGATACTAGTGAATCTGAGTAATTCAAAGCATGCTAAGAAGAAATATAAATAAATCATTTTCATTTTAATATAGACAAGATAGAAGGGTATTGATACCCACTTAAATGCAAATTAATAAACTAAGATTGCTACGTGAAAGCTTAATGTCATAAATGCTCAATTTAAACTTCTTCATTTATAGAGTTTTCACTAAAAGAGATTGATTCATATTGCTCCTCTATCTAATTTAATGTCACTACATCCTCCTCAATTCCTGAGGAACTATCTGGAGTTAATATTACGGTATATCCAGAAGCAGGTAATTTATTTAGAGGTCCTTAAAGTACATAAATTGTAATAACAGCAATCTCATCTGCTTTTGAAACTAATGTACCTTCTAAATAATATTATGACAGTGATATAGGATATCATACAAGGTTTTAAGAAGAGGTTACCAAAGGATCATAATATGAAAGCTAAGAGATACAATTTAATTAAAATTTATATACAACTGTTTTGTCCAAGTTAAGCGATTCATCCCTTTTAACATAACAAAATATAAGACAAACTTTCATTTAAATTTTAGGAGCTCTATCTTCGGATTAATGGGTGCAGTTGGTGGATATATGAGCTTCATAGAATCGAACAAAATAAAATGAGAAGAGAAATAGCGTAAAAAATAAAAAATAGAGCAAATAAAATTCAAGTAGCTAAAAAAGAAACTATAGGAAATTACTTAAGCAAAAGACAATAGTCTAATCCTTTTATCAGGAAAGTAACTTAAAACTCTAATTTAAGAAATCAGTACTTTTATCTATAGCGAAGTAAGCGAAAAAATAGATTTCAGTTTGTTGATGAGAACTTTAATCTAAAATTTGAAAGGCAAGAGTTTATCAATTGCGACTCTAAATAGATCGATGAGGAAATTAAATTAGGTGTCTTTGATATGTCACATAAATATACCTTTTGATTAAGTAATTTTTGTCTTTTAATCTTATTAAAAACACTTTATTTTTCTCCTATAAAGTAAGGAACATAAAAATTCAGACCAATAAAAAATTTTAGCTATAAAGAATTTCTTTAAAGATCACAACATGATAAATAGATAATGATCAATATGAATAGATTCGTATCTTAATAATCCTTACAACTTCAAATCAATTTGTACTATAGCAAAAATAGTTTTCTTCTTAAAATTATCTATTTTAAAAATCAAATTATAGCAATTAGAAAGAAAGAAAGTGACTAAGATTAGCTTTGGTTATAAAAATAAGCTTCTTTATATCTATGTCTATTTTCTATAAGTACTAATATAATAATAATATAGTTATTTTTATAAATCTAAGCTTTTTTTCTTCAAAAGCTATAGAATTTTAAGATCAATGAAGCCAATTATAATAGATCATCCTATATTAATTGTATAATTTTGCTTCAAGCAATTTCTTTATTTTAATTATTATTTTTTGCTATTTTTTAAAGTAAAAAATGTAATTTTAGACTCTAAACTGAATCTAATCAAACATAAGATAAGCACCTTGCATTCCTTCTTCCAGGATTATAAAATAGAGAGATGCTTATAGAATTGATAGCTTTTGCTTCTATTTTTAGAAGTTAATTTAAGGCTTAACGACAAGAGGCATTATATATCAATTTTTATTTACGAACTAACTAAAGTTTTATTTCCAAAATCTTTTTATTATATAAGTTACATGAAAAGCTTCTTTTCTTTATTTATAGTATAAATTTAAACTTTAAAAGTAAGGGTACCTTTAAGAATCTGGTAGATTAATTCCTAGCCTCTGAAGTATTAATTATTATTCTAAATAACTAGTAAATTATGTTCTACCCTTGTAATTATTAGTAATATGATTTGCTTTATATCTGAAATAATAGTCCTAAGAATTTAAATTTTCTTTTATAATTTTAGATATGGAAAGAAGGAAAAAGAGGTAATAGTAGCTATTTATTCTCTTAGTAGATATTAAGCCTGATTCTTAATGGTAAATTATTTCCATTTTTTTGTCTCGAATTTTAAAAATTTAAAGCGCTTAGAATTTTCTTAATCGATATCTCTCAGCTTTTAGAATCCCCTACTGTGTCCGTTTGAAAATGCATTCAGAAAATTGCCAATCTATACCCAAATTTTTTTGATTTTAAATTAAAAATCCATTTAATTTGTAGATTTTAGGGTAATTATTTGGCTTATATTTCTATATTAATTGTAGATGACAGTTATAAACTCCTTATAGAAGATGTTCATTAAACAATTTAAACTACTTAGTAATATTTAAAAGCTAAGCCTGATATTAACTACTTTTGAATTAGTTTAAATCTAAAGGTGACTTTTTAGTTTATCATTCTCTATATTCATAACTTGAAAAAATAAATTACCTTAAAGGATAATTTTTAGTAATATAAGTTTAATAGCTCAACTAGCATCAACCTTAAGTAAATACCAGGAAACATTTTTTATGCCTAAAATCATAGGTATAAGTAGGACTATCTATAAATAAGTCTGATTTTGGACTTTCTCAAGTGTTATTATCCTTAGTCTGTTTATCTCTCATTCAAATGAGAAATGATTTACAGTTTATTTCAATCTCCTAGCTTTGTATCCTTTGCTCAATCTAAGACACTTCATTCTCTTACTTTTAGGACTATTTAGACAGTTCTCTAAAGATTAAGAGTTAAAGTTAAAGATAAAAAGAAATGTAAAGGATTACGGATTTAATAAGCTGACAAATATTTAAGGCTTAGAAACAAAGTGTTGCTAGATGGTAAATTGAATGAAATTTAAGCAAAATGGTGATATTTAAAAAGAATCAAATTAATACTTTTGATTAAATGAAAACCTAGTAAAAGTAGAGGATATTTATAATACTAGGAACTAGGGATTTGATTGAAGAGAAAACAAAATTAGCTTTAACTGTATAAAGTTTAGTAAAATGAGTATAATCCTGAAAAAGTTGTATAAGTTAATTAATAAAAAAACTATATCATTTATACTTTATAGCTTAAAGGCTTAAATTTATATAATTAAATAAAAAGAAACTTATTCTAGTCTATTAAAGCAAAGATGAGAAGGACGAGAAAAAAATAGTCGATAGAGTTTTAAATTAATGGCTAATGACTAAGAATAAGAAATTTGTTTATATACTAAAGGTAAATAAAACCATTATATTAATAAAACGAAGAGAAAAGGAATGCTAGATGGTAAATCTTTCTTAAATGACTTAATAATTCAAATATAGTCTAATAATTTAAATAAAGGGATAAAGAGTAAATGGTTTTAAGCTAAAGTTTGTTTAATTTATTTTTTTTATTTAAGAAATGGATCAAAAAATAATTTCCAAAGTTCTTATGTTAGGAGAATCCGGAGTTGGGAAAACTTCGCTACTACTTAGATTTTGCGAAAATAAACTAGATAGAAACATGATATCCACCATTGGGATCGACTTGAAATAAAAGACTATTAAAGTGTAAGATAAATAAATTTCTCTCAAATTGGTAAGTTTAGCTAATATTTCAGTATGATACAGCTGGTTAAGAAAGATTTCTTTCTATATCAACTAAGTTTTATAAAGACTGTGATGCAATTTGTTTGATATATGAAATATCTGATCATGTTTCTTTCGAAAGAATTTTGTTCTGAACTTAGTAGTTTGCTGATCATGGAGAATTTCTCAATGTGGCCAAAATTTTAATTGGAAATAAATGTGACCTAGAAAGTAAGAGACAAGTAACATAATAAGAGGGATAAGAGTTAGCAACTAAGTTGTAAGCAAAATGGATAGAAGCATCTGCATATGACAATATTAATGTGGAAAGGGCGTTTACTAAACTTGGAAAGCAGATTATTTTATTTCAAAAGAATGTTATTAGGAAGCCAGCTAATATCTATTTGTCAAGTCGAGGCTCAATAAAGCAAGAATAAGACCAAGGGGCCTCAAATTTTAATGGCAAGAAAAAAAAGTGTTGTAAATGAAATTCAATTAGTGAATACTTACTTTTAAAATTCTAATTTTACCTTTTCATTTTGTCCATAAAATCTAGAATTTTTCAGATAGCTTTGCTTTTTTTCTAAGCAAGATTATTATTTAAATCTAAAAAAATATAATTATAAGCATACATTATGACAACAAAATTACTAGCTTTATTGCTTGTTGATAAGTGCTTTATTATTTCCCTAATTTCTAGTTTTTATTAATTGACTTAATTTTATTTAAGCTGTGAATTTTTTAGATTAGATAGACAAAATTAATATAATTAGATATACTTTTAAAACTAAAATAACATGAGAGAAAATTAAATTAGATGTTATATGTTTATCCTTTTCTTTATATAACTTAAAACACTTCTTTTTCACCAAATTCAAAAACTAAGTTTCATTAATTATTTTAGCATCTAAGCAAAAATAGAATAATTGCATATCTTCTCTTAGAACTGAATTATATTAGTTAATTTCTTCATAAATATCTATAACATATCTTAATAATCTTATCTCACACTTCAACTTTCTAAAATGCTTAAAATACTTCTATAACATAACACTTTTATCTAGCCATTATTGGTAGTTTCTCTTACGTGTCTATCAATTACTTATTTCCATATTCCAAGTATTTTTCTATCTATTCTTCATTTATTTATATTTTTCCTTTTCCCTTTAAAAATTTCAAGAGGGGTATAAATTTTAGATTCTGTTAGTAGAAATAAAAGCAGAATGATTATTTAGCTTATTAGTGATATAAAATTAATAAGTATTTTAAATTTAATTTAATGAAGAGACTAAGCTAATTTTCTTGCTCTCGCTCTTTTTATTTTTTGATTAAGAAAAATATTGTTAGTTATACCAAAAAATTGGAGGTTTCCTTTACTATTTTACTAAATAAAGCCTGTAACACCCCTATCTGAACTACTTATAAAAGATCTAATGATTTATTTATTTGGAAGAATACCTTAGATATAATAAGCAAAGTTAGTTGGCTTAATTTATATTTAAAGCTATTTTCACAGAGATCCCACTTTTTATGACTGATTTTCTAAAAGTATCTTAATTAAAAGTTTAGTCTATTTTATTTTCTAAAAATTTAGCTGTCTAAGTTAGAACGCATTATTCATATAACTTTTATCATTTAACTAAAGTTTGCTAGTTGAAGGAGGTAACTTAAGTTTTAATTTCTATGCATTTATTTATCTAATTAAATGATTATTGATATTTTAGCCTTATAGTAAAGTTAATAAGCTCCAAAATTATTTCTTCCTTTTATTAGATTTAGTTCAATAAGTACTCACACAAAGCAAAGTGAGAATTTAATGAATTTAGTTTTTTATTTCTAAGGTTTTTCGAATTTATTTTTTCTACTAGTATCAGATTTCATTGATATTATACCATAGATGTATATTTACCTTATCTCATATAAGAAAAAATCAATAATTCATAAAGCTAGAAAATTTAGTAAGCTTTCACAAAGCTGTTCTTTATATTTTTAGCCTTTTAATTTATTATTTAAACTACTTTTATCTATAGGCATGTGATGTATCTTCTCTTTTCTTCACAAACTTATTCGAGATAACTAATAATATTAGTGACATTTGCTCTGTATTAGCATTAGAATAATCAAATTTGCTTATATATGAAAAAGAAGGAAAATACGAAGATGCAAATTACTAATACTGCTACATTTTCAATTCTCCCAGTTTCTTTAACTTAATTTGAACTTTTTTGATTTTAACAATCCAGCATCTTTCTTTAAAATATCAGCCTTTAAAATTTGAATGCCTAAACTAAAAAAGAAAGGACTTATTGCTTATTAAAGAAGCAGCCATCATTAGTCATATTATTAATATCAGCTTAGTTAAATCAACTAGCTTCTTACCCTTTTACAAGCCTAAAAATCACTTAATATGCTTCTTAGTTTCTTTCTACTAGCTTTCTTTCAAAAGGAGAGCCATTTACACGAGGATTCTAATAATATAGACATTAACAATTATCTAGCTTTTGGTTATTTAAGTATTATTTTACCTCTAAGTAAGTGAAATGCAACTAGGAAGTGAATAATATCTAAATTTTAATTTAAAGTATTTAAATGTCTAAAGATAAGGGTAATTAAGAATTAGAAGAGCTACTTAATTAGCAAATGAAAAGTGATTTAGACTCATCTAAGAAAAACGTAGTTATTAATAATTCTTAGCTCCCTACTGAATTATAGAATACTACTGAAGAAGTTGTTTTTGATCCTAGCGAGTTAGAAAAAACAAAATTTGTAAGAAGTAATAAGAAGAAAACTTCTATTCTTCCTTAAATATAAGGATTAGCGTAACTTAAGAACTAGAAGTCGGTTGACTCTACCTAAATAAACTCCTAGAATAGAATATTGAAGTACACGTTAATTATTATAGATTTAGGCTTCTTATGTGTATCAACAGCTAATGCTATTTATAGGATTTGGCAATTTGACAAATATAACTGTGAAATCAAAAGCTCTTTCACTAACAATACGACGGAAGATAATATACTATTAACAGGAATTATCCTTGCATTTTGATTCGCTTTTTTGATAAAAGGCACTATTCTTCTATTGAGATGGAAATAAAAATTATTAGTGAAGCTAAAACGACACATTTGAGAGTTATGCAAATGCATTTTTTCCTTTTGCTACTGCTCCCATTTACTTCCAATAGTAATGATGGATTATGAGAATTGTTATTACCGAGAGACCTTTTCCTTTAAAAACCTGGACATACTATACATATGCATCGTAGTCCTTATTGCTCTATGGATCTTTTTCTTTTTTGCGTAAATAATGCTTTTTATCGTAGGATCTAAGGAAAAAAATTATACGTAGTAGCAGAAATACACTTAAATAATGTAAATGTATTTTAGAGTTCATCTAATAATCATCTCATTATGAAGTTTACTAGTGCTCGCCTCCATTCTATAAATATTCTTCGAAGAAGATGCTCCTGCTTTAATTTATACTGAAGTCATTTCTTCAATTTACTACGGATTTCTATTTTTTTCATTCTATGTTTATTATGCAAAACACGGGAATAGTTACAAAGACTGACTCAAATTCGATTTAAATAATTTTTAGATAATTTTAACTTTTCCTCTTATACCATTTAAGTCCAATATATCATAAACATTTTTCCCTTTTATTAATATAAGAAAAATCAACTCAGTTATATATTTTTCGCTAGTGCTAGCGGAAGCTTTATTAGCGAAGCTAATAATATTCTGACTTCTACTTTAATAAGCGTTTTAGTTAAGGATGCTTTAAGCATGCTTCACTGATTATTTTTATAGGTAGATTTCATTATTTTTAATTACTCTAATCCAGTTAATTTTATTAGCTATTATTGCTAGGACTGTGTTTTATTATTAATACAAGCTTCTAATTTAAGACTAGATGAGAGAATAAAAGTAATAAAAACTAGAGAAAAGAGAGGTAGAAAATGGTAATGGTGACTAAATTCTGATAAAGGTAGGGTGGATCAAATAGTATTAGGAAGACATTGAATTATTGTAAATTATACCAGACATCTTTAAGTATCAGTTTAAATAGAAAGGATTAGACAGATCTTAAAATAAATGTATTTTTCTGACGAAGAAAAATTGGAGACAGATTACTTCGATGACTTCTATCTACAACAGGGAAAACCAAGACATAACAAACCTAAACTTGAGGCTGAATTTGCGCAGATGCATTACGAAGTAAAACTTAATACCAAAGTTCTGTAGCCTAATGTTATAAGCTCTTTCAATAAAGAAATTAAAAGCATAGAATCTACTAGAATTAGAATTAAAGATAAGCAAGATAGAGAGACTGTTGAGCAAGTCCTTGATCCTAAAACTAGACTTATTCTTTATAAGTTAATTAAATAGGAAAAGTTAGTAGAAGTATAAGGATGTATTTCCACAGGAAAGGAAGCAAATGTGTACTATGCTTACGATAATTAAGATAAGGAATATGGTGTCAAAATCTATAAAACTTCAATTCTAAAGTTCAAAGATAGAGATTAATACGTAACAGGTGAATATAGATTCAAAGGTGGATATTCTCGATCAAATCCTAGAAAAATGGTAAAATTATGGGCAGAAAAAGAATTTAGAAACCTTAAAAGAATTTATACTGAAGGAATTCTATGCCCTGAGCCTTTAATCTTGAAGCAGCACGTACTTATAATGTCTTTTATAGGAGAAGAAGGAAACCCAGCTCCTCGCTTAAAAGATGCGGAAACGTAATAGGGAGATATTCTTTATTTACAAAGCCTTAATATAATGTAAAGGATGTTCTAGAAATGTAAGCTAGTTCATGCTGACTTTAGTGAATACAATCTACTAGTTTATCGAGAAAGCCTTTATGTAATTGATGTATCTCAAGCTGTAGAGTGGGATCATCCTCGTAGTCTTGATTTCCTAAGAAGAGATATTGCCAATATCAATAACTTTTTTAGGAAAAAGTTTGTTCCTGTTTGTTAAATGCAAAACGTATTTGATTGAATTACTTCTCCTGAAGCTACTTTATAAGCTGACCAACTTTAACGAAGTCTAGATCCTGATCCAAATGAAGGAATTTTTAGCCAAATTTATATCCCTTAAAGTCTTTTTGATGTAGAGGATGAATAGTTTGAAAATGGAGTTCATCAAACCATTGAGTAATAAGCAGTTATCAACAAATTTCTGAAAGCCTAGATATAAGAAAAATCCGAAGAATAAGAAAATGATTAAGAAGGAGATGAAAGCGAGGAAAACGAAGGAAGTAAAGAAGGAAAAGAAGAAGGCAATGAATAGCCAGAAGAAGAGACTTAAGAAAGTAGAAAATTTGGAGATGTCAAATACGAAGGCTTATCAAAGCAAGAGAGAAAGCAGAAAGTAAAGGAGGAAAAGAGAGAAAAGAGAAAAAATAAAATTCCAAAAGCAGAAAAAAAGAAATTTAGGAAAAAAGCGGTAGAGAGTAGAAAGTGATAAAGACATATAATTTATTAATGTAATTAAATCTCTAGCTCTTCTTTTAAATTTCTAGCTAAAAGATACTAAGATCATATCAATTGAAACATTAAGAAATTCAAAATTAAACTTGGTATCCTTAATCAAATTGACTAGTGTATCTTTTTACTCAAATCGATTAAAAAGTATTAGTTGATTCGTAAAAATCTAAGTTTATAGCAACTTAACGTTAGCAAGAAAAAGCTTAAATAGAAAAAATAGTAAAGGAAAAGAATAAATGAATTAATGGGTTTTACTATGCTAGTATAGATTTATAATCAGACTAAGTTTTATTAAATATAAGAGTTGCTTTATATCTTTCTTAAATATAACTTAAGCATTTTATTTTAAAATATTAAGTTTAATATAATTACATTATACTATTAATTTAAATAAAATTGATAGAGCTAGCAAAAGATAGAACAAAATAGAATATTATTATTATTTTCCCTGAGTTTTAAACCAGCTTTGGATATTAAATTTTATTGAGTTTGAATTATTCACTTTTTTTACATGGATAGACAAGCTTCGCTATTTTTTTACTATGATTTATTATATTTTCTTTTAATTTAATTGCTTACAAATTAGTTACAATATCAGTTTAGTTATTCATTTGCAAATGAAATTATCTCAGTTAAAGCAATTTGAATTAACGATTCAGTATTTCATCCTTTCCGATTTATTTTAAATAAGTTGCTTACATTATTATGTCTTTTCTAAATTAAGCTAATACTGTATATAATAGCATCTCTTATTATTTTAAGATTGCGAATATTCTTATTTTGCTAGATAAAATTTACTTATTTTTTCTCTCATTAATCATAATTAGCTTCATTCTCCATTTCGATTATCGAAGCACTAATTTATTTTCCTTGTAGCTGCCTCTTTTGTTTTCTGGCTTATTCTAATCTTTCTTCTCTAATTTTTCAATGTTTGCTATTTATAATTTTCCCTGAAATCTCTCCTTTGAATCAAAAATTTTATCGAATAAATTTAATTATGAAACTCTGGAAGATCTAGAAGTTCTTTTTCTTAATTAGCTTTCTTCAATATAAAATAGTTCTAGCTTTAGTATAAATCATGATATCTTAAAACCATATAAATGAACATAATGACTGAAATATACTCCCAAGATAGTAAGAACTAAGAAGTATCTTTATTAAGCAATAAAATTACTAAAAACTTGTTAGTTTTTTCAATTATTAGCTTGATTTAAGGAGATTTACTATTTAAAGATACCTGAAATCTTTTTTAGCATTAAGTGGGTTTATAAAATATAGCTGTAAGCTATTATAACTCCACATTAGTCTAGCTGGTTAGGATATTCGGCTTTCACCCGAAAGACCCGGGTTCGAGTCCCGGATGTGGAATCATTTTCTTCAAAATATAATTAAAAATGTTAAAAAAATTCTTCGTTATACTAAGATTAAATCCACTTAACCCTAAATATAGTAATAATCAAAATATAAGAAGATAAATACTCAATATACTTAATAATAATCTAATCAATATGATCAACTCATTCAGCATGATATAAATAAGTCTATTGCAACTAAGGCATTTTTTATTTGATATGTTGAATATTTGCTGATAAAGGAAAAGTATAATTATCTGCTATAATGGAACTTAATAGGCTAACTAAGTATTATCGTATAGAAGTATCAAGGTTAATTACTTTAACTTTCTTATCTCTTTATTATAAGCTAAATCTGAAATCAGTGCCTAGAATCTTAAACCCCCATATAACCTTTAATGATTCTTAGCTTACCATACCATAGGATGATCTCCTTCTATGTAAAAGGTAAAGCTACAAACTAAAAATTAAGATATTATACTTTGCATAATATAGCTAAAGATGCTTGCAAAGGACATTAATAAATAAAGGAGTTATAATATTCAAGTTTCTTCATTTAGCTTTCTTAAAACTAAGAAATTTGAATTCAAATTTGTAAACAAATGAGGATAGTAAGAGATATAGTATAAGAAGCTTATATAATAAGGCAGTAATCTTTCATAAAATTTGAAAAAGAAATCCCATGAAAATGTATCTTAAATTTAAATTTTCTAATAATACTATGCTTCAATAAGAAATGCACCACTAGTCTAAAGGTGATAGTAAGAAGTTTATCAAACCCAAACCTTGGTCTGAGTAAGAGGATCAGCAGATTATATAATTAGTTGATTAGAACGGACCTTTCAAGTGAACTCAGATTGCTTAGCATCTTCCTGGACGAACTGGGAAGTAATGCAGAGAAAGATGACATAATCACTTGAACCCGAGCATTAAGAAAGCAGATTGAGATACAAAGGAAGAATGGGTACTTTTCTTACTTCATAAGAAACTAGGAAATAGGTGGGCAGAAATTACCAAATCATTAAAAGGAAGAACAGATAACCATATTAAAAATCATTGGAATTCTTCAATGAAGAAAAAGCTTCAAGAATTCACTTAATAATTTTTTTTCCTTATGAAGCAATGTACATGTAAAAACAAGTTCAACATACAAGATGAATAGTCTAATGCAGAAAATAATTCTAAACGTAAGAGAGGAAGAAGATCATCTACCGAAGGAGCATAGAAGGAAATAAGTACTTTATAATGTATTAACTGCTATAATTCAATCTTCCATAAAGCTATTTCTGAATTGGAACATTTCAACCACAATTATAATTGGGAAAAAAATGAGAAACCAAAAAAAAAATAGTGCGACAACTAAGTCAAAATAAAGGAAGATAAAGAGTTCAAGCAAAGTCAGAATGAGATTTAAGGTAATTTTACAACTCCTTTTGACTTGAAAGCTGAGAATGAATTGGCATTGCAAAATTGGCCTAATTCAACAGAAGATGAAAGTCCTTTCAAATGGTAAATAGATAATAACTACAATGATTAAAATATACGCAAGAAAATCAAATTTGATTAAGAGTATAGTCCTCAAGTAACTCAAGCAATACCTTAAGAGTCTTTTTAAATAAGCAAATTTTAATAAGAAACAAGCATAGAGGAAAGTTCTTCTTAGGATGATCTGGAGTTGCAGAATACTTAAACTGAAACTCCAGTAAAGTACTAATACGTTTATTAGCACTATTTACCATCAAGTGACATTAAATTTACAAGCCAGTTTCAAGCAACACCCATTAAGGAAAGGCAGATCTATAGTTAGCCGTTTTCAGCATCTTCATAATATTCTCAATAAAACAATTATTTCATGTATGATAGTCCAAGTGAGTAAGTTTTATAATTTAGTATGCTAAACTTTTCTAATTTTGATGTGTAAAATATGCCCATTGGCATTTGATATCACAACAATGCTTATTTATTTGAATAAATTATTTAAAATTATACTATTATTTTCTCCTCAATCCTCTATATAATCAGCCCATAACTTATATACACCTTCCTGTCCCCTTAATTTATTTCTCTACGCTTCTAATTTATTCCTTGCTTATTAAATCTTTAACCTATTCTCTCATCTTACGAAAATCTTTCAATTTTTAAAGAGTATAATTATAGGTTATTCATATGATAGACTAATGTTTTTTAATTATAAAATAATCTTGGTGCAAGAAGAAAATGACTTTATAGAAAGGTTATTGAGAATTTTAGAAACTATAATAAGCTAAAATTATAATACCCCAAGTATGATTCCTCTTATACAAAAGCTTCTTAGCTTGCTCCTATTTAAGCCATTTATTATATAGAGATAATTGATAATTATAGATTTATAGTTCTAAGATGTATAAATTTTAAATCCCAGAATTAGTATGAATTATTAACCTTCCTTATACCTTTATTTTCCAAGTTTTAGAACTGTTAAACTTAATTTTTATTAATCTTGGAATTTAAATTTAAATCAAATTCGAAACTTTAAGTTCTCTTAGTTCTTCATATAGCCTTTATTCATAATATGCCAGAATCCTTAGTATTCTAAACTTTCAAGTTTGTCAATCTAATAGAATTTTAACTTCTAACAGACTTAAATTAATAATCCTTTAACTTTACAATTTTGCTTCTCCTTTTTAATATACTTAGTTAAGTCATCTATCATGCAATAAATAGAGATAATTAATAGAAAGCTTAACTAAGGCTTCAATTTATAATCATTATGAATATACCAAGATATTTTACTCTACATTCTATGTGAAGAGCCTCTTTAAGATTAGAAGTGAGTGAACTTTCTTTGATGCTGCTCTAGTTTATCTATGTACTAGTAATAAATGATATCACTAATATTTATCATTTAATCAATATAGTCAACATATAAAGGAGAAATTACGCTTATACCTTTATTATTCTTTGGCAATTAGAATTTATCCTTCTAGTTGCTCAATACCCTATACATCTTTTCCTTATATTATTATCATTTTCGCATATTAATAACTAGTGCTGTTGTACTAGAAATGATTGCATATGAAAATAGCTTAGCTGAAAATTAATTAAATCCTCAGATAAATTTAAGTATATAAAAGCCTAATTATTAGATAGTTTAAGTCTAAAATAAAATGAAAAAGTGCTTTACATAAAAGGAAAGCATGATTAATACTTGTGCTAGATTAAATAAGTTAGATTGAATGTGGATTTAAGGTATAAGGATTATAGGTATATTGCTTTTAAAAAATAAAGTTAAAAGATTTGTAAAAAATTGCTTCAACTTGTAGCATATTTCTTAACCCATTCTCTTGCATTTCTTTCCCAAGCTGCTCTATCTGATATATATTCTTCAGCGATACCTCCTTCTAATGGATCATTTGGATTTGGATCAGTTAGGAGACTACTTATAGAGAGCATTACAGTTGTAATTGTCAATGCAGGTGCCCACTAATCTTTTAATATATCCAAGCAAACTGAGCCGCTTGATTGCGATATATTGGGGTGATAAATCTTAGTAACAAATTTAATAGTAGGAGGCTTAAAGGGATAGTTAGATGGGAACCTTATATCAAGCTCGAAAGTTCCATCTTCAAAAGGTGATCCTTGAGGGCCTTTAAGGAAGCCTTTTCAATTGAATAAATCCTCTTCTGATTTAGGAGCAGCCTTTATATTTTCCAAAGGTTAGCGCTTTAAATTTAAGTACTCTTATTGAATTCTCTTAGTTGCTTTAGACATTATTAACAGTAAAAATTATAGGCTACTATTAATATTTCAATCTCTCTATTTTAATTGAAACAATGCTTTATTATTGTATAATTACCTCATATACAGGGTATCAAAGCTGCTAGTCTATTAAGACTTAGTCTCAGTAAGAGGCTTAAGGGAAACTATTTTTAGGAATATATCTGCTAAAATAAATTCGCATTGGGGAGATAAAGGTAACTTATAGTTAATTCAACTATTAGGTTTACACTCTTTTTATTTAATTATTAGCAATCAGTTTAAATCTTAATTTCGCCATGTGCAAATGCGAAGCTTAAATAAGGGATTATAAAGAAGGATATCAATATAAAATAAAAGCTAACTAGCCAGCAAGCCAATAAGCTGGGTATTAAAAGTACCTTTTATCTCTATTTAATCAACTTTTAATTTATCTTCCTAGCTACTTTTATAAAAGGAAGGTTTATTAAAGTTTTACTTAACGGATTAAATGAAGATATAATAGAGGTATGTTACGGATAAAATAAACGAAGTCATAGAATTTATTTTCATAATGTGGAAGAATAAATTTATATAGCTTAAGTGTATTGAAAAAGAATATTAATGAGTAGGTAATTTGATTATAGATGTATTTAGTAAATATAAAGAAACTTTATCATTTCCATTTTTATATGTTCCTTAATCTCTATATTCCACTCTTACAACTACTCATTTTTATCAAGTATGTTCTATAAACTTAAATATAAAAAGACAGGGAATAAAAGCTTTAAAAAAGGTGTTATAAGTCAATTAAAGAAATAAGCTTGAAGTTTAAAAGTTGCCATAATTAATAGAAGGAGCTTCTAAAAACCTAAAAGGTTTAAATGTTGAAAACTAAAGAAGCTGATATAATTGATATAAAAATAAAGAAAAAAGAAGTCAGATTTAACTGAGACACTTAAGAGGATTTATTATTATATAAATAAAAATAGCAATCCAAGTTGGAAGGATATATGTCTGTATAAATATTTATTGAATATATTATCATCTCTATTATATAGATCTTCGCTTTACAATGCAATCGAATATTTTTCTAGTCAAGAATGCTAAAGTTGAATATGAAAATAGATATGAGATAATACAGCTTTTCAGAAATGTTTCTCAGGTGAAATATTTTAAATAGTTAGTCTTTAGAAGTAAAATGATGGAAAAATATTTTGCTATATAAAAGTTCAACTGCCAAATCCTTAACCCATCTACCTTATTTAATACACCTCTCTTGCTTATTTTCAAAAAATTTTAAACTTCTAATACAATTTTCATCACTTCAGTCTGATATTGTCTGATATGCACTTTCTCTTCTATAAGACCAAAATTTTAAATGGTGAATAAAGTTAGCTCTTTCAATAAAAAATACATAATTAGTATATTATAGGGATGAAAAAAATCAGTTATAGAGTTAAATAAGCCATCTTTAATAAAGCCAAAATAAAGATAAGAAGTAGTATGATTCTATGCTAGTTAGATGATTATCTTATATGTTCATTTAAGTATTTAAAGATAGTAATATTTTAGATGAACTCCAAAAATACAAAGTAAAACGAACTTTCTATTTTTTTGCTTTATGAAATCTAAAATTTTCAAGTAGCAACTAATTTCAATTTCATTTCGTAAATATTCTTAGGAAGTCTAATTAAGTGGGAAATAGGTAAAGAATGGGATTTTAAGCTTAACAATGTAGTGAAGGTAACCATTAGGAACATAAGAGTTTAAAAATAAGGATCTAGGAACTTGAATATCTATTTAAAATACGCATTTTAGCTTGAAAAATATAACTCAGAGATATGAAATATACTATTTGAAAGACAATGAAATATAAAATATATATTCAACAGCAAATTAAATTTATAATATCAAATATGAAAGTCTTTAAGAGCAGTCTCAATGATATTAGAAACTATTTAAAAAATGAGGTTATCACTCCTGCTCAACACTTTAGTGTGAAGAGGAAAAAAATTGATTGAGACTTGATAGAATATAAAGCGTAGAAGTTTGAAAATGACTTGATTTAATGCGAAAAAAAGAAAAAGAAACATAAAAAGAAACTTAGAATAAAAACTAATTAGAAGTATAAGTTTTAGACTCAAAGGAAAAATTCAGAGGAAGAAATTTTTGATTTTTAAGATAACTAAAAAGAAAAGAAATACTTTAGCCAGCCTAATACTCCTATAACTATAGGTAGTAAAATTTCTAGTATGCTTAAAGCACAATAGACTTTGATAAAGTAGGAAATCAAACAAAAGTTTGATGATAAACCTTAAAAACTGAAGCAGTTTCTAAAAAAAGATTTTGAAGTTAAAGAGGAAATTCTTCCTAAGCTTCCTTTTGGGGAACATAAATCCTATAATGATGTGGAGAATATAAAAGAGTTGGTTTAGTAAAGAGAAAAAATTAACGAAGATAAGAAATATAAGAATTTGTAGTAGTTTCAGAAGCTTGAAGAGAAGAGATAGAAGAACTTATAAATAGCATTTAATGATATCTATTTTCAAGATTTTGAACGTGAATCATTAAACTCCAAATAATTTCCATATCCTGAGAACTCTTAATAAAGAATTATTAAGAGAGAAATTAAGAAACTTGACTTTTTAGCGGAAATCGCATTTAAGTAACCAAAGAATAAAAAGAAATATTTAAAGAAAATCAAAACGGAACTGCCTAAATCTACAAGACGTACTCCTATTAAAAATAGGCAAATCTTGTAATCTCCTTAATCACTTTAACTTTCTCCAAACTCTTCACTTGAACAGCGATTTTTAAACCATTATTAGAATTAAGATTTAAATCGACAACGTCATTAATCAAAAATTTCATAAATAGTTCAGAATGTAGCAAGGAATGTAAATGGATCAGACTTCTATAAGGTGACTAACTTGCAGATTTTCAATATAAAAGAGAGAAAGCAGAGTTTTATAGTGTAAATGACTTTATACTCTTTAGTATTATATTAATAAAAATACCACAAACTTAAATGTCTATTTTAAAGCAAATTCTATTTATATAAACTTAAAGACAAATAAACTAATTCACAGTAATTAAAACTAAAAAAAGGAAGAATTTAAAGCAAACTATTAAGTCTATTAAGCAAACGGAAATAAGCAAGCACTAGCATTAAAGGCTTTAAGTTTGACAAATAACATTAGCAAACTAACTCTCGTGCATTTTATTCTTTAATTACTTAAAATAATTGATTACTTTTGAACGAAGTAGTCTCTCAATTATATTTCTACATTTTGATATATTTATATAATTTAAGTTTATTACATTTATATTTTAAGTTTTGAAGTGTTAGAAAAGGAAATTGTTGGCAAATACAAATACTAAATAGAAAAACTAAAATTTAGAGATCAGAATGCAAGCTCTTAAATCATATAATTTCTTTATAATTATTTTAGCAAGCTGAAAAAAATTTAAATTGGAGCTTTATAAGGAAAAGATTTTTGAAATTAGTGAAGAAAGAAAAGTCAAAAGATTATTGCATTTCTAAATAAATAATTAGATTATAAAGTTAGAATAAATTTTGCTTAATCCGTTTGAAAGTATAATTGTCTATAAAAGTGATACGATATGACTAAATCTTAAAATAAAATAAACAAACTAACTGAAAAATATATTTATAAATGAGCAAAGCTGATTGTATCATGAAAGAAGATTTGATATAATAGTAAAAAATTAAAATAATCTCTAGTCTTAGATAATAGATACAATTCCTAATTATTAAACTTCTATAAACTTTATATATCATCTTCCTTCACCCCTTCTTAGTTTTATTCTTCAACTATTTTCAGTTTTAAAGTATTATACAATAAACATAAATTCATATTTCAGTTTGTGACTGGTATCATGTATATGGTAGTTTACTATTAATTTCATAATGTTGCTTGGATTTAAATTAGACTAAAAATTAGATAGCTCAATTTAAAGATT
Organism: Loxodes magnus; assembly: GCA_946699065.1. Taxonomy (NCBI): domain Eukaryota; phylum Ciliophora; class Karyorelictea; order Loxodida; family Loxodidae; genus Loxodes; species Loxodes magnus. The sequence goes on along the minus strand of CAMPDV010000154.1, from coordinate 247,734 downwards.
TAATAATTTAAGATCTAAGAACTAATTTCCTCTTCCTACTATTCGATTGAAGAACCTAAACTTATATTCATTTCTAAACACTAAGAAGGTTGCAGTGAAGCTTAAGTTCATTTATCTTGAATCATAATAATTAGAAATTAGTTATGTGATGATAGAGTTTAATTGATTATTTAATACTTTTTTAAACTAAGAAATTGGAATTTTGACCCAATTAATTTGAAATTTATTTAAGATATTATCAATTTTTTCTCTATTAGTAGAAATTTAAATAAGCTTTATTATATTATGCTAGATCTAATTTTCAATAAATATTTTAGATATCTCAGAATCAATTATTAGCTAGTTGCTCATAATTATGAAGCCATGGATTAATAGCCAGGGTATTTCTTAACTTTTAAACTAAGCTGAGGTAAATGAATGCAGACTGAAAGCAAGATAATTTCTAATCTTGCTTAGGAGTGAGAAATAATCAAAAGCAGCTATGTTTAGACATAAATTTTACTGAGGTAGTTTTAAGTTGTAATTGATTATTCCTTTAATGATTGCATTTTTAATAGTATTCACTATAGCAATGAAGTTTATCTTCATTCTGATATCTTTTTCTAGTTGCTTAGTTACTCATTCTTGTCAATGAACTTGCTATTTAATTGTATTGGATATATAGATATATACTAATGAATTTAAGCTTTTAAAAGAGAAAGTTAATGAAAACATAACGTTGAAATGATTATGAAGAAACATAGAACATATCCACCAGATTGAGGGTAAATATCAAGTATTAAAGGTATATCAAAATAGCGTAGAGAAGAAAAAAAAATGTAAGGAAACATAATTAAGAAGAAATTCAGTTATATTTTAGGTAATTATAATTTTATTATATCAATAAGCAAAATTTATACAATCAAATTTAAGAAGTCTAATCTGGAAGTTTATTATGATTTTATAAAACCCAAAATTATGTGATTTAAGAAGTAATGTTTAAATAGAGTTGTATAGTTGACGAAGGTTAGTTAAAAGTAATTAAAAAAAAGCGATGATATTGTAAAGTTTGATATAGATTAAATATAGAACTTCAAAACATAAAACAAAATTTCTTCTACATTACATACTTTTTCTGCGTTTTAGAAAATAAGAAAAAATATCGAGGATGGAATCCCTAAATTAAACTAATATTTTTTAATTAAATTTTAAATAATTTAACTTCAAAAATTTAATAGCGTTTTTGATAGCGAAATGTTTAATAAATCTCTAAAACAAATATAAAAATTAAGAGAATGAGAAAAAATCAGAAAATTGCATAAATACAGATGAGTGATACATTGTCCATAATATAAGGTTTTTTCAGAAAGAAACTCTATCAATTCTTTTTCTTACTTAAGTAATTTTGATAGAAGTAATCTAAGAAATATATTCGATATTCTCTTGATTATTCCTACCCTTATAAATAACTATTTATCTAACTTAAAAATCTAGAGATACAATTCTCGTTAGTTTACAAATTAAATAACCATATAATTAATTTCCTTTTATTTCCACATTCACTTTTTAAGTTATTTATTAACTTTTATATAACTTGTATAAGTATATTTCAAGTATTAAATGCTTATACTTTTATAAAAGCTCTTTAATCATCATTTTTAAACTTACCTCCAACTCTTTTTAGTTTTAACTTAATTTAGTTAATTAAAGCTTCTATTACTTTACATGACTGTCTAGATTCTTCTTTTATTGAATCATTACTATTCAGTGCTGAGTATACTTATTCCAATGCTGTTTACTATCTTTTCTATACATGTTTGCTAATAGCCTCTTTATACATAATTTTAAAATTTAAAGTTAAAATAGAAAATCAGTTTTTAGATTCAAATTTGAATTGCATAATGCAAGTTTCTGTTAATAATCTTAATCTAAAAGAAAGATATAAAAGCTACAACTTAAAATATCCAAATGTCTACTATTCTATGATTATTAAACTATAAGAGAAAGATATTGATTATCTAGAGATTAGCAATTACCCTTAAAATGTATGAAGATTATATCCCTTAATGTTAAGATCTATCGACAACGACTGATATCTCAGTTATTCGAAATTAAATTAGACCAATAAAAAAATGCTTATTAAGTGTATAAATGAGAAATGATATTGTATTTTCAATCTTTTAAATCAAGAGTTTTATATAAGCTAAAGATAAATTTTAGTACATGAAAGGGAAATTTCTTTATAAAAGTACTTAGAAAATTGATTATATAGGAGGTATTTTGTATAGAATTCATAGCATTCAGTTTAATTTTTGAGATAGAGCTACATTTTTAATGTAATTTTAAATCCAAATCTTAAAATAGGACATTCAGATTATCCTCATTTTAACTATCACATATCCCTCCTTTGTTTAAAAACTTTTGACTTTAATAAAATGTTTATTCATAATCCTTTATTTAGCACTGCATTTAGTAATTCAAATAAGATCTATTATTAAAAAAAATTTTGAATTTACTAGTTAACTATTTTAGCTAAATGAAGGCATTTTTAAATCCTCTTCCCAAGTCTTTTTCTATTAAAGCTTTCTTTTTTAATTATTATTTCCATTTCTTTTGTAGTTTTCTACTACATAATTGATTTTAGATTTAATTTATTCCATTACATAACAAAAATTATATAGCCTTAAGATTTTATTCTACTCATTATAAACTGGTAAAGTATTAGATTAAAGAATGCTTGAAGATTCTCTTGTTCTTAATTGCATTATTCCTTCCTAATTTACTACCTTCTAGCTTTATTATCCCTTCTAGTTATCTGTCATCCTTTTATTGCTACTAGGTATATTTATTTAACCTAATATAGCAAAGCTACTGTTTCCAATTTAATATACCTTAAATTTGGTGAATTATTTGATATTTAGTTTTCAAAGAATTTTATACGTATTGAAGTGTTAAATTTTGGGTGAAAATGAAAAAAAATTTGAAGATAGAAGAATAAAAATAATTTGGTGATTATATCCATTAATGACAATCTGAGTTCTTATAGTTATCATAGTAACTATAAGAAGGGATAAATAACTAGAAGATAACAATCATCAAACTACCTTTACAATAAGCTCTTGCGTTTATCATAAATTTAAGATAGAGATGGGGAGTTAAACACAGTCAAGTAGATTAAGTTGAAAAAGAAGTTTTTCAGCTAAAGCAAGATTTAATAAAGTCAGAACTTTAAAAAGCCTGGATCATTTAATAGTATTTTTGGAAAACAAGAATAAAAGCATAAAACGGAGAAATTTGCCTGATAATTAAAAAAAATAAATGAAAACAAATAATAGACAAATATCACAAATCACAATATAATAATATAAATTAAGGAATGAAATAGAAAATATTTAGATGTTAATTTTACTTCCAAACTTACGTTTTGCTAGAGTCAGTATAACTGTGTATTTTAATCTTATATTTCTAGGTAACTCAAGCATAATAAGTTATTCTCAATTCCCCAATACTCTTAAAAAAGGTAAAATAACTAAATACTTAATTTAAACTTCTTAAGTCTTAAATGTATTCTATTTTATACTAAGTTTGCTTCTAATGATGATAAAGGATAAATACTTGAAGCAAACTAGTTATTTTCTAAATTTTCCTTAGATTTTAAGATATTTCGTAGTTAGATAATTTCTTAATTTAAATAATATGTCCAAAGTATTTTTCGAAGATACAGCTGCTTTATAGTTATCTCCTGTTTCCTCTAGATAAAACGAAGAAGTGGAAGAAATTCAGCAAGAATAAAACTAGCAGTCTTCTATAGCAAACTTGTTTACTTAGATATAAAGACAGTTCTAGTTTAATAATTATAGCGTTAACATTCATCAATTTAAAAAGGTTGGGAACTTAAAGCTTATTACAGGAAACTTCTAAGTCTACTAAAAGAAATAAGAGTCTAACTCTCTCAACTTCGTATTTTTGGAATAGGAGGCTAATTTATCTTATGAATTGTATGTAAATGAAATTGTCAATATGCAATCTTATAAATACGAAGAAATTAAAAAACCTTAGCTAGAGAAATAAGAGGATATTAAAAACGACTTTTAAATATGCTTCGAGAATGCAATTAAAAAAGTTCTATACTTACGCGATAGATGCTTCTTCTTAGATATGAAGGGATAATTGTTTTTTATTCAGTAACCTTTCTTTTGAAATGCTAAGCCCTAACCACTGTGGAATGAGTTGATAATTTCTGACCTATTTGCTAATGAAAATACTTTAGTCGTCTGCTTGAAGGAGCAAAGAAAATGTAGAATATTCGATAGCTTTACTTTGCAACCACTAAAAGAAATAGAAATTCTGGAGTTCGAACCTGTAGTTTGTGATAATTTTTATTATAATGTCTAAGATGAAACTCAAGCAAAGGATACTTTTGAACTCCATTTTTTTGACTAAAGTAAGATAGAAGTAAAATGCTCGGAGCCAAGTATACTGAAATGAACCTAAGAGTTTATAATTTAAGTTAGTGAAGATAAAGAAGTGTATGAATACTTCTAAATTTAATCTCTTATTGAATAACAGAAGCTAGTTAAACCTTCCAAGTAGGTATAAATGATTTCTGCCAATTATCATCCAACAAGCGATTAGTTCTTTATATATGACAATTAAATTTTGGATTAAGTAAATATGATTCAGATAAGAGATTATGTTCCAGTGGTGTTTTCCTATGATTAGTTGATAAATGATTTTTAGATAATTGAGAATAAAATAATAATAGCAACTAACTAGGAACTTATAGTTTACACTTTAGCTGAAGAATCAATTGTACACCTGTTAAGTATAAAAGACCAAGCCAATAAAATATTTGCCTCCTAAAGTTAAATTTACATTCAAAGCTAGAAAAAGATTCTAAAGTTTTGAGAGTTCAGGAATTAAGAACTGCATTAAGTATGAGATAGAGATCTAATTCTTGACTTTGAAGTAAAATCTATTATTGAGCTTAAATAAAATGAATTCTTAGCAGCTAGCTATGACAATAAATTTAAGATATACTAGGATTAGAAAGAAATCATATCTCCTTATTTAAAAGGAGAAATTCATGCCTTTTAGAACTATAAAAATTGCACATTCTTAATTAGCTCAGGGAATAACAAGAGAGTAAGATGCTGGAAAGTTTTTTGCGGATAAGCAGAAGTTTAATTCTAAGCCAAGCTAAATTAGTTTTAGAATAACTTATAAACTTGCTGTGCAACTTGATTAGAGTATCCTAAGTGACTAATTGCATGCTAATAAGGAGAACTTATTTAAGTAGATTTTGGGCAAAAGAAATTGGAAAAGTTGACTTATTAAATAAGACCTAAGTCAATACAGCTAATTAAAACTGACTCTTTCATACTAGCAGCTCATTAAGATGGATATGTGAGTGCTATAAATACTCAACTTGAATACGCATTTTCTGTTAAATCTCCTTTCAATAGCTTAGTCAAAATAATCCCTCATAAATAATTTTGATGGCTGTAAGACCAAAAAGGTCACTTAGTAAAAGTGTTATCTCCTCTAAGTGAAAAGAGTAGATTTGGATGGGTTTAGGATTAATATGGAGAAGCTCAGAATTATTACTAGTACTTTAAAGAAGAAAATCAATAAGCTGAACTTTTAGTAAATCCTATCCTGCTACCAGTATTATAGAACTATTTGCATATACTTTGCTATGATAACTAAGTAGAGCTACTAAAGCTAGTATTAGAGAAAGGAATTTAACTTATAAGAAGTCCATAAGGATACTCTGCTTTGTACATATGTGCTCAAATGCAACATATTGATTGTGCTAACGCAATTTTCGAGCACTTTTTAAACTCAAACGATGAGAACTTAGTAAGAAGGTTCTTCTTATACGTATAAGATGAACTATAAGAGCTATTTAAACTGACAACTCTTCAACTCGTTAAATTCTTTGAAATGGCATTAAAATACGAGATAGTTCAAATTCCTTTCGATCTAAACATAGAAAAGAAATTTATATGACTAAGTTAAGATAAAAACATATAAAGTCATTAATTCTAATGCCAATCATTATAAAAGTAAGAAATTGCTTTATATACGATGAGAAGACTTTTCTGTCTTAAAAAAAAGCAATGAGAATAAAATTGGGATAAGTTTCAAATTAACTTCCAAGATATCCAAAACTTCGGAGCGTTCTCATATGAAAACTTAAGCAACAATAAAAACAAAGTTTAATTTTTCTAGTCCAGAATAAAGTTTCCAGATCTACCTCTTGATAAAAGAAAGAAATTCCACACTTGACTAAAGAAATGTCCCATTAAAGAAGTTTTAACTACCGATATAGTAAATTTTTATCTTCAAATCAAGTTTAGTAAAGCAACTAGACTGCTATCTCTTAGTTTTGCTGCTTACGTTATTTTATTGATATTCTTCAGTTTTTAAAAGAGATGAAGCTATATTGCACCTACAAGTTTACTTTATGCTTTATATAATTTGTCATATGAACTAAAGCAAATAAATTAGCTAAGACTAAAATACTTTTATGAGAAGTTCAACTGACTAGAGATGACTGTATATTTAGGAGTCATTATTATAGATGTCAACTTAATAGTGAAAAAGTTCGATATATCTAGATATGAGTAAGATTTCTTCTGATACTTATACATTTTAATACTTTTCTTAATGTGACTAAAAGGATTATTATACTTCAAACTTTTTAAACCTACACGCTACTTAACTATGCTTTTATATGAAGTATTCCTAGATGTAAGAGCCTTTTTAGCAATGCTGATATATTCTATTTTTGCTATTGCTTGTCTTTACCAGGCATGTGATTATCGAGGGCATTTTTATTAGGATTTTTTAGGAGCAGTTTCGCATTCTTTGGGGTAACTAGATTACGAAGACATAACAGGAATTTAATGGGTTGTTTTTACTTTAGCTGTTATAGTGAATACAATTGTCATGCTAAATGTCCTCATTTCCATTATTTCTGATGGCTTTGACAGAGTATAGATGCAACTTGCTATTAAGGATGCTGAAGCAATGCTTGATGTTATTATGGAAGCTGACAGCAATCTAAATGTTAAGCTATATAATTAGGATCAAAAGTGATAATATGTTTTCGCCTGTGCTAATTATAAAGGAGAGTCTGAAACACTATCTTGGGAAGGAAAAATCTAAGTTCTTAACAAGAATATAGAGAAACTAAGAGAGGAACACAGAACTTCTATCTTAGCTTAGCAGGAAAAATTTAACAAAAAACTAAAAAATCTCAAAGAGTTCATAAACGAAAAGTTTTAAATGCTTTAGAATGGCTAAAGTAACTCATAGAGATAACAAGAAAGAGATAGGGGATAGAAACTAGAAGTAAGTACCAATTTAAACAAGATATAGGACAAAATAGACAAGCAAGACTGAACAAGGAAAGATAAAATTGTTTAAACAGACCAAAGCTAAGAAGACTTCTTGTTGCAGTAAATGATGAAAGAAATTTCTTAAAGCCTTTGATATACTCTTTTTAACTCTTAGCTTGAATCATAAGATATAAAATTTATTTTTATTTAAGATATTTAAAAAGGTAATTCTCTTTAAGTTAGAATATGCAAATTTAAGAAGTTTATCTATTGATAGAAGTATTTTTTATATGATTCTAATTTTTAGTAACGAAGCTTTTATAAATACTTTGTCTATCATTAAATAAATGAAGACTCAATAAAACTTAGAGAATGAAATACTTCAAGTTTTGGCCACTGTTTTCTTTAGAGTTCTATGCATATATTTTTTGTACTTTCAACTTTAGTTTTTTTCTCCTAAGTTAATATTTATATGCCTTATCTTTTTATCTATCAGGCCTTTCAAATAATTTAGACTTTAATTTAGCCTAGTTTAATAAGAGTCAACCTTCTATTATATACAAATATATTTAAATATAATAAAGGATATAGATTTTCTAATTAAAGATGATATAAGCAGGTTTAATTAATATCTACAATTAGATCTGTTTGATATAAGTAAATAGCTTAAAGACTTTAAAATATTAGTTTATAAATAGCAAGTTTAAATGAATAGACATTAACTTATAAGACAGTAATGCTGGTATTTATTTAATTAGCTTCTTTCATTTATTTATTAAGGCTATATACTCAGTGATTAGCCTTTAAACTGACTTTATTAACTTATTCTTTTAAATATGTGCTAAATCTTGTACCTCTTATCTTATTTATTCTTCACCTTAAGTTAGAAGGAAAGGAACTATTTTCTGAATATAGTTAGCTAATAGTATCTAGCTTAGAGACTAGTCCCAGCTAACTTTTTAAGCTTCAATCAAAACTATTTTTGATTCCTTTCTAATTCATTCTTAGTTATCAAGTGAATGAGAACTATTAAGACTGCTTAGATTTCTATTTATATGCTAACTTTAAAATAATAAAGTTAATGAAGAACTAGAACTACACTATGATTATTGGATCAATAATAGGCTTTAACTAGAAAATAAAAAGAATAACTCAAAGAATCAAACCTTGACTATAAAATCCTTGCACTTATATAGTTTACAGTTAAGATAGAATAAACATCCTTATTTCAAGAATAATCTCCTACTGCTACTTTAAATAGAGAAGTTCTTCTTTATCACTTTTATTTTTGCTAATCAAATAAAGAATCAAGGATTTCATTTAAAGACATATGAAGATACATTTTTATAGATTTATAAATTTGAAGCATAACAAAAATAGATAAGATATTGATATAATAAAGCAACCCTTATAAGAGAAAACTTAAGCTTATTCATAAAGTTTTTTATACAAGTATTAAAAAACAAAAATTTGGTAGCCTTTCTCACTTAAAAAGAAGAATCCTTATTTACTTAGGAAATCATCTTAATCCCAAAAGTTTCCTTAAAGGAATACATTTAATAAATTATATTTCTCTATTTTCCATTTTACTAAATAACTAACTTTAATAACTATTTAGCAATAGTAGCTCACCATATGAATTGAAAATAATTTATCTGGCTTAATTTCAAAGTAAGTAAATATTTAAATAACTAGTTTATTGATTATACTTATAAGTATATTATTATTACAATAATATTTTAAAACTTATATCCTTTTTATTACTTTAAGTTTGAGGAATACATTTGGAAATTATGAACAGCAAAGAGAAAAGTTTTAGAGGCTTTCAAATATTTATTTTAGTCTCTAGAGAATTCAAAATGTTGGCAGGAAAGAGACTGAAATACCTTCAAGATCGCCAATGTTTAATATTGTATTTTTATTTATTTTTTGCTATAAAAACGATTTTAAAAACTAATAAATAGATCTGAGACTTTATTATTTTAAGACAAACAGGTTCTTTAAATTAAAAATTAAGTATCTAAATTTTCTATAGAATAGGCAATATAAAAGTTACAGTATTAATTTTAATTTACAATGCTTTTACACTTTAATTTCCTTTTTTTAGTTTCATATTTACTATTTAATGCTTTTAAGTTTTATAATTTTTTAAGGTCTTAAATTATCTTTCTTCTATTTCAAATATTAGGTTTGTTTCTCCAAGTTTTTAAATAGAAAATTTTAGCTATATTTGTTTTGCTAAATAGAAAAGCAGAATCAGAGTCAGGATTTTTTAAGTTCCTTATCCTAATTTTAAATAAAACTTTAAGTACCTCATTTCAAAAGGAAGTAAATTCTGGTTTATGAAGTATGATTCATTAAATGCTGAGCTTGGGCTTTAGAGTGCATATCTTGCTACTTTTCTATAACTAGTATGTATATCTTTCTTTATTTTTCTAACGTCACGTAGAATTGCTCAAAGAATAACTTCTGAACCATATTCAGCTTTAACGAGCAAATGACTTGAAAAGTTTATTTAAAGTTTTAAGGAGGTATATTCTAGTATTTTGACAACTTTAATAAGGATCCATTAGCGCATTTCTTACATTTTGCAATATTTCTTATCAATGGACTCTATAATATTAATTTCCATTAAAAGTATACCCAAGTAAACTACTTTCTAGGATCTTTTAATTTCTTAATTATTCAAATTTATGCTAACTTTAATGCTTTCTTGCTTTAATTAATAGTTCTAAAACTCATATATTCTTACTTATTAGCTTTAATGTTCAATTTACTCATCCAAACACTTTATATATTGCTTTATAAAATAAATTCATATGGTCTTCATTAGAAGTCAATAACAAGTTATCCGCTAAGCTTTAGTAGCAAATAACCGCCCACAATCTTTAAAGCATAATCGTTTTTAATTTTATAAATATCTGACAACAGTATCGAAGATCTTTCCTTCTGGAAAGCAGTATCATTTAGTAATTTTTATTTATATCTTATAAGTATTTAATTCTTGTTTCTTCTAAAAGTACTAGCATCTTCTAAGATATACCCAATCTTCTATCAGTAAAAGCATCTAGTTTTACAATTCTTTGAGCCGTGACTTAATTTTAATCATTTTTGGCATCTAAAAGTTTATATTATTTTTTTCGATTTGAAAGAGTTTTTGAATTCCGTTCTCCAATTTCCATAGAATTATGACAGAAAAGGAGTTACACACAATTGTTCGGCTTATTATAATCTTCTATTTTTACTTGTTTTTTCCAGTTCTGCTTCATTGAAGCCTTGGTGCTAATTTCTGTTTTATAATTAGTTTTCATTTTATAGTTGCTATTTAGTATAAGTTAGAGTATTAATTTGTTAGTTTAAGTCTTAGACATATTATTAAAGCTTTTTATTTGCTTATATTAGATAGCACGTTACACTACAATAGTGCACAGCTCTTTTGCTATTCAATACTGATAAAAAAAATACTACTTGAGATCTTAGGTGGTATAAAACCAAGCAGAGGGAATCAAAAGTCTATTATTGATACTAAATTTCCCCAAATTCAAATGAAGGACACCTTGAAAGAATAAACACCTTGAGTCAGATTATTGAAAGGAGTAACGCCATTACCGAAGACCTATAAAGTATGTGTTCAAAGTCCATTACCAGAGGAAAACAACAGTCGATTATGGGTACTTCTTTTCCACAACCTCTAACGATGATATCCCTTTCCTCTTCACCCTTAGAATAAGCAGGTTCCATATAACAAAATGATAATAATAAAGAAATATATTAAAAGTTAAACAAATATAGCTTAAACAATACTAATAGAAGGATTTATTAGTCTCTTTGCATTATTATATAATTTATTTTAAATAGGGAGGAGAAATCCTTCCACTGTGATTGATAGAAACTTTGGTACCAGGAAGTACCTTGTGAGAAGATCTGAACAAGAATCTTGGCAGGAGACAAGGATGCCAAGACCGAGGCATCAAGTAACGATATGTTGAACGATGCCTGAGAATAAGGTCTCTTTAGGGAAGCACTCAGACACTGGCCCTATAGTAGACAAGAATTTCCAAAGGATGCTAGCACAGGAAAGAATGTAATGTAATACATTTTTAAACTTTAAAGAACTTAAATTAAAGAGCTGCGCGCTCTATAATCTTAGTTTTTTTTTAATATATTATATCTTTCAAAATAAGCAATAAATAAATAAAGCCACCAAATATATATAGCAATTTTATATTAAAACTATAAAGCTTTTTAATATAAAAATAACCAGAAATAGTAATAATAAGCATAATAAGTAAGCACCTCTAAAATAAAATTAGAGATATATTTAAAAAATACTAAAAGAAGCTAAGTAAGTTAATTATTTATACCAAGAAGGAGAGTATAAATCTTGCAAAATGACTAATTTGAAATTAAAAAAATTCGAAAATGATAAAGAAAAAAATGGAAAATAATTAGATTAAAAATAAAGAAATTTATGAAAATTGAATAAAAGTAAAAAGAGCATTAAATAAAATTAGTCATAAGATTCAAGCAAAAAAACTACATCTCCAAGCTTTGATATATAAGTGAGAAATAACTAATAAAAGAGAAAAATAAGGATTGCATAATTTAAAATAAAGCTTTGAGAATTATAAATATTTAAGCGAAAATTGATAGTAAAACTAAAATTGAGTATAAAAATATTATAAAGGATATGCATGATAAAGCTAAGAAATTTTAAATAGTCTTAAAATTTTCAGTCTTAAAATGCTTATAAATAAATAAAATTAATTAAATATAAGTAAGATCTTAAAAAATTAAAGAAGTCTTAGAATTCTGAAATAGCACTTATCACTATAAAGTTTCATTAAAAAGGTATGCTTTAAACCAAAGGAATTCCATAATAAAAAATTAGTTAAAGCTTAAAAATAAATAGTAAGCCTGCAAGTTTCTTTAGTAATATAAAAGAGCATTCTATTTAAGTCTCAATTATTAAAGAAAACAAAACGTTACCTAGCCTAAATTTCAGATACCAAAAGAAATATAACAGTAAAGGACTTAAAAATGTGAAATGGTTAGATTATAATAATGAGAATTAATATTAAGACGATATTAGTGAATATGACACATGTTCTTATAAGGAACTTCATATAACGATTTAAATAGAAAGACTAAAAAATAAATTTAGATCGTTAATTCTAGAAAAGAACTTAAATGTTTGAAAAAAATAGATAATTCTAATCGTAACTTAATGAATTAGCAATTAAAAAATAACTTTTTATTGATTAGACTCAATATCTGATAAATAGGAGGTAAAAAAGGATTCTTCAAACTAATTTAAAATTATATCTTGAGATGAACTCTCCTTGTCATTCAATTCTTTCGCTTTCTTTTTTTTAATTAAATCCTTTATAGCATTCTTTAAATTAGATTTAAAGCAATAGAATAAAGAAATTACACTTCCTCAAAGATTTACCACTATATAAGCAAAATATTCAATAATCTAGATTATTTCTGAGTCTTATTGTAGGTTAACGAAGTAAGGAATATAAAAGAATATAAAGAAGGCAATAGAGCTAGACATCAGAAAAGCCATATTAATGATAGGAATTCACTTAATTTGTAGGAATAAGCTTACCATTTCATGAAATTCATTAGTAAAATTCCTCAAAATCAATAAATTTCTGTTGCATATTTTTATATGAACATAAACTGTTCATATGGAAGCTAAAAGGAGTGGAGTGAAATAGCTTATCATAAACATATAGAATTTAATTTGCAAGTAATTACCTGCATTCCAGCTTTAAGCTCAATTGATTAAATATACTATGATCCATATAATGAAGCTTCCAAGGGCCATTAGGAAAGCTAAAATTACCATTTGGTTTTTGTTTTTTGATTGGACTCTCCGAAATTAACAGACCGTTAGGTATATAGCATAAGAAATAATCGAATTCAAAAAAAAATCCAGTCATAGAGAAATACATAGCTACATATATAAATAGTTCATAATGCTACAGATAATTTTCTTTGGGGCTGAACTCTTAATAAAAGCTTAAAAACACCATGATAAAATAGTAGCCTAACTAACTGAAATTCAGCCATAAAATCAGTTTATACTAATAGGTTCTCTCTGATTTTAAAACGATATAGATAGCAATATTAGTTAGACAAATAATTAACGAAGATATAATAGTGGCAAAGTAAAGAATGGGGTACAGAACAGGGTTTACAATGCTTACCATTAGATCACTATTTTAATAACATGTAATAAAGTTAATTTTGTATAATTAATGAGATATATTCAAATATAATCAAAAATGGTAGAAATAAGATAAAGTAGAAGCTTTTCCTCACTAGAGGCTTTTATTAAATATTAAACCAAAATAAAGCATAATAATGTAACTTAGTTATGATGAGTTAATTTAATCTAAAATCTCAGTTTCCTTCAACTTAAAGTTAGAATAGATAAAGCATAAGGATTTATAATTCTCTGAAAGTCTGGAATACAAACTAATTCTAGTTGAATGTTTAATCATTAGAAAGTGATAAAGAAACTTAAATAACTGAATAGTTAAAATTTATAAAGGGCTTTGATTATTATTCTATACCTCTAAATAATCATATTTAGTAGGTAAGTTAAGAATAAATAAATTAGCTTCCCTAAAGAATAAAGATAAATATATTGCTTGCTAAGAAGTATTTCGTTAGAAATATAAAATTATAGAGTAAATTTAAACAAAGGAAGCTTATATTCAACTGGATTATAAATTTTAGAGCTACTTAGATGTTTGGACTGTTCTCTTTTCATAGAGTATATTAATTTCAGTACTATGCTTTGCTAATAATTTCTTGGTATAAGTTAGGAAATGAGATAATTGATATTAAGAAGCATTATATTTTAAAAGGTGTTATAAAATGAAAGGTAGGAAGAATTTTGTCTATTTAATTACCAAAAAACTTAATTATAAAACTCGATTTTCAATTTATTATAAATAAGATAAATCTATATACCATAGCAGCTTTCTTCTTCAAGCAAAATTTAAATTACTTAGGCTTCTATCAACTAAATATCATTAGAAGCTTTAATTAAATATAGATAGAAGGTTTATATTAAGATATCAAGTATAGAAAAAATAGTGAGGGTTATTTCTTACTAGATACTTTTCAACTAGGAAATAGTGCGATTTCATTAAAGAAGTATTGAATAAAAGAGATTTAATTTGAATTTTTATCTGATGGAAGTATAATTCTTAATTAAGTTATCTTCGTTTATAAGTATTCTAGGAGAATAAAGTAAAAGTAATTAATATAAGCCAACAAAATAAATTCTTAATTATCTATGAAAAAGAATTGAAGGATAGTATGGTCTGAGAGTTACAAGGTAAAAGTTTAAAATAATTTGATGTATCTAAGTATTAATTAAAGAATGATATATTAATGAAAGAGTTTAGTAGTTTTATATAAAATGTTGGGAAGGTTTTTGTTTAGATTTTTTAAAGGAATTCAGAACCCAGGAGGAAAGTAAACTTATGAAGGATTTTATGCCTTATAGTATACTTGCAAAGTATGTGACACACAAGATTTAAAACAGTTCTCTAAATAGGCTTATCATGAAGGAGTCGTTCTCATTCGATGCGAAAATTGCAACAAGCTTCACTTAGTTGCCGATAATTTAGGATGGTTTGAGGATTCTAAAACTAATATTGAAGATATAATGAAATAGAAAGGAGAAGATATAGAAAAGTTTGTGTTTTGATCAAATTTAACTTTTAATTTAATTTTCTCGCTTAACTCTTTTAATATCCTCATTCATTTACTCATAAGATACACTAATCAATAAACCTCTAACTAGTTCTTTCTTTATGTAAACGAAAATAAAACCTAATAAGGTGACTAATTTAGCTTCCTTAAAGGCATTTATTAGGAAATTGTCCTAAATCTTTTACTCATTTTTATATCTTAAAACAATACCATAAGACCCCTTCTTCCTTTTTGCTTCTATCTTATACTTTACCTCATTTAGTTTTACCAGAATTAAAAAACTGTATAAAATGAAGGCAAGTTTTACAAGTTAAAAATTGAAATAAGGTATAATTTTTATAAAATTAGTAGTCACTTTAGTAGAAAATAGTTAAATGGTCATAAATTTAAACTTAATAGCATTAACTAAAAAATTTCTAAGGAGAAGCATGAAATCAAATTATTGTGCTATGCTTATCTATATAAGCCAAATGCTATTTATATGCATATACAAAAGTATAATTGAAATAGATATTTAAATGATGCTATCTGAACATTAAAGAGGAATATATTAAATCTAAGGAATTTCTTTTACTAGATACTTTAGTAGTGTTCAAATTTATCTGAGGAAAAGATACTTTAAGAGAAGATTCTGAATATCTATTAATAAATACTCCACTGTTTACTTTTTTGGTAGTTAGTTGATAGAGTATAGTCCTAGCACTTAAAAACCTGACTTAATGGAAATAGAGCAAATCTTATAAAACCTTTATTACGATTTTTCTTATTTTAGTATTAAGAAGCTAAAAGCAATCTGCATATTAAATATATTGATTTTGAAAAGAAAACAGAATAAAGGAAATAAGCCAAAAACTGTGAAAATAATTAAAAATTGGTCTTATAAATACACTTTTATTTCTATTGCTCATTTTATCTTTAATGAAAGGCTTGTTCAAAGAGAGTTAGCTAGTATACTTAATTACATCTTGGTATTTATTATAAAAGGCACTAATGTAGGTATTAATTTAAACAGCCGCAGTTTTGATAAATAGAAATATAATAACAATTTCTCAAGCTTATTTAACTAATTTTTATGATTTATTAATATTTATCTTGAAATGGAAGAAGCAACTTAAATGTAGATAAGCGCTTTATTTATTCAGTAAATGCTAGAATTCTGCACTGATAAATGTATAGATCGTCCATAAAAAGAACTTTCAGGTCATGAAAAGCAGTGTCTTGCAATGTGCTAAGATAGATTTCAAGAAGCCTTTTAGATTACCTTTTCGAAGCTCACTGAAGAATTGAAAGGCCAAGGGAATTTCTGACATTAATATTTAATTTAATAATAATTTACCTCTTAGATTTGCAGTCTCTATTTAATATATATTTGCTTAAGCTTTCACAAATCCATTCGCTAGATTACTTTCTTTAATCTTTCTATCATCAGAGCTTTTACTGATTTTATCTCCTAATATTTTTAAGCATCCATTTTATTATTTATTCATATCTCTCATTTCAATCTAATAGTACCTTTTAAAACCATCTTCAATTTTTAAGTTAAAAATATGAAATTCTGCGCTTAAGATACTTATAAATTATTTCTAAACATACTGCTTAAAAAGTTGAAGGAATATGCAAAGGTTTTCTTGGCTATAAGAGGTAGGATAAGCAGTATCTTAGATTCTCTTAGACAAGAAAAAAACCAGTAAGAAGGTTGTCTAGCAAATTGAGGTTTCTACCTCTGAAGAAAAGCCTAGGAAATAGATTAAAATTATAAGGTATCAAAAGTCTCTGATTTCATCACTGAGTAGTAATTAAGATATGATTAGATGATCATAAAGTTGTTGAATCTTCAGGAAGAGGTTCAAAACTTTAAGAAAGGTAATAAGAAATTTATGGGAAAACTTGAAACAAAATCGAGACTTATTGCCTAAGAAAGAGCCTTAAGCACTTTCTGAAACTTATTTCTTGATTAAACCAGTCAAATTTAGATTTAATAATAGGAGCAGAAGGAACATTCCATAATAGAAAACTAATAATAATTTAAGCATCAAATTGATTAAAAATCTTAAAGAAACAACCTAATATTAAAAAAGTCACTTACTCTTGCAAAGCCATCAAAGAAGAAGTATTGTTGCAGAGGAGTTAAAAGCATTTGCATCAATAATGTTAGTATTTTAGAAAAGGTAAAAGGTATTTTGAGAATGAAGATGTTGATAAGAATATAAGCAATTATAATAATAGAAATAGATGCTTTTTCTTTACTAGGGAATTATATACAAAAAACGAGCCTCTTATCATTAAATAGAATAGCACAGAATATTAGAGTGGATTTGAGTGGCCTCAACCACGGAGAAAATCCGCGGCTCGGAATGGTTTGGAAACTCCAGAGAATAAGCAAACTCTATTAAAATTTAGTTTAATTAATAATAATAAATTATTCAGGTATAATAGAGAAAACGTTAAAATAGAAACTCAGCTTAAAGCATCTATTCAACTGCGATATTTGACAGAATATTAAACTTAATTAAAATTTATATTTGGAAACTTGAGGAGCTCTTTACTCTTTTTCTCTAATTATTTTAAATAAAAAATTGCGAAATGTTTCATTGTAGCAATTCCGAGTTGAATAAATAAATGATATAAGTCATTGAATAAGCAGCTTTTCTTCAAAGCCTTTATTATATTAATACTAAAAATAGATTTGAAGGAGATTCATTTAGAGTTTTTATATTTTATATTCATTTCACTTATCAAGTAGCTTTTTATTTAGCGAAATTTATCTATTCAAATAAATTTGCTTTAAAATCCCTTTTTCATTATAAAGTCCATACTGTGGAAATAATTAACATCATAGTTCAAAAAATCTTTTACATAACTTAGTTAGGAACTTGTAAATAAAGCTTAGATTGCCATGATATTAAAAAGAGAAACTTTTTAAATTTACTAAAGGCTTCAAACTAAAAAAGAAAAAGTGATCAGAGACTTAAGCTAATTATTTAGCAATATCGCAACTTTGATTTTTTAATATATTGATGAAATATTTTATTTCCTATTAATTTTATTATTTTTAAGTATGCCTCAGAGAACTATAACTATTTCTTTAACTTGCTGCCAATATACTTCTTGGTAATTAGATCCTATATTTCTTGGGCTTAATTCAAGTCTATTTTACTCACTGTCGAAATCAAAATAAATGTCTTTTTTTGTTCCATCTTCAAACTAAATATATGCTCTTTTAGCGAATTTTAGTGAAGTAGCATCTAGGATACGAATGAAACCAATTGTTTCATCTCGCGATTTTACTTTTTCCGGATTTAAATGCAATTTTTCAACACTCAAGATAAGATTTTCCTATTGCTTTAGCATTTTAAATTAATATTCATTGTACATTTCCTTGTTTGTTGAATATCCGTCATCAAGTACTAATTTTCCTTCTGCTTAAAACTGCTCATTCAACAAAACTATCAATGAAGTTGGAGCTTGGAATAAGTTATAAGTTCTAGTTATATTCTAGGCATCTTGCCAAGGAATTATGAAGCCTTCTCGTAAATGGAGCCTTATTTGATCATACTAAGTTTTGGCATAAACCATTTAAGGTCCTTAGATGATCCTGCTTGTGAAGATGTCAACCCATTTTTAAGCTGGGAAATAATACTTCTCAGTTTCATTAGGGAAAAGAGACAAAGAAGGAGAAAATTTAAGAGCGGAGCCTATCATAATATTTTGCTCAACGTAATAAGAATCTTTTTCATTTCCATATGCAAAATTATCTTCAGGAAATTCAAAAAATAATGGCTTAATGAACATTCCACCTGATTTACTAATATAAAACAGCTCTGTATAATAATACTTTAGAAGACAATATTTAGTTACTATTGCTTTTCTTATGGCATCTGTGTAAGTTATATTTCTACCTGGAATTTACTATGACCAAACATAAGGTTCTTGGGAGATTGTATCATTGTTATTATGGTTTCTTGTAAATGGATAGAATGCTCCTAGTACATGCCATCTTGTACATAACTCTACAGTGGTATCTGATTTTAACCCGCATATGTCAGCTCCAATCATATTAACTCCGAACAAGTTGAAGTGATAAACACCTTACATTGAAGCTCTCATTTGTCTTTAGTTTGACCAATTATCTCCTAGTCAATTTGATCCAAATTTTCCGCTTCCAGCAAAAGAACTTCTTGAGATAATAAAAGGTCGCTTGTTTAGTTTTTTAAAGAATGTGTTGGTTAATTTAACTTCCATAAAAGCGAATAAATTATGTCTATCGTATTCAAGAGTTCCATCAAAATGAACAGCATCATAAGAGATTGATTTATATTCTAATGATCTATTTCCTGGAACATAAGGAATCTGATCTAAGATTGAACTAAAAACAGTTTAGTTTTCCCAGCATGATCCATTGCAGAAATTATCTACTTCATTCATATCTAACCAAATACCATCAAAATTTAATTTTTTTTAGAAGTTAGAAAGCTCTTCAATTCACCAATTTTCTGTTTTAGGATTCCACCAGTCAGGAAAGACAGCAAAACCAGGCCATACTTTCCCGACGAAAGGCGATTTTTAGAAAGGATCCATAATGAAAACGTTTTCTTTAATTCCTCGATCATATGCTGATTAATTTTGATCTGATTTTAGTGCAATCCCTGCATCAATTATAGGAATATAATGGATATTATTTTCATGCAATTTCTAAACGAACTAAGGAAGATCTTAATATCTATCCTAAGAAAATGTAAAGTCTTCGAACTCATGCATATAATCGATATCGCTTCAAATAGTATCTAGTGGAATATTGTATTTATTGTATTTTTCGAATACTTCTTATAGCTAAGCTAAGTTTTTATAACCCCATCTACAGTTATGCATTCCAAGAGATCAGAAAGGTGGTAATATACTGTGTCCTATTAAATCGTGGTATTTCTGTACTATCAAATTTGGTTTTTGTAAGAAAATAAAGAAAAGCTACAAAGTTCCGCCTATCCCTTTTTCTGTTATTTAGATTTATCCATTTTCTTAGTACTATATGATGTAATCTTTTGCGTAAGGATTATTATTAAAAACTAGCATAAAATTTGAAGAAATGCGTGACATATACACTGGATGGGATCCATAAATATTCTCACCAGGAGGAATACCATCTTCAATTGGATTTGCACCATCTTTATTTTAAACTGTATAAATCCCAGAATCTAAAAAGAATTCTCCAGCTCTTTATCCAAGTCCAAACAATCTTGTGAATTGGTTTTCTCTATTCTCTGTTAAGATAGTTGCATTAATTTCAGTATAGAACTACTCCACTTTAACAGAGCTTGTGAAATATAATAGCTTTCCTTCTTTACTCCATAGTTTGAAATTATTGCTTGTCTTGTCAATCTAAACAAACTTATAAGGGTCAACTTAAGCCTTGTCAAATTTAGTTATGTCTACTACAAAGTCATGGTCAACTGTCTTAACCAAAGGATTATATATCTAAAGCCAAACACATACTACATCATCTCCAAAATCTGCAGCTTTTACTTCAAAGTTAACATTTTCAGTTCCCAACTTTCCCATAGCGAGTGGAGTGATCCAAGCAAGTCAACAAATGATGGTAATAAAACTTTTCATTTATAAATAAAAGCGAAAGTTTAATTATCCAAATTTAATTTCTAGCTGCACATATTCAATAAAACCTTTTAAAAGTACCTCTTATTTATAAATCTAGACGAAGTACATTCTTATTCTTTAACCTTCTATTTAATTATTTCTAAAGCTAATGATGAAAGATTAGTTTTTAGCAATTTAATTTGATTAAAGTTAGTTAAATTTTCCAAAAAAGTAGCATGAGGTTAAAAGCCTCTCTTTGATGCTTTATACTCTGAATATATTATTGCTATAATCCCATCTATCATATTACCATTCTATTTTAAATTTAACTTCCAGATCTATAATTACAGAGAATAAACCAGCAATAAGATATTTCCTTCTCTTTATATTCCTTTCATTTTCACAAGGTTTTCTTTCTAATTTCGTTTGAAGATTTTAAAAAAAAACATCCTTGCGATTGTGAAATAAAACCAGTTAAGAACTTTATAAATTTGGATTAATAAGGAAATAAAAAAGGTATATTAATACTTAATATTTGAAGGTAAGGATATAAAATCTATGATAGATAGCAGTTTTATTTGATTTAATTAGAAACTCAAAGTTTCTTATAATTAAAGTTCTTTTGTAAAAATGTAAGGATTTCAGAAAGAAATTCTAGAAAAGGACTTTTACTGTAATGATATCAACTTCAGAGGAGAAATTAAGGAGTAAACGAAGTCCGTCATACATCAGGAGGTTACAAAATTAAATCCTTCTGGTCAGATTAGCATGGGATAGCTTATCAAAGTAGTATTAAACTTCTAGAAAGAGGCTAAGAAGCTCCGTAAGGAGAAAGCATGAGATTGAGCGAATAAATAATGGACTTTAAGAAAAATAGATCTAAGAATGGTTAATTAGGAGAAAGAGATCAACGCTTTATTAAAATATTAACAAGAATAAAACAGCTAAATCAAATCTTAGATAGCAAATACAGAACTAAAATACATAGCTGGGAATTTAAAACTCAAGCCAACATAAAATCGAACAAGTTAAATGGAGCTTAACTAAACTGCAAAATGGAGATTGAAGAAATAGGAGGAAGCAAGATAAATATGAGAACAGTGAGGTAGACTAGATTTAGAAATAAATATAACTTCTGTTGCTAACTAAGTCATTTATATAAGTAGGGAAAATTTTGTATTAGTTTAAGAAAAAATACTAGATTGAGGAAAAAAGGAAAGAGAAATGCTATTCTGCAATTGGGAAGGAGGAATTTATAAGAGAAAAGGAAATCAAGATATACTTAGACTAATTTTAGCAAGACTTACTTGAAAAAAAGACAAGGATTAAATCAAATGAAGGAGAGAATAAACTTAAAAACTTATTTAAAATATAGATGTGAAATCAGTTACTAATTTTAAATTAATTAACTTAAATTAAAGTTCTTTTGATCAAGCATATTTAGCAATCTGATAATAAGCTTAAACAAAATAGTAGCATTCAATTTAATTGATAAACTAGAAATATAACTCTTAAAAGAGCTAACTAAAATCCCTAGTTTAAAATTAAATTTAATAAACAAATTTAATTTAATTTTTGATTATCTTAAGTATATTTATATTAAGAACTTTATGTAGTTAAGGTACTTATAAAAGGAGCATTCGCTAAAAAATCAACTATATTTGAATCTAAAATTTTTTTATTTAAGTTCTCAAGTTATTAATGATAGAGTACCAGTGAAAGTTATACTACTATATGCATAATCAAGATGCGAAATTATTAAAGTTGAATCCTAAATAAAAATACTTCATTATGTTTAAATATCAGTAGCTTTAATTTCTTTAGATTGAAAGGTAAATAAAGTCTCTTTATAAATGACTTAAGTTTTACTATGAAATAAGTTAGATTCAACTTAAAAGCAAACTAATTTTAATTTATTAATTAAATAATTCACAGTTTTAGAGATTATTTCATTTTTGATTCTTCTTCTTAAGATTATCTTTCTATGTTTTCTTCTTTTTGGATTGCTGCTTAACTTTCTAACTGCTTTTCTATTCTTCTCCTCCTGATAACTATAATAAATTTGTGCTTTCAATCCAATCTTTTTCATCTAACTTTCTCTTTAGCACTCTAGTTAGAAATACAACGTGCTACCCACCACATGCTAGTTTCCACAAGGCTTGATTTTCTACCAAGCTTAGATCAAAAGGAATAGGTAGATATTGGCAGGTTTCTTTTTTGTTTCCTAGAACAAAGTTATCAGCTTCTCCCCAACTAAATGTCCCTTCTTTTTGAATTGCATAAGAAAATTATGAACCAGAGGCTACAAATTTAGTTTTACTTTAAACGGGCAATTCTAATTTGGTTATCTATTTAACTAGCTTTAGTTATTGGCCCAAGCCTATTTATCCTATGTCATTTTGACCGCTTACGTACAATTCACCATTAGCTAATAAGAAGAGAGCATGAAATTCTCCACCTACTATATTTACCACTTTCTTATTTTTCAGTTCAGTAATTTCAGTAGGTTCCCATATAACTCCGAGCTTTGGTAATCCTAGCTATCCTGAATGATTTAGACCGAACGACTTGACTCTTGAAGTATTTTAATTAAAAGTTTCTATAAAGGAATGCTAACCAAAAGCCCAAACATTTTATACATATTTTGCGTTGCATGGTCTAATCTATAAGCATTTTTGCTTAAAGTTACTAAAGGATGATGGCTTTCTTGCCAATTTTCCATTTGCGCAGTCTCCCCATGTATAAGTATATGTTTTTTATTTTAGATCTTTAGTTAAAAGAATAGAATGATTGCTTCCACTAGCTATTCTTATAGGCCATTCTGTTTCTTGTAATACTTATTTTAATGGCTACTTAATGACGTCCGACATCTAACCATTAGCATCACGATAGCAGCCTCATAAGTATAGTTATTTTTATTTTCCTTTTCCAATTATCGCTAAACTATGCGAATCGCCGGCTGATACCTGTCTCACTGAATTCGGAAATTCAACTTTGATGGGGATCTCTTCATCTCCAATCCTTCCTAGGGCACCTTCATCATTACAACCCCATGAGTATAATTCTCCTCCTTAAGTTATAGCCAAAGTGTGCATTCCTCCACAAGTAATGGATGTTATAGTCAAATTTCTAAAGAAAGTAAGTTCTCTTGGAACCTTCAAAATAGGTTAATCTTAATAAAATAGCTTTTCATTTTCTCCTTCAAACTTTATACCAGATTATCCACATTCACTAGATCCTAAGCTTCAAACTCTAGTTTCCATTTATTATAAAAAAGCGCTATTAGTTCAAACAAAAGCCTAGTTTTCACTTCAAATTAAGAAACTTTAATTCTTATTTTTGAATTTCTTAGTTAAATTGCTGTTAAACTTAAGAATTCTTCCTCAAACTTGTGAAGAAAGAATTTAGAACTTAAATGACTTTTGAATTCCTTCTATATATTAGTTCTTCTAATCCTTCTAGCTCTTAATATATAGCAAATCTGCTTATCAAAGCTTATTAAAGGAAAGAGTTTAGTTAATGAAGATATTTACAGGTTTACTAAATGAAAAAGTTTTAATTTAATATACCAAAATTTTAAGAATATTGGACTTAGAAATCTAGCCAACTATTTTTATTTCATTTACTTGGGTTTATAAGCTATGAAAGCTAGTTTTCATGATAGATACTTGTTCTCTATAAGCATAATGATAGGATATACCTTTCTTCTATACTCTATTCTTTTACTTTATTAGCTTATACTTAGTTATCACTTTAGCTAGTAGCTAGTTTATTGGCTATTTGCATTTCCTTTAAAGCATTTTCTTTTATTTACCTCAATCATACTCTTTTACCTTGCTGAAAGCTTAGTTTAAGATTTTATTATCGTTTCTATGCTAATGATAGTTGATTCTATCATATGGATTATATGAATGAGAAAAGTATATTGTATAGATACTTAATAGTAGGTATAAAGGAAATGGTATGAGGAGAAAGTGCTTTTAAGAAAGGCCTTACATCTAAAATTTTAGCATATAACTTACCGAAATATGCCATCTCAGTAAATCTAGTTGTTCAAACACTAGAGCTTTATGACTTTATCCTTTAAAAAGGATAAATAGGTAGATTAGAAAGAATTAGGGTATTGCTTATTTATAGTGATATAAAACAATTGAAGCAATTTAGTTAATTAAGCATCTAAAAATTAAAAATCTGAATGAATAGTTTTAAAATAGCTATACTTGGTGGATAGTGTAACTAGTTACATTTAAAGCAAGAAACTAGGTTCTAGTTTGGCTGTAGCATTTCAATTATTACTATAAATAGTGCACTTTCACTAATACTATTATTTCACTATTTCCTTTGCTTTAGAATTTAATACTATAAATACCTTACATATTTCATTAGATACTTCTTGACTATAAATTTTAAATGTTTGCTTGAATTAAGTTATCTTAAGTTATTACATATGAAAGGTGTACCTGAAAACTACAAAACATCTGTTGAGAAATTAAACGGTAGAAGCATATGAAAATTTAGTTTTTCAGCTTATTAATATAGTTCAAAGGTAGTGATACTTGAGTTGAAGAGGTTGATAATTTGATTTTTAAGCAATAAATTTTTTTAATCTTAGCATTTAAAAAAGCAAAAATGATAAGCTCTTAGGAATTAAAAATCGATGATTAGCAACTAAATGCTGCTTTAGGTTGTGTATTAGGAGCTTTTATTGGTGATTCTATTGGAGCCATTGCTGAATTTAAGGAAAACATAGCAGAAGAAGAGGCAAAAGAAGCTTTAAAAATGAATGGCGGAGGTAAACCTTACAATAGAGCTCCTGGTTAAATAACAGATGATAGTGAAATGGCGCTTTGCCTTTCAAATGCTCTGCTTGAAAGCGGAAATATCTTAAACTTGGATAAAATTGCAAAATGATATGGAATTTGATTAAATACAGAACCAGTTGATATAGGACAAACTACTTTCAAAAGCTTGCTACCTCTAAAATCCAAAATTTCTATTTAAGAAATACAGGAAAATTTGTAAAATATCTAAGACTTAGATGCCAATATTGCCTTTGAATCTTCTAAACAACAATTTAACAGTATCTCAAATGGTGCTTTAATGAGAACAACTCCTTTAGCTATCTGAAGTTGAAAAATTTAGGATATTAATGAAAAAATGAAAGTTGCTGAGTTGGAAGCATCACTAACACATTCTAATTAGATTATATTCTTGACGAACGCTGCTTATCACATTGGAATCTAAGAACTCATTAAGAATGCAAATAATCAAGATAGATATTAGTTAGCTTTCTCCAAAATTGAGGAGTTCATTAACAACTCAGGAAATTAAGAAATCATAGAATGAATTAATCACGTGAAAAATGAACCTCCTATGAATACTTTTAAGCACATGGGATGAGTAAAAATCGCTTTCACTTATACTTTAAGATTTTTAAAGGATCAAACTCCTTATAATGAAGCGTTGTGTTAAATGATACAAAAAGGAGGTGATACAGATACTAATCTAGCCATAATTGGGGGAATTCTCGGTGCTGCTGAAGGTTTTTAAGCCTTAGATAAAGAAAAAGTGGCTAAAATTTTAAACTGTGAGTATAAAGATATCTAAAGACCTTAGTTCCTTCATCCAAGAAATATAATTCAAAGTATCGAATAAATCTTCAAAAATGCTCCAGAAAAACTGGAGTGAATAGTAGCTAAACAAGCCTTTAATATAAATGGGCCAATTGAAAGAGATGCTAAATAAAATACTTGACACTTTATTAAAAAAACAACTTTTTTTAACTCACTTTCTCAGTATTATACCTTTATCATTGAAACTAGTTCTTCATAGTATAACTAATTTAAAGCTAAAACAAATAGGTTTAATTATAATGCATCGAAGCCAACACAAAATAAATACATTTATAAAATGAACCTTTAAAAAGGATTTTCTCCTTTATAGGTATTTAAATATAATTAAACTTAGTAATTCTTTCTTCTAATTAAAAATTAGTTTTTAAAGTACTAGATATCTTGCTACTAGGTTTTAGTATCTATATTAGCATTAATTTATGGAACCTAAAACTTATAATAACTTTGAAAGAAAATAAAGATAAATAAAGATATAAGTATTAAGCATTCTAAAAAGGAGATTCATCGTTAATTAATTAAATAATTAAAATAATAGAGGGAACTATATTTTTAGTTATCTGATTATATCTCCAATCCTTGGGAAACTCTAAGTGGATCCAAGAACTTGAAGGAATCGCATCTGGAGATTTTCAGGTTTTCGTATAGGTTTGAAGTCTATGTTTATGGATTATGCAATTAATACTTATGGTAGTTCCTGTTTGCAGAGACCGATTAACAGATTATCGCCTTTATAACCTCAACAGACCCTAATAAGAAAACAACACGGTGAGAATTTAGCAGTCTTCAAGCATTCAAAGTTAATAAGCAAATAATTAATTACCCAATTATTCTAGCCTAAATAAATAAGATTAAGAGAAAAAGCAAAAAGCTAATATTTTTGAAAAGCATAGGATTTGACATAAACACTTTATCTTTAAATATTAGTTTTAAACAAATTGGATAACCAAAATATGAGATATCATTATTCTATTATTTGCTTCGGATGAGAGAACTTAAATTATAACTTTTCCACTCAATCTTAAAATAGTTATGTAATATATTCAAAAAGCAGCTTAATAGAAATTTATATACTTCGATTACAATACCCTTGTAGAAGAATTGAAAGCAATGAAATAAAAAGGAATATATAAGTAAAAAAAGCGCTGTTTAATAAGCTGAAAAATAATAAAATAAAAACTTTTATTTTTAATGAAGAACTTTATAATTAATACATTTAGTCAAGCATTTAGCTAGAATCCTAGACTAAGTGTCTTTATTTTTAAATGGTAAATATTTTAGAGTCAATTTAGACTAAAGAACTTTTAAGTCTTTTAAGTTTAAGAAATCATCTTATAAATAAGAGTAGTTAAGCTCGAAAAAATTGTAAAGGAAAGCTAAAAGATTAACAGAATAAAAAAAGTAAAAATCACTGGAAGTTTCGTATTATTCAAGGCAAACAATTACACGGAAACTAATATTAAAAAACAATAATCAGACAGGAAAAAAAGTAATTTCTGAGTAAACTACATAATGAAAATAGGCTTCAGTAAACAAGGTAAACTAATTTACAATCTTTCAAAGAGAATAAGATAATTCATTACGCATATAGAATGACAGGATTTAGAAGCAGCATATTTAAGGAAATAGATTATTCAATTTTTTGGTTTTAACAGAAGAACAGCTCCATCATTTATTTTTAATACAGTTTAGTTGAGGAAGTTTAAATGAATACTGAAGTAACTAAGATTGATATTATGACAAATTAATTAAAAAATGAAATATAAATATTAAAGCTGAAATTTTGAATATAGGAAAAATTTGAGAATTTATTCTTGAGAAAATATAACAAAAGATGAAGAATAAGAGATTCTGATGTTGCATTTCTACTTAAAATGTAAAAATATAACCTTTTCTTCAAAAAACTAAAAAAATAAGAGAATTTGAATAAATAGCAATAGAGTAAAAAAAGATTAGCATAGAAAAAATCTTTGTCTGATTTAGAAAAAAATTGTGACTATTTTAATTAAAAAAAGTTGGGAAATCAAACTACATAAAAATAGACAGTTGGAAATAGTTGAAAATCCAAGAAAGTAAAAATTATTTGAAATTAAGTGATAGTAATAATAAAAAATTCTAAGGAAAATGTAAATCTACCAATCTAAATACTGAAATTTGTTTGCTAGAATTTTGTAAATAATTTAATAATTCAGTATATGAAAACTTATATCTATTATATTAATCTTTTATATTATGTATTATCTTAAAGAGAATAGTACATACATTTCATTTATTTTCAAATGCTTCATATACTACACATAGAATAGAAATAATTAATAAAGAAATAGCAATTTTTTTAATTAGGCCTATTTAAATAAAATTTAAACATCAGAAAGACTGATATTCTGGTTAAGTCATCCTTTTAATTGAGAAATCTAAAAACTTACATTAAAATTGAAAATATACACCTTTCTTGCCTTAGTACTATGATTTTATTATGCATGAAGTAAGCTTATAAGAAAGCTTTTGAAATAATTTAAAATTTTAGAATCATTTATATTTAACTTTGACTAGAAAAAGGAACTTCAATTATTAAAATCCTTTTTATTTTGTTTACATATTTAATATCTCTTTTCCAGTTTTTTTCTTTTTCTTTATAAAAATGACTAAATTTACTTGCTTTTCTTGCCTTTTAATATTATTCAATTTCTTTAATATTTATATATCTCAAGTAAGTACTAAGTTCTTCCTATTCTATTTTGAATCTTTTATCTTATAAAGATTAGAATATTGGAATAGGAAATATTATATATAATTTTAAACTAACTATTTTAAAGCTATTAAGTTATTTACATTTATCCTTAAATATTAAACTTATTATAATAGTTAAACTTGCTTCTTCAATCTTTAGATGTCAATATCTAATCATAATGTTATTATATAAGTACAACTTATAATTAGAATGCTCATTAGCTTATGCTAGGCTAACTTATTCTAATTAGTTCTTATTAATTTCTAATGCTTTTAATAGCATTATTGCTTATACTATAATTAGTAAACTAGAACTGCCTTTTTATCTCAATAAAATGTTAGTTTAGATCTGGCTAAGTATATAATCATGCTAACTAACTTCCATTTTTTTATTTTATAAATAAGAGTGCAAGTAATTAACCAAGTATCCATTAGAATTAGAATAGAATACATATCTGTGCTCTTCGTCCATCCTTATTAATAATAATACTAATTTAAATGTTAAATGTTTAGAGATCTTTAAGGAATTTCAACCTTGTGATCTCAGGACCGATTTTTTTAATTGACTGAAACCAATCCCCTCTGCTACTTTTCTACCATCCTCCTTGCACGTTATATCATTTTGGTTTGTAAATCTATCCTTTGGTCGTTGGATAGAACTAACTGCAAAAATAGTCTCGTTGCTATAATTACTATTTGTAAAGTTATTTTTCTTGATTCTATTTTTTTCCAATATTATTGTTTAACTTTTTATAGTTTTCAGCATTATCAAAATTTGACATTCCTGTTTCCAAAAAACTTGGCATTTTGGTTTAGGAATCTTGGATTTTTTATTCTAGATCTGATGCTGTAATGGCTAATTCCTCGTCTCAATATCCATTGCCGAGGTTTGCTTCTGAATCAGCTCTGCTTACCATTGGGAGTAAGCTTCAACATCTGCTTAATCCGGAATTCCTAGAACTATTCCTATTGAGCGAACAGTTTTTCCTACTGAGCCTATTTCGTTGAATACACCATTTTATTCCCGATCGTAGGTCTCCATGAAACTCTCTTTCCATTCTTAGATGTCTACAATCTAAGTCCTGAGGTTTCTATTTTCGATCCTGAGTTTCTTGATTTCCTCTTTGAGCTCTGAAAAAGCTATCAGGATTTATGCCTGTTCCTCTTGATACAGCGGCATAGTGAATTCTCTTACAGCAGCTGCTTCTTAAGTCTCCAGCACCCCCCTTGATTCTTCTTCTTCGTTTGGTGGGACTTAATTTCCTTTTTGCCTCTTTATGCCCATCTTTTTTATTATTAGAGGAGTTTCTTAGGTCTGTTACTGCTTAAATTATCGACCCACTCCTTATTACTTAGTCTCTTCAAAAGCAGAATAGGATTTTTTTTGAAATCTTCTACCATATTTAATATTTTATATATCCATCAATCCATCCATCCTTATTCCATTTAATTTAAAAGGTAGCTTTTCGCTCCTTATATTACTCTAGTTAGTAGATAAAGAGAAATATTGCTATTAAGCCCATGGGATCTTTAATAAAAT
Organism: Loxodes magnus; assembly: GCA_946699065.1. Classification (NCBI taxonomy): domain Eukaryota; phylum Ciliophora; class Karyorelictea; order Loxodida; family Loxodidae; genus Loxodes; species Loxodes magnus. Next base: position 217,180 of record CAMPDV010000154.1, on the reverse strand, counting down.
CATATTTTTATCAAATTTTGGTTATTTATAAAACCTTTATTTTATCCTAAATTCATTCTAGCTATAAAAAATTTTAAGTTCTAAAGCATAATTTTAACCAGTTTTGATATACTTATTTAAAACTAAGAGAATATAGCAAAACAGTATATAACAAGCTTTAACAGTCAAAAATTAAAAAAGAGCAATCTATTAACCAATAGCAAACCATATAAAGAAAGATTAGCTTTACATACTGATTAGTATATCTACTTCCTATAAAAATCTAATAACTATTTTAATTTAGAATTAGCTTTGCTAGTGATATAATAGTAGTTGATAATTCCAGTATAGAACAATCTAAAATGGATATATTTCATTGAAGGTAAACTAATTTAGAACCTTTTTATTATAAGACTTATAAATAAGCTTAATTATAATTCTATTTATAGCCTTTACTTATATAACTCTCTATGCTTATTCATTTCAGTTATATACTTCAATCTATCTAGTTATTAAGAAGGCTGTAATTATTTAGATAGATTAGTCCTTTTGGCTTTTTCAAAACTTTTCACTCGTTTAATGATAATAAGTGAGAGCTGACTTCAATTAGGTAATATAAACACAGTAAATTAATGCTTGCTCAATTATAAATAATTCCATCTTACTGCTTATCTTCAGATATTACTAGAACTATCAGCATAAGTTACTATAACATCCCATCAAGTCTACTTTACTATAATCAATTATTAAGAAAGTGAAATTAGAATTCTTGACTAAGATTAAAGTATATTGTACTCATATAATCAGACAGAACTAGTAGTAGAGCCATAATGAATTATAACTAAGCAGATATACTAAAAGTTTATACAGAAGAGATTTTAATTAATTTCAGCATCTAAACAAAATCAAAGTTTACAATATAAAAGTTAATTAACATTAAAAGGATAATTTAAACAAAGCTTCATTATTATTTATCAATGAGACATTAAATAGATAAAAGTTAGCGTGTATCTTAATTAAATATTTAGAACTAAATTAATAAGTTACCATTATTTATATCTGCATATGATTATGCAAATAAGAATACCAATTTAACTATTTAGAAGGTTAAAATAAATCAGTAAAATGCAAAGAGAAAAAGTACCTATTATGTTCTTACTTTGAATAGTTAAATCTAGATATTTAAATAATAATATTATTTATATCTTGATAATTATAAACAATTGGCTTTCGATAATGTATCCCTCTTTGTTTCTATAATGATTTGCTTATATCTTTTGCACTTGATATCTAGTTCCTTTTTATAATCCTTAATACTCATTTTAAACTAACTAATATGATAATTTAATGCCTATTCTTATAAAATATCTTTAGAATTAATTTATAAAGTAATGCTTTGTAATATGCTGAATCATGAAATATGCTAATCTAATATTTTTTTATTTAGTTTAAAATTTGAAAATAAGAAGCTTGCTTCAAAGGTAAAATAGAAGTATGCAAATAAAATAAAAATATCTTGTCATATTTTCTTTTTTAGCGAATCTGCTAGAATGCTATCTTAATTTCTGTCTGTTTCTGTTGGAGCTGTATCATATAATCCTTTTACTGTTGTAAATATGTTTTTCTGTCTTTCCCCTTCATTTTGCCTGCTTAGAAGGCTTTACTTTTCATCTTCTTCACTGTTTTCGTTGCTCTTGTTTTTTTCCTCTTGTTCCTCTTCACTTTGATCATCTTCTTCTTCACTTTCTCTTTGCTCCACAATTGTGTTTGGAATTACTGCTTCTATTTCCTTTTTTGCATATTCCTCAGGTTCTGAGATTCACAGATGAGATAAGAATTCAGCAATCGTGAATCTATCTTCAGGCGGATAAACCAAACACTTAGATATTAAATCTTTTACAGCCTAACTTGCTTTCAATCATATTGGTCCTTCAAAATCTCATCTTGAAGTCTTAATTCTCTGTACTATCTTTTTAGTTGTTGAGTTGGCTTGCTTATCGAAGGGATGATAACCAGCAATCAAAATATAAGTAAGAACTCCTAAATTTCAGATATCAACTGCTTCATAATAATCTTCAAACTTCAGCATTTCAGGTGGGGTATATGCAAAAGTTCCAATGGCTGCATTATAAAATCTTACTAGACCCAGATACTTTTGCTCCACCATAATCAGTAAGCATAGTAGCATATTTGAATGCTATCAACTTAATACTAGTACCACTTTTATCCTTCAGCATTATAGTTTCAGGCTAAATATTAAATATTACTGTTATTTCTCTTTTCACTATCTTAAGCTTATGCATGTACTAAACTGCTCTTGCTACTTCAGCTACAATTTTACTAACTTTATACTCAGGAAAAGCACCGTTTTCAAGAATAAGGTCGAACAAATCTCCACCTTCACATATCTCCATAATGATATACACTTTATTGGTAGTCATTTCATAGGTTTCCATTTACACTACATTAGGGCATTCCTTAAGCTTAAGCAGAACTTTAATTTCAATATAGTTGTTTTCCTCACAAGTCTCTAGAGGATAAATCTTACACGCATAGTGCTATTATGTCTGTTTATGTACAACTTCAATTACTTAAGTCTATTAAGGATCATTTTAATCAGAGTGGATAGTTCTTACGTAAGAATAGGCCTCTAGCTTTTTGGGAAGTTTAAAAGCAACATTAGGGGCAACTTTAGATTTTCTAAACTTACATAAATTCCCCATTTATTTCAAATTATGGGCAACTGCTGCAGTAACCAATAATCTTTAAAAGTTAAGAGCAGTTTACAATTAGACTAAAGGTAAGATAGCGATCTGTTCAAAGCTTGTGTACCCTACAATTAAAGATCATTCAAATAGAATGACTTTTTGATAATTCGAAACAGCTAAGGAAATGAAAAAGCTTAGAGAACTAAGAACCAAAATTCAAAGACAAACTAAAGCCAAACAAGTAAATAGTAGAAATAGGGGTAGAATCATAATTAAGACCTAGCTTTTTAAAATTGAAAGATAGAAGAAATTGATTAGGATCAGTAAAAAACTAATTATAATGAGTAGAAGGAATTAATGAAATAAAGTGAGAGTAAGGGTATTTAGCATTCTAGTCGTAATGATAACTAAAAAGATAGCAACATTACATAGTCATCTATTAAAACTGAGTTAAATGAATCGAATTAGCAAAAATCTAAAAATAAGCCTTAGAATTAAATTCCAGAACAAATTTCAGAAAATAAACAAATAGTAAAGCCTAAAGTGGCAACAAAAATGACGTTAGTCGGAGATAATCTAGGAATCGCAAGGCTATAATAGCATGATCCAATACTGCAATAAAAAATAACTTCTATTCATTTCTAATCTACGAAAAAGAACTAACAGAATCCTGTTACTCCAATTAAAATGAACTATAATATCTTGTAAGAGATAGGAAATAAGCCATTTCATAAACAAAATGAAGTAAACAATTAATAATAATGATTTAAGCAATAAGTCATTAAGAGAAATGACTAAAGTGCATTAAATGAAATAAATATAAAGTAGAAAACTAATACTATACAAGAAGCAGAGGAAGAGATGCATTTGTGAATCCACTGTACTTTATTTGATTGTTTCTTACTATAACTTTCGTCAATTTTTACAAAGACTAACTATCATTCAATCTTAAAGGGATAAATAATTTCTCATCGTATTATTAAGATAAAAGATAGAGAAGAGTCTAAAGTATAGAATATGAAACTACTTACAATTTTCATTTCAGATATCAATCATATCAATATACATTAGTATGATTTATATCATGTTTAGCAAGAATATATAGCTTCTAGTTCATTTCTTTAAACTACAATCAATAATAATTCAGCTAGACATCATAATATATTATTAAAGGGAATACTAACTATATTAGTTTCATAGAAGTAAATAGAAGGAGTAAAAGGCTTATTCTCCTATAGATTTACTAACCAGCTTTAAAAACTAAAATAGAAATTATATTTGTAAGCATATTTTGGTTATTATAAGTCTTAAATATTTAATGGATAAGGAACTTCTAACTCTCTAAACAAATCTTCAGGAAATTCTTAATCAGCAATCTGAAACTAATTAACATCCTTTAATTGAATTTACTCAGTAATCAGAAAAAAATCCAACTTTAGACTTCTCTTATCAAGTAAATTGAACGGAAGAAATAAATAAGAATTTAGCATAGGAAACGCAAGACTAAGACTTAGAAAATGCTTTGAGTAAGCAAACTTAGGAATCTATTTTAAAAAAAAAGCTGGAGTCTAATGTCCAAAACTAGAATATCTTAAATGAACTATTAAGCTCTATTCAGATTAACGAGGAAAAAGTAAAATTTCATCCTAAAATACCCACAACTTTTACATTTAGCAAACGTAATTAATAACTATAAAACGAAGGAAAAGTTATGAAGCATAGCATATGAGACCATTTTGATATTTTTATATAGAAGGAAAACAAGAAAAAGCTGAAATAGAAGTATCAGTTCAAAATACTTCCTACGATGGGATTTAGAAGCGGTAATTTATTTATTCTGTAGGATAAATCCTCTTTTGGATATTCAGCGATAATAACCAACAAATACTAAAGAGGAAAAAAGAAAATTTGAATAACGCTAGCTTGTTCAATTATTTTGCGGAGCAGTCCTTTGTATAAACGGATTACTATGTAATAAGACAAATGAAAATTGATGATAGAGCTTTATTTTTTAGCTAATTAGTAATCTTTAATGCAGACTCAATAACCTATTGCATTAGTAAAGTATAAGGATAGCAACGCAGCTACTATCACTCTTGAAAACTTATACAATTTATTAATTAATGACCAGAAGAGATCTGAAGTACGTTATATAACAAAATTCGTTAAGTAGAAGTGAGGTTCTGCCTCTGTCTATTATTGCTGGTTTTAAAGAGAAAGTGAGAAGAGTATCAAGTTCTTTTACTATAAAGAAGTCCCTTATTTCCAAAACTCTATCATTATTAATACCTTAATTAAAATCAACAAGGAAGGAGATGAAAAACTCAATTAACAGTATCTTGTTTTAAACCCAGAGACAAGCTAAAACGAGATCATGAAGTAGTAGTCGATTTAATGGATTAAAACAGCATAATAACTAGAAAAGATCTAAATAGTGGATTGTAAGATTAAGTTCATTTAAGAGGAAAATGGATCTTTTACTTTTATTGGAGTCAAGGATTTATACAAAGAGTCCGATTCAGTTTAGATAGTAATTCAAATACCTAAAATTAAGTATCACGAATACAAAAGTAAGAAAAATAACTTCCTCAATAATAAGTCTTAGAAATGGAAACCTTAGTACTGTAAAGGAGATTTTTGTAAATACCTTATTCTAGATGAAGAGGTTCTTTTGAATGATTTTATGTAAAATAACAATTCTGCAAAAGTTAAAACATTTGGAAAATGAACCATGACAAATTAATGAATCTGAAAATGCAGATAAAACTGAAGCAAAGTAGAAAACATCTTGCTTAAAAAAGACATCGTAATGCCCAATGCTAAGATCAAGCTTCGACCAATTCCCCCAGCAGAAAACTTCAAAAAAACTGACTAGTAATGCAGAGTATATGAAATAAGAAAGAAAAATTACAGTGATAACTATTAGAATATTTTGGAAAACCAATACTAGTCCGCGCAAGTTTGCCTTAACTGCTATAAAATATACAACTTCCTAAAAGATGAATTAGTAGAAGGAGATGTAAAGAAAGATTATTCAGTTGATTACTCAGCCAAAAGCGAAAGATCAAGCAAATCAAAAAATTAGAAAGCAAACAAATCTTTTGATCTTGACTTGGCTGAATGGAGACACTAACTAATGTCAAAAGGATTTTCTTCAGTGAAATCGAAAATAAAGAAAACTCCTTATAACTTTCAGAATAAAATGCATTTGTTCTCTCATGCTGTAAAGACCTAATATTCGTAGTTAGCTTCTTCAATTAGAAGAAGCTAAATACTAACAAATTAAACTTTTGTATAGCAAAGAAAAGCCACCCTTGCTCAGCATGAGTAAGAAAAACTGTAAAGTTTTGTATAATTAGCTTAAATGGGCAACCTAGAAAATAGAGTTTCAAAGACTTCTGCTAGAATATCTTAGCAAGATTTGAATCAAGATTCAAGACTTTTACAAAAGGCGAAAAAAAATTAAAAGAAGAGCACAGAAGCACAGAACTAAAGAATGAGCATCTGGTTGGAAGAAAATTAATTATAAAGCTTAATGGATATTTCTTAGAACCTTTATTAGGTTACTGAGACAAATGAAGATACAATACAGTCATCTAGTGAGAGCGAAAGCATAAAAGGACATATAGGTTCAGAAAATTTAATACTGGCATCTCAATTCATAAAAGCTAAAATTCTCTAAAATAAAATTTCTTTTTTAAAAGAAATTTAAAAGCAAAAATCGCAAAAGCCAAGTTTATCTTTGTATAATGTTACTACAGAAAAACTGGACAAACCAATTCATATTAATACAACTTAAAGGAGAAGCAACCTTTCTTCGCCAAGATATATAGTTCCTTATGCTGATATTTCATTAGAATAGTTTGTTGAAATAGGTGGAAGCAACTTTAAAGAACTTCTCAATTGTAAAAGGCTCTAAAAAGTGTAAATAAAAATACTCCTCATTGATGGTTATACAGCAGTTCCCTATTTTATTATAATAAGCAATGCAGAATGAGATAAAGAGTTTCAAGAAAAGAGTGAATGGAATCCATCAAACTATATATAGAACTTTCAATGGATAATAATTCTACCTGACATGTTTGATTTAATTCTAGATATTGCTTCTGTAGTTAAATAGCTATGCAAGCAAAATAAAATAGCTAATAAAATTTTCGTAATCTTCAGCTTTCCTGGTCATGCATATACTTTATTCAATCCTCAAGACTAAATAAATCCTATCAAAATAGTTGGATACTTAGATATGCTCTTTTATAAGCTTCGGATTGAGTACAACTTCAGAAATGAAATAAGCCCTTATAAGATATTGTGCATTGGATATGGGGCTGTGATCTGCTATTTATTTTTGAACTAACTAGGAAAGATGATAGGTAACTTAAGAGGAGTAGCGCTAATAAATCCATTTTTGAACCTATCTCAAGATTCACCAATAAGAAATAGCTTATTCCAGATGTATGAAAGTTTTCAAACTACTGAAGATGTTGAAGTTGCAGAATTCTTCTTTTAAAACTTCTATAGTTATATCAAATATGATATCAAAAAGAGATGCGAGCAGAATCATATAAAAGTCAGTTCGAGAATAACGATTTTAAAAGGAATTGTAGAATGAGAGCAAAACAGCACTTAGTTTTTTTCTTAGCTACATTCCCCAGTTGTAGTAGTACACTCACTTTCAAATTTCTTGGTACCGATTCAGCATTCATATGACCTTATACAAAACAGACTAAAAATGTACAATGAAATAAAAGTGTATGACAATATGAGATAAGCTAAAAGCAGTACATATGAGATCATCGTTAGTAACAATCATAATATATTAATTGTAAGTATTTAACTGTAGGATAATTTAGAAGCTTTCAACTAAATAATCTACGATTTTTCCTATCTAGAACCTCAAATAAGAAATTCACCTTTCTCAAGGTAGGATTTAATATAGAAACATCTTTCTATTTGCGCTAGGGTGCTTTTTAAAAACTCCAAACATTAAATTTGGGTTCCTTACATTGTAGTTAATTTGTAGGTTAATGACAAAGGGATTTTTAAAGAAATTTGGGATAAATTGAAAAGAATAGATGCTTTATACCTTAACAATCTTTTTAAATTATTACTTTAGAACTCAAATCTCTATCAGCATTAGTTTATAACAACATCTTACTGATAAAAGTGTTAAAAAGCATATATCATAGTACCTAAATATCTTATTCGTCTTATCTTTTAATATATAGACAGTTCTAATTTTTCACTCTCATATCAATTTGTTAGATTTGTTATTATATCACAATAAAACCTTAATAAAATAAGAAGAGTATTGAGTTTGATACTAAGTTGTTTAGAGAGTATAATTTTGTATATAAGTAATTATATTTAGTGATATCAATTTCTGAGAGTGTCATGTATTGTGATGTCACTATTTTATCTTTCTTTATATACTCCATTCATCTAGAATATTTGCCTTTTCTAACAAAATATGAAATCAAGATCTATCTTTGATTCAAATACCAATAGCAAGAAGTTCTTTCTTTTATACAAGCATGCTATCTTAAACCAGTGTAGTGTAATAAAATAGATAGGCATACTGAGAAACGAACAACTTTAGAAGAATTGAAGAGTAAAAATACCTTTACTTTTGACTTAGAAATTAATGGAATTTAAAAGCTTTAAAGAAGTATCTTTTTTAAGTTCCAATATGCATTAAACAAACTAAAGAAGAACTATAGTAAATATAATTGATGTATAAAGACATCTCAATAATGTTTCTAATAATGCTCAAGCTTCATAAAGAATATCGCCTCAAAATCAATAAACTGGGCAGTTTAATGAACCATATGTTAACTCTCATTATACTCACATCTAGTTAAAAAGCAACAAATAAATGTTGAAAGCATAAGTTTTAGTCTAAAGATTTGAAGGTAATAAAGAGAGTAAGTAAATATATGTAGCGACTCTTATATTATAATTACTTTGTTTAAAGGTTTAAACAATGCTTCGTTAGTTTAAGTTTTATTTTTTTAAGTAGAAATTATAGAAATGATGATCATGCCTTTTTTTTCAAACTAGGTAAGTAAACAATAGCAATAAATATCGAAGTCTGCATCTTAGAATGCTATTGGACTTACTTAAAGACTACCCTAATTGAAGCGAAAATCTACCTAGACAAAACATAAAAATCATATTGGAGTTTCTGAAATGGCTTAGTTAGGAGGCCCTTAGGATAAAAAAAGAGAGAAATTAAGCTTATCGTTAATGAAAAATAAATCAGAGTTTATCAAACCTAAATAAGTCAAAGGAAACTAGAAAAGCGAAAATCCTTTAGTTCATCTTACTAAAGAAAAAGAAAAAATACGAGTAGGATCTTATAAAGAAGAGTAGAAGCTTGAAAAAACTATTAAAGATTGCTAGTGAAAAATCACAAAGCAAAGTATTATCACTTTGATCTTTAATGTTATGCAGGAAGAAATTCTCGAGCAAAGATAAAAGTGTATAACAATTTTAGACTTTATTATCATAAATCTGCTTAGAATTTTAATTGTGTTTGCCACTTTTAAAATCATCAAAATGTTCTTTAAAATTTTTCAAACTTAAGCAAAGCTTAGTAGGATACTTAGAGTGTGACCAGCTGATGCAAGTATTTATAACTGGAATGAGATTAAACTTTTATTGTTCTAAATACTTTTTTTCATACCTGTACTCCCTCCTTTTATCGATGGATTCAACTTCGATAAGATGCATGAAACAAGTAAGGACATTAAACTCTGATTGATTTGTCTGCAATTTTTAAGAATCCCCATTATTCTAAAATTTATAGTGTTAGTCTAATCTCCTCTCAACTCTGATTTTGCTATTTTAGCAAAGCAATTATGAAAGTTTGACTTCAATAACAGTATTATATTCCGATCTTGATACGAATTCAAAAAGACGCGCTTTCTCTCTTTTGGTTTATTACTCACAATTCTGTTTTTAGCTTATTTGCTTTTGATTACCTCTAGGAGTGAAAAAAAGATAAAATACTTTGAAGATACAATGTAAGCTGAAAATTACTTCATGTGATGCTACTTGCTAGTGATTACCATCTAAACAGTAGGGTATGGAGATTAAGTTCCTAATACTTATATAGGCCGTGGTATAATAGTATCAGCTGCAATAGGTGGAACAATTTTCGTGGCAGTAATAATCAATCTGGTGTACAACTTTATCACTTTAAAAGAAGTTGAAGAGAAAGTAGTTCTATTTTCAAACCAGGATAAGATGAATAAGCAATACAAGATATCAATTATCAAGGTTGTCCAAAGGCAGTGAAGACTATATAAAAGGATTAAATATCTTGAGTAAGCTCTCAATTTAGGAGGGAATCCATTAAAGATCATAGTCAGGATGCGCTTTACAGGAAACTTCTTTGAAAGTGGCACAAAGCATTTAATAAAGTTCGCTAGCTTAAGAGGTAATTTTTTAGTCTTTAGGTAAAAGTGGTTTAGCTTAGCTGACGAAATCGAGTTCATAAACTCTCAAATGAATGAGCAAGAAATAATAGAACTCATCCTTAAAAAGGTTAATAAGGTTAATAAACTGGCTAAAAGCAAAATACCTTATGAAATTGAGCAGGATCTAGCCCATGATTTGAATGCAGACGTAGAATGCGTTAAATCTGATATAACAAGTCCAGGAAAACTAAGTACTGATTTTATCAGCAAACGAAGTCTTTTTTAGCAAGAAAGGGAAGACCAGTTTGGAGTAGTAGTTCATAAGAAGAAAGAGAAGAAAAAGATAAAGAAAGAGAGCAGTGACGAAGATATGCTAAGCAAAGAAGTTATAAAGATAGATGAAGTAAAAGAAGATAATAAAATATATCCTACTATTTAGAAGGTATAAAGCTTTGATGAAATTGATATTTTAGTTAACGAACTGCAATTAAAATCAGATATAGGTAAAGTTTTAAGCTAGGAATTATAATAAACTTAGCAGAGCTAAGAAACTAATTAGGCTTTTAATCCTTTTAATAGGTAATAAACAAAGCTCATGATGAAAAGTTCAAGTAATAGTAAATCAAAATAAACTAACAATTAGTTGGAAGATATAACTGAAAACGAGCAAAGTAGTAGTATGTAAGAATCTAGCCAATAAGTTTAAAGCAGCCAAAAAAGTTCTCAGTAAAATTCTCAATCTAACGATAATGAATTCAATTCCTAAACCTCATCACAACCCTCCTAAGATTTATCAGGAAATTAAATCACGCAAATCGATAGTAAAAAGAATAGTTCAAGAACTGAATCCTAGACAGAATCTGAGCAAAATTAAACGTAAAAGAATCCTAATCAAGGTGTTAATCTACTGTAAAGGTTATAAGAAAGCTCTTCAAATGAAAAATCTTCATAGTAATTAAGTCCTTCAGAAAAGGAATAAGCGATAAGTTAGATCAGCATGAGAAGAATAGTTGAAAATGTGACTAAGGTAACAGAAGTAAGCCTTTCGTAGTTTACTATAGAAGCAAATTCATCTTTGCAACTTTACAATGCTTAAATGTCTTCTTGCGAATTTGACTCTTAACGAAGCTGGGTTATAACAGAATATCCAGAAGAAGAAAATGAGCCATCTCCTATATAAAAATATAAGTTATAGAACTGAAATGTTTAAAAGAAAAATTTACTATACTATGAAGAAAAAAATGTTGATTTAAAAAATACTCTTTAGCAAAACTTTTTTTAATAGTCAGAATCTTAAACTCCATCTGAAGAATAATCAAACTATATGAGCTAATCTTAAAACAAAACTTCAAACTCTGATTGCTAGCAAAGTGAAAACTAAGGTATATAAGAATCTTAATACGGCGGAGCTCCAGATATCAACGACAGTGAACAAGAGTAACCCAGTTTTGGAATTTTTAGAAAGAGTATACTTTAAATCATAAAGAACGTTAATGAAGATTTGAGAAGAACTAATTCTTTAGCCAAGCAAATAAATACAATCATTAAGCAAATTGATAATTGATTATAACTAGAACTTTACTTCATAAACTACTTTAATAACAATGCAATATCTAAGCAAACCATTAATTAAAGCATTGTATAATTAAAATAATAATGGAAGGCTATTATGGCATTAAAACTAGCATATCAACCATATCTTTCTAACTGCTTATATAATATTAAATTATAGCTTATAAAGCTAAGCTCGTAATGAGGATTGTAATTAAAAATTAGAATTAAGTATTTTAGAATAAGGTTAAAGTAAAAATCTAGTGTATTGCTAGTATGTTCTATATTCATTAAGAAGCTTAATCAACTAGTCATTTTTTAAAGTTAAGAACCTTATTCATAGATAAGCTTCTAAATCAAATAAACATTAAGGAAGTATTTAGAAAAGTAAAAAGGCACTATAGATTATTTTATTTACAAAAAGGTAGATAAAAGAATTAGTTAAACATACAGTTAATGTCACGCTATTAAATGTATAAGAAAGATAAATAAAAGTACCTAGAAAAAAGAGTTTAGTATATAGGGAATTTGATATATGGAATATGCTTTATATAACAAATAATAAATCTGACAAATGACTAAAATACAATTGCCTCATTACTAGAAAAATCTCTACTAAAGACTATATTTTCCTTTCTTTATAACTTGGTCATAAACCCTGGTTTAAAATTAATAGGCTTAAATAAATTTTAGTTCGAAATAAAAGGTGAAATAGATAAAAAGTTTTATAGGCTTTTCTTATAAAGAAAGATAGAAAGTTGCTCTTGAATTAAATTACTTTTGCTTAAGTAAAAAGTCAATTATATGGAAAAATATCCTGATTATTCTTCTTTAGAATTCTGAGAATAGAAATATAAAATAGACAAAGCAGCAAAGGAATGATTACTTAATTATAGTTCACTAGAACCAAGCTTAATGTAGATTTTATAAAATGAATATAATTCTGAAATTCTTATTTTGGGATGTGGAACTTCAACTTTGAGTGAAAACCTTTACAAAGCTAATTATTAATATATCAGTAATATAGATTTCAGTAGCACTGTGATAGAGTGAATGAATACTTAGCACTAAGATAAGCCGGAAATGGATTGACTTGTAATGGATGTATGCTAATTGGAGTATCCTAATGAATGCTTTGATTTAGTTATTGACAAAGCTGTTTTTGACTGTTTACTTTGTAATGAAAAAGAAGGACCAGAAAAGGCAATGTAAGCTCTTTAGCACATTCACCGAGTTTTGAAACAGAAAGGAACGTTTTTACTAATTAGCCACGCGCCTCCACAAGCTAGAATGTTACTAATAGCACAGGAAAGCGTATTTGACTGGAAGATTCAATATTTTACCCTACAGAAAAGCTATGCCTCAGATGAATAGGTCTACCTTTATGCTTGTAAAAAGTCTTGATTTATAATATTTATTATATCTAAAAATTCCTTTCTAACTGCTAGCATTTACACTATTAACAAGCCAAGACAATAATAATCATAAGAAGCTACAAGCTTAGTACTAAAAATGAGACTTTGAATGCTAAGGTAATAATCTCCTAATAGTGTAAATAAAGCAATTTATATTAAAGCAATTAACCTTAATTTTAGACTATTAGCTAGAACATACATTAGTAATAGATTAAATCATATATGATAATATAGTCACTATATCTAAATTAAAAAGTTATTAGTTTAGTTATCTATTAGCTATCTTTACTTAAGATAGGATAAAAGTACATCTAATAAACATCGATGAGTTACCAGAAAGTTAACTAGTATTAAGGAAATAATTTAAATAAGGGAGATTAAATAAAAAGTTTATTTGGTAATTAATGGATAAAACAATATAATGTGCACTTTGTAATGAAGACCTTTTTAATGAATAGATGGAGCCAAGCTAGTTATCTTGTCAACATATCTTGTGCTACATGTGTGCTATTAAAGTATATAATAAAAAAGAAAATTGTATGGTGTGTCCTAAGTGTAAATCTAAAACTGAATAAAACCCAATGATGAATAAAAGTGCCCCAATTCTTACATTATCAAGTTATCGCTCCAAAAGCGAAGAAATTGATTTATGTCAGATACATAAAAACAAATAAATGCAATTTTACTGTCTTAATGACCAACTATAAATATGTACAGATTGTATAGCCTAGCATGAAGCTCATTAGATAAAAGAGTTTCAAGAAATCCAAGTTGTTATGTAAAATTAAATTCTGCAGGACTAATAAATATGCAAATAAAACATAGAAGAGCTCTTAAAAAATAACTAAGCTTAACTATAAACCTTAAAGAGCCATAAAAAGTTATACATTCAAGAGATGCAAAAATAATAATCAGAGTGCTTCAAGCTGCTGAATTAAGCATTTGTGTATCAAATGTAGCATTCTCATAATAAGTATAAAGAGTTTAAAAGAAGGTTTATTTAAGATTAAGAACATCTGAAAAACTAGTTAAAGTAATTTGATAACTAGGAATTTAGAAATATGAAAATTGTTAATTAACTATAATGACTAGAACAGTAGAAAAAGAATATTCATGAGAATAAAAATTTCTTTGAGTTGTAAGCTTTATAACTGCGTCATAATTTGAAATTTTTTAATCAGATTTAAGAAAAAATTAAAGAAATGACATCTCAGGTTAAAGAGAAAGCTTTATTTGAGATAGATTTACTATATAAAACTAAAAGAAGCGAAAATGAAATAAGATGTTAAAGCTTTCTAGTGGATAAGTTTAAAAAATGCAATAATTGCTAAAACATAAAAATAAATATTTAGAATCTATAATGTGGACATAAGTTCTGTAAGGATTGCTTCAATTATTATCTTTCATCGAGTACTGATGGTCATTATATTTGTCTGGAAAATGAAAAAGGATATTAATTAAATTGTATACAATGTGCATATATCATCCAACCAGATGAGATAAAAGAGTGCATAGGTTAAGAAAATTTCAGTAAAGTTTTGGATAAGTTTGAAATTCGTCGTTTAGAGTTATAGAATTTAGAATTGTAGAGAGATGTTTCTTTGAATTAACAGCATTAAAAATCATCAGTATTAAAAAAATTTGGTAATCACTTTGTTCAGAGAACTGGAGAAGTAGTAAAAATCGCACGGGAATCTCATATGCTATTAAGAGGTACAGTACAAGAAACTCTAGGATTTATGTTTAAGAAGAAAGAATTATGTGCATGATGTTAATATGTCTAAGTTAAAGTTAAAAAAGACTATATAGGAGCACCACTTTGCAAGTAATGTATAAAATAAAAATGTCAACTATGCTTACAGGATGTCCATGAAAAATAAACTTGTAAACCAAAGGATATGAAAGAAGCTAATGAATATTATGTGAACAAGAAATGATTCTTATCTTAAGTAAATAATATCTCCTTATATTATATCTAATATCTCTCCTAAGACTTAATGTATTATTTTTAAAATTGTAATAGCTATATTTAACAGGGATTGATTATATAATATCCAAATTATTTAAATAAAAAATGAATAAGAAACTACTTCAATTTCTTTAAAGAGTATCTTGGCACAATTTTAGAATAAAAAATGGATATTACCATCTATCTTAATAATTAGTAAATTTGATCTTTTTGATATTGACAATATTAATCAAATTTTTATGTTTCAATTATTAAAATAACTCTTTAAAATGAAAAGCTTAAATTACGTTAATCTGAAATTTTTCATAATCGTTACAAAGTTGATATCTTTTAAAGTTCCTAATATATATTTTATTATCTAAGTCAATCCCTATTCTTTACTAGTTATACTCTTACTATTAATCTAACTAATCAGAGTAAAAAAGTATTTAAAAGCAGTTCATTTAGTTTATATAATATCTTCTACCTATTAGTCTATAATTTTCATATTATGAATATATCCTTTTGCATCTATGGATAGTTTAATTACGTATGTTTAATTTTTATATGCTACTTATAAATGAAAAGAAGATTATATAAAGAAGCATTTTAACTTTTTATTTAATGTGATTTATACAATAAATTACATTATTTAATGCTAGTTATCTGTCTGTTATAGTTTATCATATATAGTACAATTTGTATCTGTTAGGGATAATTTCGCTTCTTTATATTAGTATTTCTGTATTAAAAAACCAGATGCTTATGTGATTAAAAAAAGTAGTTAAATGAAAGGAAAAAAAACGCAATTAAGTAAGAAAGTGATAGACGTTATGAAGCTGGCTTTAATTATTATTTTTAAAGGGAAGCTCTCTTCATGATATGATGCAGTATTTAATCATTAATTTGCCTCTTTGCTAGTTATCTAAATTTCATCCACTAAAGGAAAAATAAATCTTAATATTACTTTTTCCAAAATGATAGAAACTGAAAAATAAAGTAATAGATAGTTAGAATGATGATTAGTAGTAAGATCTTGATATTAAATAGTTTAGCAAGATTTTGGACTATCATCTATATTAATTGAGCAATATGAGTATATCATTATGAAGTCAAACTAATCTCAAAATAAACTTAATGAGGTAAATAAAAGTGCTAGTGTTATACATACAATTTCAGATATGATACTTAAGGAATAAAGGAGATAAAGTGCTACTATTTTAAATACAAACTTTCTATATATTTTAAAGATAACAGCTTATACCATTATATGGATTATAGCTATTTTATCTTTAATGAAATAATCAAAAGGCACCTTTAAAAAAAGCTTACAAATCTAATTTTTATATGATTCTAGTAAGTTAAACCAGTTAGAATCATCTAAACCCTATTCAAAGTTAGAATTTTGGATTAAAAGCATTAATAAGTTATTATTAGTGTGAAGTAAGTAAAATATGTCATATATTCAACTAACAAAGTAGCGTTGCATAATAGAGGATATAAGATGAAGTAAGTTTCAGATAAACTTAAGTTATAGGATTAATTTAAGCTTAATATAGTTCGAAACTGTTAATTATAGTTGTAGAAATTTCTAGAAATTTCTTAGAAAATATAGGTAATTTAAATACTGGCCTCTAAAGATAGAATATATAAATGGAATTCTGCGATTTAGGTGCTTACTGCTCTGTAAAAGAATGCCAATAATAGGATTTTCTACCTTTCAAGTGTAACTTATGCTTATAATATTTTTGTCTCGAACATAGAACAGCTTCATCTCATGGCTGCAAAGATACAGGAGTATAAGCTCTCATATGTTAGAACTGTAATAAGGCAATTAGAGTAAACTAGAATGAAAATAAGGAATTACTGCTTAAAGAACATCTAAAGAAAGAATGTAGAGCCTAGTAGCTTCAAAATTGTTAGCATTGTAAATAAAAACTAACCATAGTAACTAGCACAAATTGTAGTAATTGTAAGCAAAAATTGTGCATTAAAGACAGACATCTACACAAATGCTTTTCTCCAAATTATTTTCAAAAACAAAGAAATCAATTTAGTGAAAACTAAGAATTTTAGATACTTAGATCTTAATGTCCAAGGTGTGGCTATAAAGTAGCAGGATAGGAGGAGCTTAACTTGCATTTAATATTTCAACACTGAGAAGTGTTTCAGTAAATATGTTAATAATGTTATTAGATTTTTAAATGAGTTTAGTCTTTTAATTTTAACTTCTAAATAACTAATTAATCTCTATAAGTTTAATTAGCATTAATAATATACCTGCTTATATAATTAATCAAAAGACCTGCATATTTAATGATGTTGTGTTAAAATATATGGATGTCTAATGTAGTTAATTACTTAAATTATAAAAAGGAAAATGCAATTAGAGTAGTTTTTTAGTTAATATGGGTGGAATATAGTAGAACTGGAATATACTTCAAGGTAATTAATAGTAATACTTACTATGATAGAGATTCATATTAATTATCAATTTAGTTATGAGGAAAGTTCGAGGTTGTGAAGTTGATTAAAATATATTTTAGATAGATAAAATCAAAAGAGGATTACAAAAGAAAATTCAAATCATTGTTTATTCTCGTTCTGGAATATAGTAGATTTCTACACACTTGAATCTTGCTAAGCTTTCATTATATGCTCTAAAAGTTCTCTTTCTCTCCTCTGTAAAAATTCTACTCTTTTCTATAGTTAATTATTCATCTGCATTAAATTTTACTTATTTTAACTGAAAAATTTCGTTCTGATCTATATAAGTGTTAACATCAATTACTCCTCCTGATTTACTATATTTAATTCTTACTTTCCTTCGTTCATTTAAACCTTTAGTTAATTTTTGTTTTCTTCTAGACTTTGTAGAAGCTTCTTCAGATTCGTATTTTCGTTCAGTAACTGAATTATTAAAAATTACAGATTAAATTGTATTTTACTGAGATAGTTTGTCAGACTAACTTGATAAAGGAGTTTCCTTTTTGCTCTATGCACCAACAAATACGTTTTCTAAGTTCTCAAGTTTAAGATTTAAAGTTTAGCTTTCCATCATTAATGAGTGATATTAGCTTTCCAGTGTTTCTCTAGTAGCTCTTAGTTCTGCATTCTCTTATTTCAATTTATTTAAATCGTTTTAAGCATCTTAAAGAGCTGAATTTTCTGGAAAAATATTTTAAAGTGGAGGCAACATTTTTCCATTCTTATTTGATTGTTGACTATTCAAAGATGAATTCCTCATCTAGCCATTCTAGAAATCAATCATCATAGGAGGCATACCTCCTGTTATTTTCATTAACTGCTGCTTAAGTCATTCATTCTCACACTTTAATATATGAATCTCTCTTCTTATATTATAAATAAGCTGTTCTTTCTCATCTACATACATTACAGGCTTATTCTTTATATTCATTGTTCTTGCTGCATAGGTTAGTGTTGATAATGTTTCGTCTACATAAACATTAGAAGGAGTAACACATGCAAACATTAGAGCTTTAGCGATTCCACCAAGTGAATCCATTAAAAGCATAGTAAGCTTTGAATCTCTATATGGAACATGCTGCTTATTCTAAGGGTTTTTTTTATCCGTAAGGGACTGAATAACTTTACCTAAAGTAAACAAGGACTTATTGATATTTCCCGTTTCTTTTACCATAGAACCTTAACTTTTTGTCTCTTTTAGTCTTTCACTACCAGCTAAATCAACAAAATGAACCTTTCCATACTTCCTCAGCTAACTTCCATCTTCAGCGATAATTTCAGAAATCAAATAAAGAGTTAAGATGCAATGACTACGAGAACTATCTTTATTAAGTTCATGAGAGGCAGTTGCTCTTTTTTTTATTCCTTCATATAAAACTGCAATTACATCCTCCTTTGATTAACAATCTACTACTAATAAGTTTTCCACAAAAAATCCAGATTTTATGTTTCATCTACAATGAAGGACACCTGAATCTGGGTTTAGCAAGTCTCTGATTTGTTCGTTATATATCTCAAAAAAGCTAGCCTTAAGATATATCCTCTCATTCCTCTATTAAATTTGACTTCATATATGATGAATACTTCTTATTATCAACCCATCGCTATTATCAGAAACTCCTTTTTGTAGATTTTCTTCATTTCCAGCAACCGTGTATGTTTTTCCAGAGCCTGTTTAACCATAAGCAAAAATAGTTCCAGCATATCCATCTAGCGAAGAATCAAGCATGACACTAACTCCTGAGTCATTGAAGACCATTTGCTAATTAAACTGATCACTCATAACGAAATTAAATTTGAATGCTTTAGTAGTGCTTTGCATTTTGAGATGTAAAGTCTAAGGGTTTATTATTTCCGTACAGGATGTATCTCCTCTTTATTGCTCCATATCATTCAGAGGTCTTACTCTTATTATAACCTTGACTCTCTCAGATCCTGTTTCTTACTCTAAAGTAGTCTAGTGAGATGTTAAAGAACCAGCTCGTGATTATGAAACGTGTGATTTTGAAGGTTTTGCTTTCATTAAGCTATAAAATGGAAAGAGAATTAACTTCTATTGATATGCAGCTCCCTTAAATTAATGTACAGAAGTACAATCTTCAAATGGCAAAACCTTCTAGACTAAGCCAGCAATCTCCTAGAGGAATCTAAGATAATAGAAAGGTGATCGTAGCGTAAAGTCTTTAGTTTGTTAGAAATAAGGAACAGCCAAAAGAATAGTAAATAAGAAGACCTCAAACTGCAACTAAAAATCTTACTTAGAGAAGAGGTTTAAGCTAGCCAGCTAGAGGAATGCTAAACACAAGTCAGACAAAAACTAAAAAAAGGAGTATTAAGTTTATTAGGCAGGAAAGTAAACCTAGCGAATTTGCCTGGGCTGATTCTCGCTCTTCAACAAAAACTCCACGGTTTTCAGTTCCTTCTGAAGTTCTATAAAGTATTTAAAAAGAGAAAAATAATAAACTACAGAAAAACGAGCCAGAATTGAAAGAATAAGAGCCAGAATTGAAAGAATAAGAGCCAGAATTGAAAGAATAAGAGCCAGAATTGAAAGAATAAGAGCCAGAAATAAAAGAATAAGAGCCAGAAATAAAATAATAAGCAAGTGAAGAAGATATAATTCAGAAGAATAAGGAGCTGCTGCTCAATTTAAAAAAAAGTTATCAGAATAATTAAGAAAATAATGAAAAGCAAATGGTTTAACTTAAAGTCTAAGCTTCCATTAAAGATTTTTATTAAATAAACCCACTTAATGCTTATTAGGAAGAAATAGGATAAAGGATAATAATGCAAGCTTCAATTTTTGAAAAAAGACCTGCTACTGTATTTTTTGCGTATCCTTAATATTGCTAATGTGTAAGAAATAGTGAGAGAACTTTTTAATTAATGGATTCAACAAAATTTAAATTTAAAATAGAAGACGCTCATACATATAACTGTGTTGTGTAATCATTTAAAGCAGCTGGATTCATCTAAACATATGGAAGTAACTGAAACTGTATATGAACTGCAGGTCATGTTAACTTATCAGCTATGAATGCCTATCAAAAAATAAATCACTTTCCTGGTACTTGGAACTTGGGAAGAAAAGACAACTTATGAAGAAATGTCTCCAAAATGAAAAGGTCTCATAAAGAATACGACATATGTCCAGTTACTTATCTGCTGCCTGAAGATTGAAAGAGATGAAATATAGAAAAAGAAAGTGACTCTAAGGCAATATGGATAAGAAAACCAGCAGCATCTTCCTGTGGTAGAGGAATTAAACTATTGGATATAAATAGCAAAGTGTCAAAGAAAAAAAACTATATTATATAGAGATATATTAGTAACCCTCATCTTATATAAGGATTGAAATACGATCTTAGAATCTATGTCCTTGTAAGTTCATTCGATCCACTTAGAATTTACATCTTTGAGGAAGGATTAACTAGGTTTGCCACATAAGCTTTTACAACTAGTCATAAGCATTTGAAGAAAAAATTTTCTCATCTAACTAATTTTGCGATTAACAAAAAAGCTCCTAATTTCTAGTGAAATAAAAATGCAGAGGATGGAACTACTGGGTCAAAGTGATCACTTACAGCTTATAAAAAATATCTTGATAATAATGGTATAAACTAAAAGGAGCTGTTCCTAAAAATTCACGATGTTATAATAAAGGGTATAATAGCTGTTGAATCATAAGTTGTAAATAAATTGAATTTAGATAAGAAAGGAAGACTTTAGTGTTTTGAAGTTTATGGATTCGATATCCTTATAGACGATAAATTTAAACCTTGGCTTTTAGAAGTTAATGTTTGTCCTAGCTTGAGTAGTAGCTCCCCTTTAGATAAAAAGATAAAAACAACACTTACGTGCGACGTTTTTAACTTAGTTGGATTTGTTCCTTTCGATAGAAAAAAATTAGAATTGTAAGAAGCCCAAAAGGCTAAAGAAAGGCTACTTGGTTTCAATTCGTAAATAGAAAGTATAGACTTGAAGCCTAAGCAATAAGGTAAAATTGTTCATAGAAGCTTAAAGGATCTAATGAGTGCAAATAGTCTAGATGAAATAGTTCAAACTAACTTCGAAGATCTACTTGTACTAGTAGAAACAGAAGAAGAGTATTAAAGGTAAAATTTTATTGTTTAGAAGAGGACATTTCGAAAGAATCTTTCCTTTGGTATGAAATATAGATTATTACGCTAATTTCTTCGAAACGCAAAGATATTTCAATTTGCTACTCTGGAGATATTTGAAAACACCACATCACTCTCAAGTTCTCAATACCTACTTTCCCAGAGTTAAGAATTCTAGTGATACTTAATTATAATTTATCCCCTTTAATAGCATTATTTAAAAACAGATACTTCTTTTCTTGCTCCTAATATCAATTTTTGCTTCAATCTGCTTAAATCAATTATTTGAAAAATATTTACGGTAGATCTAATAAAATATGATCATATAGCCAAATTAGTATGTGCTATTGCATAATAAAAGACTGAATGAAGTTATAAGAAATAAGAAACATCAGTAATTAAACAGAAGAAACAGAGTTATTCTCTATCATGCTTGTACTTGCTTGATTTACTATTTCATTTTCTTTAAAGGTTTCATAATGCTCTTTTGTACATTTCGTGCAAGAATAGGGATTTTCTACTTTTTCTTAATTATTTATGTTTTGTTTTCCCTTCCCTCTTAGAATTACTATGGCTTCTTGATATGCTTTACGAAGATTTTGGACTTCAAACATTGTTTCCTCATAAACACTGAAAAAGTCTTTTTACTTGAGAAGATTTAAATATCTTATATTTTTTTAGCTTAACGCTTCTATTTCTTTAGTTAGATTAGTAATGGTTTCTGACTGATTCTAAGTTTAAATTACTAATTATCCTGCTTCTGAACTTTCTAGCTCACTTCTTTCAAACTAACGCTGAGTTTTTACCTAAGTAAATATTTATTACAAAGATTTGACTTTCTTTTTCTCTTAGATTAGCAGCTTCTAACACTTAAATTTCTCTTCTTTAAGTTGATCTATTATTTCAAGCGATTTGTTTACTTCTTTAATAGTATTTGAGTAGTCTCTGTTTAAGTTCTAAAGCATATGCAGCCAGTTATTCAGATCATTTACCTTTTCAGTTTAATGAGCTACTTCTGACTTTAAGTAATCAATTGTTTCCATGAGTTCTAAAATTTAGCACTCTCTCTTAACAATTTCTTCTACTAGTTCCCTTTGTGGCTTAGTACTCATTTTTTTTTCAATCTCTTTCTTAACCTTTTATTGAATAAGTTTACTATTAGGACTTTATGCCATTATTTAACTAAATAGCTAAATTCCTTTAACTGCTTTTAATTAGCCTAATTTACTTCTATTTATTCTACTTAATTTCATTTATAACTTTTCTATTCTTCATCGTTATTTTAACTAATTCACGAGATCTATTAATTATATTCCTTAAAGCTTTGGAAGTGTATAATTGTTAATCTCTAAATAGCAGCTATAGAAGCCTATAATACCTTCTTCATTAATAAACCTACAGATTGATTCCATAAGCATGGTTTCTTATCTATCTAATGTAATTCTAATAAGTTCTATATGCCTTTATATTCTATTAGCTTATTTAAGTAAATAATATATCACTATTTTTTAAATGGATTATTCTAGGTACATGGAGTAAAAGTGTAAGTAAATCTAATTTTACTATTAGTGAAGCTATATTACCCAATGTGGTTTATCCTTTCAAAGTGATTATGAATGGTGATTAGATCAGACTAGCTAGAGTGGTATTTATAGTATAAGAAGCTTTAATAAAGGCTGATTTCTAAGAACAATCAACTTTATATTTACTTAACTACCCTAATTTTCTATTAGATCATTTAACTATAAAATGCTCAATATTATTAGTCCAACTAGCTTTACTTTTATTCTTATTAACTTCTAGTAGCTGTACGACCAAATATTGTGGTTGCTTAGTTACCTGAGTTTTAATAATATCTATAAGCATGCTGGCTATATAGTATAGATATAATAATAAATAGCTGAGATAGAACTATCTTAAGATAGTTTAGGCTTGAATTTATTGTTTTCTCTATTTAGCCAAATCCTTTCATATTTCCATCTCTATCATCAATCTAATACTCTTATACATCTAATAGACTCTATCTTTATATTTATAGCTCTATTGTTAACACCTTAGCTAAAATTAGCCTCTAATGAGTTTGCTTAGATAAATAATTTACTTGTTATATAAGCTTAAAAGCTTGGAAATATCACTATAAGGGTAATGCATGGAAATTAAGACTAAGGAGATTGAAGCTCTCAATATGGTAGGGATATTTTCTAAGTAATAAAGCTTGATTTACTTTTAATGAAGGGTAGAGAAAAAATATTGGACTATCTTTATTCTCTGCTAATAAGCATATTTATTGACTTCCTTTAGAGCAATTAACTGGATTATTGTGATATCTCTAACTTCTCTAACTGATTCCCAATAAATTTATTATAAAGTATAGAACATCTTTTTCGATTAAAAAATAGACTGATTTTCTATTGGAATTAAAAAAGGTATAATCTTAATGAGACTTAATAAGAAAAAGTCAGAGTGTTGTCAATCTCTCTAATTAATCAAATTCATAATCAATTAAAAGGAGGAAAATTAATCTCCAAAGCTAGTTTCTTAAAAGAATTGCCTAAGAAATATTCTTACTAAATATAAGGGTGTAAATTTAGTAGTTTAGAGTAGAGAAAATAAGATAGAGCAAACTACTAACTAGCTATAGATAAGCTAAATTAAGTTGAAATTAAGAGGAAATTTACCTTTAATATCTACAGTTAAAGAATTAATACTTTAAAGATTATATCTCTGAATCTAAGGTAATAGTAAGATGCTAATTTCTTGCTGAGTTTTAAAAAAGGAATATCTCAACTCGTTTGTAGATTAAACCAACCGTTTCAACATAATGAAAAAGTCCAGATTAATATGGTTTACTATATTTAAAGAACTCAATATAAATAGGAAACATTTTTAAAACCTAAACAGGCTAGTAAGAGATATTTAAGCTATCTTTAGGTGTGCTAGTTTTAAGACTGCATTTAGGAGTAATATTAAGGTTTATATGATACTAAAGTAATTTGATATAGAAGATTTAGCTATTTAAAACTAAGTTAAATACCAATTCCTTGAGTTTTATATACTTTCTTTAATGGGAAACTGTTGCTAAATATCATTTAAAAGCTAGTTTGTACCCAAACTTAAAAGAACAGAAAACTTACTAAATGAATTAGAAGCTGCAATTGTAAAAGCTGAAAGAAACAGAGGGAATTTTGATTTAGTTGACTAAGCAATGGCTAAAGATAATGAAATGAAGGCTGAATGAAGCCATCATTAGACTTTATAATACAGAGACACTTGGGCAAAGCATGACTCTGAATTTATAAAAAGATGTGAGAATATAAGATCTAGAATGAATTCCCTAGGATTCAGACTCGCAGATCTATTGAGAGAAAAAGAAAATAGAAAATGAAATTAACTAATACAAGGACATTATAATACATACTCTTAGTTTATCTTGCGAAGCATCTTTAAATTATCTATCAACTTCGATTTTCATTAATTAGGTTATTTTATCTCCAATACAATAAAGCTAATAGCCTTTCTTTACTAGTAGTCGATAATAAACTATTATCGTAACCTATATCCATTGATAAGACTTATAACATGGTAATATGGTGATTGAAATCTCTATCTAAACATAAAGGATAGCTATTTGAAAGGTGGAATAATAAATATATAGTGAAGATAAAAATTGACATGGTTATTATGAATAAAATATAGAAAAAGTGTGTAATAAACTTAGGTAAAGGAGTGATATAATATTGTATATTAAATGCTAGATATAGAAGAGAAATAATATTGAGGTTCTAAATGTAAGAGTAAAGGAATTTATAGTTATATTTAATATTATATGAAACAACTTCGCAAAATTCTCTATAAAATAACATGTGGACAGTATATACGATTTTATCAAAATAGATCAGTATTAGAGTCATAAAGAATCTATAAAAAATGTTGTATCTAAAAGTTTAAGCAACCTTATTACTATCTAGACATGAATCCTTAGAAAATGTATAAAAAAGAGTAATTAACTTTTATTAAAGTCAGCAGACATTAAGTAAAATGAAGCAATTGGGCTTTGGTAAGCTGATAATATGCAGATTATGATTTTTACTAATGATTATAGGTGAATATTAGGATGTAACTATTTAAAAATAACTAAATTAATAAGTATTTAATAAACAATTCCTCACTTTTTAAAATCTTCTCTTATTGCTCTTTCTATAACATCAATGCATTCCTCTGGTCCGTAGTTACTTGGAAGAATATCCAAAAACTTACCATCTTTGTTCATGATATAGCAATAAGTAGTGTGGTCTACTGTATAGCCTCCTTCAACTGATACTTTATTTGCATATACTTTGAACATTTTGCAAAATTGCTGTTTCTTATCAAGAGGAACGAGATATCCTTTGATTGAAGTAGAAAACTTGTCCGCATAGTCTTAAACAGATTTAGGACTGTCTGATTCTGGATCTAAACTTATGAACATAAATTCAAGCTATACTTTGGCAGAGTTTACTGTAAAAAATTTTCTTTTCTTAATTATTTCTTGAACTTAAGCTAATTTTAATAAGGTAGTAGGACAAACATCTGGACAGCGTACAAATCCAAAGTACATTATCCTATATTTACCTTTGAAGTCGTTTTCAGTCACAACTTTTTCTTCAGAATTTAAAATTGAAAAAGGACCTCCGATTTAAGCTTCTCCAAGGACTATCACTTTAGTCAAGTCTTGCTTTGGCATTTTCA
Source organism: Loxodes magnus (assembly GCA_946699065.1). Lineage (NCBI taxonomy): Eukaryota > Ciliophora > Karyorelictea > Loxodida > Loxodidae > Loxodes > Loxodes magnus. Next base: position 190,825 of record CAMPDV010000154.1, on the reverse strand, counting down.
TAATATGTTCAATGTAGTACATAATTATAACAAGTGAACATCCAACACCCACAAATAGCCATTTCATAACTGGAGTTGACTCTGCCTTTTTATCTACATCATAAGGATTATCATATGCCTAGTTCATCTTTTATTTAAATTCCTCCTCTTCTTAATTTGGTGGAGGAGTTTATGTACTAAAGAGCCTCAAATGCTAAAATTAATAACTTTGATAAGGCATTAAACAGCCTGCTCGCTTAAAAAGGAAAGGCCTTAGTAAGTTTCTGTACATTTTTATTTAAACAAAAAGTGAAATAAAGACAAATCTAACTAAAGACTCAACTTTCTTTCTAACGAGTCATGCTCTGCAATTTTAGTGTTATATGGAATCTTATCATTTTACTCATACCCATAACTTACTCCTTCCATTTTCTTATTATTTCTTTCTCTTTTTTATCTTCACTATCTTTCGCTATTTTACTCTCTTCTAAATAACTAGCTTAATATATATAAATTGAATAGATAAGAGAGTTATAATAAAAAGAATCCGATCCTGTTCTCATATTTTAGATCTAATAACTTCGAATTTACTTAATTTATAAGAGTATTAAGTATAGACTCTAAGTTAGCTTTATTAGAGCTAGAGATATAGTTTCTTACAGAATAAAGTTAAAAGTAAGATAAAATATTCAAAAAAGATTGTTTTTCTACAGGTTATTATTTTGATTATCTCCTGAAAATTCAACTTTGTTCTATTCAAACGGATCTTTTACTTCAGGCATTTGAATTTCTATTTTTTACACTCCAGTGGAGTTATCTTGAAGATCTACTTTTAGCTTAGATAGGATTTTCTGATACTCATTTTCCTTTTCCTAGCTTTTTATTTGAAGATGAATTTGATACTTCTACTAGTATATTTTGCTGTTTATTATCCAGGAAACAATGGAGGTTAAAAAAACTAGAAATAAGGTAGCGAAACCTAAGTTTATTCCATTCTCAATGCACATTTGTCCGTGACATTCTCAATCATTAAATTCATAATCATAGCAATCTTTAAGGATATCTTAGCTTGATTAATCACAGTTAAGTCCAACAGGTACAGTAATATAGAATCCAAATGATCCTATGATTAAATAGATTATTGTTACAATGCTTATCCATAAGTTCAAGTTTTTATTTATCAGGTAGTAGTCAATATAATCTTTATTATCTCTTAATGTTCTAAAGGTTATTACAATCCAAAATACTACAAATATTAGACTTATTGCAAAGAAAAATACAAAAATGTCTCCTGCACTTTTAAAGGAACGCAAAGCATGGCAAAATATGGACTTTTCATCATGATTCTTGCAGTTTAGCTTATCATATGCATCGAAGTATTCCCAGCCATCTAGAAATTTGAAGATTCCACTTCCTGATTAAAATTTATACAAGCCACCTGTAATTTAACTATTAGTCTTTTCAGTTTATGCATCTTCTTCAAAATAATTAAAATCATCTGACTAAATTTTAATCTTCCACTAGAAAAAATCTTTAGATGCTAAGCTAGCAATGATAAGAATAATTCACAGTATTAGAATGGCAATAAATGAATAGAGGACTAGTTTTTGTTTGGGTGTTATAGTGTTAACCATAGAATAAATAGGCTAAGGTAGAATAAGTCCTTATTGATCACTTTGATAATTATATGCAGGAAGTAACTATAACTATTGCTGCTAACTGCCAAACTAGTTATTTTCTTAAGTTGGAGTGTATTTAAACTATTAATTTCCCTAAGCTGACATTTATTTTTCTAAGTGATTTAACTTAAAAAGCATAAGTATTTAGCAACTTTAAATAAAGGTATATAGGTTTCTGTCATCATGTTAGATACAAGCCTAATTTAGATATCACAAGAGTAAAGCATTTCTATAAATACCTTTCAAACTGAAGAAGAGGAATATTGATATTAAACGCTTAAACTCTTCAAAGGCTTAAAATAATTGAAGCAACTTATGTAATGTGCTTGCTAAAGGTTTCAAGCTAAAAGCTTTCGACTAAGAAATAGTTATTTGGAATGCTTTTGCTTTTTTACTTAAATAGTTAGTTTAAATTTAATAATATAAGCTTATATTTCATAGTGGAAGAGGAGAATAATCACACTTAAACTATCAGATAGTAAGAAAGCTAGCGAAATAAGAAAAGCTAGAAGTATCATTACTATTGCATGAAGAGTAAAGCAGACAAAGTTGGTTAGCTTGTTTATATAAATTACCTATACTCTAAATAAAATTAAGCAAAGTCATTTTTGGTGATTTAAATGCTAGGTAGTTAACTGTAGCAAAAAGCCTTAGAAAATTATCCTAATTTATTAACTAATTTAAATAAAAACATAGAGTATAAAAGAAAAATTAAGTTAGTTTGTTTACTCTAATAGTTTATAAAATAAAGATAAGTGATCTTAAATAATAACCACTAAATAGCTAGCTATTTCAAGGTATAATATACGATGTTTTATAAATATCGAATTGCTATTGTTTAATCATAAGATTAAAGATACTTTTATAGATTATCTTAAGGATTTTGATGATTGAAACTTTGTATGTTTTGTCTATTAAAAAAGTTTTGGTTATAAAGTACTTATAATATAGAGAAATAAAAGTAGTGCATCTAATTAATTGATAAGAGCTAATTAAATATATCAAATGAGTTATTGGGTCTCGATATTGTCAGATTTATTCTTGGAGTCAATTTTTTTATTAGAAGAGCTTTCACTTTCTTCTTCCTTTATATCTGTAAAATTCAAATCTAGATATTCACTTGCGGTGAAACCATTAGGGCAGCTGCTTTCAGTTCATATCTGATTGGATTTTTCTCTGTTATCTATTAGAGACTAAATATTAGAACCGGAAAAAAAAAGTTGAGGATTATATTAGTTTTGTTAAAAGGAAGAATTATACATCATAGAGGACTAATTCTGCCTTTTAATTTGATGGTACTTCTGAATTATTTATTTAGTTTTATATCTTTTAGTTATGCTTTAAATATAATTAGTTTTCTCATTATATCTTATTTAAATATCGCTTTGCTCATAAGAACTATTCAACATAGAATCAAAATTATTTCTTTATTCAAGATTTATTTCATACAGTTCAACCCACCAATCATGGTTTGCAAAATTTTAAAAATTGATTCGTTTATTTTAATCCACTTGAAGTAGCTATCTTACTAAATCTATACACATTCATGATATCTTAAAGGTACTATTATTAAGAGAGTTGAATTATTCCATTGATTAGCAACTTTTCATCTGTTCATGTTAATCCAGAATATATCCTTTATTTGAAGTGCTGAAAAAAGGCTTGTTAGTCAGCATTTCATATAAAATAAGCCCTAAGCTCCATAAGTCAGCCTTATATATCTAATCTTCTGAGTTTTAAATAACTTCATTGGCCATATAGCGTATTTCACTTGTACCTTAATTTATTTTAATTCCTACAATTTACTTACTAATTCCAAAGTCTGAGATTTTTATGCACTATTCCATATTTCTTATACATAAAAGTAATTTTGAAGGTTTCAGGTTTCTATGTACTTTTTGACAAAGCATTAAATGCTCTAGTCCTTATTTTAATTAATTCATTAGATTAATCACTTTCTTCTCCTTAAACCTACCTTAATTTTGAAGCACTTATTACAAATCTCCTAATTCACAATACTCCATTACAATAAGCAGATAAATGGTATTTAATTATTCATGCACATAGATATCCTCAACTTCCACGAAGCCTTCGTGTTTCTTTTCCCTCAATTTTTTAAAGCAATTATACTAATCTTGTGCTAATTAGGCACTTATTTTATCATTCTTTGCGAAAAAAAAAAACTTCAATGCAAATTTTTTTGCAATCATCTCATTTTCTATTTTAACCCTTCAAACATTGTCATTATTATTAATCTTTTACTCTAATATATAGCTTCCTATCTTCTGGTTTTTTTCTCATTTAAGGTATCCTTATATATTTATACATTCATCGTTATTTCAAAACATTGCTATTTCATTTTATTGCTCAGTTCTATATTTTTTGTCTTCTTTCATTTTATCAAATTAAGGATAATCCATTTAGGACTTCTATCTATGATACTGCGAGTTTTTTGACTCCCAGCAAAGCCTTCTACAGCACAGGTCCTCATTTCTTTCATCATCTTTTTAATGAGTTGATTTTTTACTTCCGCCTCCTAACAAGGAACACGAAATTCTAGCATTAAATCTTAAAGAGCGTATTAGATCAAAAGTAGCAGGAGGCAGAGAAGTTAAATAATAAGGATACTTAAAACAGGTTAATTTCTTAATAGGCAACCAATCTACCTATTATGATACCTTTACTTTCATTTTTATTTATTGCTCTCTTTATTAAAGTAAATATAGGAAATCTTCATTATACCTAAAAAGATAAAAGGCTACTATAATCATCCTTACTAGCTCACTTTAGTGTGAAGCTTATAGCTTTATAATTTATAGTATCTAGCATACTTTTTCTAGTGGCTTTAAGAAAGGTTCTTTATTGTGGCTAGTAAGATGGAAATTAATCGCTTTGCCTTTGTGATGGGCTAAATTGAAATGGAAGGTATTAGTCTTATTAAAATCTAGCGCTCATAATTTCTAATAAATAAGTAGCTTCTAACAGCATAAGGAATAAACTTAAAAGAGATAAATAAAGGAACTAAACAAATACTAAGCTTAATTAGAGTTAAAAGCAATTAGATATATTAAGCAAGCAGATAATAGCTTACCATTAAATAGGCTGATAATATTAGCTGTAAGTTAATAATAATATAACTAATTCTAATAGAACTATTAAATAGAGACTGAGTTATTTATGTTGTTGTATTATTAATATTTCAGCTAGAAATCATAATTAGTGAATGCTATAATGGTAATCATAGGATATGGTAATATAAGAGTGTATTATGAATGTCTTCTGTAATACCATTATTAAGCGTTTTCTATATATAATGTTTGCTTATTTATAAAATGAAAAATATTTTCAGTAAATTAACTTAAAAACTAACTACTTGCTGCTTTATATGAAGAGAGGAAAAATTAGAGAATATGGAAAACAGCTTTAGTGTAAATGAAGACAATATGAATCTATAGAAGTAGAACTAGCAAGAAATAAGTTAAAAAGAAACAGTTTAAGAATTAAGATAGTAGGGTACCAAGAAAATTGACAATCAGCTTGAAGATATAGTGATTTAATAATACCTAGAAGTTTAAGAACTAAATAACAATCATCAAGGGAAGCTTAAATTACCTTAGAATAATGAAAAAGTATTTTAGAACAAATAGCAACTGATTTAGAATAAGAATCTATAGTAGCAAAAAGAAAGAAGAAAGAAAAAGTCTTTCACTACTATCCATTTTTTCCAGGAAGAAACTATTTCTTCAAAATCCCCTAGTTCTTCTGATAAAAAAGAGGTAATTAAGTTAGAAGAAACTTATGAGCAAAATGTAAAACGAAAAGAGAGAAGAAATTACTCTATAAAAGCTTTGTAAAATATCTTATAAAACGATGAGAAAAAAGGTTCTTTTTGTAATATCACAAACAAGGATAGCACATAAGATAGATATATTAGAAATGGATAAGAAGAAAATGAGATTTAATTAAAAGAATGAGCTCCATAAAAAAACGGTAACGCATAATCTCATTTTAAGAACAAAAGACCAAAGAAGATTAAACTTAGTCCTTATGAAAGGCATTTGGAATAAATAAAGAAGCAAGAGCAAGAATTAAAATAAATAATAGAAGAAGATGAGCCAAAGCCATTATATAGGTCTGTAAATAATAAGAGTTATGAGAACTGAAGCCACTAAATTTTGAAACAAATGTTTTTATTTATAAATAAATATTAATTATGAAAAGATTTATTACTAAAGTAGTTTTGAGATGTTGCAAATGCACAAATCATATAGAAAGTCCCAGAGATTAAAAGTCTTAATAGGAGATTAATGAGAAATAGAAAGGCAATTAATTTAACAGTTTTGCAAGCAAAGAACAAAAATATGAAGAGGATAAATCTAAATCAGACTAAAGTGAAACCAAAATGATTCAAACAGTAAATGGAGAGAGTTTAATACAGCAAAAATTAGAAAATTCTAATGATAATAACAGTTAAGTATCAGAAGAAAGTTCTGTTAAATCTCCAACGAAACCAAAAAAGTTAACCAGTAAAGAATAAAATATTTCAAATAATATTCAAGAAGATCCCAAGAAGAGTCAAGATAATATTAATTAAGCAAACTAAAATAATGGTTGTATAAAATTAGAACTATTAAAGGCAGAAGAAGAGGAAGATACAAGTCTTTCTAAATCCAATAAATCAAATAAATTAGATGAAAGTAATGAGCAATAATAAATTGAGAATAAGTAATTAAAGGAATATACTCAAAAAGCATTATAGAAAGTTCTTCAAAAATAGGAGAAAAAGAATGCTTAAAATTAAAATTTAGATAAGAGAAATCAAAAAAGAGATTCTATGCTTGTAAACCTTCCTAATGAGTTTCTAGATAATTTAAAAAAGAAAAATACAAAACCTAAAAACACTGCATAGTTATTTAAATTATCTCAGTAAAAATCCAATTCAATTAACCAAGAATAGAGCTTGAAGATTAAAGAAAAGTAAAAGCATCAAACATAAAAAAATATTATACCTTAACCTTATCAACAGCAAAGTCCAGAAACTAAAAGTTCTTAGAAAAGAAATGAAAGTTCAAGTCCTTTGAAAAGCCCTAAGAAAAAGAATGTTCTGATAATTAATGTATGAACTATTCTTAATTGATTTAATTTCTTCACTCACATCTTAATTCTCACGTATCATTTCAAATAATATAATATAATTAATTAAAAATAACAAAAGCCAGTAAAAGAGAGTAGAAGATCTGCCATTAAAAAATCAAGCAATAAAGTTAGAGATTTAAGAATATAAATAAGTTATTAATATGATTGATATGGATAAATTTTATAGCCAATATTATCTAAAATACCTATTAAGCGAATTATTCAAAACTAATTTTAAGAAACAGTTAAAAGTGAGTTAGATTAAAGTCATATAATAGTAGCCCTAAAACTAATTTTTGCTTATGGTTTTAGAATCAGATTTTGTAATTTGTTGTTCCTCAAGAAAATAAAACCTAAGTTTAATAAAGTGCAGTAGAATAGAGAGTTTATTAAAGGACTCTAGAAAGTAATTTTTCTTTTGCTTACTGTAGCTTAAGTATGATTATTTCTCTTATTTCTTAAGTATATAAGAAATTTATTTCGGTGATTATATATTCGAGTGTTTACAATTAAAATGGGCTAGAAGCAAAGCTTAGAAGATAGTATTTTTGAGATGCGCCTTGCTAGTAAGTAAATGTAGAAAGAGTCATAGAAATCTGAAAAAGAGGAAGCAAAAGAAAAGCTTAAAGTTAAAGCTGCTATTGAAAAAGGAGTAATTGAAGCTGCTTAAATACATGCTGAAAATGCAATAAGGAAAAAGCATGAATCATTAAATTATTTGAAGCTTTCTAGTAAAATGGATTCTGTAGCTTCTAAGTTATAGACAATGAGTAGAACTAAAGATCTGACTAAACAATTTAGCAAAATAGTTCCTAAAATGTAGAATGCAATGAAAGAGATGAACATGGAGAAAATGGCAGCGACAATGGATTAATTTGAAACTATGTTTGAAAACTTAGATGTTGTAAGTGAACACATAGATGTATCACTCGGCCAAACAGTAGCTACATCTACTCCTTAGGATGAAGTTAATAATCTTATTAAACAAGTCGCTGATCAGCACAATCTTTAAGTAAACTTAGCTCTTCCTGGAGCAGTATAGCAAGAATTACCTTAGTAGCAAACTACTTCCATTGCTTAGAATGATTTCGAAGCAAGACTTAACGCCCTAAAACAATGAGAATTCCTTAATTTTCCTTATTTTTAAATCTCAGTATTTAAAAAAAAGAAATCTTAATAGTTTTTGTTGCAATACTCTTTTAGTTACCTTCCTTTTCAATTTTTAGATACAATCATTGCATTTTTCTTAAAGCTTTTCCTTTGATATCGTTCTTTCCAAGTAGGTTACTCAAAGAAATACTTGAATAGCCTTTTATATTTCCCATTAATTTCCCTTATTTATAACTATAAAAAAAGTAGGATTATACTCTAGCCTCTTATAAATTAATAGCAAGCCTCACATAAATAAAGTGAATATATAGGAATTATAAGCTCTTACTAGTTATAACTAAAAGCTAGGATATGCGATTTTTAAATAAACTTTCTTATATACTCTTGAAAAACCTTTCTTGTAGATATAGGCTAAAACTCTAGCCCTAGTCTAAAGCTAAATATGAATAAAGCTATAATTAAAGCAAATTACAAAAATTCTTTCTGTAAATAAGCAAAATAAAATTTAGGGATTTCTCAATCATGTCTTTTATATTCGTTAAGCAAGAATTAAAAACTTATTCAAATCTTGAAAAATAACTTGTAGCTATTTCATTAGAAAGTTAAAGGTTTAAATTTCATAGTTAGTACAAAGATTTAAATTTAAGTTCTTAATTTACATTAGCAGAGAGATATGCTATGTGATTATTTAATTTATTAAAGACTTATTAACTATCTTAATTTCTTAAAAGAAACCACTCATTTACAAATAAACAATCAAATTAAGCCATTATTTTTCTTGAACGCTGTGAATCGAAAAGAATCTACCTTGTCGATATTTTCATAATGATTCTAAGTTAAAAAATTTTACCTTGAATTTGCATATAATTTTGTTATACTCTCGTTCCATCATATTTATTCCTACAATTGACTGTAATATTTTATACAAAGAATTTTTTTGGTGTTTTTCTCATCTACCCATATGAAATTCTTTTGTTACTCTCCACATTTCTTATTTCTTATCGTCTTGTATTCCACTTTAAATATTCTTTATCTAATTCTCAATAAAAATCAATTCATTGTTCTCATAAATTTGAAATTATGCCTCTTCATACTCATCCATTTAAGCTTGATGTTGCAAGAGGAAATTATCGTTACTATTGGAATCACTACTAGTTTCAATTTGAATTGTAGGGACATTATTATAGTCGGTATTTTGTTCTTATTATTACTATTATTCTTAATTTCGCTGATTATTTGACTCTTGATCATTTGCTTGCAAATTTTGCTTTTCGTATTTATAAGGTATTTTAATATTCATTGTCCTTGGAGTTGCTTCTTATATTATTTTCTATTTTTTGAGAACTAACTTATTCTCTAGTTTGTTTCATTTTCAATTTGTTTCTTTTTCCTCTACGAAATTTTATTCTTCCACTTGCTTATTTTTCATACAACCAGTCATAGTAAGAGTAGAGCAGCTTTGTCTAATTCTCTTTTAGATAGTATCATAAATTTCTTTATATTTGCTATGCTATTAAAAAATATTCTAACTAGTGTATTTTTTAAATTCGCATAGCAACTACTTTAATTCTTTTGTTTGCTTCTTAAAGTTGCTTATTTCTGATTCTCTTTCTGCTATGTTAGCAATAAGTCTTATCGATTAAGTGTCTAGATAATCTGGAAACTATTTTTCATTAACCTTTTACTACATTTTTTATAGTTTTCTCACTACTCATGAAATTCCGTTAGCTCGTGCATCTACTCCTTCCTTAAGAATTTCTAGATAATGTGTCACAAGAGCTTTTTTAACCATTTGCTTTTCACTTTTAAGATGATCTAAATTCTTTATTATTTGAAATTCTATGCTTTATAGTTCTAAAATCTTAGAATTGCTCTTACCCAGCTAAAGTTACTTTTCTTCGTTCTTTGACTAAATTTATTTACCTAAATGTATAATTTGTTTCGTTTAGCTATCCATCAACTGCTAAGCTTTTCTTATAATTAGTTATTTCTCTTCAAATGGAATGAAAAGGGAAATTTTAAATTCTTAAATTTCTGATCTGAAGCTTTTTATTTAATTTGATACTTTTTTAGTCTCTCCATTCTCGTTTATCATCACTTAACTGTTAAACTATTCAAATTTTTATATACTTTCATATGTCTGCTATGTTAGTCAATTTTCCAAGTTTTCAGAAATAAAAGTTCACTAGTCACTATCATTATTCTTAAACTAGCTTAAATGAATCTTAATGGAGTTTTAGAGTATTCTATTATTTCTTTTATGATATAGATCTCAGAAAAGTTAATACTTTTTAAGACTCTATTTGCACTATTTTTTAATAGTGTTAATGTCTGCTACTTGCTTTTCAAAAATTTGCTTAATTTCATACAATTTCTTACTTTCATTCTTCTGTTTGTCCTTGCTTTATTCTTATTACTGGATTATGTCATTAATTTCGCTCTATAAAACCTTTAATTTGTTTTTAATAATCTTCTCGCATTATCTATTTTTATCAGCTATTTAGCTTCATTTAGCTTTTTCCTTTATGCTAAAGAAATCACTAGTTCTTAAAGATTCTTGGGTGTTATTAGTACTTTGTAGCGAAATCATTTCTTATACTTATTACTAATTAAACCCAAAGGACGTAGATTCAAAGGGAGCTATGCTTTACTTATTATTTGACATTATTTGTAACTTTTTATACTCAAATGGCTTGAGATTTTCTACTGCTTTCATTCTTCAAGAATCAAGCTGATAAACATTGCTAACTTCCTTTTCTTTAATATTCAACCTTTTGTCAAATATTTTGGTGTAATTTCTTAATTGAGGCCTTAAAGGGTAGGCACTACATCTAGGAGAGTTCCTTTAAGATAAGAAATTAGACTTTTTTCAATTACTAATTCTAGTAGTAAGATTTTCCTAGGAAAGGTTTTATTTATTTTTCATGAAGTCTTATTAAAATTTCTCGTAGCAAGTTGCTTAATCAATATAATCTTACTACTAGAACTCAGGTGTTAGCGTTTAGTACTTAACAATTGAATGAAAAGCGTCCAATTACTTTTCATCTACTACTTTAGGATACTTCTTAACATTGATTCGCCTATTTCATTTGTTTTTTGATTTATGTTTTAATTTCTGAATATTAACTGACATTATTTATATTCCTAAACTACATATTCATATACTTAGATTTCACCACCACAGCTAGATTCTAATTCTACTTCTATATGATTTAGTTAATCTCTTTAAAATAACCATTTCGTCAGTAGCTACCAAGCATTCTTTTGCCATCATTTTGATAAGTTCTATAAAGTAATTAGCATGAAAAGGGAAATACTATCAAGGATACTTTACGCAACTAATCATAAAAGTGAATAATGAACTCTCTAATTTTATTTCCAAATAGATAAAGCTTAAAATCCTTTTCCTTATAAATACCTTTAGATCTATATAATCAGATATTATAAAAAGATAGTTTCTCTGCTATCTTAGTAATCTCTTTATAGACTTCTAACATAGAATATCAAAAAGGAAAATAACGCTTTAAGCAATAGTAGCTATATATAATATAGGGTAATAAAACTATATATTAGATATCATTATTTTATTATGCTTTAAGCTTCTTAGCATTTAAAGTAATAGAGGTTTAAGGGCTTTAACTATTCTTTTATTGTTAACCTAATACTCTCAGTTTTAGTGTTAATGGATGTTAATGAGGATTATTAAGTATAAGATATGAAGTTGATGGGAATAATATTTAGTCACTTAATAGATGATTTTGACTTATAGTTAAAGCTGATATTTAAAGAGTTTATAGCAATAGAGATTATAAGGCTTTCTAATATAATAGATTTTTATAACGCTATTATAAATTAGATTAGAATGCTAGCAAAATAATTAGATAGTTTATGATTAAAACACTTAATGCTAAGTGATTAGCATGTCTAATCTATTAATTAATTATATGTGTAGAGTAATCAAAAAAATTGTTAATAAGAAGTGCTTTATTGTTACTATCCCTCCTTTTCATATTCTCTTTTTAGAATAATAGCTCTATCAACAATATTTTTGAGATTCATTACAAACAAACTTGGATTTTGAGCAAAGTTTTCGTAAAATTAATCGATATTTCATCACTTACTTTCCTCATCATAAATAAACGATTCCCTCTCTCCATAAATAACTCCTAAAGAACAAATGATTAAATGCTTCGGTTGTTCTACTATTTTGATTGGTTGAATTACTTTAATATGATACCCAGTTTCTTCAAAAATTTCTCTTTAAGTTGCAAATCTATAATCCAAATCTTTTATTTCTACTTTTCCACCAGGAGGACTTCAAATACCTTAAAATGGAGGATTTTTTCGTTAAACAAGTAAAAGTTACTTAGAGTTTTATGACAATATTAAAGAAGAAACACCTAGGATTTTATTGGAAAGATTCAAGCCACTTTGCATTTTTTTATAACTATTTAGAAGTTTAATTAATATTAGCCTAACTTATACTATTATTTTTCTTAGGTATGTTACATAATTTACTTGCTTTTGACATTTTCCTTTTATTAAGCTTGCATCTTTTATTAATAGTAGCACTTAATGCTTTTAAATTACCTTTTACTTATATCACTGTTTCTACATTTAGGATATTAAAAAATTAAATTCAACTAATATAAAAAGAATTGTAATGGCTATTAGCTTTTTCCAATTAGCTAAAAGTAATAAATGATGGGTAATGGATAACTAAGAGTAACTACTGAAATAGATATCTAATCTGAAATTAAATATTATCTATAACTCTTAGATTTGCTCTTTCATATTTGAACACTGATTGGATTATTAACACTATACTAACAATAAGGTACATGATTTAAATCTAATAAATAACTAGATTATTAACCTTTGCAAATAAGCAAATTTAAAAAGTTTCTATCAGCGTTAAGTCTAAATAACAGCTTGTTAATATTAGTAACTTTAACTCTCATCTTGCTTAAAATAGTACTATATAGTAAGTAACCTTCCAATCCTTCAATTTAGTTTAAATATCATCCATTTCACAGTAAACTAAAGTTATGCTTATCTAGCGTATTAAATAAGTGATATTAAGATTCATTTAGCTTATTTGAATTAAATATAATTGAATGAGAAAGGAGAGCGAAATATCATAGCTTGACTTAAATGTGATACTTTTTTATTACTATAGAGTTACTAACTTACTTGCAAAATGGCTTTATTTTGGTTATTAAGTTGATGCCTTATAACTTGGTCTAGTATATGTGATATTGTCAAGAAGCTATATATAATGGTTGATTTATTAAATGAAGTTCTTTTTTTTCAAATTTAATCTTCAATAGTCTATAAAAATGTAGAAAGCCTCCAAAATTTTATTGGTATTTGATGTTGATGGAACTTTAACTCCATCTAGAAAAGTCATAACACCAATAATGAAGCAAGCTCTTTTAAATGTAATGCAAAGACATGATCTTGCAGTTGTTGGAGGCTCTAACTTGCCAAAGCAAATTGAACAAGTTGGTGAAGATTTATGGAGGGAATTTCATTGGTCTTTTCCTGAAAATGGTTGCTAAGCTTACCAAAAGGGTGTTCAATTCCATAATAATGAAATTTAGAAAACATATACAGAAGAGCAACTTCAAGAATTCATTAACTTTTGTTTAATACTCATTGCTCAAACAAAAGTTCCTAAAAAAAGAGGAAACTTCATTGAATTCCGTAGTAGTATGATTAATATCAGCCCTGTTGGAAGAAGTTGCTCATAAGAAGAGAGAGAAGAGTTTGTTGCTTATGATAATGTAAGATTTAATTGTAGGAACATAAAGTGAGAGCGAAAATGCTAGAAGTTCTAGAGAGTAAATTTGGAGAGAGTTTAAACCTAAAGTTCAGCATTGGAGGTCAAATCTCTATTGATGTTTTTCCTAAAGGTTGGGACAAAACTTACTGTTTATAATTCGTTGAGAATAAGTACGATGAAATACATTTCTTCGGCAACATGACAATGCCGGGCGGAAACGATTACGAAATTTACAACGATAAAAGAGTTATCGGACATTCTGTTGAGGTTCCTGAAGACACTCTTAAATTGTTAAAAGAGCTTGGGTTTTTAGTTGAGTAAGCGAAGATTTAAACAAATATTTAAGAACCAATTAAAATAATCTTCTCATAAAGTCTTATAATAACTTGAGTATATTCCAGCAACTCCTGAGTTTCTACTCCAAATATTTCTCACCATTCTTCGTTAAACTACTGAGTAAATTTTACATCATGTCAAATACTCTTCTAGTTATTCTCATAATCGAACTAGTAATAGCATCCATATTGCACAAGTTTCATTGCAACTCATATGCATGCACAACTTATTTTAAAAACATCTCTTTCTCAAGCGAAGTTTTCCAAAGCTCAGCAATCATTAAAGATGTTTACACATAACTGCATAAAAATAGGAGGTGATCGAAGACTGTCCATGATATTGTATAAGCAAGAATACCACAAATCCATCGTAAATAAATGAGAGTTATTGCTGATAGCCAGAAATATTTCCTGTTCGAAACTTGTAATGAAATCTCTAAAATCATGATACTCCGATAGTTTAAGATCCTTTTAGCCTTGATGGCTCACAAAAAGCACCAAATTCAATACGTCTCTCAGTCTTTAATGATTTTCTTGGCCTTAATTTTCATTTAGCTTTGAACTAAGTAAGATAACTGAAGTAATCGCAAGATCAGTAAAATCAGGTCTCAATTTTTCCAGCATTTCACTCTTTAATGACTAAGGAGGAGGAAGTGATGATGAAATATACAAAAGTCTAAAAGCACAAGAAGTAGCAAAAATATTCATTTATAGCTTAAGGCAAACTTCTCGAGTAATACTAATAGTTTTCAAGTTGACTCCCTCTTTGTATATTTCTGACTCAGTCATTTAGATTTTATATTAACTTATTATTATTTCAAAGCTTAATCTTTATTTTCTTTTACTTTAATTAAATACCAAAGTAACTAATTTTACGTTTATTCCATAGAAGCCATATAGTTAAATTCTATTAAGCAAAAGTAGAATTAAATTGAATTTAACTTAATTACTTCTAATAAGCTAGAATATTATCATGATTGTAGAACTTGAAGCTTTGGTATAGTTAACTCCTTTATAATACTTGATAAGTATCTATGATATATTTAGACTAATCCTTAATTTATTTATCATTTTTGGGTGCTTTGGATAAAGATATTAAATCAGTCAACTATTTAAATTTTTGTACTTATTTAGTTAGTATATTTATAGCTGTGAAACCTTATGGTCATTTTAGTAATAGAAAGGATGAAATTAACATAATGGGAGTTTATAAATAAACGAATCAGACTTTGTGGGTCTTCTTCTTGTTCATTGATCTTTGTATATTGGCTTTTTCTCCAGTATCCTTGTTGTTATATTTTAAAATAATCTATTCAATTGAATTCAAAATGTCTACATCATTAGATGGTTTAGGAAGAACACTGTCCATTCCTGCTTCAATACAACGTTCTATGTCTTATTAACTACTATATGCTGTATATCCTAGTATTCCTCCTTAATATCCAAACTTTCTAATACGAATGGTTGCTTCTCATCCATCCATTATAGGCATTTCGCAATCCATAGTTATAACTTTATAATTTTAACAGCAAAAATTAAGCCTTTTTTATCTTACTTTAGCCACTGCTTCAGATCCATCTCTAGCCTCCTCAATAGTTCAATCTTCTAAAATTTCCTTTAAGACTTATCTTATGAAATCAGAATCATCAACTATTAAAATTTCAGAGCAGCAGCATTATCTCATTTAATTCTAAGGCTAAATCAAAGTAATCTGATTCTTATATTTCATTATTTGCATATTCTAATTGATCTTCTTAGATTTATTAATCATTGGACTCTTCGCAGATGATTAAGGAGATGAGCAATCGTTAAGATTAATAGAAATGCTTTCCATAGTAGAAAGCTTACCTACTTATGTAGTAAACACTGAATAAAACGTCACAGTTGTTCCCTAGTTTTCTTCTGAGTCTATCTAAATTTTCTCTCCTGATATTTTCATAGCTAATTACTAGGAAAGATACAATCCAAGTCCTATTCCCTTAGGTTTATCCAGATTACAATATTATTACTAAGCTTAAGCAAACAGTTTGAATAATTAATCCTACTGAGATTAAGGAATACCACATCCTGTGTCTTTCACTTAGAACTTACACATTTTTAGATCTTGCTGAAAATTGTTAAAAGAAGTTTTAATTGGTGTTGCATCACAAGCTTCTGAAAATTTCTAACTCTTTCTACACAATAAAGCCTTCAAAACAATATTTCCCTCTTTAGTATATTTAAGTGCATTTGTAAGTAAATTTTATAGAATTTGCTTAATTATTTATGCGTCTATTTTAATAAATCGAGGAAAGTTGCTCCCTATTTCATACATTAGCTTAATATTCTTCTGTTTTGCTTTTGCTTTTATAATATCCATAGACTCTCTTATTAAGTCCTCTATGTAATAATTTTGAGGCTTTAAAGTGAATGTGCTACTTTAAATCTCAGTGATAGATCTGATTTAGTCACTTATATTTAACAAGTACATTACTTCATTTTCTATATGCTTACAGTTATCTATGATATTGTTATACAGCATTTCGTTAATTTCTTGAATTTGGTTTCTTTCAATAAGATTGACTGTTAGTTTCAATAAATGAGAGATATTAGAAAGGGGATGCATAACTTCATGACTGAAAGATCTAATGAAAGTAGTTTTGTATTTATCTTCTTAGATTTTTCTTTCTAGCTTCAATATTTCATTCACGTTTTTGAAGATCAATATTAATGCCTACTGACCTTGGTAGTAAGCATTCTAACCCATTACTTCGTAATAATCAGGCTTAGATTTCTCCACTTTAATAAATCCAAAGTCCATAATGTTTTGCTTACTTTTCTTCTTTTACTTAATGAGCTAAGCTAAATACTAAGGAAATTCTTAGTTGGTATTTTTTTAAATGAGTGGATTATAAGTAGCAGCTTCCTTTAGGAACTGTATTATATTTTTTCCATTGCTTATTTTGAAGAAGCAATCGTTAGCTAGTAAAATATCCTTGTTTTATATAATTACTATTCCAATCTAAGGATTCATCTTAAAAAAATTCCATATAATTTCTTACTCTTAAAGCTTAATCTTCATGTTATTGAGAGTTAGCATACTTTTGTTGTTGAAGGTTATTCAGAAGTTTTAGAATATAATAATGATAATAATCTAGTATTAGTCAGTCAAGGTTATAAACTAGTCTAGTTTCCATAGACAAATAATAAACAATCAGATCATCTAGAAAAATATCAAAATTACTGCTTAGATTTTTCAGTCACATATCAAATTATTCCCTATAAAGGTACTTGAAAGGGCAAAATATAAAAAGCCATAAATGAGTTAATCTTAGCTGCTAAAAGAAATTTAAAATCCCATCAAGCAAAATAAAATAGTATAAACACAACCAAAGAGCTTCAGAGAGTTAAACTTGGTTTTCTTTATAAAATAGTAGTAAAGTACTATCAATATCTGTATATTGAACGATAGTATTAGTAGGTTTCACCCTATTTATTTACTTGTAAAAATTGCCATAAGGTTTAAAAACGATATCACGAAAAAAATCTGCTTGAAGTTTTGTTCTACCTACTCTTTGATATAGACACGATGTATGCTTTTCAGCTAACTTTCCATCTTTTTATTTAATAATAAAACTTTTCAGACATATCAATAATTTAGATGTTTAAGTTGCTTTTAAAGTATTCACCTGGATATATCTATTAAAAAATGAAGCAATACAGATTAAAATTATAACTTATATATACCCAAGTACAAATACTACCATCTTAATCTAAAGCCATTTTCTAAGTTTCTCATTAAAGTACTACCATAAAAAAGCTTATTTTTTCCTTTAGCCATCATAGTTTTTAATAACAAATAGCTTTTAATTTGCATAGTATTGACTAAAGATAAACAAAGAACTACTCTTAGAAATATTAGAAACATATACAAGATTAAAACTAATTATTGCTATATATCAATTTATATTAATAATAAACCTTTATACTAAATGTTGATATCTAATTTATATCCTTTTTAGACTATAATAACTTAAATATTATATCATGCCTTTTTATACTATTTCTTGTATTTTTAATAAAAAACCTATTATTCTTCTTCAATTTTTGGTTTATTGATTTTAATTATAGTTTGAAATTTGATGAATCAATATATTGAAGAATTTATTTATAGAAACTATTGGCAATCATTTCAATATTATACTAAATTCTAGGATTTCAAAAACCACTCAAGAAACTATTTTTATTGCTAATCTGAATCTTTATTTTCTTAATCAGCCTCTTGGGATTCTTCCATGTCTTCATATTTGCAGTAAGCTGATTTTCAATCAATAGTTCTAGGGTTTTCTGTATAGTTCATATCCAGTTTTTCAACTTAGTTATATTAATAAATTACCTTAAAATATTTTTAGCTTTCTTCAATATTTTAATTAACCTATAATCATTATTAATCTCCCTTGCTAATTATTACTCAACACAAAATCAATTTCCTTCTCTTGCTTTTTCTCTTTTTTTCCCAATTTTTTAAGAAGTAAAATAAAAAGTTAATTTTTGCTTTTGCCTTCATTTCTTTAGTTTTATAAACCTAATCAAAGAAATTTATAAAGAGGTGCCTTTTTAGAAAAAATACGTTATAGAAGCCGCAAATGAGTCCAATAATTAGTTAGTTTTTAAGACTTAAATCTGAAGTTAACTAAACTGAGGATAAATCTAATGTAGAATTAGATAATTTTTATCCTTTATAAGCTAGCTTTTTATTATATTCTAGCTTAATATCTTTAAAAATATCCTTCTACTCTTATTTTTAGTCCTCTTCATTAAAAGCTAATCTTTAACTGTGTTCAAATGGCAAATAGCATAATAAGAGCTAAATAGTATAAGATATTAAATTAAGTAAATTTGAAGGATAGACTGTATTATTGCTATTTCATTGATATAAGAAGCTGCTTTGAAAGGATGATATTTTTATAGGTAAGAAAGACTAAGTTAAGGATTTAAGATATAGAATAGCATTAATGAGAATAACTAAATAGATTATATAAAGGATCTCACACATATTCAAACTTAAACACTTATGGTCTGTTCATTTAAGCATGTGATATTTATACTATCTTCATCCACAAACTTAATTAAGCAATAATATATTAATTTTTACAGCTTTTTAGTGAATTTAGTAATAATCAGAAATTAAATTTTTAGTAGATATACAATTATAAAAGTTCATAATAGGTATTATAATGTTTTAGACTGTAAAATTATATAATATGAAGCTATAATTAATTGGATTTATAATATCTCCTTTTAAAATTTCTTAATATTCTATTAAATTGTCATGCTATATTTACTGCTTAAACTATTTTATCTTATTTAGAGTAAAACTACCACATTGCGCTTATTTTTAAGTTTACTTAGTTCTATAGAATTTCTTAAATAACTTAAGAGAGACAAAATGGATTTCGAAACCCACTTTCTTCCTAAAATAAAAATAATTTAAGTTTGCTTTATATTTATTAAATGGAGTAATAGTACTTTAATTAGTCATTATATACTTTTAACTAAAGCTTTAAAATTAAATTCTATCAATATTACTAGTTACTATTATCTAAGCATTTAAGTGCTATTCATCTAGTTAGTTTACAATTAAAGCTATTTTATTAATTTTATTATCTATAGTTCTTTAAAGTCAGTTAGTCAGAGGATTTCTTATTCTAATACTAGCTTCTTATTATAATATTGCTTAACTTAAAAGTTAATTTAAAATAGTAATTTAATAAAGTTAAGAATACTACTATTTTATTATATCTATTTACTAGCTATTTTAAAAGTACATTTATCTTATACTGATGCATAACTTCTTCTCTATTTACTTTAATTATTAAAGTAATAGCACTATAGACTAATTATTCTCTACTAAGCTATTCCAAGCAATGTCCTTATTTAAATTGCCTTCTTTTTCTTCCTCTTCCTTGCTTTTACTTATTATCTTTATATCAGCTACTAAATTAATTTATTTTGCTTTACTTGTTTAAAAAAGGGCAAAGTAAGGAAGCAACACTATCCTTGAAAAGGTAGAATAGCAGATAGTTTGATAATGCATATATATCTTATATGAATTACAGTAATTTACTATAATTAGCTTTGATTACAAATAGATATAAGAGTATTATACAAAATGGAGGTATATAGTACATATAATTTTAGCTATATACTGCTTATAATCTATATTTATAAATGATTCACATTTGATTACTTTTTAGTTTACTTTAATAAGCATATTAATATTCAATAAACCTATACAAATATAATAGAAATAAAAGGTAAGAATCATACTATAATAATTAAAGGCTACTTTAGATTATATAGATCTATATATCTCTAGTATCAATATTATAAACACTAAAGGGATGCTTATAACTATGATATTTAGAGAAGTTTAATGGGTTAATTTAGAAAGGTAAGATAAATGAGGTATTAGGTATATTTTTGAATACATCCATTATTAAATTAGCTTTTTATTTTAAAAGCTCCTAACTACTTAAATATGAAAAGTTAAGTAAGTGAAATCATAGCATAAACTTAAGATACTAAGCAAAAATTAGGAGAAGTAACAGATGCTATGAATGCAAGCTTGGTTTAATCTGAGCTGGCGATAGATGTTGAAGAAACAGAGTCACAAATTATAGAGAAGAAGATAGGATTAAATAGAAATACTTTGCTATTTAAAGATAAAGACTTGCAGTATTTGTATTTGAGTTACTTATATGATGATGGGCCTTTTATTAAAATAGAGTTCAGATCAAAACTAATTATCATAATAACTTATTTCTATTCTATCTTGATTTTGTAGTTTGCTAACTAAATAATCAATCTTGCTATTTTTGACTAGGATGTAATAATTACGATTGTATAGTTGCTATTTATATTGACAGTTGCAATTCTAGGATCTTTAGTCTTTATACTAATTTTTAAAAGGAAGTATTGGAGATATAATAGTGTACCTTTAATTACTCTCGTTCTTATACTTTTATAGGTTTATCTTATCTTTTTTGAAAAGATGATACTAGAAAAAAACTTTGATCTGCAGATTAAAACTCAAATAGACAACAGTCTTATACTATTCGCTACCATTTATATTGGATTTCAGGCTTTATAAAGCAGCTATTTAGGTGTAATGGCGCTTTCTGTCTTTACCTGTGCTTTCTATTTAATTGACCGAGTGTTTTCAAACGGAGAAGCTAACGAAGCTATTTTTTCAGTTACTATTTTAGCCTTAGTGTGTTGAATAATCTGCAGATACTCGTATAGTAAGGATAAAATAATGAAAACATTGTTTACAATGAAAAAAGAAGAAAAGCTAATTGAAAGGGCTAGAAGATAAAGCATGATTGGTACCATTAACGATATCTAGAAAACAGACAATCTAAAAATAAAATCTTCTGCTACAATAAATCAATTCCTAGACAAAGCACTGAATAAGAATGAATTTACAGATATAGAAAGAATAGCTTTCTTAATAAATTCAGTGAAATCTACTATAGAATCTATTGGTAATACAGTAATCTATCTAGAAGTTTAAAAATAGTGCTAGTAATGCTTCAAGGATTTGGAAATCGTTTAAAAGATTTTAATTAAGAAGGAAAATCTGTGGGAGTTCGATGTTGATAAGCAGTTAAAATAAGATATCGAAGTGACTGATGATGTTCGTAAGTTTGTCAAGTAGCATTACTAAGATCCTGTTCTTAAAAGCGACGAATTATAAAAACAAGCAGCTATGTAGAAAGCAAAATAAAGAGGCAAAAGAAATACTTTAGTAGGTTTATAATTACCATCTTTCTAAAAATTAAAAGCGTAAAAAGCAAGAGAGATGCTAATTATTGATTACAGCATTCCAGAAATCTTAAATATTTTAGGCTAAGCAGGTGTAAATTGAAACTTCGATTGCTTTTTTCTATAAACTCTGACGAATAACAAAAGCCTTTCAATCCTGGCTTCATATATGTTTGAGCATATTCTATTAGTAGAAGAAGTGTTTAAAATATAAAATAAAGTATATGTAAAATATTTTTAGTTGCTTGAGTAGTAATACAAAGATAATCCTTACCATAACAGGAACCATGCTTCTGATGTTTCAAGTTCCCTCGTTTACTTTATTCTAAACTCTTACTTAAAAGATCACTTTGATAATATTGACAATTTATGTGCCGTAATAGCTGGATTTGGACATGATGTGGGACATCCTGCTCTTAACAATCGTTTTCTAGTAAACAATTCAGAAGAACTAGCTTTAACTTACAACGATATCTCAGTTTTGGAAAATTATCACTGCTCAATTACTTTCAAAACTATGAAATAGCCTGGAGCTAATATTTTAGAAACGCTTTCCTAGTAGGAGTATTTGTTTGCGAGAAAGTTGATAATAGAAATGATTCTAGAAACAGATATGGCCAAGCACTTTGAATCTTTAGCTAAATTTAAGAGCAAAGTAATGTCAGATAATGTCTAGTTTTCAATTGAAAATGTAGATAATAAAATTCTTATTTTAAAAACTGCTATTAAGTGTGCTGATATAGGACACTCTTGTAAAAACTGAGATCTACATTATAAATGAAGCATGAAGGTCGTTTAGGAGTTTTTTGGTTAGGGAGATATTGAGAGGGAAAAAAAGTAACCGATTTCAATGTATTGTGACAGAACTACAACAAAAGTTCCTGCTTCTTAAACAGGATTTCTAAAGGTAATTTGCATTCCTCTATTTGAAGCTTGAAATAGTTTATTAAAGAGCGAGGAAATATAAAAAAACTGCATTGAATAGATTCACTAAAATCTAGCAGAATGGAAGTCTAAGAGTAAAGAAAGATACCAAACTTTTAAATAAAACAGTGCTGAACTGTAAGAGGTATAAAGATCATCCAAAACTATCTTTCTAAATTATAAGGAACATAATGAAAAAATAACTCAAATACAGAATCGTGGCTTTAGAAAATATCAAACAGTTTAAATTGATTAAGTAATGAAAGAAACATCGACTAATAACAAACTAGCTAAAATAAAAAACAACGAAAAAAATATGCTTGAAGAAGTAGAAGCTATAGCCAAGAATGTAAAAACAACAAATTAAAGTAAGATTAATGAGAAAGAAAAAAATGAAGTTAGTGCTGATTAGAATAAAGGATAATTGATTATGAATTTGTAAAAAGGCAAGTAAGACAGTTTGGATGAGATTCTTTAAGAAATCGAAAGTATAAACACACCAAGTGTTAGATCGAATAAATGAGAACTAGATAAAATAGTTATGTTAAATAGAAATTTCTATAATCTTTATCTACTCTTCTCTCTAGATCTAAACCCAACTATCAACATATATTTTCTTATAATTTCAAAATGAAGAATTATATTAAAGTCAAGTCAAAAACACTTTCCATAGCATTTACTCATACTATTATTATTAAAATGAACAGAAAAATAAAGTAATTACTACTAAAAACAGATAAATCCAAAGTTAAGTTTATTATCTAAACAAATAATATAACTATAATGAAAAGGCATAGCTCTTATTTACATAAGCTAAAGTAATCCTTTAAATGCATTATAAAGAAAAAAGTTTCATTTATATTATTAAAATTTTAAGAAATCAGAGTTATTTGAATTAGTAATGCTAGATTAATTTACCATTTTCCCTTACCAAAAATTTTTAATTTGATTGTAAGTTTTAAGATAAAATGTAGATATAACCTTAAGAAGAAACATTCAGAGAAAATAGCAGTGAAGATAGTGGAAATAAATTGCTACGCCAGTTTAGTACAATAAAAGCACCTAAATCATCAAAAATCCGATAAATTGTTAAAATAAATAAATCTGTTCATACATGTGCTAGGAGAGTAGAGTATAAAATTAAGTTAGAGTAGAAGACTAAATTTCCTCCAGATGGCTTAGCTATAATTTAAGAAGCTTTAAATTAATGCGAAAAATAAGTAAACAGACATTTTTCGGTGATAAGAAGCTATAACTTTATAAATTTCTTTTTGGCAATCCTATCATTTATCCTATTTATTCTAGGATTTGGATTAATGAAATATAAATTTATTCTAACTAGCTTTATGTGCTCGTCAGTTGTACTACTGTTTTTTGTTCTCCCTTTATTTTATAAAAAGGTTTTCATGAGGAAATACCGCAAAATGGCTTTAAAGATTTAAATTGAATTAACTAGGGTTTGCAATCAGTTTAATTAGGAAAATGGGTAGAAATTGAAACTGGAAATGATGCCTGGACTAGCAGGGAAATGAATTGAATTTATAGTTTGAGAAAATTTATCTAATAAACGATATGTTAGTGAGATAAATATAAATGAACAGGAGAGTTAGCTATTGAGGTAAAACTCGAATAATTAAGGAGAGGATATTGTACACCATTCAAAGACCACTAAAGCCAAAACTGAACTTTTAAATACAGAAATTGAATGAACATTATTCTTGATTTAAATTAACTTATTTGTATTTTATTCTTTCTAAGGTATCTAATAACATGGTAAGTTCCTTAATAGGCGGATAGGGAACGGGAATTTTAGGTTGTCTTGAAAATCCTTTAGCTTGCTTATTTGGCTGGTGTTGCCCTTGTGTTATGAATGGATGCATTTTTTTAGTGCGATAGATCAAAACAAAAAAAAAGGTTGACTTATGTGCGGCATTACTTGGTTAAATGGTTGATTATCTTTAAGATTATGAATAGGGGACAAGTATAACATGAGTCATGACCCACTAGTTGATTGTTGCATTGGTTGTATTTGTGGAGCTTGTGGAGTTTGTTAAGAATATAGATGAATGATTAAAAAATTTCATTCAGATCTAGATTAAGAGAAAACAAGTCCACTAGAGATATATAAAAAACACTTGGATCAGATTGAGAAGGATAGCATTATTTTGTTTTATTTATTTCCTTAATTTTCAAAACAAAAAGCACTTGTAGTTATAATAAGTTTCTAGATCATTGGGTATAAATTTAAAACAAAGGATCATTATAGTAAGCAAATACAACTTTAAGAAAGATATTTCAGGTTATTATATCCATCATTTACTTATTTCATTATATCTCATTTCAAATATCTTCTAAATATATTAAAATAAACAAGGCTTAATACTAACTAAGCTTAATTTCGAAGTGGATTTTGGCTATTATAATCACAAACTTTGCTATAAATTTAAATTAAGGAACTGTTTAACAAAATTAATTGCTATTAGTAGAGTTAAAATAATAAGAAAAACAGAATTTGGATTGATATCTAACTATATTAATTATTTTATGGTTGATTTCATTGGTGTCATTTATGAGAAAAGTTTTATTAAGGATGTAATTAAATTTGCTTCTTAATTTATAAACTTCCTTGAAAATGAAGTCAAGGATGTGCATATAGTGACCAATGCTTGGAAAAAGATAAACTTAATAAGCATGCTATTTCTATTTCTTACCTAATATGGCTTAACCAAAAATTATAGCATTGCAGATCTAACTGCTTAATAGAGTTCTAATCTTTTACCAAAAAATAAATTTCAAATAATACTCTTTAAAGCTATTTTCGAAGACATGTTACAAATTATTAAATCGAGCAAATGTTTCAGAACTATAACATCAAGATCATGTATCTTTATAAATAAGTATAAGGGTTTTCTTCATTTTAGTATATTGTCATTAAATTAATAATCTGAAAACGTTCAAAAACCTTCATGATTTCGTTAAAATTTACTCAACGCTAATATAAATCAAAGCAAAGAGACCAAGTAATAATATTTTCTCTTTAATCTAAATGTATAATATCTAATTTTCATACTTTGTGCAAAGCATTTAAAATTAAATAAATTAAGTTCAATTTTATAAAGATAATTAGATGTCCATTTAATTCTTAATCCTAGATTAATAAACATTTATCTAGCTTTATTATTATAATCACTCATAAGCTATTTTCGTAATCTTATCTTAGTACTCTATATTAGTTGTTCTTATTTAATCAGTTAAAAATTAGATTTGTTATACTTTTATTTAGTAGTTTGTATCTTATTATTTAGATAATTAGATAGATAATTATTTTGACTATACAAGTTCTAGAATAGTTCTAATAAGCAGGAGATGGACTGAATAGAATAAACTATATCAGTTCTTTTGTTATAATCCTTGTAGCTTTAATTTTCTCCTTAGTAATATACTACTTCTCTTTTTTCTAGAGTTGGATGATCTTTAGCGTTCCTTAATTTACATCGCCTAAACTTTATAGACTTTAAATTTCTTTGAAATTCTATTTTAAATCCTGGTTAAGAATATTGATAATTAAACTAGGAAACACATAGCATATAAGCATACTAGCAGAGGTGTTGAATAGGCAATTAAATAGAAGTCTATAGATAATCTTACTATAACAAGCTTTCCTTAGTAGTAAACAGTATACTTTATTATTAACTGTTCTTATGATTGAAATAGTTAGACTAACAATTAAGATCTATCATTCTTTCTTAGTTAACTACTAGTAATCTATTTATTTTAGAATAAGAAGGTAGATATTAAAGATACCACCATCCTTTATCTAATTCTTAGATTACTATTAAAGTATGCTAATAATAATCCACTAGGCTTTAGTTAATATTATTAGATGCATCCTTTGATTTAAACTAAACCTTTTAAATAATCAAATCATAATATAATACTAACACTTAAAGTAGAAGCTAATAGGTTTAATTAAAGCTTCTAAATTTAATTAAGAAATCATATTCTAAAAATAAGAGTTTAGGCTTTAGTGATTATAGTTAGTCTAACTTTACTTTTTAATTTAAGCATAGATTAACCATTTGAAACCTATATATTATAAGAGAGCAACTTCCATATAGAAAACATAGTTTGCATATCTTTAATCTAATCTGCTTATATTAAGACCTTTAGTGTAAATACCTGATAAATCTATATCTTTTATATTTAGAGAAATCACAATCAAAACATGAGTTTGATTAGTAGTTAATAACTACTCCTGGATAAGTTTTAGAATGAGTATTGTAAAAAGACACATCAAAGATATATCTAATGTTTAAGAGTTTGCAGTTTTCTGATATTTTGAGAATGAAAGACAATAAATAAAGTTTGATAAGCAAGGGATGTCTTTTCATTTGTGCTTATGTGTCTTTAACTTGGGGAATTGTTTTTAATCTAATTAGAACAAATAAAAAGGTAAGTAATGTCCTCTTTGCCTTTTAGTTTAGCAACTTGATTTTTCATTTTGTTAATTGCAGTATTTCTTAAGATTACCTCGCTTCGAAAAATGTAATATCACGTTCAGATTCTATATGGAAGAACTGAAGAAGTATAAAATAATATAACACCTAAAAAAAGCTTCTACATTAGAAATTTAAGGACTATTTAGCTGTGCTCTTTTGTAGCCTTACTTCTTAAGATGCATTTATCTTAAAAATGAAATAATTAAGAGGAAAGAAATCTCATTAATTATATTAAAACTTAAGCTTATATAATTTAAATAAGCTTTAACTTTCCCTTCAGAATATATCTAAAAAATAAAGCCTTACACTTTAATTTTTCCACACTAACTTGAGTCCAAACTTATTTCCTCAATTTACTTATTTTTTATACAATATTAGTATAACCAATCTTAGATCCTCTCTCTATTATTGAGCACAAATCTCTATTCTTCTAAATCATCAACATCATCTTACTAAGTGAAAAAAGAAGAACCAGAATGCTTTTTATAAGTTAAAGGCATTTAAATCTAAAGGTACTTAAATTTCCCAAATGAGTAATGAAAAAATAGTAATATAAGGAAGGATTATAAATCTAAAGCGTTAGTTTAATAACTAATAGACAGTTATTAAATTAATGATTATATAAGTTTAAACTATTAAGTGCTGGTAGCTAGTAATGCTTTTATAACCTAATTGCATTTATTAATCAAAGCTTAGTGCTATATTCTATTTATTTAGTTTAAACACTTTATTTTTTATTTATAAAGATACACTAGCCAATTTTGGAGTATCCTAGAAAGCTATAGCTGCTTCAATTTAACTGAGGAAAATTTAGTAAAAAAGTATAAAGATAATGCAGTAAGCAGAAGCTAAGGAGGTAGCTAAGAAGAAGGTTAAAAAGGATGTAAAGTGGAGATAAAAATAAAGAGTAAGATAAAGTTAAAAGCCTTAGGATATAAATAAATTTAGCATACATTAAGATATATTTCCCTAAGCTACTCTTAACCTTATCTATAGATCGCTTTAAAATACTTTTAGCTGCTTTAGTTAATGATTAACAAATATAAGGATTAAACTATACTAAGCATCTAGATAGAAACTGGGAGCTATCTTAAATCTAAGTGTAAATATAAGGAGAAATATAAGTAAAGTTAATGAAGCATTATTTGTATTAAATAAAGGGATAAGCTGCTATAATCTCCTAAGCGGATCTAATTATAAGAAACTATGGAGTTAATAATAATCGTATTTCTAGCTTACTAGGGTAAAGGATACAACTATTTGTAAAATGCATTTTATTTATTTGCAAAGAAAGTACTAAAGTTAAAAGGGATACTTGCTTCTGTAAAATTAGAAAGATTATATACTTAATCTTAGCTTTAAATTTATTATTAAAAGTAAAGGAAGCAATGAAACCTTATATTATTGTTATCTCACGTGCAAAGTCTAAATAATGAGAATATTAATTAAATTTGCTTAATCTAAATTTAAAGGAATCTTTTTAATTATACCGTAATTAGCCTATGCTCTCATAAATAAATTTGAAAGAAGATTATTATTCATCAAATTATTAAATGGTTTAAAGAGATAATTAAGTTTAATTGTTTAAGAGTCTTGTAAACGTTAGAATTGGTTTATATAAATTATAATATAATATTTTAGGGGTAGTTTAAATTATTTATATTCCCTCTATTTATAAATGAAGTTACTCTTCATTCTGTTGACTTTGAATCTAGTGATTGCTTACAAGTGTATACATCAATCGCTTAATGTTGATCTTAAGTGTTTGAATTAATCTGAAAGTAAACGTGCTTTGCAAACAGGATCACCTTCTCCCATTAGAATCCTCTGAGATTTTTAGGGGAGCTTAGCTAGTTCGACAGGAGCAACTGAAGCTTTTATAAAAGAAGTTTTAATTCCTGCTACAAATAAATACTTCGCTGCTTTGCTCAAAGTAAGAAATACACAAACTTATATGAACTTAGAACCTTTTGGTGGAACAGCTTGTGTGAATATAGATATACCAACAAAGTACAACTCAGGAAACTATGAAACTGATGTTATAGTCCTTGTCACAAGTGAGTATAACACTTCAGTATCCTTCGTAGCTTGAGCCGCGGCTTGCTTAACAAATAGTGACAATCGACCAATTGCTGGATAAATAAACTTTAATACTTATAGTTTATCCCCAAATAATTGAGATGCTGCTTTCTCTACTGCTATCCATGAATTAACTCATTTACTAGGCTTTAGTTCTCGATTTTATTCTTATTACATAAATTTAGCTACTGGCTAAAAGTATTCGGAATCTGTTACTCAAACAGTTCAATTGAGAGACAAAGATGTATATCAACTTAGACTGCCTGCATTGAATGAAGCAGTTAGAATTTAATTTAGCTGTTCTAATGCTTATATGGAATTAGAAGATTGAGGTGGAGCAGGATCTGCCAGTTCACATTGAGAAGGAAGACTTGCATACAATGAATATATGGTAAGCACTATTATGCAAAACCCAGTGGTTAGTAACATTTCGTTGGCATTATTTTATGACATGGGCTGATATATCCCTGACTGAACTAAAGCTTAATTTCTTGAGTTTGGATATAAATAAGGTTGCGACTTTTTTAACTAACAATGTGCTGTAAAAGGATAAAAACCTACGCCTAAATTCGAGGAGTTTTGCTAAGCTGGTGATTAATGAGTGTGCACATCCAATAAATTTCATATAGGACAGTGCTAAGAAAACAAATACTCATAAGTATTACCTCCTTCATAATAATACTGAAACGATCCTACATATGGAGGAATTTATGACTTTTTTGATTTCTGTCCTGCTCCTTATCTCTATGCAAACGCAGATTGTAGAGGAAGTGCTGATTAATACTATACTAAATTATCTACAAACGATGAATCACTTGGAAAAATTTCAAGATGCTATTAAGGAACGAACTAAGGAGAAAGCAAGGCTTTCTGCTTTTAAACATAGTGTAATGAAAAAAACGAAATTACTTTGGTTTTTAGTAGCGGTCTTAAAATTTCGTGTCCTTAAGGAAAAACAATAAGTCACCCTACTAAATAAAAAATTCATATTATATGTCCTTATAAACAAGAAGTAATCTGTAAATCTGTTAAAAAAGAGTAAGATTGTTCACAAAATTGCAAAAAATGTTCAGAAGATGGATTAAAGTGTTTTGTATGTGAAAAATAATATAAACTTATAGAAAACTTATGTAAATTATGTGTAGGAAAATTTATTCTTAACGACACATGCGTAACAAAATGCCCTATATAAGTTCCTTATATCTATAACGATGAATGTACTAAAACATGTCCATAAAATGCTCAATATAACTTTAACTAAGTATGTGTAGACGTTTGTCCTTAAGAAGCTCCGATCAACTATAACGATGTATGTGTAAAAGAGTGTCCAGCAGATACGCCATTAATAGACAATCTTATGTGTTCGAAATACTGTTCTACATATGCTCCTTACAACTTTAATCAAGTATGCGTAAACGTATGCCCTTAAGAAGCTCCGTTTAATTACTATTAAGTTTGTGTCTCGGAATGTCCCGAAGATAAACCATTAAATGAAAACTATTATTGCGTTTAAAGCTGTTCAACACATACTCCTTATTTATTAAACAAAGAATGTGTATCAATTTGCCCCTAAGAAGCTCCGTTTAATTACTATTAGGTTTGTGTCTCGGAATGTCCCGAAGATAAACCATTAAATGAAAACTATTATTGCGTTTAAAGCTGTTCAACACATACTCCTTATTTATTAAACAAAGAATGTGTATCAATTTGCCCCTAAGAAGCTCCGTTTAGTTATAACTACGTTTGTTTAAAAGAATGCCCAGAAGATACTCCTCATTACCTGAACTATTAATGTAATAAAGATTGTATTTATTGAAACCTTTATAACTATAACAATGAATGTGTTTACTAATGTCCTAAATAAGCTCCGTTTAGTTATAACTACGTTTGTTTAAAAGAATGCCCAGAAGATACTCCTAATAACGTAGACTTAAGATGCGCTACACATTGCTCTTATTGAAGTTATAATAACTTTAAAAAAGAATGCATTTACCAATGCCATAAAGAAGCTCCATATATCTGATACAGTTAATGCGTTTAGCAGTGCCCATAAGGTTTTTAAGCTAATCAAGATTATGTTTGTTAAGAAAGAAATTGCAATATTACAACACCTTATATAATAAATAATGAATGTGTTTCTTCATGCCCATAAGAAGCTCATTTTGCCCTCTAAAAGTCCTGTGTTAACGAATGCCCTTAAGATACTCCAAAATAAGAAAACTCATAATGTGTAAACACTTGTTCTGAAAAAACACCTTTTTACTTTAACAAAGATTGTGTGAAATTTTGTCCTTCAGAAGCTCCCCTCTAGTATAATAAAGTTTGCGTAAAAGAATGTCCTTATGATACACCAAATAACGATAGCTATTAATGCGTTAAAACATGCTCTTCTGAAAAACCTAACATCTATAGCAAAGATTGTGTGAAATTTTGTCCTTCAGAAGCTCCCTTCTAGTATAATAAAGTTTGCGTAAAAGAGTGTCCTTATGATACACCAAATAACGATAGCTATTAATGCGTTAAAATATGCTCTTCCGAAAAACCTAACATTTATAACAATGTTTGCGTGAAATTTTGCCCTTCGTAAGCTCCTCTCACATATAATCAAGTTTGCGTAAAAGAGTGTCCTTATGATGCACCAAATAATGATAGCAATAAATGCGTTAAAACATGCTCTTTCGAAAAACCTAAAATTTATAAAAAAGTTTGTGTGAAATTATGTCCTTCTGAAGCCCCCTCTAATATAATCAAGTTTGCGTAAAAGAGTGTCCTTATGATACACCAAATAACGATAGCTATAAATGCGTTAAAACATGCTCTTTCGAAAAGCCTAACATTTATAGCAAAGTTTGCGTCAAATTTTGTCCCAATGAGGCTTAATTTTACTATAATCAGCAATGCATGAAAGTTTGTCCCTTAGATCTTCCTTATAGCTATACTTTGAAATGTGTATAAAACTGCCCTTGATATGCACCTTTAAACAATAATTCATTCTGCACAAACATTTGTAGTTAAGATGCTCCTTTTTTTTATTACTAACAATGTGTTAAAAGTTGCCTTCAAGATTTTCCTTTTAATGAAAACTAAAATTGTGTAAAGACTTGCTCTTCAATTGCTCCTTATTAATTTAAAAATACATGTGTATAAATTTGCCCCTAAGAAGCTCCGTTTAGTTACTATTAAGTTTGTGTCTCGGAATGTCCCGAAGATAAACCATTAAATGAAAACTATTATTGCGTTTAAAGCTGTTCAACAGATACTCCTTATTTATTAAACAAAGAATGTGTATCAATTTGCCCCTAAGAAGCTCCGTTTAATTACTATTAGGTTTGTGTCTCGGAATGTCCCGAAGATAAACCATTAAATGAAAACTATTATTGCGTTTAAAGCTGTTCAACACATACTCCTTATTTATTAAACAAAGAATGTGTATAAATTTGCCCCTAAGAAGCTCCGTTTAGTTACTATTAAGTTTGTGTCTCGGAATGTCCCGAAGATAAACCATTAAATGAAAACTATTATTGCGTTTAAAGCTGTTCAACACATACTCCTTATTTATTAAACAAAGAATGTGTATAAATTTGCCCCTAAGAAGCTCCGTTTAATTACTATTAAGTTTGTGTCTCGGAATGTCCCGAAGATAAACCATTAAATGAAAACTATTATTGCGTTTAAAGCTGTTCAACACATACTCCTTATTTATTAAACAAAGAATGTGTATAAATTTGCCCCTAAGAAGCTCCGTTTAATTACTATTAGGTTTGTGTCTCGGAATGTCCCGAAGATAAACTATTAAATGAAAACTATTATTGCGTTTAAAGCTGTTCAACACATACTCCTTATTTATTAAACAAAGAATGTGTATCAATTTGCCCCTAAGAAGCTCCGTTTAGTTATAACTACGTTTGTTTAAAAGAATGCCCAGAAGATACTCCTCATTACCTGAACTATTAATGTAATAAAGATTGTATTTATTGAAACCTTTATAACTATAACAATGAATGTGTTTACTAATGTCCTAAATAAGCTCCGTTTAGTTATAACTCCGTTTGTTTAAAAGAATGCCCAGAAGATACTCCTAATAACGTAGACTTAAGATGCGCTACACATTGCTCTTATTGAAGTTATAATAACTTTAAAAAAGAATGCATTTACCAATGCCATAAAGAAGCTCCATATATCTGATACAGTTAATGCGTTTAGCAGTGCCCATAAGGTTTTTAAGCTAATCAAGATTATGTTTGTTAAGAAAGAAATTGCAATATTACAACACCTTATATAATAAATAATGAATGTGTTTCTTCATGCCCATAAGAAGCTCATTTTGCCCTCTAAAAGTCCTGTGTTAACGAATGCCCTTAAGATACTCCAAAATAAGAAAACTCATAATGTGTAAACACTTGTTCTGAAAAAACACCTTTTTACTTTAACAAAGATTGTGTGAAATTTTGTCCTTCAGAAGCTCCCCTCTAGTATAATAAAGTTTGCGTAAAAGAATGTCCTTATGATACACCAAATAACGATAGCTATTAATGCGTTAAAACATGCTCTTCTGAAAAACCTAACATCTATAGCAAAGATTGTGTGAAATTTTGTCCTTCAGAAGCTCCCCTCTAGTATAATAAAGTTTGCGTAAAAGAGTGTCCTTATGATACACCAAATAACGATAGCTATTAATGCGTTAAAACATGCTCTTCCGAAAAACCTAACATTTATAACAATGTTTGCGTGAAATTTTGCCGTTCGTATGCTCCTCTCACATATAATCAAGTTTGCGTAAAAGAGTGTCCTTATGATGCACCAAATAATGATAGCAATAAATGCGTTAAAACATGCTCTTTCGAAAAACCTAAAATTTATAACAATGTTTGCGTGAAATTTTGTCCTTCGTAAGCTCCCCTCTAATATAATCAAGTTTGCGTAAAAGAGTGTCCTTATGATACACCAAATAACGATAGCTATAAATGCGTTAAAACATGCTCTTTCGAAAAGCCTAACATTTATAGCAAAGTTTGCGTCAAATTTTGTCCCAATGAGGCTTAATTTTACTATAATCAGCAATGCATGAAAGTTTGTCCCTTAGATCTTCCTTATAGCTATACTTTGAAATGTGTATAAAACTGCCCTTGATATGCACCTTTAAACAATAATTCATTCTGCACAAACATTTGTAGTTAAGATGCTCCTTTTTTTTATTACTAACAATGTGTTAAAAGTTGCCTTCAAGATTTTCCTTTTAATGAAAACTAAAATTGTGTAAAGACTTGCTCTTCAATTGCTCCTTATTAATTTAAAAATACATGTGTATAAATTTGCCCCTAAGAAGCTCCGTTTAGTTACTATTAAGTTTGTGTCTCGGAATGTCCCGAAGATAAACCATTAAATGAAAACTATTATTGCGTTTAAAGCTGTTCAACAGATACTCCTTATTTATTAAACAAAGAATGTGTATCAATTTGCCCCTAAGAAGCTCCGTTTAATTACTATTAGGTTTGTGTCTCGGAATGTCCCGAAGATAAACCATTAAATGAAAACTATTATTGCGTTTAAAGCTGTTCAACACATACTCCTTATTTATTAAACAAAGAATGTGTATAAATTTGCCCCTAAGAAGCTCCGTTTAGTTACTATTAAGTTTGTGTCTCGGAATGTCCCGAAGATAAACCATTAAATGAAAACTATTATTGCGTTTAAAGCTGTTCAACACATACTCCTTATTTATTAAACAAAGAATGTGTATAAATTTGCCCCTAAGAAGCTCCGTTTAATTACTATTAAGTTTGTGTCTCGGAATGTCCCGAAGATAAACCATTAAATGAAAACTATTATTGCGTTTAAAGCTGTTCAACACATACTCCTTATTTATTAAACAAAGAATGTGTATAAATTTGCCCCTAAGAAGCTCCGTTTAATTACTATTAGGTTTGTGTCTCGGAATGTCCCGAAGATAAACTATTAAATGAAAACTATTATTGCGTTTAAAGCTGTTCAACACATACTCCTTATTTATTAAACAAAGAATGTGTATCAATTTGCCCCTAAGAAGCTCCGTTTAGTTATAACTACGTTTGTTTAAAAGAATGCCCAGAAGATACTCCTCATTACCTGAACTATTAATGTAATAAAGATTGTATTTATTGAAACCTTTATAACTATAACAATGAATGTGTTTACTAATGTCCTAAATAAGCTCCGTTTAGTTATAACTCCGTTTGTTTAAAAGAATGCCCAGAAGATACTCCTAATAACGTAGACTTAAGATGCGCTACACATTGCTCTTATTGAAGTTATAATAACTTTAAAAAAGAATGCATTTACCAATGCCATAAAGAAGCTCCATATATCTGATACAGTTAATGCGTTTAGCAGTGCCCATAAGGTTTTTAAGCTAATCAAGATTATGTTTGTTAAGAAAGAAATTGCAATATTACAACACCTTATATAATAAATAATGAATGTGTTTCTTCATGCCCATAAGAAGCTCATTTTGCCCTCTAAAAGTCCTGTGTTAACGAATGCCCTTAAGATACTCCAAAATAAGAAAACTCATAATGTGTAAACACTTGTTCTGAAAAAACACCTTTTTACTTTAACAAAGATTGTGTGAAATTTTGTCCTTCAGAAGCTCCCCTCTAGTATAATAAAGTTTGCGTAAAAGAATGTCCTTATGATACACCAAATAACGATAGCTATTAATGCGTTAAAACATGCTCTTCTGAAAAACCTAACATCTATAGCAAAGATTGTGTGAAATTTTGTCCTTCAGAAGCTCCCCTCTAGTATAATAAAGTTTGCGTAAAAGAGTGTCCTTATGATACACCAAATAACGATAGCTATTAATGCGTTAAAACATGCTCTTCCGAAAAACCTAACATTTATAACAATGTTTGCGTGAAATTTTGCCGTTCGTATGCTCCTCTCACATATAATCAAGTTTGCGTAAAAGAGTGTCCTTATGATGCACCAAATAATGATAGCAATAAATGCGTTAAAACATGCTCTTTCGAAAAACCTAAAATTTATAACAATGTTTGCGTGAAATTTTGTCCTTCGTAAGCTCCCCTCTAATATAATCAAGTTTGCGTAAAAGAGTGTCCTTATGATACACCAAATAACGATAGCTATAAATGCGTTAAAACATGCTCTTCTAATTTTCCTTTTTACTCTAATAGAAATTGTGTGGTAGTTTGTCCTTCAGAAAATCCTTTCTAAATCAATTTTGTATGCTTTCAAGCATGTCCTTTAGATTTTCCTTATAACTATAACTGACAATGCTTACAAATTTGTCCTTTGGATGTTCCTTTTAACTTTTAAAAGCAATGCGTTATTAATTGTCCTTAATAAGCTCCTATGATTTATTTTTCATAATGTGTCAACATTTGCCCTTAAGAAACTCCTTTTTTTTTTAACAAGCATTGCGTTAAAGCTTGTCCTTTTGATTTTCCTTATAACTTAAATTATTCCTGTGTTAAAGTTTGCCCTAAGGAAACTCCTTACAGCTATAACTAACAATGTCTTTAAGATTGTCCTCTTGATATTCCTAACAAGTTTAACTAACTTTGTGTTAAAGATTGCCCTTAATAAGCTCCAAAAAATAATGACTCAGTATGTGTTAATGTTTGTCCTAAAGAAGCTTCTTTATATTATAACTTAAAATGTTTTTCGGCTTGCCCAATAGAAGCTCCATATGACAATAACTCAATATGTGTTAAAAATTGCCCTTAAGAATATCCTTTTTATTATGGCAAGCAGTGTGTTAAGATTTGTCCTCTAGATTTTCCTTACAGCTTAAACTAAGTATGTGTTTACTTTTGTCCTTAAGATTAACCTTACAACTATAACTTACGATGTGTTAACGTTTGCCCTTAAGAAATTCCTTTTTACTATAACTAAGTTTGTGTAAAAGTTTGTCCTTAAGATGAACCTTACAACTATAACTAAGTTTGTGTAAAAGTTTGTCCTTAAGATGAACCTTACAACTATAACTAAGTTTGTGTAAAAGTTTGTCCTTAAGAAATTCCTTTTTATTATAACAAGCAATGTGTAAAGATTTGTCCTTCAGATGTTCCTTACAACTATAATTAGCAATGTATTAATGACTGTCCTTAAGAAGCTTCATTTCACTTTAACTATTTTTGCGTTAAAGTTTGTCCTCAAGATTTTCCTTACAACTATAACTAAGTATGTGTTTAAAATTGCCCTTAAGAAGCTCCTTTTTCCTTTAACCAAGTATGCGTTAAAGTTTGTCCTCAAGAAGAGCCTTACAATTATAATTAAGTATGTATTAAAGTTTGTCCGTAAGAAACTTCATTTTACTATAACTAAGTTTGTGTTAAAGTTTGTCCTTAAGAAGCTCCACTTTTCTATAACTAAGTATGTGTTAAAGTTTGCCCTTAAGAAGCTCCTTACAGTTATAACTATGGATGTGTTAAAGCTTGCCCTTAATATGCTTCCTACAACTATAACGCACAATGTGTTAGTGTTTGCCCTCAAGATGCTTCTTACAAATTTAACTAAGTATGTGTTTCTTCTTGCTCTAAATTTAAGATAAAATCCACTAGTACTTGCTATGATTAATGTCCTTAAGGAACATATGGTTACTAAGGAGATTGCTTATCTTTTTGCCCTGAAGGTTACAAAAATAATGATGAAGGAAGACTTTGTGATAGAGATATTTCCCTCTTGTGTAAATTTTAAAATAAGAGTTTATGTTAAGCAGTTAGTTTTCTTTGTTGAGATTTAAATGGAAATATTATTCAACCGTATAAAAGTGATTGCTTGACTGCAATATATGATTACTGTTGCTAGAACATGTAAGAATGTACTGACTTTAAGAATGATGATTCTAATAGATTCAATTAAAGTGATTGCTAGTCAAGATTACCTCCTTAATTACAAAGTGCTGTTCTTTAAAAAAGTCAAGATAGTATATTAGTTTCTTTAGATAAAGCAGTTGGCTTTTAAAATTTATAAGTAGAATGTGCAAAAGTATTGAAAGAAAGCTCAAAATATGGTAATGGAGTAAAATGTTTTTGAAGCACTGATTGGATGAATTTGGACATAACACTAGGAGAAGAAGCTGTTTTAAAAGAAAGCATGGAAATTGAGTTTAAAGCAGGAATAATAAATTCAACTCATAAGTATACAAAGACTTTAGACAGTTAGTTGTCAGTAATCTTATAAGTACCAGAAAAGCCAAATATCTAAATTAGCAAAATAAGTACTGATAACTTTCATTTCTATTCCACAGACTTAATTATTCAGTCTAGTGTAATCAATAGATACCATTGTGCTGTTTAGTATTGGTGATCAATCAAGTTAAATCCAGATAATTCAACTTTCAATTAATAATTTAAAGCATGAAATGCATCGAACAACAGTCCATTGCTATATAAATAGGAAAAAAATAGTTATACTATTCCTTCTTAATATTTGAATCAAGTTGAATAAGTAATAATTGAAGTATGGGCAGCATCGTGAGCAAATTCGATTAGTGATCATAAAAATATAATATCTGAAGTTTATGGATGATAAGCTCCTAAAATTTATTTCAAAAACGGCAACTAAACTACATTTCAAGAATAATAGGGAGGAAATATAGAATTAGTTGTTGAAGACATGAAAGTAAAATAAAACCATACAATTAGATGAAACTTAGAATAAACAAACGAAAATATAAGAAACTAAGAAGATATTTAAACTGCAATGTTTGGTGATCCCATTTCGCTATCAAACAATTTAAATATAATCATAATTAGTCCTTAAGCTCTTTACTCTCCTTACTGATATTAGATTCAAACTACTGTAGACTCTAAATATTAAGTTTATATCAATGCTAGTATAGTTAAACCGTAAATCAAAGTATATATCTAAGGTGAATAGATTTAATATCTTCTTTCCAAAGAAAAGCTTAATCTAAATGCCGTAGCTATAGATGCTCTAGGTTACTAAATTAAATATTAGTGAAGTTGTAAGTTTTTGACTTAAAATTTAAGTTATGTTTAAGATATATCAAATACACCTTTAAAGAACGTCTAATGTGATTTTCCAAAGGCTTCTTAAATAGATATATAAGGGTCTTAGTATCCTTTGGGATATATTTATGAATTTGTTGTAAATGCTTATACCTCAGATAACAGAAATTCTGAGGACTCAGTTTTTGTAAATATTACTGAAAACTTAGTCTATTATGTTGAGATCATCCTTGATGAATACGAACAATCAGTTGTAAATGCTTAAGGTATACTAAGCATGTATGGATAAATTCTCAATAGTAGCATAGTAGTGAAACTAGTCTCTTGAAGCTAGAGTCCAGGTAATATTTAAGATACTGCTTTTACATCTACTAGTTAACTTAATATCCAGATTGACGCTTCAAAATTAGTTCAAGAAGTTAATTATACTTTTTCAATCACCATTTGAGATGAAAATCAAAAATAATATTCCAATAATAAGCAAGTTTATGTTAATAAAGCTCCAACTATTTCAAGGCTTTAGCTAGATCCTTCAACTGGCACAGCTTGAAATACTAGTTTTGAATTTAAGGCTTGGAATGGTTATGATTTTGAAGGTAATTATCCTTTAAGATATAAATTTTATTACATAAAGGAAGATTAAGAATATGCACTAAGTCAAGTCTAAGCAGATAGTAAGAAGAGCTTTATGTTACCTTAAGGTGAAGGGTAGTTAAATACTTTGACTGTAGGAGTCTATGTTTACGACTAGCTGAATGCATCCTCAAAATCATAAACAACTGTGAAAGTGAAGACCTCAGACATTAATTTAACTTAAGAGATTGGAAACTTAGATTCTCTCAATTTTAATTCAAACCTTGAAGCTTAAAATTTTCTTAACGAAATTGCAAAGGAAATATCTGAAAAATCTATTGAATTATCTCCTTCAGATATGAATTAGTATTTGGAATACCTTTAATCAAAAGTAAGCAATGAAGAAGAATTTTCCACTGCTCTTTCAAGTCTTACACTTGTTAGTTAAGAAATTTAAAAAGAAAGCTTGTAAAATTACATTGAAGCCATTAATTAAGTTCTCAAACAAAATCAAAACAGTAATCTAGATTTAAGTTAATTGGAATCTATCATATAAACAGTTTACGATATTTCAGTTATATAAATTTAGAAAAAAGGACAGTCAGATAGAACTTTATATTATAAGGAAGAAAATTTAAGAAAAATATAGAGTGAAAGCAATAAAACTTATACAGTCTGAGAAACAGTTAAATAGGCTTCGTTACAATATTCATCAAACCTTAACCCTAACAATGAATCAATACTTAAGCAAGATACAATTGCACTCTAAATTGGTAGATATGATCCTATTAAACTGCCTAGTTATTTCAAAATTAGTGATTCCGAAGTTTGACTTAATGAAACGTTTACAGAAGAGTGTTTAGCTACAATATTTGTAGAGTTTAGTTTCAATCCATTTTAAATTGAGGATTAGAGAAACCTTTCTCATACTGGCTTCGAGATATATTAAATTTGCAGCTAAAATAGCTAAGGTGTTATTAATCGAAGTAGTCCTCCTATATAAATAGACTCTGAAATGGAAATGATACTGCCAAGTAATGAAGCTAACATTGAAAATATTTAATGCTAAATGTGGGATTAAAAATAACTGCAATGAGATAAAGGCTCTAAATGCTAAATTTAAAAATCTAGCTAGAATATGACTTACAAATGTAAATGTAGTCAGTAGGGAGTGGTTAGAATAGATTAAAAACTTGAAAAAAAAGATACACCTTTATTCTTAGAATAAGAAGATAATTCTTTTTCTAATTCGTTTCCTGCTTATACTCTTGCTTGCATATTCACTACTTTTGCTATCCTTTTAGGTTTAAGATTTTTTATTTAGTATCTCAGAAGAAAATATAAAAAAGAGTAGTAGGGAACTAAGTTTTAGTTAGCTTTAACATATTTAGCAATAACTGGACCATGAATTCACTCTACCTCAAGAAAAATTACTGATTTATCACTTTAGCTCATTAACCTCTCTATAGCATTATTAAGCTTCTTTGTTAACCTTATTTTAGCAACAAAATATTCAAATTTAGAAACTTTTGGTGCAAGAGATATTATTACAGCTATTTTAATAGCTGTGGTAGTTTCATTTTGAAAGATACTTTTAGTCTTTATTTTATCGAAAATACGAATAAAGCTTTAAGAGATTGTAATAGAAATTTATTGCTTATTATGTTTAGGTGTTGCAATATGAACTTGCGTCTATTACGATACTAAAGAACCTCTTCCTTGACTAGCTTGTCTAATCATAAGCTATTTCATTTATTTTCTATTTCTGGATATCATTTTAACATTTATTTTTGCGAGAAAATATGAACAGAATCAAAATTTGCCTCAGAACTAGAACATCGAAGAATCAATAAATAATATCTAGCCAAAAATAAAATAAGATTAGAGCTAAATCAACAAAGAAAATGAATTTGATTAATTGAAAAAAGCAAAATATCCTATTGATAACTTATAATATAAATTAGACTTTTAAAAAGAATAAAATGTATAAATAATATAAATTGATATTACAAACTAAAATATCATAAGTCATTAAGCAAATATTATCTAATAGTCTAACTAATAACAATAGCAATAAAATTTAATAAATCAGAAAAATTAAGTATTAATTCCTCTAGAAACTAAGCAAGGTGCTTACATTGTACTTGATTAACCAAATTGTAAATTGGATGAAAATTGCTAGCTAGATATTTAGAATATCTAAATTTGTACTGATATTCAAAAAGTGAGTATGAAGAAGAAAAATCCTGAATAGTTCAAATCTTCTGACTAAGTTGAGATTTACAAATAGTCGGAGCAATAGTCTTAAAATCAATGAGAGAAACGTTCCTAAGATTATTTAAATCTTTTTAATTACTAAAAAATTAAAATCTAATTTATCCCTTGAATAATTCAAGTACTTCTCACTCTTTATCTTTAACTATTATCTAACACTTTTTACAAATTCTTATTAACTTACTCTCTTACTTTTCTTATGTGCTCAAAGATTCTTTACTTTCTTTTTTTATTACATATATTTATAAGAATTATTAGGTAAATCCTTCGAGTATCCAAGAACTTTCTTTGCTTAATTTCTATTTCCATAAAGTAAAGTCTCTTATATTAAGTAGGAATTCTCATAATTAATCATATATGTATTATCAAATATCTCTTAATTGGTTACTTTATAACTTTAAAATTTTGGTTAATTAATTGTGTAAAACTTTTTGCATTACTCTTTTTTCCAGTTTGCTACAGCTAGCAATTTTAAAGGAGTCTAAATCTCTTCAATTAGTATTTTATATCTCTTACTTTCCTATTATTTCTATAAACTTCTATGATTATTTCTAAAATTCAATAGCCAATGGTTATTTTAACTCTGATTTTAAGAGCAAAATCTCTGTAGTACAGCAATTATAAATTTAGCTATGATATTATTGTATATTAGTAAAGGTTTAATTTAATAATTTGCATAAAATTTAGATAAATTAATGAAGCTTTCTGCTATGATTAGCAGTTAAGAAAAGCTATCACTAAATAAAAGTATCATTATTTATTTAGTTTACTGACTCCTATGTGTTTGCATTAATAGGACTTTCAAAATTAACTTAAATTATAAGCTTTTTTTATTTTTGTTGGAAAGTTAGTACTTTTAGTGTAATAGGACAAAGTCCTTGCAAATAATTGTTATTAATTATATAATTGAACTGCCCAAGTATTTACATATTTCATAAATCCTTTTATTTTCTAAATTCCTATAAATTATTATTTAAATAGCTAACTGCCAATATTTTTAATACTCACTTATGCAAATCCTATCTAAGATATTTCTACAATCAAAGAAGTATTCAATTAATTAATTTAGAAATCTTCAAATTTTCAAAGGAATGCTATATAAGAAACAATCCTATTAGACTCTTTTATTAAATTTAGATTTACTATGTTATCGTAATTCTACTTGACGATCATTTATTAAAATTGAACATAATAATAATAACCTTGCTTGAGTGCTTTTTCTATTATTGCCTTATTATGATATCATAATAAACTATCGTAACAGCAAATTTCTATTAATATTTCTTTGCATTAACTCTATTGCTATACTCAAGTCTGTGAATTTTTTATCTGTCAATGAGAAATTAAAATTCAGATTTTATAGAAAATCACAAGTGCTAGAATCAGTCCTAGCGGAAATTGTAATCTCATAAGATGTTGATTAATATCCTTCTCTCAGTATTATAAAACATCCTATCTGCATAAATTAGCGCAGTAAATATCTTTACCAATATTTTTACCATTTGGAACATAATAATTAGCATTTTGAATTTCCTAAAATTTAAAAGCTTCTAAATATGATTAGTGAGAAGGTAAATAATTTGATAAGCTTTTGAGCTAAGAAAATAAGTAAAATTAGTGGATAACTAAGCTAAATTGTTTTAAGCCTGCTTTTGCAAGCAGACTTAATATAAAAGTTTCCTAAATATAAACAATTATGAAGTTCTTAGTTATAATTAATTTTATTTCTCGTTATTAGATTAATAACCTTTTATCTTGTAGAGCATCATTAGCTTTATTTAATTTACTTTGTAAAATTCTTTTGCTTAAAGCTTTTCAAATTTCAATAAAAAGACACCCAAATATTTCTGAGCTTCTAGCTATAGAATGAGCTTGAATAAGCACTTGTTTGACTATTCTAGCTTAAAAGCAGTCTGCTATGCAGCTAGTTATCTGTTATTTACTATTAGTTTATATAATAATAAGAAAGAAATTTGCAAATTAAAATAGAAATAAGTAGATTGATAGTAATAGCCCTATATAGATATATATTTGAAGATAAATGTTATTTAAATTTTATTAATCTAATAATTTCTTTCTGCTTCAATTTAAATAATTTAGCTATTTCTTACTGTACAACTCTATAATTAGCTAAGCTATCTTATACTTTTTTAATTTCTTAGCTACTGTACAAATTATTTGTAATTAATACCTTTAAGTTAATTATCTCTTACAAAGCCTTTTATTTCTAGCTAGGTATAGAATCCTTTTAATCTAATGACTATCTTATTATTTTTAATATAGAGGAAGTCTACAGCTAATGAAACACTAATCTATACCAAAAAGCTAAACACTAGCAAATATTTGGAAAATAAGGAAGAGATGAAAGATTAGTCTTTCTATATAAACCTAAATTGATAGAAGATTCCTATTCTATAGCAAATCTAATACTTTTACTATTAAAATACTAGGAAGGCTTAATCAAGTAAAAACAGCTATTGATAATATGGTTTTGGGAGATCAAGAGATGCCTTCATTGTTTCCATTTCTGCTTAGTCAAAGATACAATTACCTTTTATATCCATAAAAGAATCTCCTTAAAGTATAATATTTAAAGTATTAAAGAGTCGGGAAAGAAAATTAATTCTGGAACTATCTTTCAATCATAAATAAATATAGGC
Source organism: Loxodes magnus (assembly GCA_946699065.1). Lineage (NCBI taxonomy): Eukaryota > Ciliophora > Karyorelictea > Loxodida > Loxodidae > Loxodes > Loxodes magnus. The sequence continues at coordinate 146,012 of CAMPDV010000154.1, read as the reverse complement.
AAAAGGTAATAAGACTTGAAGATTCTAATCAGAATAGAAATAATTCAGTTACTTAAAGATGAATCCACCTTAGCAAACATTGAAATATTCTTAAAATTTTATCAAACTTGGTGTTGCTTTTAGAAGAGTCAGAATTTTCCTTAGCAATAAAAATTTTGAAAAGCACTAAGACTTCCTTTAATTACTAAATTAAACTGAATTAAATTTTGCTCTTAAAAAAGTAGAGTTAATGTATATAAAACAGTCAAAATAAAGAATACTGTAAGTATTATTTACTTAGATAATAGAAAATATCTAAAACTTTACAAGATTTTAGATTTTAAAAGTTTAGAAGGCTTAGTTCTATAACAAGCTAAAATAATAGAAGCATTCAATCTAAAAGGCAATTAAGAGCTTAAAAACGGATTCTAATTGATAATTCATAACTTGGTAGCTAAATTTTAAGTATCTTTAAAGAGACATTAGAAAATAACTCTTTCTTTTTAAAAGTTCTACTCTAAGTGTTCTTAATTCCTCACAAATAATTTTGGAATTTTTAAGATAATATATAAAATCCAGCTCTAATTAATAAAGTAGAGAAAATTTAGTTAAGTAATAGAGATAGTAAGACTTAATAGGAAAATTATAAGTTTAAGTGAAATTTGTAAGCTTCTTATTAAATTGTGAAGAATTAAGAAAAACAGATTTATGAGTCTAAGTGCTAGGGAGAGGTTTATAGATTGAAATAAAGCATGATTACTTTAGAATATTTGTCGACTGGAAATAGACACAGAATTGATATGAATATGAAAACTCTATAGTTTCTTAAATAAACTTCAAAAAAATCTAGATTGTTTATTCAATATAGAAAAGAAAATTCCTTTGAATAAATATTAAATTATCAGTAGCTTTAATTAACACCCAAAGATAAAAGTAAACTAAATTAGAGTTTTTAACATTCAAGCTTAAATGTATGTTAAGTTTATGTAAGCTAATTCTAAGAAATTTAAATGACTGCTTCTAAAATTGAGACTTAATTACTATGAGTTAAATATTATTAGTCATTAGTTCCATTAAATGGTTGAAGAACTCTAAAAATACAGCAGTCAATAAATTCATCCAGTAAGAATTAAAAAAAATAATATGAAATAAAAAAATCATAATATTCATTAAGCCTAAATATTTATGAGAAATTCAAGGATACTTTAGAAAAGTTTGCTCAAGAAATTAAAGAGAAAACATTGCTATTTAATCAAATAAATATTTTCAAATATTTTGAATCTTTCAACTATAGTTTAAATTAAATTAAGGGCTGAAATTACAAAATTAAGTTTATTATTTTAATTAAAGGATAGTAAATACTTTACTCTAATTAATTTGATAAATTAGCGGGTAAAAGCCATATTGAAAAATGTAGTGCTGAATGAACAAATTTACTAAAAAATTGTTAAATTAAATTGCATCTAATTTTGTTAAATGAATTGTTCTTTCTTTAATTGTTGCGAAGCTAAAAAAATCTTCTATTAATTGGTGAATTTTCATTTAATGACTTCTTCAAGGTTGAACCACTTTTAATTCTTGCAGAAATTTACATAAATCTGAGCTAAAAGACTCGAAGCTCTTAACTCTTCTTAGTATTCTAAAATATTTGGATCTTCTAGCTATTTCAATGAACACAACTTAAATTCCAGAAAATCCCTAATATTTAACTAAAAATTTAAGTTATCTTCTTGAATTTAATTCAATCTTTCGAATACTATATATTGAGATAAATCCTTTTTATCAAAATAACTTTTATAAATAAACTCTAGAAATCTATAAAACTTGCTATGCAGTCAATATTTCATTTAAATGAAATATTTCCCAAACTTTAGACATATATCCTAAACTTTAAGATTAACTTAAACTAAAAAAGAACATTTGATGCTGAAAATTTAATTAAACTAAGAGTGTTTTTCTTATAAATTGATTTAGTAATTATAACTATTATTTTTTATTTAAAATTCTTGCTTAAATAAGATCTAATTAATTTAATTAGTAAAGTAAAGGAGTGCTAAAGCTGATTTTTAATTACATTTTTTAATTTAAAAATGTGGATTAATTTAATATTTAGTTTTATAAGAAAAAGTATCTTAAGTCTCCTTATAACATAGCTACTTTATAATTTTAATAGCTACTCTGTATGTTTTAATGACTAAATAATATTATATAAATAATTCAGATTTATCATATGTTAAATAACGAGTTTTATAAGGTAGAAAATACTAGAATTGTAATATCTTATTATAAATAGTAGAGTTATAAAATTATATATAATTGCGCTTAAAGAATGAGCATTTTTAAATTATTCCTTTATTTGTAATTATAATCATTCAATTTACCTGTTTTAGGCTATTCCTTTCAATTAGTACTTTAGTCTTTAAGAAGTAAATTATTTGCTTCTACTTACTTAAAGATGATTATATAAGAATATATTTGATTTGCTTTAAATGTTTAGAAAGGGTTTATGGTAGTTATGTGTTTAAATGAGTAAAATATATCTAAATCTAGTAATTCTATTTCTTTTAATTGAATTACATTATTTATTTAACCTTTCCTTTTAAGATCTGTTACTGTTATAATCACAATAGTGTAAGAAATCTAGAATACGAGTCTCGCTAAATCTATTTAGTTATTTTGCTAAATGCTTCTTACAATTGAACTGAAATATATAAAAGTGCTAAGCTTATTTAATATCATATTATTTGTAACTATTATTTAAATAAATGTTCTATCTTTAATGAAGTTTCATATCTTAGTCCTAATATTTTATCTAGAAGATAAAATATTTTCATATTAGAATCTAATTAAATCTGTCTAATTTAGCTAGTAAAAGAGTTTAATCATATAAAGGATAGAAAGTTTATTAACCTTTAAAATAATATCAAAATAGTAATTTTCAACCTTAAACATGATCTTAAAACTAAAATTAAGCATGATTATATATAATATCTAAACTTACTAAGACATATCTTAGTTATCTATTATTTAAACTAAAACAGAAAATTATTTATCTAATACCAAAATATTATAATTCAATAAACAGTCAACGTTTAAGATTTTAAATAAAAGCTAAATCTAACTTAAAAATTAGAAGAATGATAAAAGTATAACATTTAACTTTAAGAAATAATTGATAAATTAGATAATTATGAAGGAAAATTAAAGAAGGAGTAAATCATGGAATAGGTTTTAGAAATACAAGGATAGTAGAAGATATCAAGAATAATTTATAGAAGTAAAAATAAGGAAAAAGGAATATAATTTATTTAAACTGAAATATAAAATTAAAACCAAAAATTATTTAAAGTTTGATACAGATTTTAAAATTTTAAGGATAATATAAATAATAAAAGCGAGATAAAGGAATAATATCTATTGAATATGATGATTTTAATAAAGTGAGATGATTATAGACTAATTACATAGATATAGAGTTTAAAATTTTAAAGATGGAAGAAGATTTAAAAGCTAATAAATAAAAAAGGGCTAAACCATTCTATAAATAAAAATTTGTAAATAAAAAGGACTTTTTGAATATTTTTATTTAAAGTTAGCATTATTAATTTAATAGAATAAAGTCTGGTAAATAATCGTTATTTATTATATAGTTAAACTAGCTAGTTTCTACATTCTTCATAAAACCTTTTATTTGTAAATTACTATAAATTCTTATTTAAATAGCTAACTATTAATATTTTAATATTCTTTACGCAAATCTAATCTAAGATATTTGTTCAATCAAAGACCAGATAAATTGATTACTCTTAATTGTTCTATTTGATAAAAGCATGATTAGCTTTGAGTAAGCTATTTTAATAATATATATAATACCATATAATTTAGATAAAAGTACAATAATGAAGTTATATAGATTGCTTACTAATTTCTAGTCCTAAAGTTAAATATTAACAGCTTAATACTCTTTTAGATAAAGCTAAGTAATAGATATTAATTTTATTAATATGCTAGCAGTAATATCTAATAATTCTTAATAATAAGGAAATACATAGATACAAATAGCTAATAATTATAGCTTGATTAGAGATAATTAATATAAGTGTTATATAACAATAGCATTAGTAAGCTTATATAATAATTTAAATTAGGGTAATAACTTATAATAACTTCTTAGTACTTTAATAGTAACTAATTAGATAATTTAATATTCCTTTATTAAGCTAAACACTATTAATAGTCTGTCTTATATTTATGTATTACTATTACTATCTATTACCCTATTATTTATTTTCCTTTATTTAGCTTCATTTTCATGTATAGAATTTAATATAATACTCTAGTTGAAAGTTATCTTCATAATTTTAGAAAGATATAAAGGATAACTCTAGTAAAATACGAAATGTTGTAATGCTAAGCAGTAAGAATAGTATCATAGTTTTAATCATTAATTGGCAAGCATTAGTAATTTTATTCTAAACTCTGTATATAAAATAAATTAATAGATCTCCAAGTTAAGAGTATACTATTAAGATATTTCGCAAAAAATAAATAATTTAAAAAGCAAACAAGACAATTCTATAAGCTAAGAACAAAATTCGCAAAAATAAAACTTTAGTTATTAAAATGATAGTGGAGCTAGTCTTTCTATAGTGCTAATTTTTCTTTAATTTTAAGATTCCTTTTTATATAAAATACAGTAATATAACTATATCATTTTAATAACCTCTTAACTTTACCTCTAATATTACTCTTTACAGTTAGGCTAGATTTAATACTTCAAAAAAAAGTGCTACAAAGTGGCAGTCAATATCATCTTTAAAGAAGATGGTAGGGAAATAAGGAAATTAGAGCAAAGATTTGAAATGAATTGACCATGTTTTATCCTTCCTCGGATGGTTAATTATGACGTAAGAAGATAACTCCAAGACCGTTCGGAAAGCTCGGAAGTGAACTTGGGTGGAGACACCGGGGAGTCCGAGACTCTGTAAAAGGTAATGCAGGGGGTTATGGATCTTTTAAAGGAACACTCCATTAACCTTAAAATTTTTAATTTAATTAATTAATAAAAAATATTACTAAGGAAAGCTTCTTTATATTAACAGACTAATTATTAAGATAATATTTAGAAGATTGAATAGTGAGTGATAGATTTTTCTTTCTATTAAAATAAAATTACAACAGGTTTTTTATTCCAAAGCATATCTGAGATTTTACTTTGAAAACAACATTAGGAAAGTTTAATCTGAGTAAAAAGAGCTATTCTTATAATAGAATTAGGAAATCGTGAGACGCCTCTTCAATATATCTACTTCTATTAGTTGATATTGAAGTTACCTTTTATTTCTAAAAAAGGAAAAAACTCTCTTTAAAAGTGGAGTATTATTAGTAGAAAAGAAGCATGAAAAGAGCCTTATTCATATTACTTATCTTTTAGCATGAAAATATGAATAAATAGAAGTTGATAAGCTAGAAAATCCAATTAGAGAAGAACTAGTTCAGTAACTTGCAAATTAATCAGTTTTAGCTTACATTGAAATATGTCTAAAACTTTATCAAACCTGATGAAGTTTATAGGAGAGTCTAATTTTCTATAGCGTTCGAAGATTAGAAAACAGCAAAACTTTAAGTAATTTTAAAGAATTATTAGAGAAGTAATTCTTCTTTTTAGCAACTTCGACTTCAAGAATTCATAACTCTTCACGCGTATTTTTGGCCTTTTAAGAAATATATCTATTCAAGTTCTAATTTAAAAAATAGGGCCAAATTTATGGTTTATGGTATCTAGTATATCCTGCTTGGAAATCTATAAAAAGACTCAATTAAGTTTTTTAAATTATTCTGACTAGGTGAAAGCAAACTAATTAGTACAAATTTATTAAATTCTTTAGAAAAAGATGATTGAATCCATTAATAAAAATTATAGTAAGCTACCTTTTAGATTTTTAAATGATAGTAATTAAATCAAAGACTTAATTACAAGGATTTGAAGACTATTAACCTAGTTCCATTGAAACTCTTAAGAACTCAAAAAGATCAGCAGTAATAAGCTTAATGAGTAAGAATAAAAGACAGATGATATGAAATAAAAAGAAAATATTATCCCTGGCGTCTATTTACTAATGAATAACTCAGGGATACTTTAGAAAAGTTTGTTCAAGAAATTAACGAAATATAGTTTTTTAATAAATAGATTTTATAAAATATCTTAATTCTTTAAGCCATAGCTTGAACTAAATTAAGGAATGAAAATTGCTGAATTAAGTTTATCATTTTGATTGAATAAAAATAGAAGCCTACATGGTTATAATAAATAAATTCTTAAATTTTAATCAATTTTTTAAATTGATTAAAATTTTTCTCTAGAATAGTTGAAAGCAATTTTTTAACTTTCGCTTACTTTAGAACTACCTTCTGAAGTAATACATCACAAGAATATCTAAATATTATAAATAATTTTTGACTAGCTATTCATAATTAATGAATAGCTCTATTATTTCTTACTAATTAAGCTGAAACATGATTATATGTTTTTAAAATTAAAAATTTACTTTAATATAATTAAATTAGAGCTATAAGAGATTGGCTATATTATGGTTACTTTTATTATTTAAATGATTAAGCACTAATCTGCTAATTGATAGATTTAAGTAGCTTCTATTAATGATTTAATAACTTATAATAGAAATAATCTTGTGTAGTCTTTAGCACTTCTAACTATCACTAAGATTACTTATTAAATTCCCATTTAATTTTAATTCTAAGCATATTAGTTTGAATCTATTTGCTTACTCTTTTAATTAAGCTTATTATATAACTCTAAGATTTCTTTTAGATTAGAAGTATCTACATATTTGAAAAATCTTCCAGTCTACTAATAAAGATATAGTAAGTTTATCTGTAAGTTAAATTTAAGTTAATAAGATCAATTAACTTAAGATTATAAAATGTAGCTTAAAAGAAAAAAGAATAAGAGACTAATCAAAATTACTCCAGTATGCCCAAAAATATAATCACTATTTTGCAATAGAAAGATAAGCTCTTTATAGTAAGGTACGCATCTAATACATTAGATTTCTAGTTATTTAGCATCTTTATAGTTTGAACTATAACGTTTTTCCTTAGATTGCCTTTAAATTCTTTATCATAAGATTGATAAAAAATCTAAAATCTTTAGTGTTAGTTAATTTGCTTCAAAGAATTACCCTAAGTCAGATAACTTCTTCAAGTTTAGCTTAAAATCTTTGATATTAAGTTATAAGCTAAAGGTTCAATCATATTTTAACTAAAAAAGATTTAATCTTGATACTAAAGATAGTCGGTTAAAATGTAAAAGAATGAGTGATTCACTATAAAAATGAGTATAGCTAATAGGCCTAAAATCCAACCTTCTTTATGGTCAAAAAGAAAAGTCAAAAAGATACAAGAGAAATTAGAAAAAAAAATCCACTCAAGTATAAACATTTGAAATATATTCTTAATTAAATGCTTGCCTTAATAAATTCGTACCAATTGCAAAATAATACAAACCCTTTCCTTCTGTTTTTCAATTAAATAAGCATATTATGATAAAAGCTATATATAATTTTAATTACTATGTCTATATTTAAGTTAACAAATTACAATATATATCAATTTAAACATTTAGATACCAAAATCTTCTCTTCTAAAAATTATAAGTACTTTATACTTATTAAGCATTTATTTGTTAATAAGATACAAAGAAATTGAAGAATTAATCTTAAGATCAAAACTCTTTATTTAAAAAAGGCGGGAATTTTAATGGAAGATAAAAATTAAACTACTACAATAGACTAACTTTCTATTAATTAAAGATAATAAATAATTAGATATTTTTATCATGTTAGCTTATGACTATTTCCCTTTTTTGTTTAATTAATTATTTAAATTAATATTTAGTTGTAGAAGCAAGCTATTATGGATATTTTAACTTAAGCTACTTCTTTTTATAAGTTTAAATCATTCATAAACAGATTTTAATGCTTCTTAATTTCTCCTCTAAATTCTTAGTTTAATGCCCTATTATTAGCATTTTATTCTTTAGAGATTATCTTAATTTACTTCCAATCAATCTAAGTAAATTTTTATTTTTCCCAAAATTCTTCAAAAAGAAATAAAGAAACATGCATAATAAATAACGAATTAGAATTAACAGCAGAAAATACTAAAATTGCTATAGATATAGAAAGTAAAGCAAGTGAAATATAATTAACCATAACTTTTATATCCCTACTAGGACTTTATCTAAAAGTTAGTAATCCTTAATAATAGATACTCGTTAAGATAGTAATACTCTTAATAGTGCTAAGTAAGATTTATTATTTCTATTTGACTTAATTTTCTAATGATTTCTTTAATAATATTAGCTATATTTATATTTCTTAGAGCTAAACATATTTCTTTATAAAGCAACTAATTTAATGTAGATTATTACTTTTTAATTGTATTTAAATGACATTATAGTTGAACTTAGATAAACTTATTATAATACTACTAACTAATTTAGAGTATTAAGCATAATATTATTTTCTAAATCTTTGATATCTTAAGAAAATAAGAATCATGATAAATATGTAATTAAAAGCTTTTAATATATAAATAATTATTAATTTAAGAAGTTAGATTTAAATTAAATTCTGATTATCATATGATATCTAATTTTAATGCTTGCATTTATTTTATTATTCTTTATTTATTAGACTAAATTATCTAATTCATTATCTCTATATTTAACTAAAGCAATTATTAAATAGCACCAAGCTATATAAACTATTATCCTTTTAAATTTATACTATTTATTCCTTTTAATAAATAACATAAGAAGATTAGAGGTTTCAGCTTATTAGTCTCTATTATAGAAATAATGCTTATTTATTATTTAAATTTATTATAATTTAACCTTTTATATAAATAAGCCTAGTTAAAGAATATTAAGATAAGCACTTTTTTTAGTTTGTTTTCTCTTAGAAGTAAAAAATGTATTTTTAACCTTTTTATTTAAAAATTATAGCTACAATTACTCAATCTTTCTTTAACTGTCTTCTTTAAATTTAGAAAAAAGAAATTATTCGAATATTTAAATGTTAATTAGTAAAATAAGATATTCATAAGTATATATAAAGCATTTCCCATTATTATTAGCTTTAATATCAATACCTAAAGTATCAATAACATTAAGCATAAGTCTCTTGTTATCTTATTACATATACTAATCTAGTAAAATATTCAACTACAAGGGAAAATTTAACTAAAATACTATTGATATGCACTTTAAGAACATTTCAATTTGAGCTAAGAAAATAACTGGAGAGCTAACCGTTTAGAGGTACGAAATTTAACTTCAAGACAAGTGCTAGTGACACTAAAACCAAGGCTTTGGAAAATTTTTTAGGCGTTTTACTAAATGTTTATTGATACATTTATCTGATAAACTGCTAAATTATTTAATTTTTTTAATTCCTATTACTGAGAACTAGCCTTTTGTTGCTAATCCTAACAAAAAAATAAAGAAATTGCTTAGCATATTTTAAAGCTGAGTTTTTAAAAACATCTAGGCTTTTTCGCAAACCCTAGTAAATTTCTTCGAATATCTAAAATACATTTAGCTGAATATTTTCGACTTTTGACGATGATTATTTTTGAATTAAGTCTTTTTAAGCATCTATTTTAAGAACTTTCAACTAATAAAAATTATATGTTGCTGCTACATAGCCCATAAGCTTTCTTATTATTAAGGCTCTTTTTCTCAATCTTTGCATACTTGAAATCAGCAAGCATTTTTATGAAAGAAAAAGAAAATTAAGTATTATTTGCAATGAAATATCTCTTTGCTTTAATTCTATTGATATACTTATAGACAGATAATAGTCAATAAATATACACTTGGATACTGGAAATAGTCCAAGTATTTAAAATTTATTTGGAGCAGTTCTTAAAGTGGATTCGTTTAACTACAAGTAGAACTGAAGGTTAGCAAGTATTATTTCTAGCTTATTCGATAAATTAGCAGACAAAAGTCTTAGTAAAAAGTAGTGCTGAATGAATAAATTCCGGGTAATTGCTTACTTCAATTGAATCTAGTAATGTTAAATGGAATATTTTTTCTTAATTCGCTTATGAAGTAAAAAAATCTTCTATTACTTTGCGAATTTGACTATCCTTGGCTTTTTCAAGGTTGAATCACTAAAACTCTTGGATATTTTGCTATAAATATTCCGAGTTCTTAATGCTTCTTAGTATTCTAAAATAATTATGATCTTCTAGCAAAATAACTAGAAAGAATTGGAAGTTGCCATATATAATATTTTTGCTATTAAATGCTAAATATTTGAACTTTCTTCTAGAAATTAAATATATCCATTTAAAGCAGTACTTAGCAAGAAGATCTTGGACTAATTTATAATTTGTTAATTAAAGAAAAATTGGATTCACTATAAATATTTTCAACTTTGAAGAAAAATTTGAGAACTTTCTATGTAAGCAAAGATTATTAATTTTTAATTGCTAAACTTCTACTTATTTAGAAATCTTTTCAACTACCTAACATAACTTTTGTAATATTTAGATTGATAAAAAGTTAATTAGAATTTCCCTCATTCCTTCCAGAACCTTATAGTAAAGATTGAACTAAATTTTATTTATTTTATTTGATTTATCAGAAAATCAAGCAAAAATAATCTTAATTTTAGAAAATCTTTATGTGAAATTACTTATTTTATGAATTCTATTGTTAATTAATATCTTATATTGCAGTATTATATATTATTTTATTTGGTTAGGATAATGAAATCACTTATAAATTTTATCTAGAAAATTTTTTTCCAAATTTTAAATTTATAAATTCTAATATTTTGCCTTCTCTTCTTTGAGCTCTAAGCGTTTAGCAAGTACTTGACTCATTTATTCAAGGCTTTTCTTAGTTTTAGTTTTGATATTTTCATTTATTTAGTTGCAACTTAATTTAAAATAGCTTGAAATTATAATTTTTTGTTTCTTGACACTTGCATATTATATTGCTAATATCTATCTGAAGGTTAACTAATATAAAATATTTAAAGTGAGGAGATTCAGCTAAATAGCTATTTATAAACTGTTCTTAAAAATATAAAAATTCTATCAATCTAAATCATATCTATATAAACATCTAACTATTTCCTTTTAATAATTATTTGCCTATAATTATATTTAATATTCTAACATTTTAAATTTTGTATATTGTATCTTAACTATTTGTAGTCTTCATTAATTATAAACTTATAAAGGATTAATAATCAATCTTAAAATAAGATATTTTAGCAAAAAATGGGAAAAGTTAGTCAATTCGTTCGTCCTGTGGTTCTCCCATTGTTAAAAAGCACAAAAAAAGATTATTTTCTATAATATCACAATCACTAAATTTTTTCCCATCTAGCAATTGTTTTGATTGAATGATAAAACCCAGATTTGATTTTTCTATTTTGGCTAACTTCAAGCTATATCCTTTATTTAATCTATGATGTTTTGTAATTTCCATTTTTTTGCCAAGAATAGCAGCCACCACACTTGACCCTCTACAGATGAATTTAAGACTCATTTATAAAAGATAGAAGTAGCAGATATATAAATAAAAAGGAAAAATTACTTTTTGCTTACTTAATTAGAGAAATAAATTACTAAAATTTCCAGCCGAAACTAAAGAAATATCTAAAAAAATAGCAATTAAAGTATTTTTTTTGCTCACGTTATTATTTAAGGAGATTCTATAAGGTAACCCATTTCTGATGCTTTGATAAGGTAAGATACTATAGGTATTTTATTAATTAACAAAATACAATGAAAGAAAGATGTTTCCTATATATTAATATAAGATTGCTAGATTTTTTTAATTAAAGGGAAATGAGGCAGTGTTATGTTTTCTTGTGAGATAAAATAGAAGTATTGAAGAATTAAAAATATATTCAGAAGTGTGAAAATATTTAAAAGGCTTGTGGATGACTCTATATGTATCAATTCTACTATATTTAATTATGGTAAAATTATTAATGTTCAAGATAAATTATTTTTAAATTTTCTGCTTGAATATATTGGGATAATTCATACATTCTTTGAAATATCAAAAGCTTTCTTACATAATTACGGCAAAAAATAGCTTAACTGATCTAAAAATAAATCATAAGGGTTGTAAAAAGCCGCTGATTTAATACGATTAGATTATTATTGCTCATTTTTATTGCTTTAATCTAAACCTAAAATTTGCTCTTGAATTAGAAATATAGTTGATCTACAGTTTAGCTTCTACTAAAATTTTATCTTCTATCTATTCTCTTTTATTCTCTCAAAAAATAGCAAATATGTTCTTTAGATAGCCTAGGTCTGAGAAATAATAATTTGATTAAACAAGTCTTTAATTTCAATAAATAAAGTTCTATTCATTAAGAAACAACTTCTATGATACTTTTTATTCTCTTATATTATAATTACCTGTCTTATTTATGGAAATTCTATTTAATAATATTAATTTTTATTAGATATGTGTAATATTATAATTATTTTATAGGTATATTGATACGTTAACTTAATAATGTTTTTCCTTTTTTAATTATTACTCCTAGATTTTTATTTTTCACTTATTATTTTTGTTTCTTTGTATTTTTCTTTAATTAAGCTGTTTTTAATAAGAAATATGATTGATACTTTAGTTTATAATCATTATAATTTTATTATTTACAGCTTGGAAATGGAATGTTATATACTTAATAAATCTAAATACTTATATTTTTAGAACTGCTATAAACTAAAAAACTGCTCTCTACTCTATAAATTAACTTATCATTATAATTTTCTTGATTTTTTTATGTTTAAGTGAAAAAATATTTTTATAATCTATGTGTTCTACTTATTTTCTCAGCAATTTATTAGTTAACTTCCAAACTTAAGTTTAGATATTAAATTTGTTTTCTAAAGAGTGACAACTAGCTTCTTGGAATATCTTAATTTTATTAGTAACTTTTACCCTAATGCAATGATATTTGAGTTAGCTTAGAGGTTCTTTCTAAATGAACTCTTTTATTAAGTCTAAATAGTTTTTAAATAAAAAAGCATTCTTTAGCATTATTTCTTCATTACTCTTAAACATCGTTAATTCTTTTTCAGTTTAGTTTTGATTCCTTCCATTTTATTTATTTTTAAATTAAAAAACTAAAATTTAAAATTTATCATTTAAAAGGGTTAGAACTAATCTGATTTAGTAAGAGAAGGGATAAAATTGAAGTTAAGAGATTATGCTAAAACAATTAATATAAATTACTATATTATAATTATAAAATATAGATCAATAAATTAAAAAACCTAATATCTCTATGGAAACAATTAATACTATTCTTACTTTTATTTCCCAAAAATTTACACTAAAAGCCTTGTAATTAACTCTCAATTTTTAAATAAATCTATCATTATTATTTTTATTGTTTTTATTCCTTTTTGCAATGCACAGCAATTAGGTCTTTCTATTTCAATTAGCAAAATATTCCAGAACTATTAGTTTTCCTTTATTATTCTTTCTTATAACTAAAACTAATTAGATATTAATACCTTAACATTTAATATATAGCTCTATAGTTCTATTTTTGTCTCATATCACTTAAATATATTTTGAGAATTAATCAATTTCTTTAACCTTTTAATTATCATTGATATCTTTAATTTTGCTTAATGCAAGATCTAAGTAAGAATTTTTAAAATATAAAAAGCAATTAAACAAGTTTGCAAAAAAAGATATAGTTGGATGCATTTTTAAATGCTAAAGTTATAACTTCTAGTATACAGAACTGTAGCTTAACTTTTATAATTAGTATAAAACATTATGTATGTAAAGCTAAAATTATGAGCTATAAAAATTAAGGAAATAATTAAAATAATTGAAATAGCTTAACTAATGGTTATAAATATAAAGGAAATGTTACAATATAGAAAAACATATGAAATACACAGTTATAATATTGTATTAAATTGATTGGAAATGTTTTGTGCTTAGTAAACTGTAAATAGCTTTTATTTTAAGTGAAATCAAACTAAAATCTAAAGGTTTTTGTTGGAGAAACAGATTTAAAGTGTATCTGAAATTTATCAAATTTTATTGAGATTATTTAAAGCTAAAAGTCTCTAATTTGGAGTTGTTTTATTGGTGATTTGAACATAAACAATAAATTTCAGTATATCCTAGAGAAGATAATTATTTGAAGGATCTATATGTAAATCTAAGATTATTAGATATAATTATTTTGTTAAGATTAAAAAATAGATTAATACTGAATTAAAATTATCTTGTACAAAGTAAATAATAATTATAAGATTAATTATTTTTTAAATATTTCAAGAAGATATAATAACATAATAAGAAAAAATTAACATCGCTTCTGATTCTAGACTGAAACAAAAAAATTAAATTATAAAAGGTGGTAAATAAAATAAAATAAATAAGATAGATTTTATGAGATTCTTGCTTGGAGTTAATAAATAAAGAAATAGTTATATTTAATGAAAGGAAAACTTTTAGCATATGATAGAAATATTTTAGATGAGCAAAATTGATTAAAAGAAATTTGTATAACTTATTATATATATCATTATATTACTACTATTCTATTATCTATAGTTAATCAGTTTGTAGAAAATAAAATTTAGATTTCTATTTTAAAATTCTACTTTCATATTTTATGAAAGTTACCATTTAGATAAGAAAGATAGTCAACAACTCCAAATGTATCTATCACACTAAAAATAATTTATTAATAGGAAAATAAATATATCGCAAATTTAATGGTTTAAAGTATCATTATTATAATAATAAAAATAGCTATTATATACTAATAATATGATGAAACTTAAAACCTTAAAATACAGTATAGTACAATAATAAAAAATTATTTGGCTTTATTTATCAAAAATATTAATTACTGAGCTAAAAGTAGATAATAAATAAAATTCCATCCCATTTTTCTCTAGATATCAGCAGATAAAATTACAATTTAAACAAATTAGATATAAAAAATAAATAAAAGCAAGCATTCATATATTAATTAGATAACCAGAAATAAAAAATGGTAAGTAATTTAATTGAAGCATTAATATACTTATCAATTAAAATTAATTAGAATGAAGAATATAGTTTTATAAGCACAATTGAAAATAATATCGAGAAATTATATATAATTAGAAGAAATTCTAATTATTTTAATTTCTTACTATAATGTTTAAATAAGCTACTTTATATATTACTTAACCTAAATTAAAACTTATTAAATCAGACATCCCGAAAAATTTTTTTTAATCTAAATTTGTCGGAAGAAATATTAAAAAAAATTAAATTTTTAATTACAAAGCTTTTAAATTTTTTTAAATTTTCACTATAAATTAAAGTTTTTTTTTTCAAAGTTTTTTAGTCCATCTCAAAAATCTCTGGTAGTGTAAAATATAGAAAACAAAAAAATTAATTTTTCAGATTTTATCATGCAAATTGTTAAAATATCTTATTGGTGAAAGTTATTTTACTTACTTTATTATATTTAAATCTTAAACCAATAACTATGATTTTAATTTAAGATTTTTAACTTTAATTTATAAAATAACATCAAAATAAATTTCACTCTTTTTATTTATAAATACGAAAATTTTATAGCGTTTAAAATTATTAGATACTATACATATAAAATTTCTATAATTTTAAAATTCGCAACTTAATATCTAAATTTTCCTATATAAATAAATTATTAATACATTTGAAACACCATATCAAATATTTAATTCTCTTTCACTCATTATTTTCATTCTTTTGCTCTTAAATTTTTCCTACTTTTAAATCTTCTTCAGTGTAAAATGCAGAGCAAAAACAAAATTTTGTTTCTATAATTTTTCAAAAAGAAATGTTTACCGTATAACATTATTCTTTTCCTCCCTTTAATGAATTTTTACTTTAAACTTTTAATACGCTCAATTTTATTCCAGAAAACTCAGAAAATTCTTTTCTCAATAACATTTATTTTTTAAACTTATCTATTCATTCCCAAAAATTAATTATAAAAAGTTATATTAAACTAAAACAAATTCTATTTTCCATCACTAATCCAATTTTACTCTTCATCCATGTCTTATTTTTTTCACAACTCCTAATACACGCTATTTATCCTCTATACCTTTTTACAGTTAGTTTAAAAATTTCCTATAGTGAAAAACTCAGAGTAAAAATTAAAAAAAATAATTTTAAAAATTTTATAATTTCTCTTTTTATCCTTACAATACATCTAGAATATAGAAAATAAAAAAGAAAAAAATGAGTAAAATTGTTTGGAAGAGAACTTGAAAAAGCAAAATTTTTATATTTAAAGTGTGCGAAAAATATGATATAAAAGAAAAAAAAACTAGTTGAAAAGAATTTGATAATTTTATAAAAGAAAATCCCCTCTTCAATTTTAAATTTTCATCTTCATAGTCTTTTTAAATATTTTAAATATTTTTTTACTTGCATCAATATCTATTATATACGATACTCTTATTCATCTAACACCATAGGCTTATTTTAAAATGTTTTTCCTTTATCTAATTTTTACTTTTTTAAATTCTTTATTCTTACTTCTTTCAATTTCTCTCTACTCTTATCCTTTCAAATTATTCAATCCACATATCTATTTTAAAAGCAAAATTGCTTTCTTATAATCCATTTTAACTTAATTCCTTAAAAATCTAAAATTCTAATAAGTCCTTTTAGTCAATTTTTATACTCAAATAATAATAATATTTTATTTATTTATACTAATAATATAGTCTCTTAACTTCAATTTAATGAAACGTATTTGTCCATGATGAGTCTCCTATTCTCCTTCTACATATCCACTCCCTCTATTGAACATTCATGTATCACCAATCTTCCTCTCCCTATTATCCTCTTGATTGTAAAACTCGAATAGTCATTATCTATCCCCATCTCCCAAACCTTTAAAGTGTTGTCTCAACTTCCTGATATTATATTCTTGTTATTACTTGTTATCAACACTGATCTAATATAATCAGTATGGCCTTCCAAAGTATTGAGTAGATTACCTGATTACATATCTCAGATTCTTATTGTAAGATCAGCACTTCCTGATATTATATACTAGTTATCACTTGTTATCGCAACTGATCAGATAGCATTAGTATGACCTTCCAAAGTCCTAAGAAGACTACCTGATTACATGTCTCAGATTTTTATTGTTTCGTCACTACTTCCTGAAATTATGTTCTTGTTATCCCTTGTTATCGTCACTGAAAATATAGCTGAAATATGACCTTCCAAGGTATTTAATGGATTGCCAGATTACATGTCCCAGATTCTTATTGTAAAGTCTTGACTTCCTGATATTATTAACTTGTTATTTGTAGATATTGCAAGTGATCTAACCCAATTAGTATGACCTTCTAAGGTCTTAAGTAGATTGCCAGTTTACATATCTCAGATTTTTATTGTTTTGTCGCCACTTCCTGATATTATAGTATTATTATCACTTGTTATGGCTACTGAGAATATAAGTGAAGAATGACCTTCCAAGGTCTTAAGTAGATTACCTGATTACATATCTCAGATTCTTATTGTAAGGTCATCACTTCCTGAGATTATGTACTTGTTATCACTTGTTATTGCCACTGAATAGATATAAGAAATATGACCTTCCAAAGTATTAATTTTATTGCCAGATTACATATCTCATATTTTTATTGAAGCAAAACTTCCTTGAATTATGTACTTGTTGTCTGTAGATATCGCAAGGGACAAAACAATGCCAGACTAACTTTATACTGGCTTATTAAGAATTTCCATCTACATATCTCAGATTTTTATTGTTTTGTCACCACTTCCTGAGATTATATTCTTGTTGTCACTTGTTATCACCACTGACTATATAGTATCAGTATGACCTTCCAAGGTCTTAAGTAGATTACCTGATTACATATCTCAGATTTTTATTGTAAGGTCATCACTTCCTGAGATTATGTACTTATTATCACTTGTAATCGCCACAGATGAGATATAAGACGTATGATCTTTCAAGGTATTAAGTAGATTGCCAGTTTTCATATCTCAGATTTTTATTGTTTTGTCGCCACTTCCTGAGATTATGTATTTATTATCACTTGTTATCGCTACTGATGAGATAGTATCAGTATGGCCTTCCAAAGTACTAAGTAGACTGCCTGATTACATATCTCAAATTCGTATTGTTTTGTCACGACTTCCTGAAATGATATTCTTGTTATCACTTGTTATCACCACTGAGTAGATACAAGAAAAATGGCCTTCCAAATTCTTAAGTAAATTTCCTGTTTACATGTCTCAGATTCTTATTGTTTTGTCACCACTTCCTGAGATTATATTCTTGTTGTCACTTGTTATCACCACTGACTATATAGTATCAGTATGACCTTCCAAGGTCTTAAGTAGATTACCTGATTACATATCTCAGATTTTTATTGTAAGGTCATCACTTCCTGAGATTATGTACTTATTATCACTTGTAATCGCCACAGATGAAATATAAGACGTATGATCTTTCAAGGTATTAAGTAGATTGCCAGTTTTCATATCTCAGATTTTTATTGTTTTGTCGCCACTTCCTGAGATTATGTATTTATTATCACTTGTTATCGCTACTGATGAGATAGTATTAGTATGGCCTTTTAAAGTTGGTATATAACCAAAATTAGCTTAACTCATTTTTGCACCAGTGAAATCACAATTCCTCAGCCATGCTCTACTGAAATTCACTCGAGACAAATTAGCCTTACTCAAGTCACAATTGTCAAACACCGAATCAATCAATACAGCCTTAGATACTTATATACCCGATAGATCCAAAGATATAAATTAGTAATCCATCCAATTTAATATAGTTATACTGTTAGTTGCCGCTATTTATAAAGAAACAATAGAACTTGACATTCTCACTATCTCCAATAGATTTTATTACACATTTGAATTATTATTTGCAGCATCTGAATTATAAATCTCTCTCACAAACTATAGTATCTCCGGATTGTCCACTATCAAAAATTTATTTATATTTTGATCCTCTATTTCTTGTGCCTTATTGGATAAAACTAAATCTATGATATTCTTTGCCACATAGTAATCTCTTATCGACGCATGGATAAACTCAAGCCTCTTTTTATTATTCTATTCCTTTATCTATATCAAACACCCTATATGGTTTTAATCGTCCATAAACTACTCTATCCACTTTTAATTCGCTTCATAAAAACTTGATATCTCCACCGAACCCTTTAACATCTCCCATGCCGCATTCACTTAGATAT
The DNA here is from genome assembly GCA_946699065.1 of Loxodes magnus. NCBI lineage: Eukaryota > Ciliophora > Karyorelictea > Loxodida > Loxodidae > Loxodes > Loxodes magnus. Next base: position 126,692 of record CAMPDV010000154.1, on the reverse strand, counting down.
TCTCAAACAACTTTATTTTTTAGTTGAGCACCTTACTTTTAATACCCTGATTTTACAGCTTCTTTTATGTTCTTATATCTCATTATCTATAAAATATCTCATATATTCTAGATTTTTAAACTACTTAACCACTTTTTAAATAATCTAATATCTCTTCCTCACTCAAACAAATATATAGCTAAAAGGGATTACTGATAAGTTCTTTCAGACCCGACACACTCTATATTAATGCCATCATCTCTTATATTTAAGATGCTTCCACTTTACTTGCACTTTATTATTACTGGTTCTTCTTAACTAGGACATTTTCTATATATTTTTCTATCTAAACGATATCGAATGGCTTTATATACAGTTCCTATAACTCTTATAATTAGACTCTTTCGCTTTTGTATGGTGCAAAATAATATTGGTAATTTTTTTCTTTTAATGCATAATTGACCCGACATGTTATTATATACTTTGCCTGAGGATACTTTTATCGTATTTTGTTTGTATATATTATAGTCTTGTACTATCCTAATTCATCATACGCGTCAAATAAGAACAAAATTTTTCTTAACCTCAAATTATCATTTTCTTCAATCTGAAAATTATCTAAAGCTGATTCTATTAATTTATCTTCAAATAATCTTATAGTTGGGAGATACACGTATATAGATAAGTATTCATGCTTTTACTCCAGAAATTTTAAGGCTAAAATTTTCAGGAACAAAGATTTTCCAGAACCAAAATCTCCCAGAATTAATAATCCTGCTTTTTTATCATTTTACAAAAATTTCTAAACTTCATCTTCAAGATTATACTTAGCTTATGAATTAGGATTAGGCGCACACAGTAAACTCACATAGTATTCTTGCTTCTCCTAAACCTCACTTTTTAAGCACCTTATCATATTTTAATTTATTCTACTGCTAATGCCCTTAAGTGCCAGCCAATTCTCTTTCATAGTTTAGGTAATTTAAACAACATGCTCTGGGTTCGTTAATAGCTCTAGTATTATCTAACGCTCATAAGCATTTGAACTTAAGTTCTCTTTTTTTAATTAAAATATTCTTTCTTTGTAAGTACAAGCTATTTGGATCTTTTCTAAGGTCAATTCCAATAATATCTTCATAGCATAATACCTTATTTGCCAATCTTTGTCATTACATAGTAATTCAAGAAGCTTGCATGATTCTTCTACTAATTCGGAACTAGCTTACGGGTTTTTAATCATATGCTTTAGAAGATAACACGCCTTAAATCTTAAGTATTAATTTCCTTGCAAAATAAAATTTTAGAATTCTACAAATCTTTCTTTAATGTATTATCTTGCTAGATCATATGCAAGAACTTCTAAGGTTTTTAATTTTAAGACTATCTTCTTGCGGATTTTTTCATTTATCCAACCATGTCCTCATACGAAAAAATCTTTTACATAGGAAATTGTCTCGGTTTCTATAGCTCCAACTTCAAATGATAAGGCCACTGTCCATTTGGTTGTCCTTAAAATCTTGCGGAAAGCCTAGAAATAATCAGAATCTTGGTCATCTGGAATATTTTCTAGAATCATCTAACATTATCTTAATGCAAATTATAGCTCTGGACCTCCTATTCTTTCACTTTTAACTAACTTTAAACCAGCATCTATTTTCAACATAAGAACTTTTTTAGTATCTTCACTTATGAAGAAATCATTAATTCCTCTCCTTCCCTCATTTTAAGAAGAGTTTTACTCATTCTTTATAAGCAACATAGCCAATAACTCAGGAAGATTTCGTACAAGCTACTCCTTCAAGAGCTAAGACCATCCTTAACTATATTTATGTGAGGTTATTTCTATAAATTGATTTATTAGCACCAAAGGATCATTTATTTAGGCGAGCTTCGTCTTTTGAATTGTTTAAATTCCTTGTAGGACTTTTTCCATATTTTATTCATTCAAACCTTCTTTTAATAGTTATAATCCTTCTTGATAAGTTTATTAAAGATCAGGAACTTTTATAATTTTTTCAATTTTAATACTTTCTTATTTAAATTTAGGCTTTTATTTCAAATTTTATTTCGAGTTTCCACCTCCTCCTCCTTTCAGTTTCATATTTTTCTAAAAATTATACCTTAAGTATTAATTGAACATACCAGTTCATTAACTTGAAATCAGCTAGCATTTTTCATCGTGAAGATTCGTTCCATTATTAGAGTATTTCGTACCTTTTTATTTTTTTGGGTTAGTCATATTAAGATGCGCTTAAATGAAGTTGATATATTCATATAGCTGGTAGTTTTGTAGAGGTGGATATCCCCTACTTTCTTCAATAAAGTTGGCCAATTAATTTGGAAAGGTTTAACTCTCTTTATGATTCTTGCATTCATATTAATCTATGAAATTACTAGAAGTTTAACGTTCAACTTTTTCTAGTGTATTTAGATTGTTATTAATAATTTTCATATAGAAAGGCAAACCAAATCAGATTAGAAGAGCATGTGACTATAAAAAGTCATTTTTCTAGCTTTATTACTGAAAACCTTGACAGTTTCTCAGAACTTAACTAAAAAGATAGCAATTTGTATTGCAACCTCTCTCCATTTTATTACTTTAAAGGCTAAATTCTCTACAAAATTAAAAAATACATAAAGTATTAGAAAAATCTAATTAATATTAGCTTTATCATCTATAACTGCAAAAGCTAATTATCTAAGTAAGAAATAATAAATAACTTTATCCGCTAACTCTGTAGACTCAAAACTAATTAAAGTCAGATAGTGCTAATTAAGTCTATTAAGGGGATTAAATTCTTAAATATTATAAAATTAAACAAATCATAAGAGTCAAACTTCAAAGTTATTAAGTAGTTTAATAAGAAAGTATTCAATTGAAAAGCAGTTAATTTATATATGGCAAGCATATCTTAAATTTATTAATTTTAATAGGTTCTGCTGAAAGCATCTTATTTGATATCCAAATACACTTATAAACTAACTAGAGATTTGCTTATTTTTATATAGCTTGAAATAAGTCTAATATTTAAGTCTAGAAACGCTCGTTTTCTATTTCACTGAGAGTATTTTATGTTTCTAACTGAAGAATATAATTAAGAGAATAGTTGTAGCACTAAACGAAGAGATTCTACATAATTAAAAATACATAATTAGTTTCATTACAACTCTATAAAAAGGAAAGCTAAAGAAGAAAATCTATTAATACATTCAAAAGATTGATTTAAACTAAATCAGCCTTTTTACAAAATAAATAGGAAAATGATAACTATTTAGGTATGGTAATAATAATCCATTCATTATTATACTAAATTTAATGAAAAGCCAAGCATAAGATAAATAGGCAGCTAATTTTTTAAATCATTTATCTTTACTTTAAATTGTTTAAGAATCCATTATTAAAACTTCTATTAATCAGATGCTCACAAAATTTAGATTTTATAATAAAATATCTTTATCAACTAAAGAAAGATTAAGTTTCTAATTATTTTGATAAATCTAATTGAAATTAAAATAAATAAAAAGCTAAGAACTAAAAAGAGGCTAGCTTCTATAAAAGGAATAAAATAAAGTTTTAAGAATTACTAATTAATAAAGAAATTAGCTATCTGATTTAATATTAAGTCTCTTAATTTTAAATTAGTTTATATTTCTGGAGATTTTAGAGCTAAGAATAAATTTCATTTATAAGCCATTTTAGGAGATAAAATTAAGGATAAAATGCTTAATAGAGCTAGGAGTTGTTGGAAGACAATAGAATTGAAGCAATTAAACTTTATTCTGGATAAGCTAACAGGGCTAATATGATTAAGAGCACAATGATAATCCAATAAAATAAGAAATCATTAAATAACCAAAGATATTTATGCCTAGAAAAGTTTAACCAAGTAAAAACATTTAAGTTAAAGCTGAAATTTTAGAATCTGATTCTGATGAAAATTGCCTTTGAAAACTGAAAATTTATATGGAATAGCTAATCAATAATTAAATGTTTGTAAAGATAAATAGCATAAAATTAAAAGATTACATGAGAGGAACAATCTTAACGAAAGGAATAATTTAGAAAGAATTAAGTTGTTACTAAATTAAAATAATGCATTAATTTCATTGACTAAGTTATTATTGGGAATTTTTTAACTAGATATAAGAATAACAAAAAAAGAAATGTAATGTATGCTGAATATTAGCATAACTATGAAGAGAAAGCTAGAAAAAGGTTAAATACAAAAGGGAGAAGGAAATAAAAATTTAAAATGAATAGAACTAATATTCATTATATCGCTGTTGAAATTCGCAAGGAAATATATCAGCACAGGAATAAAATCTCCTATTGTGACTTCTAAAGAAGTTATGGTAATTTTGAGAGAGTTTCTTTTGCTTATTTAAGTTCTTAGCGTTTTTTCAAACCTAAATTTTAATTGTTTTTCTTTAATTATTCAAAAAAAATTTTTACACATTTCTTTACTTCTTTAAGTGTCTTCCATTCCAATTTGTACACCTTCAAAATTTTTCAATTTCTAAAATAATTAATTTTGCATTAGATCATTATAATAGCTGAGAAATATAATATCTAAGCATAGATCTTAAAATGCTGATATTTTTGGATCAATGAGACTAACTTATAAAAAAAGATAATTATCTTTTGGTTTCTATAGATATCTATTAACTTTCCTAAATTATTTTAATAATTCAGCTTTCTCTGAATTATTATAAATTTCACTCTCTTTATTAACCTTTTCTTCAGCTGATGGATTCATTAGTTTTATCATCTTAACAATTAAGATCTAATTATCTTTATGCTTCTAATTTTTCTAAATTGACAAATAATTACTCTTTTATTATTTTAAGCATCGTGATATATAGATTGTCTTTCACTATTTTACATCTTTTATTCAATTCTGTTTTTCATAAATTTGACTCCTCATTTAAGCTCCATTAGGATATTTCTATAAATATGTTTAGTTGTAGAGGTAAATCATCAGGATACATTTTTAGAAAAATCAAGCCTTCACTATCTATGCTTTGTTTACTTAGAAAACTAAAATCATTTTATTGGTCTTTTAATAATTTAAGACTTCACTTTGATGATTGTTGCTTTTGAGCTCTTTTCTTTAACTCTATTTTAATAAATAGACACTAGCATTTTTTAATTTTAAATTAAATTTATTAAAAAAGGAAAAAAGGAAAAAGATCTACCTTAACTTATGCAGGTAAAGTAAATAATTCTCTTTTAATAAAACTTACTAAAAGATTGCATTAATTGATGATTTAATGTCATTAGTTATAGAATCGGAAAGCTTTCTGTTTTTGGTGATATTATACTCACAAAATAGGGAGTATTTGACACTAAAGATTGAGGAAGAGATTTAATTCTTAGAAAAACATAATAAAAAGAAGTAACAGACAAAGACTAAGATAAGAACACTTAAATATCCTTAATATGTGCATTTATAAATTAATTAAAAGGCAACTTAAAAGTATAAATTTCAAGTTCCACTGAAAGTTCTTTTTATGTATCATGCGGAGATATTGACACTTAAAATTACCTGGATTTAATTTAAAGAGATAAATTTTACAAACAGAAAAGAAGATTCCAGAGAAGTTGTTCAAAGTATCGAAGTTAAATAAAGAGTCAAGCTAGAAATTTTATTTTAAATTCAAGGATTTTATTGAAGTGAAATCTCCATTGGCTGGAGCAGCAAGAACTCCAAAAAAGCGAAAATGACTAAAAGGAATAGAAGAGAAAAAAGGAAAAGTTTAGGAACACATTGTAGATATGAAATAATGTTTAAAGCATTCAAAAGAATTTGATTTTTCTAACAATTTTCGCATTCGTAGAACAATTTAGAATAATATCGTTAGCTTGCTTAACAATCTTTTAAATATAATTTAAATTTTAATCTTTTAGCTATAAAGCATTAGAACAAAATAGTAGTATCATCTTATTAGAAATAAGTGTGGTAAAATAATAACAAATAAGACTGAAGTCTAGATAAATAGAGTTTGATTTAAAGAATAAGCAAAATAATAATTAGTAGAAGACTATTAAACTAAAAGTATTTCTATTAATCCTATATTAATTGTATATTTTTAATTTAATATCAATCTTAGATAAAAAGGAAAGTTGAGCATTTCACTTAAATTAAAGAAATAAAAGAATTAAATGGATATAACAAAAGTTTAGAATACCTTCTAAATCTTCATTAAAATCTTATCTCCGTCTAAACTAATCGAGCAACTGGATCAAAAGAGATTTAGATAAATAAGAATGGCTATGATAATTTGTAAATAGAAAGTTAAAATCATAAATAAAAATAAATTAATAGATATTACAAAATTAAAATCTTAAGATATAAGGAATTGATAAAGCTATTAGAAATTATTTTTATTTTAAAGATAAAGAGGATCAATTGAGTAGAATAAGTCAAGATTATTAATAAGTGTGAAATACTATAAAAACTCGCTAAAAGTAAAATTTAAGATGAGTAAGTAAACAAATAGAAAGAATATAAAAGTTTGAATTTAAATAGAAGTTCAATAAAATCTTCACAAAAATAAAGAAATAATTCATTAATAATTACAAAAGCGACAAAAATAGATAAAATGAGATAATTTAAGACTATAAAAGGAGCTAAAGCCTTCAGTTTTATAAATGAAAAGAGAAAAATAGAATTTAAAGAAAATCTTTAATGTAGAGAATAGAAATAATTTAGGAAATAAGACTTAAATATAACATCTAAAATGAAATCAATCTAGAAAATCAATTTTAATTTTGCCAAGTAAAATTTTGTTAGCCTGTACTGATAGAAAGAGATTGAGGTATTTTTAACAACGATTTCACAAAATTATTTAAGATAACTTAAGCTTAAATTAGGAGAATATACAATTAATTTTGAATCTTGCAAATAGTTACCAGAATATAAACCTTTAAGGAAACTATTTAAAACAATTATTCTTAATAGATTTAAAATATAAAATTATAAATAAATCATAATAGAAGCACTAATTAGGCTAAAACTATTAAATAGACTCAATTATAAAAATAATGTCTATAGCTATAAACACAAAGTATAATAAGCTAAATTAAGTAAATTAATAGTAAAATTAAAGTTGCAAAATAATAGCATTAGTAAGTTTATATATGCAATTTAATTAAGTCTAAATAATAGAAATTAAGAAGCTTAATATTTTAAAAGTAACTAATAAATAAATTAAATATTCCTTTCTTAAGTTAATTTTAATCAATAGGTATCTTATATTACTATTATTATTATATATTTTATTAGCATATCGTTTATGTTTGCTATTAAACCACATTTTCATTAAAATAATTGAATGAATTACATTTCTTGAAAGTAGTCAACAAATAATAGAAAGATATGAAGGATTTTAAAAGTAAAATATGAAATATTGTATATGCCACACAGTTAGAATAATTGAATAAAGGAACTATAGATCTAATAATAATATAGCAAGCATTGGTAAATTTATTTACAAAGCAATAATTAAATAGTGCCTTAATTCTGGATATAAGATTGAATAATAGAATCTACAAGCTAATAGTTAATTGTTTATGTACCTGCATTAAAAAATATAAAAATAAGAATAAGAAATACTAATAAATTTAGAATAAAAACACAAAAATAAAACTTAGAATATTTAAAATTAGAGTGTGATTATTATTTCTGTAGAGCTAAAATGTTCCTTTAATTTTAAGAATCTATTTATATTAAACATTTAGTATAATGAAATCACTTTAATTATCTTTTAACTTTAACTACAATATCACTCTTTTAATTTACTTAAGATGCAATCTAACTTAATTATTTTTTTTATTTGAGTTAATTTGAAAATTTGAAGGCCAAATAAAATGGATAATATTCAAACTGAAACTAATAAAGCATTAATTTATAGCAAAAAGCTAAACACTAGCTATATTTGGAAAATAAAGAAGAGATGAAAGATTAGTCTTTCTATATAAAGAACTAAATTGATAGAAGATTCCTATTCTATAGCAAATCTAATGCTTTTACTATTAAAATACTAGGAAGATTTAATCAAGTAAAAACAGCTATTGCTAATATGGTTTTGGGAGATCAAGAGATGCCTTCATTGTTTCCATTTCTGCTTAATCAAAGATACAATTACCTTTTATATCCATAAAAGAATCTCCTTAAAGTATAATATTTAAAGTATTAAAGAGTAGGGAAAGAAAATTAATCCTGGAACTATCTTTCAATCATAAATAAATATAGGCAAAAGATAATAAGACTTGAAGATTCTAATCAGAATAGAACTAATTCCGTTACTTAAAGATGAATCCACCTTAGCAAACATTGAAATATTCTTAAAATTTTATCAAACTTAATGTTGCTTTTAGAAGAGTCTGAATTTTCCTTAGCAATAAAAATTTTGAAAAGCACTAAGACTTCCTTTAATTACTAAATTAAACTGAATTAAATTTTGCTCTTAAAAAAGTAGAGTTAATGTATATACAATAGTCAAAATAAAGAATACTGTAAGTATTATTTACTTAGATAATAGAAAATATCTAAAACTTTACAAGATTTTAGATCTTAAAAGTTTAGAAGGCTTAGTTCTATAACAAGCTAAAATAATAGAAGCATTCAATCTAAAAGGCATTTAAGATTAAAAACGGATTCTAATTGATAATTCATAATTTGGTAGCTAAATTTTAAGTATCTTTAAAGAGACACTTGAAAATAAACTCTCTCTTTTTAAAAGTTCTACTCTAAGTGTTCTTAATTCCTCACAAATAATTTTGGAATTTTTAAGATAATATATAAAATCCAGCTCTAATTAATAAAGTAGAGAAAATTTAGTTAAGTAATAGAGATAGTAAGACTTAATAGGAAAATTATAAGCTTAAGTGAAATTTGTAAGCTTCTTATTAAATTCTGAAGAATTAAGAAAAACAGATTTATGAGTCTAAGTGCAAGGGAGAGGTTTATAGATTGAAATAAAGCATGATTACTTTAGAATATTTGTCGACTGGAAATAGTCGCGGAATTGATATGAATATGAAAACCCTATAGTTTCTTAAATAAACTTCAAAAAAATCTAGATTGTTTATTCAATATAGAAAAGAAAATTCCTTTGAATAAATATTGAATTATCAGTAGCTTTAATTAACACCCAAAGATAAAAGTAAACTAATTAGAGTTTTTAACATTCAAGCTTAAATGTATGTTAAGTTTATGTAAGCTAATTCTAAGAAATTTAACTGCTGATCCTTGAGGAGTTAAAATAAGAAATATTAAAGACAATAAATTAAATTCTAAATAATTTATTGGGCTTGGTAGCTTATCTATTAAAAAATTGAGTCTTTACTCAAAAAAATTTTAAATTACTAAAAAAATTACTAAGAGAAAAGTGTTTTTCTTGCAAGTAAAGCTAAAAAAGTGTCATTTGCTATAAGAATATTCTGACAAGATTTAAGCATATTAATTAGTAAAAGTTTAATAAAAGCCATTGAAAAAATTGAATAATTAAAAGATTTAGAAACGGCTACTTCAGAGATTTTTAAATGACTGCTTCTAAAATTGAGACTTAATTACTAGAATTTAAAGACTATTAGTCATTAGCTCCATTAAATGGTTGAAGAACTATTGAAGTACAGCAGTCAACTAATCCAACCAGCAAGAATAAAAATGAATAGTATGAAATAAAAAATCATATTATTCCTGGAGCCTAAGCATTTATGAGAAATTCAGTGATACTTTGGAAAAGTTTGATCAAGAAATTAAAGGATAAGAATTGTTATTTAATCAAACAGATCTTATCAAATATTTTGAACCTTTCAACCATAGCTTAAATTAAATCAAGGGCTGAAATTACAAACTTAAGTTTATTATTTTAATTGAAGGATAGTAGATGCTTATAAATATGATATAACTATACTAAATGGTATGTAATATTCTAATTAGCTAATATTTAATAAAGCATTTAACTAACTATCTACTATAGAGACTATTATTATTATTATTTAGTTTATTTTTCTATTTGCTTTGTTTATTATATTCTATATTACTTATCATTTCTAACTATAACTTTATTTAGTCTTACCCTTTAAACTTTACCATTTACCTTTTATTAACTTTCATGTATCCTTTCTTATTCTTTATTAAGATATTTAGTATCTTTTTTTAAAGCTAGCACTTAAATTATCAAACCATGTAAAAATTTAATTATATTTAAAAGGTTTAGGGAAACTATAGATGTAATAGAAATTATTGACTATGTTTTAAGTTAATTATCAATCATCTTTAATTATAGTTAAAGAGAAATATATTGAGAGACTGAAGCAATAAAATATTAATATGAAGCAATAGGAATAAATTCCAAAGTTAAATGGAAATAGTAATAAAATAGTTAAGATAACAAGAAAAATATTAAAAAGCTTTGTTTTGCTTTAATATGATAATAAACTTGAATCGTCAAAATTTATAAGTCATAAAGTTAGAAAGAAATTATGCTTTAAGAGTAAAAATTTATAATCAGTCAAGTAAACGCTTTAAAAAAGGTTTTATCCTTAATATAAAAGAGTATTGATGCTTGGCTTAGTGGAGATAAAATCCCTAATTCTGTTAGAAATAGAAAAAATGCAATAGATGCTTCATGAGCTAAAAGCTAAGTTTATAATAACTTTTAAAAGAGAAAAATATAAACAATTTTAGAAAAAAGAGAAACCATATGATTATATGAAATCAATGTTTTAATTAAGGAAAATTTACTTCCAAGGGATTTTTGCTTAAATAAATGGAAATGTATGAGCTATGATTAAAGTTAAAAAATACTAAAATAATGATTAAAATGAAGCTTATAAGAACTAATAAAACTATTTTTATGCCTCTAGAGAAAAATCAAGTAGTTTTGGGATATTTTAGCACAAAATTTGAATTTAATAATAGTACTTATAAAGTTTCAAAATGAAAGATATTTTTTAATTACTTGAAAGAATACACTATATTTGAGTAGTGCTTTGAAAGGATTAATTTGATAAATAAAAATAAAGAAGCTTAAACTATTTAAGGATTTTCTTTTAAATCTTTGAAATATCTTATAAAAACAACTTAAAGTTAAAAATTTTAGTTAAGCTTTGATGATATAAAAATTAGAAAGAAGAAAATTATTTCTTGAATTTTAAAAATTAAAGAAAAAAATTAATGCGACACTGAAGATTCCTATTTAGTCGTTAAGATGAGAAGTTTTTAAAATTAAAAATAATTATTATAGCTGAGCAAATAGCATAGAAAAGCAGTAGAGGGTTTTTTCAATGAACACATTTTTTAATTAAAAGACAGACTGTTGATGTAACTATATTTGAATATTTTAAAATTGAATTATCACTATTTTATGCTTATTATTTGCTAAATCTAAAACTTCTTAAAACATCTAATTTTAGCCATACGTTTTGCGAGTCAAATAAAATATTATATTTTAAGGTTTATTTTGAGGATAATTAAGTGAATATATGAGAATATTATTATTTCTCTTTATTATTACTATTTTTACCTAAGATGTTTTAAACTCTAATGTTAATAAGTTGCTTTATAAAGTATTAAACTAATTATATATAATTTAATTTATACTATTTTAATAATTTACTATTTAGTATTAATTATATAGGATAAAAAACCACATCTCATGTATTAATTAAGCTTATATTATTATTATTTTAATACCTTCGATTATGCTAGATTAATGTTAATTAAAGATTAATTAAATAGAATGAGCTGTATTATTATTTGCTTTACTAATAATAGCAAAACATATTATAATTCTATCTTGTACATACTTTGTATAATCTCTTTAAAATTAATTTAAATAAATACATCCTCTTTATAAATAATAAAACTGGATACAATTTGTATCTTTTAAGGATATACTTGCAATTTAAAATTATTATATTTGCTAGATTCAAAGTTCTTGATTTGCATTGCTTTAATTTTATTACATATTCCAATTTAATTAAGGCCAATTAAAAGGTTTTATTACCCCATCCTCTTATTACCTTAATAATTTTAGTTTTTTTGCGAGGATTATAACTTACATAAAAGATATGGAAATTTCAGCTTAAGATATCTAATTTTGTCTAGTGATTTATTTTTTTAAACTTATTTTAATGCTGCCTACTGATGAAAAGGCATTTTCAATTAATCTATAAGATTTCAAACTACTTTTTTGCTTAATTTTATTTTAACTAGACTAAAGATATCTTCTTACATATACCTTTTGTATCTTTCATAAAATATCTTTACTTAAATTTCGTTTTTGATTTCCATTTATAGAACTAAATTACTTAGCCCCCTTTTTATATTTTTTCATTCTTTCTTTTATAAATTTGGTTTCTCTTTTATAATTTAAGAACTTCTTTTGGTATCTCTTGAAAGCCTTTCCGCTATGGAAGAAAAATAAAAACTGATATTAGATCTATCTAGTAGTTTTGTCTTGTCACTTACTATTTTATTTTAGAGAGTATATTCTGGTGTTTAGAACATGGTTTTAAACTTAAACTTATACTTATTCTGTTAACTTAGTCTTATGGTTCTTTAAAACTTTCTGCCTTTCCATTAGCTTAACTAGATTCTTTTAATATAAAACTGTTAATTTTTGCTATATCTAGTAACTTTGTTATGATTATTAGTCTAAGTTGCTCTATTTACTAGCTATAACTTATATATTATTTATTTTTATGCTAATTAGTTGAGATAAATTTCTTCTAATGCGTAGCTTACACTGGTAGAAATAGGATTTAATAAAAGATTTTAAAATATACTAAACTTGCTCTTTCTAGCTTAAATATTTAATTAGGTAATTAAAAATGAAATAAGAACTATTTCTAATTAAACTTAGATTTATTAAGAATCTTCAAAGAATTAGTAAATATAAGCAAAGTAGAGCCATATTTAATAAAGTGTTATTTTACTTATTATTTTAAGCAAATCTCTTCTATTTCTTAATACTCTAACTATTCCTTATATTAGCTCCTATTTATTACTATATCAACAGTCAGGCTCAAATTCTTTTAATTTAAACTAAAAGAGCCAATAAGCTTTAAAGTATACTTATAATTAAGGCTTTTATTTAAGATATTAAGATAAAGGAAAAACTAAATTTATGTAAAAACCAAAAATTATTATTTAGTTTACAGATGTTTGTCTTTCTTTGCTTCTTTCGTTTTTAGTTATATCTTAATTGAAGCTAATTCTATTTCGTTGAAACTGGGCTTTAAATAACAGAAAATCCCTTTTGTCTAACTAAAGATTTAGAGTTAATTTCTCAAGTTGATTTCAAACTTGAAAACATCATCTAATGACTTTTAGGTCTCTTTCATCAATATAATTTTCTAGTCTTGCTCTAGAAAAATGTGAAGCTTGAATTTGTTAGTTTTATATGATCTAAAAAATATTTCCCTAGCTTAAGGTAATATCTTAATTTAAAATTAGCAATTTTAATAAATGAACTTATGGATTTAACTCTTGTTTGCTAGCTTAGTTTCTCTTTATTTAGATATGGTGCTATTAGAAACAAATATGTTTCTAAATTCTAAGAGATGATAGTTGTAATATAGTTTTGAAATATGCAGTGATTTAGATTTCTAAAATAGTGTAATTGTATTGCTCACATATAGGCATATAATCCCTGTAGTTAATAAAATCTTTATGCTTAGTTAAAAGATTTTTATTATTTTTGCTTTATAGATTAGATTTAAGCTTTTCCTGGTTTCTTATTTAATATTCGCTTCATTTAAATAATTATAAAATGTAGGTGGCTTTTAAACAGCAGATACTAAGAAATATCTTTTCATCAGCCTATTACATCTATGTCTTCAATAAGCAACTCTTTTCTAACTCAAACTCGAAGGTTCTAGCATTCAATAAAAAGATATTAAAAAGAAAATAATTTTCGAAGAGAAGAAGTCACAATATTTAAATTTGAAGCAATGCTTTGTATATATTACTTATAACAGCTAATACAGATTAAGATTTAACTAAAGCAGAGCTTTTGCATTATAAAGAAATGCAAAAGCATATTAATTAGCAAAATACTTAAAAATAACTAAGTTACTATTTGCCAAATTACAAAAGTTGAAAGACAAAGCTTAATAAAAGACCTAAACCTTTAGTAAAAAAGATAAAGAACATAATATTAAAAGTATCTCTAATAAAGAGAATAAATCATTAACTAATCAGTGAAACGTAATTTCTTAAGAAAATTAAGAGAGTAAATATATAATTAAAGCTGTAAAATATTACAAACCTATTTTATAAATTTATTTATAATAATAGCAAAAGAGATTGTCTCCCTCTTATATTCATCACTTTTCTTATTTTAGATTATAAAGATAAGTTTGTCTATTTTTATAATAAGAGACGAAACAGATAGAGACTATAACTATGAATATTTAAGAATTAAAGGATGAATAAGAAGGCTGTTTTGATTAAAGCATTTAAAGAAGAACAAAAATAAAAAATAAACTATATTAAAAATCTATATATTTGACATTGTAAAAGCAGTTAGCAAATCATCTCTTTATTTTCATTAATCATTTACATTTTCTTTAGCTTATTTTAAACAAAAAATCTATTATATAATATAATTCTTTGGTGATTACTCATTTATTATCAAAAAATATTCATCATTTTAATTATTAAGCTAATATTCAGTTTATCTTCAAATTTAGTGACTTCTAACACTAAAAAATAAAGAAAGAAAGCATTATACCAGAATCATGAAAGAAAACATTCTGTTTTATCTTACCAAAAGAAGAACTTAATTTCTTTTAAATAATCTTATACTTAGCTTTCTATCTTATTTTATACTTTAAAGGTATATTTAAACATTTCTGACTAGTTTATTATTAAGTGAATTAAAATATAAAGATTAATTTATTTATAAACTCAAAAAGAATATTACCAATAAAGGTCTTATGAGATAGAAGTAAAAAATAAAACTAAAAAGCATTAAAACAGTAAAAATTAGCATCAATCAATGGATGTAGAAAGCTTCTGAGTGAAATAGATGAGAGAAGCATAAATTAAAAACTAATAACTTTAATCTAAAAAAAGAATTATATTAATAGAAAAATGGAAAAATAAAAGAAACCTTAATTAAAATATCTAATAAAAGGCTACTAAAAATAAGAAATTAAAGCTCTAATTTTAAAAGAAGCTGAAAAAAGCAAATATTGATAAAAAATAAACATAATAATGATTAAGGAAATATAAAACAGAGCAATGCAAAAAGAAGATATTGAATTTTCAAAAAATAATCTACAAGTAGCAAGAGAAAAAGCTTATTAAATAAATAATAATAAACTAATAATTATTATAGAAATTGTAACATAAATGGTGAAGCTCTTTCAATATTATTATTAAATCTATCATTATCGCAAGTTTTTTCATAAGTCATGTTGTCAATCTAACAATCAAAAGAGTCACATCAGCTTCTCCAAATAGGGAATATATACTTATTAAAATTAATCTTGATTGGTGATTTAAATATTTAAGTCATTTAAAAAATATAAATAAAAAATAGTTAGTAAGAACAATAGATGAACTGTAAGTCAAGTTCATACTGCTAGCAAAAATCCTTGAGAAATAAATTGAGTATCTTTCTAGTTTGTCCGAACTGTTCGGAACTGGAATCTGGCTAGAGTTTAAACTAAATAAATATTCCAAAACCAGATTAATAGCTTACTAAACCTACAGCAGCTGACTATTGTAGTTTTATCAGAAATTAATTTATACTAAATTAATAAAAAATAAATAAAATCTAATATAATTAGATAAAAAAATATCTAAAAATAATACTAGATGTATATCTTACTTAAAAATAAGAATATTTAAGCTATAAAGAATAAACCCGGTAGTTCACTCGTTAGAGCGTTAGAGCGTTAGATCCTCTCGTTGGGCGTTTTTAATTTGATAAATTTGATATAATAATAAAAAAATTCCGCATTCGAGACTTTAACCCGGGTCTTTCGGATGAGATGATCATCCTAATTTTAACAGCGAAAATTAAGCCTTTTTTATCTTACTTTAACCACTGCTTCAAATCCGTCTCTAGCCTCCTCGATAGTTCAATCTTCTAAAATTTCCTTTAAGATTAATCTTACGAAATTCAGAATCATCAACTATTAAAATTTCTGACAGCAGCATTATCTCATTTAAACTTAAGGCTAAATCAAAGTATTCTGAATTTTATATTTCATTATTTGCATATTCTAATTAATTTTCTTCAATTTATTAACCAATGACTCTTTGCGGATGATTAAGGAGATGAACAATCGTTAAGATTAATAGAAATGCGTTCCATAGTAGAAGGCTTATATACTTATGTAATAAATACTGAATAAAACGTCACAGTTGTTCCCTAGTTTACTTCTGAGTCTATCTAAATTTTCTCCTGATATTTTCGTAGCTAATTGCTAGGAAAGATACAATTCAAGCCCTATTCTCTTAGATTTATCCAAATTACAGCCTTAATACTAATCTTAAGCAAACAGTTTTAATAATTAGTCCTACTGAGATTAAGGAATGCCACATCCTGTGTCTTTCACTTAGAACTTACACGTTTTAGATTTTGCTGAAAATTGTTAAAAGAAGCTTTGATTGGTGTTGCATCAAAGCTTCAGTAGATTTCTAGTTCTTTCTACACAATAAAGCCTTCAAAACAATATTTCCCTCTTTAGTATACTTAAGTGCCTTTATAACTAAATATTATATAATTTACTTAATTATTTATGCGTTTATTTTAATAAATCGAGGAAAGTTGCTCCCTATTTCACAAATTTGATTAATATTCTTCTGTTTTGCTTTTGCTTTTATAATATCCATTGACACTCTTATTAAGTTCACTATGTAATAATTTTGAGGCTTTAAAGTGAATGTGCTAATTTAGATCTCAGTAATAGATTTGATTTATTTGCTTATATCTAGCTAGCACATTACTTCATTTTTCTATATGCTTACAGTTATCTAGGATATTGTTATGCAGCACTTCGTTAATTTCTTGAATTTGGTTTCTTTCAATAAGATTGACTGTTAGTTTCAATAAATGAGAGATATTAGAAAGGGGATGCATAATTTCATGGCTGAAAGATCTAATGAAAGTAGTTTTGTATTTATCTTCTTAGATTTTTCTTTCTAGCTTCAATATTTCATTCACGTTTTTGAAGATCAATATTAGTGCCTACTGACCTTGGTAGTAAGCATTCTAACCTATTACTTCGTAATAATCAGGCTTAGATTTCTCAACTTTAATAAATCCAAAGTCCATAATGTTTTGCTTACTTTTCTTCTTTTACTTAATGAGCTAAGCTAAATACTAAGGAAATTCTTAGTTGGTATTTTTTTAAATGAGTGGATTATAAGTAGCAGCTTCCTTTAGCAACTGTATTATATTTTTTCCATTGCTTATTTTGAAGAAGCAATCGTTAGCTAGTAAAATATCCTTATTTTATATAATTACTATTCCAATCTAAGGATTCATCTTAAAAAAACTCCATATAATTTCTTACTCTTAAAGCTTAATCTTCATGTTATTGAGAGTTAGCATACTTTTGTTGTTGAAGGTTATTCAGAAGTTTTAGAATATAATAATTATAATAATCTAGTATTAGTCAGTCAAGGTTATAAACTAGTCTAGTTTCCATAGACAAATAATAAACAATCAGATCATCTAGAAAAATATCTAAATTACTGCTTAGATTTTTCAGTCACATATCAAATTATTCCCTATAAAGGTATATATTGAACAATAATATTAGTAGGTTTCACCCTATTTATTTACTTGTAAAAATTGCCATAAGGTTTAAAAACGATATCACGAAAAAAATCTGCTTGAAGTTTTGTTCTACCTACTCTTTGATATAGACATGATGTATGTTCTTCAGCTAACTTTCCATCTTTTTATTTAATAATAAAATTTTTCAGACATATCAATCATTTAGATGTTTAAGTTGCTTTTAAAGTATTCACCTGGATATATCCATTAAAAAATGAAGTAATATAGATTAAAATTATAACTTATATATACCCATTCTACTACCATCTTAATCTAAAGCCATTTTCTAAGTTTCTCATTAAAGTATTACCATAAAAAGCTTAGTTTTTTCATTAGCCATAATAGTTTTTAATAAAAAATAGCTTTTAATTTGCATAATATTGACTAAAGATAAACAAAGAACTACTCTTGGAAATATTAGAAACATATGCAAGATGTAAAATAATTATTGCTATATATCAATTTATATTAATAATAAAGCTTTATTTTAAATGTTTATATCTAATTTATATCCTTTTATACTATAATAGCTTAAATGTTACATCATGCCTTTTATTCTGTTTCTTCGTTTTTAATAAGAAATGTATTATTCTTCTTTAATTTTTGGTTTTATTTTAATAAAACTTGATTAGTAAATATATTGAAGAAATTAATTATGGAAACTATTAACAATCATTTCAATATTATACTTAATTCTAGGAATTCAAAAACCACTTAAGAATCCATTTTTATGTTAATCTGAATCTTTATGCTCTTAATTAGCCTCTTGGAATTTTTCTATGCTTGTATATTTGCAGTAAGCTGATTTTCAATCAATAATTGTATAGTCCACATCTAGCTTTCCAACTTAATTATATTAATAGATTAAACCTTTAAATATTTTAACTTTCTTCAATATTTTAACTAACCTTTTACTCATAATTTATCTCCTGTGCTAATTATTGCTCTACACAAAAGTAATTTCGTTCTCTTGATTTTTCTCTTTTTTCTCTATTTTTTAAGCTATAAAATGAAAAGTTAAGTTTACTTTTGACTATTATTGTTTTTATAAACCTAATCAAGGTAATTTTATAATGAGGTGCTTTTTTAGAAAAAAACATTATAGAAGCCGCAAATGATTCCAATAATTAGTAAGTTTTTAAGACTTAAATTTGTAGTTAACTAAACTGAGTATAAATCTAATGTAGAATTAGATAAGTTTTATCCTTTATAAGCTAGCTTTTTATTATATTCTAGTTTAATATCTTTAAGATATTCTTCTACTATTATTTAATCCTCTTCATTAAAAGCTGCTCTTTAACTGTGTTCAAATGGAAAATAGCATAATAAGAGTTAAATAGATATAGGATATTAAATTAAGTAAATTTGAAGGATAAACTGTATTATTGCTATTTCATTTATGTAGAAATTGCTATGAAAGGATTTTACTTTTTATAGGTAAGAAAGACTGAGTTAGTGATTTAAGATATAGAATAGAATTAAAGAAAATAACTAAATAGGTAAATAAATAGGTTATATATAGGATCTTACACATATCCAAACTTAAACACTTATATTAGCTCATTTAAGCATTGCATTATTAATACTATCCTCAACAACGTTAATGGTATCAAGAATGCTTTATCTTATAGTCATTTCAATTATTTTTTCTCTTTTTTCATTTTAAAAATGCTTTATTATCTTATCCTTACCATACGAGTATCTGCGTATTATTCAACAGACTAATGTTAAAATAGCACTGAAAAAATAGCTTAATTAGCTACTCTGTTTGAAAAAAATCAGGCAATTAAATAGAAAGTACAAGTAAAGACAGAAAGTGTTATTATACCTAAATAGCAGCTTTTTAAAGCCTGAATTCCAATATAAATGGTAGCTAATAGTATAAGAATGCTATCTATTGAGTTTTAATCTGCACATCAAAGTTTTTTCTAGTATCCTCTTTTCAAAAAAATAAGATAAAGCTATAAAGGTATAAGAATTAGAGTAATAAAAGGCACACTATTATATCTTCAATACTTCCTTTTAAAAATTAATAGAAAAGATAAAAGTCCAAGAATTGCAACCGTCAATATAAATAAAAACTAACCAATCGTAATTATTGCATCCTAATCAAAAATAGCAAGACTAATTATTTAGTTAGCAAACTACAAAATCTAGATATAATAGAAATAAGTTATTATGATAATTAATTTTTATCTGAACTCTATTTTAATAAAAGGTTCATCATCATATGAGTAGCTCAATACAAATACTACAAATCTATATCTTTAAATAGCAAAGTATTTCTATTTAATCCTATCTTCTTCTCTATAATTTATAACTCTGTTTCTTCAACATGTGTCGCCAGTCCGGATTAAGCCAAGCTTACATTCATATCATCTGTCATTTCTCCTAATTTTTCTTAGTATCTTAAATTTATGCTATAATTTCACTTACTTAAGAAGCTTTTAAAATAAAAAGCTAATTTAATAAAGGATGCATTCAAAAATACACCTAATGCTTAATTTTATCCTACCATTCTAAATTAACCCATTAAACTTCTCTAATGATCATAGTTATAAATATCCCTTAGTGCTAATAATATAGGTATTAAGAGATATATAGATCCATATAATCTAAAGTAGCCTTTAATTATTATAGTATAATTCTTACCTATTATTTCTATTATATTTGTATAGGTTTATTGAACATCAATATGCTTATTAAAATAAACTAAAAATAATCAAATGTTAGTCATTTATAAATATAGATTATAAGCAGCATATAGCTAAAATTATATGTACTATATACCTCCATTTTGTATAATAGTCGTATATATATTTGTAATCAAAGCTAATTATAGTAAATTACTGTAATTCATATAAGGAATATAAGCATCAAGCTATACTGCTATTCTACCTTTTCAAGGCTAGTGTTGCTTCCTTACTTTGTCCTTTTTTAAACAAGTAAAGCAAAATAAAGTAATTTAGTAGCTGATATAAAGATAATAAGTAAAAGCAAGGAAGAGGAAGAAAAAGAAGGCAATTTAAATAAGTATATTGATTAAAATAGCTTAGTAGAGAATAATTAGTCTATAGTACTATTACTTTAATAATTAAAGTAAATAGAGAAGAAGTTATGCATCAGAATAAGATAAATGCACTTTTAAAATAGCTAGTAAATAGATATAATAAAATAGTAGTATTCTTAACTTTATTAAATTACTATTTTAAATTAACTTTTAAGATAAGCAATATTATAATAAGAAGCTAGTAATAGAATAAGAAATCCTCTGACTAACTGACTTTAAAGAACTATAGATAATAAAATTAATAAAATAGCTTTAATTGTAAACTAACTAGATGAATAGCACTTAAATGCTTAGATAATAGTAACTAGTATTATTGATAGAATTTAATTTTAAAGCTTTAGTAAAAAGTACATAATATCTAGTTAAAGTAGTATTATTGCTGTTTAATAAATATAATGGAAACTTAAATTATTTTAATTCTATTTTAGGAAGAAAGCGGGCTACGAAACCCATTCTATCTCTCTTAAGTTATTTAATAAATTCTATAGAAATAAGTAAATCTTAAAAATAAGCACAATGTGGTAGTTTTACTCTAAATAAGATAAAATGTTAAATTAGTAAATATAGCATGATAACTTAATAGAATATTAAGAAATTTTAAAAGGAGATATTATAAATCCAATTAATTATAGCTTCATATTATATAATTTTACAGTCTAAAACATTATAATACATTATAATGCCTATTATTAACTTTTATAATTGTATATCTACTAAAAATTTAAATTCTCATTATTATTAAATTCGCTGAAAACCTTTAAGATTTAATATATTATTACTTAACTAAGTTGATATCTAGAAACAATTTAAAAATAAAATCTTCTGTTACAATAAATAAATTCCTAGAAAAAGCGCTGAATAAGAATGAATTTACAGATAGAAAGAATGGCTTTCTTAATAAATTCAGTAAAATCTACTATAGAATCTATTGGTAATACAGTAATCTATTTATAAGTAAAATAGTGCTTTTAATGCTTCAAGAATTTGGAAATTGTTTAAAAAATTGTAATTAAGAAGGAAAATCTGTGGAAGTTCGATGCTGATAAGTAGTTAAAATAAGATATAGAAGTGACTGATGATGTTCGTAAGTTTGTCAATTAGCATTACTTAGATCCTGTTCTTAAAAGCGACGAATTATAGAAGCAAGCAGCTTTATAAAAAGCAAAATAGAGAGGCAAAAGAATACTTTAGTAGGTTTATAGTTTCCATCTTTCATAATTTAAAATCGTTAAGTGAAAGAGATACGAATATTGATTACATCATTCCAGAAATCTTAAATATTTTAGGCTAAGCTGGAATAATTGAAGCTTCAACTGCTTTTTTCTATAAACTCTAACGAATAACAAAAGCCTTTCAATCCTAGCTTCATATATATTTGGGCGTATTCTATAAGTAGAAGAAGTGTCTAAAATATAAAATAGAGTATATATAAAATATTTTTAATTGGTTGAGTAGTAATACAAAGACAATCCTTACCATAACAGAAACCATGCCTCTGATGTTTCAAGTTCCCTCGTTTATTTTATTCTAAACTCTTACTTAAAAGATCATTTTTATAATATTGACAATTTATGTGCCGTAATTGCTGGATTTGGACATGATGCGGAACATTCTGCTCTTAACAATCGTTTTCTAGTAAACAATTAATTAGAACTAGTTTTAACTTACAACGATATCTCAGTTTTGGAAAATTACCACTGCTCAATTACTTTCAAAACTATGAAAAGCCTGAAGCTAATATTTTAGAAACGCTTTCCTAGTAGGAGTATTTTTTTGCGAGAAAGTTGATAATAGAAATGATTCTAGAAACTAATATGACCAAACACTTTGAGTTTTAGCTAAATTTAAGAGAAAAGTAATGTCAGATAATGTCTAGTTTTCAATTGAAAATGTAGATAATAAAATTATTATTTTAAAAACTGCTATTAAGTGTGCTGATATAGGACACTCTTGTAAAAACTGAGATCTTCATTATGAATGAAGCATGAAGGTTGTTTAGGAGTTTTTTGTTTAGGGAGATATCGAAAGAGAAAAAAAGCAATCAATTTCAATGTATTGTGACAGAACTACAATAAAAGTTCCTGCTTCTTAAACAGGATTTCTAAAGGTAATTTGCATTCCTCTATTTGAAGCTAGAAATAGTTTATTAAAGAGCAAGGAAATATAAAAAAACTGCATTGAATAGATTCATTACAATCTAGCAGAATGGAAGTCTAAGAGTAAAGAAAGATACCAAACTTTTAAATAAAACAGTGCTGAACTATAAGAGGTATAAAGATCATCCAAAACTATCTTTCTAAATTATAAGGAACATAATGAAAAAATAACTCAAATGCAGAATCGTGGCTTTAGAAAATATCAAACAGTTTAAATTGATTAAGTAATGAAAGAAACATCGACTAATAACAAACTAGCTAAAATAAAAAACAACGAAAAAAATATGCTTGAAGAAGTAGAAGCTATAGCCAAGAATGTAAAAACAACAAATTAAAGTAAGATTAATGAGAAAGAAAAAAATGAAGTTAGTGCTGATTAGAATAAAGGATAATTGATTATGAATTCATAAAAGGCAAGTAAGACAGTTTGGATGAGATTCTTTAAGAAATCGAAAGTATAAACACACCAAAGCGTTAGATCGAATAAATGATAATTAGATAAAATAGTTATGTTAAATAGAAATTTCTATAATCTTTATCTACTCTTCTCTCTAAATCTAAACTCAACTATCAACATATATTTTCTTATAATTTCAAAATGAAGAATTATATTAAAGTCAAGTCAAAAGCACTTTCCTTAGCATTTACTCATACTATTATTATTAAAATGAACAGAAAAATAAAGTAATTACTACTAAAAACAGATAAGTCAGAAGTTAAGTTTATTATCTATTAAAGTAGTATAATTATAATGGATAGGCATATTCTTACTTACATAAACTAAAGTAATTCTTTAAATGTATTATATGGAAAAAGCTTCATTTATATTATTAAAATTTTAAGAGTACAGAGTTACTTGATTAAGCAATGCTAGATTAATTTATAATTTTCCCTTACAAAAAAATTTTAATTTGATTGTAAATTTTAAATTAAAATGTAGATATAACCTTAAGAAGAAACATTCAGAGAAAATAGTAGCAAATATAGAGGAAAGAAATTACTACGCCAGTTTAGTACAATAAAAGCACCTAAATCGTCAAAAACCCGATAAATTGTTAAAATAAACAATCTTTTTCATACATGTGCTAGGAGAGTAGAGTATAAAATTAAGTTAGAATAGAAGACTAAATTTCCTCCAGATGGCTTAGCTATAAGAAGCTTTAATTAATGCGAAAAATAAGCAAACAGAAATTTTTCGGTGATAAGAAACTATAACTTTATTCTAGGATTTGGATTAATGAAATATAAATTTATTCTAATAGCTATGTGTGCTCGTCAGTTGTGCTATTATTTTTTGTTCTCCCATTATTTATAAAAAGGTTTTTATGAGGAAATATTGCAAAATGGCTTTAAGGATTTAAACTGAACTAACTAGAGTATGAAATCAGTTTAATTAGAAAATTGGGTAGAAATTGAAACTGGAAATGATGCCTGGACTAGCAGGGAAATGAATTGAATTTATAGCTTAAGAAACTTTATCTAATAAAAGATTTGCTAGTGAGATAAATGTAAATGAACAGAAACTTTAGCTATTGAGGTAAAATTCGAATACTTAAGGAGAGGATATTGCACTCCTTCCAAAGACCACTAAAACCAAAACTGAACTTATAAATACAGAAATTGAATAAAATCTAAGAAGGTAGCTAAGAAGAAGGTTAAAAAGGGTACAAAGATGGATATACAAATAAAGAGTAAATTAAAGTTAAAAACCTTAGGATATAAATAAATTTAGCATACATTAAAGGTATATTTCCCTAAGCTACTCTTAATCTTATTAATAGATCTCTTTTAAAATACTTTTAACATACTATAATCTTTTAAAGGGGATCTAATAATAAGAAACTATAGAGTTATTAATAATAGTATTTCTAGCTAGAGTCTAATAAATAAGAGAATTGGTTTATATAATTATAATATAATATTTTAGGGGTAGTTTAAATTATTTATATTCGCTCTATTTATAAATTAAGTTTTAGTGTCTAAGAGTCTCATAAATAAGATAGTTGGCTTATATAAATTATAATATAATATTTTAGGGGTAGTTTAAATTATTTATATTCCCTCTATTTATAAATTAAGTTTTAGTGTCTAAGAGTCTAATAAATAAGAGAATTGGTTTATATAATTATAATATAATATTTTAGGGGTAGTTTAAATTGATTGTATTCTGACCTAATTATAAATGAAGTTACTCTTCATTCTGTTGACTTTGAATTTAGTGATTGCTTACAAGTGTATACATCAATCGCTTAATGTTGATCTTAAGTGTTTGAATTAATCCGAAAGTAAACGTGCTTTGCAAACAGGATCACCTTCTCCCATTAGAATCCTCTGAGATTTTTAGGGGAGCTTAGCTAGTTCGACAGGAGCAACTGAAGCTTTTATAAAAGAAGTTTTAATTCCTGCTACAAATAAATACTTCGCTGCCTTGCTCAAAGTAAGAAATACACAAACTTATATGAACTTAGAACCTTTTGGTGGAACAGCTTGTGTGAATATAGATATACCAACAAAGTACAACTCAGGAAGCTATGAAACTGATGTTATAGTCCTTGTCACAAGTGAGTATAACACTTCAGTATCCTTCGTAGCTTGAGCTGCGGCTTGCTTAACAAATAGTGACAATCGACCAATTGCTGGATAAATAAACTTTAATACTTATAGTTTATCCCCAAATAACTGAGATGCTGCTTTCTCTACTGCTATCCATGAATTAACTCATTTGCTAGGCTTTAGTTCTCGATTTTATTCTCATTACATAAATCCAGCTACTGGCTAAAAGTATTCGGAATCTGTTACTCAAACAGTTCAATTGAGAGACAAAGATGTATATCAACTTAGACTGCCTGCATTGAATGAAGCAGTTAGAATTTAATTTAGCTGTTCTAATGCTTATATGGAATTAGAAGATTGAGGTGGGGAAGGATCTGCTGGCTCACATTGAGAAGGAAGACTTGTATACAATGAATATATGGTAAGCACTATTATGCAAAACCCAGTGGTTAGTAACATTTCATTGGCATTATTTTATGACATGGGTTGGTATATCCCTGACTGAACTAAAGCTTAATTTCTTGAGTTTGGATATAAATAAGGTTGCGACTTTTTCAACTAATAATGTGCTATAAAAGGATAAAAACCTACACCTAGATTTGAGGAGTTTTGCTTAGCTGGTGATTAATGAGCATGTACATCCAATAAATTCCATATAGGGCAGTGCTATGAATACAAATACTCATAAGTATTACCTCCTTCATAATAATACTGAAACGATCCTACATATGGAGGAATTTATGACTTTTTCGATTTCTGTCCTGCTACTTATATCAATACAGACGCAGATTGTAGAGGAAATGCTGACAAATACTATACTCAATTATCTACAAACGATGAATCTCTTGGAAAAATTTCAAGATGTTATAAAGGTACAAATTAAGGAGTAAGCAAAGCTTTCTGCTTTTAAACGTAGTGTAATGAAAAAAACGAAATTACTTTGGTTTTTGGTAGTGGCGCTAAAATTTCATGCCCTCAAGGAAGTACAATAACTCATCCTACAAAAGGAAATATATAAATTCAATGTCCTTAAAGATAAGAAGTAATATGCAACTCCGTAAAAGACGAGTCCAATTGTTCGAAAAACTGCAAACTGTGCTCAAATGACGGCATAATATGCTTTTAATGTGAAAATGCATTTAAACTTGTAAACAATTAATGTTTAAATTGTGTTGGATAATTCATTTATAACAACAAATGTATAAACGTTTGCCCTTGGGAAGCTCCTTTTTACTATAACTAAGTTTGTGTTAAAGATTGTCCTAAAGAATCTCCATTAATCTATAACCAAGTATGTGTTAAAGAGTGCCCTTAAGATACTCCTAATAACGAAAGTTTACAATGCGTTAAGACTTGCTCTTCAAATAATCCTTATTACTTTAGCAAAATGTGCGTTAAAGAATGCCCTTAAGAATCTCCATTTTACTATAATTATGTTTGTGTTAAAGAGTGTCCTTAAGATACTCCAAATAGCTGAAACTATGTATGCATCAAAGATTGCTCTTATTATAATCTTTACAACTATAACAAAGTATGTGTTTACGTTTGCCCTTATGAAGCTCCAAATAATTATAACTATGTTTGTGTAAAAGAATGCCCTTGAGATTTCCCAAATAATTTAAACTATTAATGTGTTACATCTTGCTCTTAAGCAGGCTATTATAACTATAACAAAGTTTGCGTTAACGTTTGCCCTAAAGAAGCATCATTGTAGTACAACTATCAATGTGGAAAAGAGTGTTCTTAAGATACTTCAGGAAACTATAGCTATATATGTTATAGAGATTGCACTCCACATGAACCTTATATCTATAACTTTGAATGTGTTAAAGAGTGCCCTTAAGATAAACCAAATTACTTTAACTATTTATGTGTGAACGTTTGCCCTTATGAAGCTCAAAATAATGAAAGCTTAAAGTGTGTTAAAACTTGCACTTCGAATAATCCTTATAATTTTAACAAAGTTTGTGCTAAAGAATGCCCTTAAGAAGTTCCTTTTTCCTATAACTATAAATGTGTTGGAGAGTGTCCTTAAGATACTCCTAATAACGAAAATTTACATTGCGTTAAAGCTTGCTCTTCTAATAATCCTTATTACTCTAACAAAATTTGTGTAAAGGAATGTCCTTAGGAATTCCCATTTTACTATAATCAAGTATGTGTTAAAGAGTGCCCTGAAGAAACTCCTAATAGCGAAAGTTTACGTTGTGTTAAAGCTTGCTCTTCTAATAATCCTTATTACTTTAGCAAAATGTGCGTTAAAGAATGCCCTAACCAAGCTCCTTTTTACTATAACTAAGTATGTGTTAAAGAGTGTCCTTAAGATACTCCTAATAACGAAAGCTATATATGTGTTAAATCTTGCTCTTCTAATAATCCTTATAATTTTAACAAAATTTGTGTAAAGGAATGCCCTTAAGAGGCACGTATAAAATATAACTAATTCTGTGTTAAAGAGTGTCCTTAAGATATATCAAATAACGAAAGCTATGTATGTGTTCAATAATGCTCCTCAAGTAATCCTTACAACTATAACTAAGTGTGTCTTAAAGAATGTCCTTAAGAAGCTCAAATCAAATATAACTAATTATGTGTTAAAGAATGTCCTTAAGTTGCTCCTTACAACTATAACTAAGTATGTATTAAAGAATGCCCTTAGGAAGCTCCAAATAGCAATAACTATCTATGTTTTAATGCTTGTCCTTAAGAAACTCCAATTAACTATAACTCTATATGTGTTAAAAAGTGTCCTGAAGATACTCCTAATAATTATAACTAAGTTTGTGTTAAAGATTGCTCTTAATACGATCTTTATAACTATAACTAAGTATGTGTTAAAGCTTGCCCTTATGAAGCTCCAATTAAATATAATTGAGTATGTGTTAATGAATGCCTTGAAGATACTCCTAATAATTATAACTAAGTTTGTGTTAAAGATTGTTCTTAATACGATCTTTATAACTATAACTAAGTATGTGTAAAAGTTTGCCCTTATGAAGCTCCGATTAAATATAACTGAGTATGTGTTAAAAAGTGTCCTGAAGATACTCCTAATAATTATAACTAAGTTTGTGTTAAAGATTGTTCTTACTACGATCTTTATAACTATAACTAAGTATGTGTTAGTGTTTGCCCTTATGGAGCTCCGATTAAATATAATTGAGTATGTGTTAATGAATGCCCTGAAGATACTCCTAATAATTATAACTAAGTTTGTGTTAAAGATTGCTCTTACTACGATCTTTATAACTATAACTAAGTATGTGTTAAAGCTTGCCCTTATGAAGCTCCGATTAAATATAACTGAATATGTGTTAATGAATGTCCTGAAGATACTCCTAATAATTATAACTAAGTTTGCGTTAAAGATTGTTCTTATTATAATTATTATAGCTATAACTAAGTATGTGTCAGCGTTTGCCCTTACGCTGCTCCATTTTACTATAACTGAATATGTGTTAAAGAGTGTCCTTAAGAAGCTCCTAATATCTTAAACTATGAATGTGTTACATCTTGCTCTTAAATAGGTTTTTATAACTATAACAAAGTTTGTGTTAACGTTTGCCCTTATGCAGCTCCAAAAATTTATAACTATATTTGTGTTAATTAGTGCCCTTTTGTAACTCAATTGTAATTTAAATATGAGTGTAATAATAAAGATTGTAATTCAAGTCATCCTTTCAGCTAAAACTCAGTATGCACTTAAAGCTGCCCTTATGGAGCTCCATTTTACTGAAACTATGATTGTATGAAAGACTGCCCTTATCATACTCCGTCAAGAATTAATTATTAATGTGTTATATCCTGCTAATCAAATGGTCTTCAAAATTATAACAAAGTCTGTGTGAAACTTTGCCCTTAAGAAGCTACTTTTTCCTATAACTAAGTATGTGTTAAAGAGTGTCCTTAAGATACACCTAATAACGAAAGTTTACAATGTGTTAAAACTTGCTCTTCGAATAATCCTTTTTACTTTAATAAAACTTGTATAAAAGAATGTTCTAAAGAATCTCCATTAATCTATAACCAAGTATGTGTTAAAGAGTGTCCTTAAGATACACCTAATAACGAAATTTTACAATGTGTTAAAACTTGCTCTTCGAATAATCCTTATAATTTTAACAAAGTATGTGTTAAAGACTGTCCTAAAGAATTTCCATTAATCTATAACCAAGTATGTGTTAAAGAGTGCCCTGAAGATACTCCTAATAACGAAAATTTACATTGCGTTAAAGCTTGCTCTTCTAATAATCCTTATTACTTTAACAAAATTTGTGTAAAGGAATGTCCTTAAGAAGCACAAATAAAATATAATTAAGTATGCGTTAAAGAATGTCCTTAAGATACTCCCTATAATGAAAGCTTACAATGTGTTAAATCTTGCTCTTCTAATAATCCTTATTACTATAGCAAATTATGTCTTAAAGAATGCCCTTTAGAAGCCCAAATAAAATATAATTAAATATGCGTTAAAGAATGCCCTTAAGATACTCCCTATAATGAAAGCTTATAATGCGTTAAATCTTGCTCTTTCAACGTTCCTTTTATATTTAACAAAGTATGTGTTAGAGAATGTCCTTTAGAAGCCCAAATAAAATATAATTAAATATGCGTTAAAGAATGTCCTTAAGAAGCTCCTTACAGTTATAACTAATTATGTGTTAAAGCTTGCCCTTAAGACGTTCCTTACTACTATAACTATGGATGTGTTAAAGAATGCCCTTTTGATGCTCAATTTTACTTTAATATGCAATGTGTTTAAACTTGTCCTAAAGAATCTCCATTTTACTATAACAAATAATGTGTAAAAGTTTGCCCTTAAGATATTCCATACAGTTATAACTAATTATGTGTTAACGTTTGCCCTTAAGATATTCCTTACAACTATAACTAAGTATGTATCAAAGAATGCCCTTAGGAATCGCCTTTTTACAATAACTATGCATGTGTTAAAGTATGTCCTGTAGATATTCCTTACAACAAAAACTAAATATGTGTTAAAGAATGTCCTTAAGATACTCCCTATAATGAAAGCTTACAATGCGTTAAAACTTGCTCTTCTAATAATCCTTATTACGTTAGCAAAATGTGCGCTAAAGATTGTCCAAAAGAATATTCATTTTACTATAACTATATATGTGTTAAAGAATGCCCTTCAGAATCACCTTTTTACTATAACTAAGTATGTGCTAACGTTTGTCCTTAAGATGTTCCTTACAACTATAACAAGCAGTGTGTTAAAATTTGCCCTTAGAAATATCTTTTTTAATTTAACTAATAGTGTGTTAATTTTTGCCCTTAAGAAGCTCCAAAAAACTTTAACTCAGTGTGTCTTAAAAATTGCCCTTAAGATGTTCCTTACAGCTTTAACTAAGTATGCCTTTAAAATTGCCCTTAAGATGTTCCTTATAATTATAACTAAGTATGTGTTAAAGCTTGCCCTTAAGATGTTCCTTACAGTTATAACTAATTATGTGTTAAAGCTTGCCCTTAAGACGTTCCTTACTACTATAACTATGGATGTGTTAAAGAATGCCCTTTTGATGCTCAATTTTACTTTAATATGCAATGTGTTCAAATTTGTCCTAAAGAATCTCCATTTTACTATAACAAATAATGTGTAAAAGTTTGCCCTTAAGATATTCCATACAGTTATAACTAAGTATGTGTTAATGCTTGCCCTTAAGATATTCCATACAGTTATAACTAAGTATGTGTTAATGCTTGCCCTTAAGATATTCCATACAGTTATAACTAAGTATGTGTTAATGCTTGCCCTTAAGATATTCCATACAGTTATAACTAAGTATGTGTTAATGCTTGCCCTTAAGATATTCCATACAGTTATAACTAAGTATGTGTTAATGCTTGCCCTTAAGATATTCCATACAGTTATAACTAAGTATGTGTTAATGCTTGCCCTTAAGATATTCCATACAGTTATAACTAAGTATGTGTTAATGCTTGCCCTTAAGATATTCCATACAGTTATAACTAAGTATGTGTTAATGCTTGCCCTTAAGATATTCCATACAGTTATAACTAAGTATGTGTTAATGCTTGCCCTTAAGATATTCCATACAGTTATAACTAAGTATGTGTTAATGCTTGCCCTTAAGATATTCCATACAGTTATAACTAAGTATGTGTTAATGCTTGCCCTTAAGATATTCCATACAGTTATAGCTAAATATGTGTTAATGCTTGCCCTTAAGATGTTCCTTACAGCTATAACTATGTATGTGTTAAAATTTGCCCTTAAGAAATGCCAATCAACTATAACTATGCATGTGTTAAAGAGTGTCCTTAAGATACTCCCTATAATGAAAGCTTACAATGCGTTAAAACTTGCTCTTCTAATAACCCTTATTACGTTAGCAAAATGTGCGTTAAAGTTTGTCCTCAAGAAGAGCCTTACAATTATAATTAAGTATGCATTAAAGTTTGTCCGTAAGAAACTTCATTTTACTATAACTAAGTATGTGCTAAAGTTTGTCCTTAAATTGTTCCTTACAGCTATAACTAAATATGCCTTTAAAATTGCCCTTAAGAAGCTCCTTACAGTTATAACTATGGATGTGTTAAAGCTTGCCCTTAAGATGCTTCCTACAACTATAACGCACAATGTGTTAGTGTTTGCCCTCAAGATGCTTCTTACAAATTTAACTAAGTATGTGTTTCTTCTTGCTCTAAATTTAAGATAAAATCCACTAGTACTTGCTATGATTAATGTCCTTAAGGAACATATGGTTACTAAGGAGATTGCTTATCTTTTTGCCCTGAAGGTTACAAAAATAATGATGAAGGAAGACTTTGTGATAGAGATATTTCCCTCTTGTGTAAATTTTAAAATAAGAGTTTATGTTAAGCAGTTAGTTTTCTTTGTTGAGATTTAAATGGAAATATTATTCAACCGTATAAAAGTGATTGCTTGACTGCAATATATGATTACTGTTGCTAGAACATGTAAGAATGTACTGACTTTAAGAATGATGATTCTAATAGATTCAATTAAAGTGATTGCTAGTCAAGATTACCTCCTTAATTACAAAGTGCTGTTCTTTAAAAAAGTCAAGATAGTATATTAGTTTCTTTAGATAAAGCAGTTGGCTTTTAAAATTTATAAGTAGAATGTGCAAAAGTATTGAAAGAAAGCTCAAAATATGGTAATGGAGTAAAATGTTTTTGAAGCACTGATTGGATGAATTTGGACATAACACTAGGAGAAGAAGCTGTTTTAAAAGAAAGCATGGAAATTGAGTTTAAAGCAGGAATAATAAATTCAACTCATAAGTATACAAAGACTTTAGACAGTTAGTTGTCAGTAATCTTATAAGTACCAGAAAAGCCAAATATCTAAATTAGCAAAATAAGTACTGATAACTTTCATTTCTATTCCACAGACTTAATTATTCAGTCTAGTGTAATCAATAGATACCATTGTGCTGTTTAGTATTGGTGATCAATCAAGTTAAATCCAGATAATTCAACTTTCAATTAATAATTTAAAGCATGAAATGCATCGAACAACAGTCCATTGCTATATAAATAGGAAAAAAATAGTTATACTATTCCTTCTTAATATTTGAATCAAGTTGAATAAGTAATAATTGAAGTATGGGCAGCATCGTGAGCAAATTCGATTAGTGATCATAAAAATATAATATCTGAAGTTTATGGATGATAAGCTCCTAAAATTTATTTCAAAAACGGCAACTAAACTACATTTCAAGAATAATAGGGAGGAAATATAGAATTAGTTGTTGAAGACATGAAAGTAAAATAAAACCATACAATTAGATGAAACTTAGAATAAACAAACGAAAATATAAGAAACTAAGAAGATATTTAAACTGCAATGTTTGGTGATCCCATTTCGCTATCAAACAATTTAAATATAATCATAATTAGTCCTTAAGCTCTTTACTCTCCTTACTGATATTAGATTCAAACTACTGTAGACTCTAAATATTAAGTTTATATCAATGCTAGTATAGTTAAACCGTAAATCAAAGTATATATCTAAGGTGAATAGATTTAATATCTTCTTTCCAAAGAAAAGCTTAATCTAAATGCCGTAGCTATAGATGCTCTAGGTTACTAAATTAAATATTAGTGAAGTTGTAAGTTTTTGACTTAAAATTTAAGTTATGTTTAAGATATATCAAATACACCTTTAAAGAACGTCTAATGTGATTTTCCAAAGGCTTCTTAAATAGATATATAAGGGTCTTAGTATCCTTTGGGATATATTTATGAATTTGTTGTAAATGCTTATACCTCAGATAACAGAAATTCTGAGGACTCAGTTTTTGTAAATATTACTGAAAACTTAGTCTATTATGTTGAGATCATCCTTGATGAATACGAACAATCAGTTGTAAATGCTTAAGGTATACTAAGCATGTATGGATAAATTCTCAATAGTAGCATAGTAGTGAAACTAGTCTCTTGAAGCTAGAGTCCAGGTAATATTTAAGATACTGCTTTTACATCTACTAGTTAACTTAATATCCAGATTGACGCTTCAAAATTAGTTCAAGAAGTTAATTATACTTTTTCAATCACCATTTGAGATGAAAATCAAAAATAGTATTCCAATAATAAGCAAGTTTATGTTAATAAAGCTCCAACTATTTCAAGGCTTTAGCTAGATCCTTCAACTGGCACAGCTTGAAATACTAGTTTTGAATTTAAGGCTTGGAATGGTTATGATTTTGAAGGTAATTATCCTTTAAGATATAAATTTTATTACATAAAGGAAGATTAAGAATATGCACTAAGTCAAGTCTAAGCAGATAGTAAGAAGAGCTTTATGTTACCTTAAGGTGAAGGGTAGTTAAATACTTTGACTGTAGGAGTCTATGTTTACGACTAGCTGAATGCATCCTCAAAATCATAAACAACTGTGAAAGTGAAGACCTCAGACATTAATTTAACTTAAGAGATTGGAAACTTAGATTCTCTCAATTTTAATTCAAACCTTGAAGCTTAAAATTTTCTTAACGAAATTGCAAAGGAAATATCTGAAAAATCTATTGAATTATCTCCTTCAGATATGAATTAGTATTTGGAATACCTTTAATCAAAAGTAAGCAATGAAGAAGAATTTTCCACTGCTCTTTCAAGTCTTACACTTGTTAGTTAAGAAATTTAAAAAGAAAGCTTGTAAAATTACATTGAAGCCATTAATTAAGTTCTCAAACAAAATCAAAACAGTAATCTAGATTTAAGTTAATTGGAATCTATCATATAAACAGTTTACGATATTTCAGTTATATAAATTTAGAAAAAAGGACAGTCAGATAGAACTTTATATTATAAGGAAGAAAATTTAAGAAAAATATAGAGTGAAAGCAATAAAACTTATACAGTCTGAGAAACAGTTAAATAGGCTTCGTTACAATATTCATCAAACCTTAACCCTAAAAATGAATCAATACTTAAGCAAGATACAATTGCACTCTAAATTGGTAGATATGATCCTATTAAACTGCCTAGTTATTTCAAAATTAGTGATTCCGAAGTTTGACTTAATGAAACGTTTACAGAAGAGTGTTTAGCTACAATATTTGTAGAGTTTAGTTTCAATCCATTTTAAATTGAGGATTAGAGAAACCTTTCTCATACTGGCTTCGAGATATATTAAATTTGCAGCTAAAATAGCTAAGGTGTTATTAATCGAAGTAGTCCTCCTATATAAATAGACTCTGAAATAGAAATTATACTGCCAAGTAATGAAGCTAACATTGAAAATATTTAATGCTAAATGTGGGATTAAAAATAACTGCAATGAGATAAAGGCTCTAAATGCTAAATTTAAAAATCTAGCTAGAATATGACTTACAAATGTAAATGTAGTCAGTAGGGAGTGGTTAGAATAGATTAAAAACTTGAAAAAAAAGATACACCTTTATTCTTAGAATAAGAAGATAATTCTTTTTCTAATTCGTTTCCTACTTATACTCTTGCTTGCATATTCACTACTTTTGGTATCCTTTTAGGTTTAAGATTTTTTATTTAGTATCTCAGAAGAAAATATAAAAAAGAGTAGTAGAAAACTAAGTTTTGGTTAGCTTTAACATATTTAGCAATAACTGGACCATGAATTCACTCTACCTCAAGAAAAATTACTGATTTATCACTTTAGCTCATTAACCTCTCTATAGCATTATTAAGCTTCTTTGTTAACCTTATTTTAGCAACAAAATATTCAAATTTAGAAACTTTTGGTGCAAGAGATATTATTACAGCTATTTTAATAGCTGTGGTAGTTTCATTTTGAAAGATACTTTTAGTCTTTATTTTATCGAAAATAGGAATAAAGCTTTAAGAGATTGTAATAGAAATTTATTGCTTATTATGTTTAGGTGTTGCAATATGAACTTGCGTCTATTATGATACTAAAGAACCTCTTCCTTGACTAGCTTGTCTAATCATAAGCTATTTCATTTATTTTCTATTTCTGGATATCATTTTAACATTTATTTTTGCGAGAAAATATGAACAGAACCAAATCTTGCCTCAGAATTAGAACATTTAAGCAACAATAAATTAAGATTAGCTATAAATCAACAAAGAAAATGAGAATAATATGTTGAATACATAAAAAACCAATATAAATAGTTTGAAATATCAATTAGACTTTTAAAAAGAATAAAATATATAAATAATATAAATTGATAATTCAGACTAAATTAACTTAGGTTATAAAGCAAATAATATCTAATAGCCTAACTATTAAAATTGATAATAATAGCAATAAAATTTAATAAATCATAAAAACGACGAATTATTTCTTTCAGATATTATTTCAAAGCATTTCAATGTACTAGATTAACCAAATTGTAAATCGGTGGAAAATAGTTAGCTAGTTCTTTAGGATATCTAAAGTTGCTCTGACATTCAAAAAGAAATTATTAAGTAGATTGATCAGTCTTGCAACTATTCTAAGGAATAGTCTTTAAATAAATGAGAGAGATACATTTCTAAGATTATTTGAATTACTTTAAATCTTTTAATTACTAAAAAATTAAAATCAAATTTATCCCTTGAATAATTCAAGTACTTCTCACTCTTTATTTTTAACCATTTTCAACATTTTTAATAAATTCTGTATAACTTTCTCTTTTACCTTTCTCAAGTGCTAAAAGATTCTTTACTCTATTTTTTATTACAGTTCTTATAATAATATAAGTGCTTTTATCTAATTTATTTATAAATAAAAGAAGGAAAATTCCTACTAAAGATATATTTTTTACAAAGTACAAATATTTTTATTTATTGACAGCTTTTAAGTCTTTTAAAAGACTCCTTTTTAATTTTTAATTATAGCTCATTCATATAAATATAGCACTGAAAGGAAATAGGGCAAGGAGCTAAACTCCAAGCTATTATTTTACCTAATTGCATCCTTAAGATTGTTTTGTGAAGTGAAATATCTATTTAATTATTTCGAGAAGATGGAATTTCTATTAGGATGATTGGATTCTAATCTTTCGCAATGTTGCATTTGATTGAAGAATTTATGATGGTTTGGCATTGACTAAAGATAAGGCGG
The DNA here is from genome assembly GCA_946699065.1 of Loxodes magnus. NCBI lineage: Eukaryota > Ciliophora > Karyorelictea > Loxodida > Loxodidae > Loxodes > Loxodes magnus. The sequence goes on along the minus strand of CAMPDV010000154.1, from coordinate 89,563 downwards.
TGAAGATAAATCCTCAAACATAGCATCTTATAGTATATTAATTACAAAGCTCTGTAAGTTCTAAGGTTGAGATTTGTAGCAATCTTAGCATTTGAATAGATTTAAATTAAAAATAGAATATGTAGTTTGTATATTTAGCTTTATTTAAATAATTAACTTTATAATCCCTTTCATTAGTACATCTAACATAAGAATCATCAATATCACTTCCTATACCTTTATAGCAATTCTACTCTTTTCTTTAACTATTTTAGCAAATTATATCAATATAACTAATAGAATACTAGCAGTCCAGATGGTATTAGAAGTTAATTATAAATTAAACGACCATTTAAAAGCAATAAGTCACATATTTAGGAATATGATTGCACTAAAAAAGAACCTAATTAATCAATGTAAAGAAGCAGGTTTTAAATATTTAGCTGCAGTAAAGAAAGCTTTATATTAATTGATAAGTCATAAAAACGTTAAATCTTAAATTTTAAAACCTTTGTCGATTCTTTACTCAACCTAAAGTGGGATTTGGAGGAGAATTAGTATATCACTTCAATATTAAATATGATTTAAATATGAGAATCATATAAAGAAAAGCTTTCTAAGCAAATAAAATCTTTAAATGATCATTTCATGTAGATCAAATTCACTTCCTTTTAAATACATTATGTCTTTTATATTCTTCAAACTTTTTTACGAATTAGATAAAAAAGGTTTAGAGCGAAGTAAAACGACAATAAGAAGAATATTTTAGAGTAACTGAAAAAAAGGTTACTAATACTTTAATGATGCTATTTAAATGGCTCAGTCTTATAATATTTATTTATAAAAAGAAAAGTAAGACTAAATTAAATATTGATAAGCATGTAAAAATTAAATAAAAACAATATTTTATTGAGATTCAGATAAATTATTAGCAGGATGTCTTCAGATAAAATGCATACTAATCAATTTCAAAATTTAAATTAATTTTGAAGAGATTATACAAAGTATGTACAAGATAGAATTATAATATGTTTTGCTATTATTAGTAAAGCAAATAATAATACAGATCATTCTATTTAATTAACCTTTAATTAACATTAATCTAGCATAATCGAAGGTATTAAAATAATAATAATATAAGCTTAATTAATACATGAGATGTGGTTTTTTATCCTATATAATTAATACTAAATAGTAAACTATTAAAATAGTATAAATTAAATTATATATAATTAGTTTAATACTTTATAAAGCAACTTATTAACATTAGAGTTTAAAACATCTTAGGTAAAAATAGTAATAATAAAGAGAAATAATAATATTCTCATATATTCACTTAATTATCCTCAAAATAAACCTTAAAATATAATATTTTATTTGACTCGCAAAACGTATGGCTAAAATTAGATGTTTTAAGAAGTTTTAGATTTAGCAAATAATAAGCATAAAATAGTGATAATTCAATTTTAAAATATTCAAATATAGTTACATCAACAGTCTGTCTTTTAATTAAAAAATTTGCTCATTGAAAAAACCCTCTACTGCTTTTCTATGCTATTTGCTCAGCTATAATAATTATTTTTAATTTTAAAAACTTCTCATCTTAACGACTAAATAAGAATCTTCAGTGTCGCATTAATTTTTTTCTTTAATTTTTAAAATTCAAGAAATAATTTTCTTCTTTCTAATTTTTATATCAATAAAGCTTAACTAAATTTTTAACTTTAAGTTGTTTTTATAAGATATTTCAAAGATTTAAAAGAAAATCCTTAAATAGTTTAAGCTTCTTTATTTTTATTTATCAAATTAATCCTTTCAAAGCACTAATCAAATATAGTGTATTCTTCCAAGTAATTAAAAAATATCTTTCATTTTGAAACTTTATAAGTACTATTGTTAAATTCAAATTTTGTGCTAAAATATCCCAAAACTACTTGATTTTTCTCTAGAGGCATAAAAATAGTTTTATTAGTTCTTATAAGCTTAATTTTAATCATTATTTTAGTATTTTTTAACTTTAATCATAGCTCATACATTTCCATTTATTTAAGCAAAAATCCCTTGGAAGTAAATTTTCCTTAATTAAAACATTGATTTCATATAATCATATGGTTTCTCTTTTTTCTAAAATTGTTTATATTTTTCTCTTTTAAAAGTTATTATAAACTTAGCTTTTAGCTCATGAAGCATCTATTGCATTTTTTCTATTTCTAACAGAATTAGGGATTTTATCTCCACTAAGCCAAGCATCAATACTCTTTTATATTAATTATAAAACCTTTTATAAAGCGTTTACTTGACTGATTATAAATTTTTACTCTTAAAGCATAATTTCTTTCTAACTTTATGACTTATAAATTTGAACGATTCAAGTCTATTATCATATTAAAGCAAAACAAAGCTTTTTAATATTTTTCTTGTTATCTTAACTATTTTATTACTATTTCCATTTAACTTTGGAATTTATTCCTATTGCTTCATATTAATATTTTATTGCTTCAGTCTCTCAATATATTTCTCTTTAACTATAATTAAAGATGATTGATAATTAACTTAAAACATAGTCAATAATTTCTATTACATCTATAGTTTCCCTAAACCTTTTAAATATAATTAAATTTTTACATGGTTTGATAATTTAAGTGCTAGCTTTAAAAAAAGATACTAAATATCTTAATAAAGAATAAGAAAGGATACATGAAAGTTAATAAAAGGTAAATGATAAAGTTTAAAGGGTAAGACTAAATAAAGTTGTAGTTAGAAATGATAAGTAATATAGAATATAATAAACAAAGTAAATAGAAAAATAAACTAAATAATAATAATAATAGTCTCTATAGTAGATAGTTAGTTAAATGCTTTATTAAATATTAGCTAATTAGAATATTACATACCATTTAGTATAGTTATATCATATTTATAAGTATTTACTATTATAATTCAACTGCTTTGCTAATATTCCATTATCTACCATTAACCAACATTATTATAACTAACACTCTTTCAATTAATCATTTTAGAACTAATTAAAGAAATGTTTCTATAATACACTTGTACCTCAAGTATATCTAAAGCTAAAAATAGTAAGATAATCATAAAATTTAAAAGATTCTATTACTAATAAAATCAGATAGAGCTGATTATATAAGAGTTAGAGATAGATAGTTAATATTAGCTCTAAATCATTTAATAACTATCTAAGTTATTAAAAAGCTAATTATAAGCTTATAAAATTAATTAGCTTCATACAAATTATTCCATAATTACTAAGCAACTCTATGCTTATTAATAGATATAATTACTAAAAACTTCATAGCAATAGTTATCTAAGATTTTTTCATCCAAACCAAAAAAAGTGATATGTCATACTGCAGTATTAGAACAATAACTAATAATAGAACTAATAAACAAGTAATTTCACTTTAAAGTTTACTGAGCCTTTGATATATTATTGCTAGATTTTTCTTCTAATTCCAAATAAAATGGAAAATTACTTTTATATAAAAGAGTCATTAAACAAGGATTATAGAAAAAGAAAGGATATAATTAACTTCAAATAGTCGAAAATGCATAATAGAATGGTTAGGTAAGCAAAATTGTTCCCAATTAATGTATAAGCTTGGTAGATAAAATTGACATATTCTAGCTCTAAATGTGTTTTTCCTGTGTTTTTCTTCAAAAATGAAGTTTAGAGAAAATTCAATCTTTCTGTAGCGTATATATTATGAAGTGATCCAAGTTATTCTTGCTAAAAACTTCTTTAGTTAGCTATATTTAAGCTTTAAAAGAAAGTAGAACTGTCTCACATTAATAATAAAAATCTCATATATGAGAAACATCAAATTCTTCTAGAAACTTTGCTAGAAGATCCAAATATTTTAGAATACTAAGAAGCGTTAAGAACTTGAGTATTTTAGCTCAGATTTATGTAAATTTCTGCAAGAATTATAAGTGGTTCAACCTTGAAGAAGTCATTAAATGAAAATTCACCAATTAATAGAAGATTTCTTTAGCTTCGTAACAAACAAAGAAGAAATATTTCATTTAGCAAAATTAGATGCAATTGAAGTTAACAATTTTTTAGTAAATTTGTTCATTCAGTACTACACTTTTCAATATGACTTCTACCCGCTAATTTATCAAATTAGTTAGAGTAAAGTATTTACTATCCTTCAATTAAAATAGTAAACTTAATTTTGTAATTTTAACCCTTAATTTAATTTAAGCTATGGTTGAAAGAATCAAAATATTTGATAAGATCTATATGACTAAATAGCAATGTTTTTTCTTTAATTTCTTGAGCAAACTTTTCTAAAGTATCCTTAAATTTCTTATAAATATTTAGGCTCAAGGAATAATATGATTTTTTATTTTATAAAAATTTTTTAAATACTTACTGGTTGAATTTATTGACTGCTGTATTTTTAGAGTTCTTCAACCATTTAATGGAGCTAATGGCTAATAGTCTTTAACTCCTAGTAATTAAGTCTCTATTTTGGTAGCATTAATTTAAATTTCTCTAAAGCATTCTTTTCTAAATTTTTTAATTATTCAATTATTTTTACAGTTTTTATTAAATTTTTACTAATTAACATACTTACAGCTCGAATATTCTTTTTGAACAACTGAGTACTTACTTAAGTTTTCTAGCAAAATATACTAGAAGCCAAACACTTTTCTTTTAGTGAAACTTTTTATTTATTTATGCATTTTTTGAGTAAAGATTAAGATATCTTTTAATGATAAACTACCAAGTCCTAATAAATTATTTAGAATTTAATTTTTTGTCTTTAATATTTCTTGCTTTAACTCCTCAAGGATCAGCAGCTAAACTTCTTAGAATTAGCTTACATAAACTTAATGTACATTTAAGCTTGAGAGTCAAAAACTCTAATTTAGTTTACTTTTATCTTTGGGTGTTAATTAAACCTACTGATATTTCAATATTTATTCAAAGGAATTTTCTTTTCTATATTGAATAAACAATCTAGATTTTTTTGAAGTTTATTTAAGAAACTATAGGGTTTTCATATTCATATCAATTCCGTGACTATTTCCAGTCGACAAATATTTTAAAGTAATCATACCTACTATTTCAATCTATAAACCCTCTCCCTAACACTTAGATTCATAAATCTGTTTTTCTTAATTCTTCAGAATTTAATAAGAAGCTTACAAATTACACTTAAACTTATAATTTTCCTGTCAAGTCTTACTATCTCTATTACTTAACTAAATTTTCTCTACTTTATTAATTAGAGCTGGATTTTATATATTATCTTAAAAATTCTAAAGATATTTGTGAGGAATTAAGAACACTTAGAGTCTAGCTTTTAAAAAGCAAGAGTTTCATTTTTAATATCTCTTTAAAGATACTTAAAATTTAGCTACCAAGTTATGAATTATCACTTAGAATCCATTTTTAAGCTCTTAATTGCCTTTTAGATTGAATATTTCTATTATTTCAGCTTGTTATAGAACTAAGCCTTCTGAACTTTTAAGATCTAAAATCTTGTAAAGTTCTAGATTTTTTCTAACATCTAAGTAAATAATACTCACAGTATTCTTTATTTTAACTATAAGATTTGTATTAACTCTACTTTTTTAAGAACGAAATTTGATTCAGTTTAATTTAGTAATTGAAGAAATTCCTAGTGCTTTTAATTAAAATACTTAAAAAATAATTTATAATTTTAAAATAATCAGAACCTTAAAAAGAATTAAAATCAAAATTATTAATCCATTAATTTCAATTCTCTTTTATTTATAACTAAATTTTTATAAGAAATTTAATAACAGAAATTTTATTTTCCAATAGAAAAATCTAGTATTAAGACCTAAACAAGACCTTAATAATCTCACACCTTTTTTAAACATAAAACTCTATACTTAATATTGATTATTAATCTTTATTTATTAAATAAATACTTTAAAAATTTGTAAACTAAATAATTTTTAAATGCATTACATTTTAATTTAATTTCATTTTAATTTGATGCTGCTTAATGACTTAAAATTCTTTATATAGTTTAAAAATAGTTTTAAATTTATAAAATCCTAACTCAACTCTTAAATAAGTAACCCATAACACTTTTACTCGCCTCAATATCCTCAAAACTACAATTCTACACCTATGTCGCTCTCTAACTCAACTCCCTCTAATTCCAATCCTATATATTAAGCACTTTCACTCTTCTCCAAAGAACTAAACTCCAAACCTCTTAACAAACCAGATATATTCCACTTCCTCACTACCTTGTCTTCACCATCAGATAATATCCAATTATTTTCCTCACTCAATGCCAACGAAATCAAACATCCCTTATGTCCTCGTAATTTTACCAAATTCTCGCCTGGTTAATAACTCCATATTCGTAGCGTAACGTCATAAGATCCAGAAATTATATACTTATTATCACTTTTTATTACCAACCTTCTCACCCAATCAGTATGCCCCTATAAAGTCCTTATACACTATCCCGTTGAGAAGTCCCGTATCTTAATAGTCTTATCTTAAGAACCCGATATTATTCACTTATTATCCGATGTCAAAATAACCGATCCAATTCAGGTTGCATGTTCAGAACACGTACAAATAAGCTGATCAGTTGAGAAAGATCAGAATTTGATAGTCTTATCTTTAGATGCTGATGTGATTCATTTATGGTCACTGGAGATGATCTAAGATATAACTGCATAAGAATGACCCAACAAGCTTTTTAGGATATTTAAAGTCTGAAAATCCCAGATCTTGATCGTTTCATCTCCAAATGCTGATATGATTCATTTCTAATCTGGGAAGATTACTATGGAGTTGGTTCCTCAAGTGTAGCCAGATAAAATAGAAGCTTAATCGGGAATCTCAAATTAAACGTTAGTTAAATTGGCCCTATTAAAGTTGCAGTTTACTAACTTAGCCTTTTTTAGATTGACCTCTTATAAATGTACATTTCTTAAATTACAATCTTAAAAGATCACATAACTCAAATCCGCACCTCTTATCTTAATTCCTTCAAAATTCTTTAACCAAACACAAGATTCATATTCTTTAATATTGTTATCGCATTCGCTGTTGCCTACTATAAGCTAAAATAAACAAATTTAGATTAAAATCTTACAATAAAATGTAATGTTGAAAATAAAATAATCTAAACTATTAGTTTGTAATAATGTTAGCAAATCTAAGTTTAATTATAACAATAAGAAGCCTAAGTTAACACTGAAAAATTGGAAAAAAGTGAAAAATGTTGACAAGCAAACTTTATGGATATAAATTACTAAAAAATTAAATAAACATACCATTAACTTTATATGGAATTTATATTAAATATCTATAATAATTAAGAAAATTAGAAGAAATTGCATTAAGAAATAAGAAATTAAAAAATAACTATTTAAATAAGCTACTTAGCCTTGGAAAAAAGAATAGAAGAGTTTATAAATAACGTGCTTTATAATATTTTATAATATGATTTTTATATTTTACCTATAAATAAAACATGAACATAAGACTAATATAGCCCTATTATAATAGAATAATATCGTTTATAATTTAAAATGCTAATACTAGAGCAGGAGGAGTATGTCTATTGGTAAAGAAGTAACTTGATTCTTGTCAAAATGAATTAGATTTCTCAAATCTTTCTGGATATTTGATTAGTATAAAAAAGGGTATTTAAGAGTTGCTTAGTGCTATTTAGCTACAAATGAAAAACATTTACAAGGAACTTGTTTATGAATATGCTTCTAATATGATTAATAATAATGACAATTAGAGGCCTACTATTCTATGTGGTGATTTAAATGCTTTTCTTCCTGGTAGTAATTAAGCAGAAATTAATTTCATAAAAGCAAAAGATCTAATAGTTTTGAATGATTAGTATTACAACACATTCACTATAGAGCAATCAATAAAATTACATTAATGACTATTTCCTAGCAACTAAGCATTTGAATATTGATGATTTCTCTAATTTTTGTGTGATTCAAATTTGAGGTTTGTATATGATAATTTCCCTTTAATTATTAAACTAAATTTGATTTAACTAGAATATATCAAAAAACTAAGAATAACGTTTCTCCTTTAAGATTTCAAAATTATAGGATCCTAAAATAAGAAGTCAATATGAAAATCTTTACTAGGGAAAATTTAAGCAAATAGATTAAAACAATGCTGAAAAGTAGTACTAGCTTATCTGTGGTTTAATTGGTATTAATGCTGAGATTGCAATTGGTTAGTAATTATAGAAGCAAAGTTATTATAAGCTTACAGTTCATCTAGCAAAACTATTTTCTTAAGCTAAATAAGATAATATTTAATAAAAATCATTAAGCTTTTATGGACTTAGAATTAAGAAATTGCCTATGAAGAATAAAAAATAAATCTTATCAAAATCATCTTCACATATTTTGAATATTAAAAAAGATATAAGCTAAAGAAAAGCATTAAAACCTTATTAAGAATACACAAATAATGATCAAATAAGCAAAAACTTTAACTAATCCGAAAATAAGTAATTAGATGAACTAAGAGCAACAATAGCAATTTAGTTAAAAGTCGAAAAGTAAATTTCCCGTATATATTCAAATTTAAATAAAGAAAAGATTGAAAATTCAAATATAAACATTGATACAGTATATAAAAATCAACCTTTTATTATCAATTTTTACCCCATTTATAAGAAAAACCTCTTTTTAAAGAATCTGAAAAAATAATAAATCAATTAGCAAATAGCAAGCCTCAGTTAGTGATGCTTAAAAGTAGAATTAATTAAATATGGCGGATAGAAATTGCATAATATAGTTACAGTTATTAGTAAAAATAAGCTAAGAACACTCAATATACCAAATGAGTTGAAAATAATTTATATTTTATCTATTTTCAAAAGAAAGTAAAAGTGTCTGATGTGATTGACATAGCCCTATTGAATTGCTTACTTAAATATATGATAAAGCACTAATTTAACGACTATATAATTATACATATGAAAGAAATATTATTAATCAAGATTAATTTGGTTTTTTTTGGAAAAGATCTATTCATAACTAATTTGAACAATTTAATAAATTATTGACTTTCATCGTAGATGGTCTCAAAAATGGTTAAATGCTACTCCAATAGATATAAAAAAAATGTTTGACTGTAAGCCAAGAAAATTACTATTTGACCATCTAAGAAGACTTAGATTACCTTTGGGATTGATAATGGCACTTGAATGTTTTTATGAAAATATCGATGCAAATTTCCTTATTGAAGGTAATATTACAAAATCAATTAAATTAAATAACGGAATATTATAAGGAAGCAGCCATAGATCTGCACTTGCAATACTTTACTAAGATATTTTAATTAAATATTTAGAAGAAAAATAAATTAAATATGGCTATAATATCTGTTAGAGAAATTTAGTGGTTCGTGGTTTTACTGATGACTTAATTGAGTTTTAAAATTCATAGTAAAACGCATATAAAATTGCTAAACGCCACTATAAAATAGTCTCTTGCGTAAACTAAATATAAATTAGGAAAAATGTGAAGTAATTTAGTTCTTAAAAAAGAAAGAAAAGATAATTTAAATAAACTTAAATATTATTGGAATTCCTATTGTTTAAAAGGACGAAATTACATATCTTGGATACAGATTGGGAAATAAATGAAATTATAAGCTACATTGGCAAGCAAAGTATCTGACTTCAGAGTTACAGTTTTGAAAGTATCAGCAGTTCTTTCTAAGTACGGGATAGTATCATCACTCAATTTTAAAACACTTTACAAAATCTTTATTTCGACTAAAATAGAGTATGGAAGTAATAAAACTTCTAGAAATATCATATTAGGACTTAAAGGAATGAAAACTTAAATAACTAAATTACATATACTCGTTTCAAGGAAAGCAATTAAATCTCCTTAATTAGCATTCAATGAATCTTACTTCATTGATCTTAATTGATTTCCATTTACACACATGACAATATTAAAATCCATGCGTTTTTATTTTAAATTAGAATAAATCAGTATAGAAAACCTAAACTCTAAATAGCGTTCTTGTTTTCTAAATGCAAGCAATACAATTTACCCTATATGAAATACATAAATAAAAGCCTTGAATGATATAAAATTGATATTGAAGGTAGACAAATCTAAAAGATTTTAATTAATGTATTATTCTAAGAATAAAAGAATTTTTTTTCAAGAATGTTTTTAAAGGAATATAATATACCTACAGCTTAAAGATATATGTTATATATTTAAAATAATCAGAGTGTATTTCCTGAAATAACTTACATTAAGTTTAACAGATATTATATATAAACTTTGCAAAAGTAAAATCCCTAAGATTGACAAATACAGTAAAAATTTTCATCAAAAATTGCTTAATAAAAGGATAGAAATTAAAAAAGATAATAGTTAAAACAAAAAGATAAATAAGTTTTTAAACCACTTTTTAAAAATCATTCTTGATCTAAATCTAAAATAAACAATTTGATTGAAAATTTATTTATCTTTCGAGGTATTTCGAAGTTAGAAAGCTAGTAAAAATATGAATAATATAGTGAGATTATTTTATTCTGATAACTGGTAATAAAGTTAAATTAAAAAAAATGGCAAAAAATTCAAGAAATGCTGGAAACTTTAAGTTATGTAAAAGAAATAATTTTAAATTATTTAAAAAAGAGATTAAAAACCTAAAAAATATAGCAATAATTATAGAAATTAAAAAAATTATTATTATTTAAAAAATTTGTTTTTTTGGGTCAAGTAATTTTAGTTTTAATAAGTTGCATTTTAGTAGAATCAAATAATTTCAGAAAAATTAAAAAATTAAAAAAAGCTGGTAGTATTTCAATTTTTAATCTAAAGTCTATTTAAAATTATTTAAATTTGAAAACCCTATTATAAAAAATGTAAATTAAAAGTAAAAATAATAATAAAAATATAATACTTTTACCAATAAAAAGGATTTAAGTAAAGAATAAAGTTATTTTTATAATATTTATTATAAATAAATATTTTTTACTTATATTGTATAAAAGAGAGAAGAGCTCCACAGTTAACTTCTATTTGTTCCTGCTCTCTCCTAAGCTTAAGGATGTCGTAGGGCTTCATTAGTCCGACTTCCTTGTCTCCCCTTCAAAAAATAATTTTCCGTTTAGTTTCTTCTCCAGTTGCTATTCTACTCGCTGAATCTTGAGTTATAGAATTTCTTTCTTTAAATTTGTCCTGTTCTTGTTGGTCAGAAGCAGAAGAGTCCTTCTAATATTTGTTTCTTATTAATTCTTTCAATTTCTGTCTTCTTTCATCAGTAATTCTTCTAGCATATGTAGCACCGGATCTTTCTACGATAGGAATATATCTTATTTGTCTCTTATTATTAATATTTCGTTTCAATTTCCATTGGAAAACTTGATTATACTTGTTATTATTCTTATTTTTCCTAAAGTTATTTTCTTTCGTATTAAAATTTAGAAAATTGGAATTAAAACATTTGAGGAATTTCATTACATTTTTTATCAATTTATTCCAATTTAATTTCTATTTACGATTCAAATTTATAGATTGCTTCTTCCAATGATGGAAATTAATGATCTAGTGATTAAATCAATTCTTCGTACATTTTTTCTAGTTTTTATATCCTTCATCTTTGTTATTTTAATTCGAATTATATATTAATAATTCGTTGTTACACAGATTATGAAAAAGCTTCCTTAGATTCTATTTCTTAATATTATTGATGCTCTTATTCATTTTTGTTAGATTATTATTCTTGTTTTTTACAAAAGACCCAAGAAAGGATTATTTTTCAGGTGCCATTTTATTATATATAATAAAAATATAGTTCGATATATATGAAACAAAATAGATTTAAAATTAACCTAAAATGTGATAATCTTAGATGACTGAATTTAAGATTTTTGCTTATTTAAAAAATGTATCATATTTTTATACTTCTTATTAATAATTAGCAATATTAATCTGAATTAAGAATTTTTAGCATAAATTATTAATTTTCCTCATTATTATTGAGCAATATTTAAGTCTATGTATTTTAAATTATTATTTTACCAGAAGAGTATGAATTTCTAGTAGTAAAAGGCCTTTATTTAATATGATAATAGAATAGTGTGACTGAAGTTCTTTTTCAAATGGAAGAATTAAGATTATATCTAAAAAAATTTAGCTTTATTTAACCTTCATTTGAAAAAGGAGCTATATAATATATATTCTTAAATCAATTTCTAATTATAACAATATAACATAATAAAAGATTGTATAATTGATCTCTAGTACTATCAAATAAAATAAGCTTGCAACCAATCAAAATAGAAGAATCTAACTTTAAAATTTTTCTAATAAAGAGATATAGAGATAAAAATAAATAATTCACAATTTTTGTGTGATTTTTTATTGATTAGCTATAATAATAGATTTAATGTAGTTAGTATATATATAATTTAATTATTTATCTTAAATAAACGATTTTTATTTAATATAATTATTTCATCTACTGAAGATTGTTCTTGATAAAATTATTTCTATTTTAATAATTATAAATTAATGTGGCGCTACCTTTAATAGGTTAACTACGGTTAATTAAAAAAGTTTTCAGATCAGTTCCATATTTCCTTCTAGTTGTAATTTTGTTTCTCTTAATATTCTGCTAATTCTTCTTCCAGTATTTCCATTATCTCTTCATTGGTAAAATTTGAATATATTTGCATAATTAAGTCTTCTTGTTATAGTTAAATTCTTTTACTAATTGGATTTTCCTATAAACATTTTGCTTATTTTATATCACCATGTTATATATTAAATTTATTTGTATTTCTAGTATAATATAAGCATATAATTAAACTTAAAATTTTTGCAAAAATATAACACCATAAAAACTATAGACTATCAACTTAGTTTTAAACTGGGATGCAAATAAAAATGGATGAAGTAGCAATAATTAATAAATTATATTAAAAATTGCTGTTATTTTTGATGTCCTAAGAAATAATAAACCTCTGAAATAAAATCTAATAACTCTTAGCAGAATGTGGCCTTTTACTTCCTTTAGAAAAGAAATAAAAATTTGCAAATGATATAAGAGAATTTTATGAACGTTCTAATTTTAATAAACTCTTTCGAAAATTTGGGGTAAGAAAACTAAACTTTTCGATAGGAATTATAAATAGACATGTCCCTGTATCAAAATTAAGGAAGAATCTTATGGAAGAATGGATCATAGCGAAAATTTTAAATTTTTTAAGCTCTTAGCCAGAACGTATCTAATAAGTAGTAAATGAATTCGATAGAAATTTATTGGGATTTGATCTATAGGAAAAAATCAAGAAAATTAATCTTAAAATCTTCAAGATTCATGACAGTGAAGATCCAAGCAAGTTTAAGGTGAATACTTTATTTAAAAATAAGATTTTTGATTTGTGGCAAACCAAATAAAAGTGAAGCCACATTAATCTGATTTATTATGTCATCTATTTTTAATAGAAAACTTATTACCATTTCAGTAAATAGAAATGTAAAATTAAAGAATAAATATATAAATTTATAAATAAAGTCAATATAAAAAAATTAAGCCATTATATAAGGAAGAAACTACTTCTTAAAATAATAAATTATATTAAAATAAGCATGAAATTGAATAAATATTTTGTAGTGTACTTTCTTAATTTAAATAAAGAAGATTCTTTTAAATCTAAATCTAAATTTAAAAATAATATAAAGTAATCATATTAAACTTATTTCTTTAATTTTAAGAAAGTTTTAAATATAAATCACCTTAAGAAATTGGAATTAGTGTTAGGAAATAGTTTTAAACTTAGTTTTAATAGTTTATAAATTATAAAATCCCTCTATAAAATTGCTCGTATTCTTATTTAATCAATATATAAGGTAAATAAAAATTATCTTGGTAATTCAAATTATAAATTATAGCAATATATTTTGATAAATTAGTAAATTTTTAGGAATTCTTGCTCAAGAAAGCTCTATTCTAACAAATCCTAATTTTGTTTTACAATAATAATTCAATGCAAGTTTCGTTTATTTTATTAATTTCAAAACATCACATAATAGTTTAAAAGTATGTTGCAATAAAATTTTATTGAAGTAATGTAACATTTTTCTTTAGTTTAGATTGAAGTTTTCTTTGTCAGACAAAACATTTCAATCTATCTTATAAAATATTTAAAATCAAAAATTCTATCTTTTATTAAAATTTATTAGAAAGTCATTAGATTCCATTATATTAACTCTATTTTAACTAAATCTAAAACTAATTCCCATTATGATTGTTTGCTTTAATTTGAATTCAATCTTGCTAATTTGATAGTCTTTTAGCATATTTCTTTCCCTTAAAATAAAAAAAGTATGCTTCTTCGTATCTATAGTAAAAATACAAGAATCTTTTATAATTTTTTATAAAATTTAAGTTAAAATAAAATTTTTAAGTTTTTTAATAATTTTTGCAGAAAAAAATTTCAAGTCTTTAAGTTGAAAAAAATGTTCTAATATTGAATCTTCAATAATATTTATTTACATTATATTATCTCAATAATGTCAGAATAATAGAATTTCCCAATAAAGTTTTAAGCAATCTTAGATTATTATAACATATAATATTTTTTATTATTTTTTACAATTAGAATTATTTTAAATATCTATGAAAAAGAATAAATTTTTTTTATTTATAAATTAATTAAATAGCATCCAATAATGTGGGTAAATTTATTTTACTTAAAATTAAAAGGTTTATAAATATAAATTATAACCATTTCTTAAATATAGTTAAAAATGATTCTTTTTAGGTTTTTATTTTATTTAGTTTTTTAATTCATAACTATTGAATTTTAGATTTAATTGCATAATAATTAGATTCATTATTTAAACTAATTGGTTTTATTTGCACTTCATAAAACTTATTTTGGTAAAATAAACTATTTTAAAGATATTTTCCATCTATCGTAGCTTCCCTTAAAATTCTTAATTTTTAAATAATTTCTAAAAGTACAACTAGCATTCTCATTCAATTATAATTATTTTTTTAGTAACATTTTCTTAAAGTTTTTCTTTATTGTTTTATCAATTTTCGATTTAAAAATGCTAGATTGAAACTTTTAATAGTAGTAAATGTTATATAATTTAGTAATATACTCAAATTATTTCTAAGTTACTTATAAATAAAACTTTAATTAATTTACTATCATATCAATTTTAGACGAAAGTAATCCATATTAATTGAAAACACTTCTTATTTTAAATTAATTGATAAAATATAACACAAATTTTCATATTCCATAGTTAATTAATAATTCAGAGTAATTAATTAAAAATTATACTATTTATACAAAATAATTTCAATAATATACTGAAGTTTCTAAAGGGTAAGGATAATGTATTTGATGAGTTACCTTTTATTAGTTTTTATACTTAAAATTTGAACTTCAAGTAGTTCCAACTTTGAAGATCTAAAATTCATTTATCCCAGATTTTTATCGTCTTTCATTTTAAAAATTGGAAAGAAAGACAGCAAAGTTTTTCTTTCTTGTGTAAATCACAAAAACTTCAATTTTTTCATGAAGAAAAAGATGTTTTAATATCTTAGCTGTATAATTCCTTTTTAATTGATATCCTAATCCAACTATAATAATAATAATTTATTAAGTGACTTCACCTTTTTTTGGTTTATCACTAATTCAAAAGTTTGTTAGAGTTTATTTAAAATCAATAGGATTCCAGGTCATATTCGTTCGGATTTTTCGGATCGTAAATTCTTATCAAATTCTATTTTTCATTATTATGAATCGCATGCAGGTCAAATCCAAGCTATCATGTCTAAAATCGTCTCATCGCGTCAGTAATTTTTGGAGCTTCTACATATGATTAGAATCTTTTTTTCTAATATAGATCTTGAATAATTTTTAAATTCCTCTCTTTGTTTCTTAATATTATTTACTCCTAAATCTATAGCATTTATTTACCTTGTATCCGTATTTTTTACAATATCAGCATCTTTTTACTATTTTCTGATAGGAAAAAAACTGGATTTTTTTTCTCTTGATTCCAATTCCAGTCATTAATTAGACTTGTTATGTTCCAGTTATCTAATCCTTTGGTCAAAATTTTATTTTAAATTCCATTCAATTTGATTAATTTATCCTTTCATATCCTTCAAGGATGTCTGCTAATTTAGTTCCTTGTTAAGATTTTATTCATTTGCTAATTTGTTTATTGTTAAAATTAGAGTTTAGGTTATTTGCATAAGATCTTAGACTTCATTTGTTAGCTTCTCATTATCTAACTTCAGCAAAAAGAAGTTGTTAGAAAGTTCATTTTCATCGTTAATTTTTGTTAAAGAGGTCTATATTTTCTTAGGTGCCATTTAATATATAAGTAAGTAATAAATAATAACCTGAGAATAGATTTAAGAAGAATAATATAAAATGATTAATAAAACATTACACTAACTATTTAATAAATAAAACTACTTATTTATTTTTTAATTTATTACTATACAAAATATTCTAATATTTACTTGCTTTATAAATAAGGTTTTTTAGTACTGTATAAATATTTCGATGATATTCGAAATAGTATAAGATAAATAACTAATAAAAAGGTGATTAAATTTAATTATCTTCTTTAAAACTGTATATAAAAATTAAAAAGATGTTGGCTATGATAAGATGAGCAAAAATATTATAAACAGTTTAAAGTATAAAAGAATAAAATATAGTATAAAATATTAATTCTGAGGATATTTTGTTATTATAGAATAAAAATATATTACCTTTTTTTAATAATTATGAAAAAGCTTATTTTTAAGACAAAAATCCATAAATATCCAGAACTGTAACTATCTTTAAATTTAATAAATAAAAAATAAATTCAAACAAAAACATTAAAAAATAGAAAGGTAAATTAGCTAAAATTTTATATATTCTTAAACATTCACAGATATAATGCTAAACATAAAATTTAAATAGAAATTCAAAAAAGAGAAAATAGAAAAAGTATAAAAATAGGTTAATTTCATTCTTTGAACTATTAACAAAAATAAAAATGCTAAATTATATCAATTACACTTAACTAGAAAATATAAGTATCAATACTCATAAAAATAATATTATTAAACAATTATTTTTAATCACAATTATTACTAATTCAATTACTCTTTAAATTAAACTAAAATAGATTTAATTTAGTTCAAGGTTAAGTATCAAATATAACCTTTATTCAATTTAATAAGGTTTAATTTTTTAATTATCATAGCATGTTTTTAGGTTAAAAACAGCAACCATCAATAAGCATTTACACATGTAAACCTAAAAGAATAAATTTAGTCAAAATTTAGTTTTTGCATTTTATATACATGAAGGAAAAATTAAAAAGATGTAAGAATATATAATAGAATCTTAATTTAAGAGAATATAAATAGGATATAAAAATTGACTCCAAAGAAATGGGACTCTTCTGCAAAAACTTAATGATGTTGCAAAAGATATTTTTCATTCTTTAATCAAGAATTAAAATTAGCAAATGCTATTAGTGATCTTTATAAACAAGTTTTAAATTCCATCAACACTTCGGATTGCTTAAAATTTTAAAGATAATTTTTAAAATAGAAGTTAGCCCTAAACCTGTCCCTAGAGAAAAACAAGGAAAAGAAGCTGACAAATTAGATAAGACAACGAAGCTTCTTATTTAAAGACTTTAAACAGGGTATTAAAAAGCAACAATTTGGTGTAAATTATTTCAAATATTAGAAGATTATAAATTAGTATAAAAACTAATTATCTCATAACTTTTAGCTTTTGCTGCAGACTTTAATATAAGTCAAAGTTCATAGTAATTATGATAAAGTGATATTAAAATATCGAGTTGATTTATATAAATATTTAACCCCAAATTTAACTTAAAATGAGTCATAAACAAATTGGTAGTTATCTTAAACTGCTGTTTTAATGATAAGAGTAAGAGTAGTTTAAAATTATTAGTGAATCTATAGAAAATTTAATTTTTATAATAAGTTCTATACATTAAGTCCAATAATAGATTTTTCGCACTCATTATTTGAAATTTTATCTTTAACTTAAGATAGAAAATTTTAATAATCTTCACAAATATAATTAATATTCAATTAAAAATAAAGTGCTACTTTCATCATTTATAGTATTGTAAACTATTTTAGTTAAAAAGGGTTTGTAACAAAAGATTTATTTTTATTGGTATTTAAAGAGCTAAAGACTAATGAATCATAGTAAATAAAATAGCGAAATTTGATTTTAAGTTTATAAATATTTAAGAAAAATAAAAGCCTTTATAATAGTAATAAGATTGCAAAATAATACGTTATTTATGAAATAAGTAAGCAGTAATTTCTAAATTGAAAGTATAAAAATTTACTAATTTAGCGATAGTATTTTAATAGAAACTTATTAAAGTTAATATAAATAGTAGAATTTAAAAATAAAAAGATTTCTTTCTTTAAATAAAATATTTATCAAATTATAGAGAAACTAAGTTTTATATCAAATTAACTATTGTGCTAATTTTAGTAAAAAAGCTAACTTTTTATTTCATTGTATATAGACTTAATTTTATTATTTAAAGCTTTTATGTAATTTTGAAATGTATATTAATTAAAAATTTTAGAACTATAATATTCTGATTAATCTAGCAAGAAATAAAATAAAATGATAGGAAATCTTTTTCTGATAAGGTTTAAGATATAATTAAAAAATCAATAATGGGTCTACTTTTCAAGTATAATTAATTAAGTGGTTTAACTAATGTTAGGATTTCTTTTTTGTACTTATAAAGTTTTCTAATCATATTAATAATTATTTTCTATCTTTTATTATTAATATTATTACTGTTGGAAGAGTGATATTTCTCATTTTCGATAAATAAACAGTGGATTCCAAAACGATATGTAAATATGATTCATATTAATCTATTTAATTACTTTAAACTTATTATATAACTTAAATATGTTTAATTTAGATCATTTTTATTAGATATTTATTATTGTGTTCTTTGAAACTATTTATCATTATTATTCTCTTTTCTTGATAAAATAGCTATTTTATTATTTAAACTATAAAATTATTCTTATAAAAATAGATATAAATATAAATATAAATTAATATTTTATTTCTTCCTATATATAGATTAAGTTAAATCTAATTGCATGCCTTTAGGCTTAATCTTAAAATCTAGAAATACATCTCTTCCATATAAAAGGATCTGTAAATCCTAGAGACAATTATCTTCCTCTTGTATATTTCATTTGGAATAATTCGAGATTTAGTTATTTCTCTTCATGTTTTATCAGCTTCTGTTCTTCTCAACTTTTTCTATAATTTTATTTGATTATAAAATAGAAAAAAGCTTCATTATAAAAAGCAAAAAAAAACGAAAAATAAAGGAGATTTCTTTTAAGATTAAAGCTAAACTTACTTTGAAACTAGAAAAAAGAAATTCTATAGCTTATAAGTAACTTTATTGAATAAGTCTTAAGGAATTGTCTTATTACTTTAATTTTACTTAAAACAAACTATTTCTTATTTCTTGGATCATTACTATTTCATAGAAATTATATTATTTTTATATCTTACAGATCTTATTTAATTGAAATTGGAAATTAAAATATTATAAAGTTTTATTATAAGACATCTTCTTTTCCTTTTTTATTCAAGTTTATAGTTTTGATTATCCTCGAAATGTATAAAAAACGTTACAATTTAATATTCAATATTTTATAATTTTTTGATACTATTTAACTTTATTAGTATATCATTAAAGAAAGTTATAATATTTGCAGAAAATTAAAAGATAATATATCTATATCATAGTCAAATTTATTTTATGCTATATTAAAATATTAACATTTTAATTTGGCTAACTAAGATCATCATACTTTTAATTAAGCATTTTCTTTTCTTTCTAGTAAAATTTTCATTATATCATACTAGTAATTTTAAAATTTTCAGCAATATTTTAATTTTAAATTTCTTATTCCCTTAGATATAAAAATACATAACAAAGCATCTTTTTTAAAATTGGCATATTTAATTTGTTGCTATTGTTAAAAATCATTAATTTCTAACTTCTATTTTTACTTTAATTTTAGTATTTAAACTTTTAATTAACTTTTTTCTGATTAATTACAATATTTTTATTAATTTAAACTTAAGTTATTTTAAATGAGCATTTCATATCTATGAAAATAAAATTCACATCCTTTTCATATAATTTTGAATAGAAACTATTTTTTTCTTATAGTAAAATATAAATAATATTTTGATAAAACTAAGTATAATTTTTTATATTCTTAGAGATTCAAAAATTTTTATTGTAATTTTTACTTTTTAACAACATTTTTTATGTGAAGAGTTTTGACAAAAATTAAATTATATAAAGGTTTCTTATCAGAAATGATAAGGTTAGTATTAAATTTTATAAAATTACAAATTTATTAAATTAAAATTCTGCCCTTTCTTTTAAGTCTATAACTTAATATAAATTATTACTTATCAGAATTATTTAAAAAATGGTTTTTAAACCAAATGAAATTACTAACCTCTGTTTAAATTTCAACACTGATAAATAAATGCATCTTGAAAATAGAATCATGGCAGGTTTTATCTCTTGAAACTACCAAGGCAGTATACACATGTCACTCCAAGTCATATTTCAGGTCACCAAAGCCGAAGATCATTCCGTTCTAAGGTTCCAAGGATAAGCCAAAGCAGTGAAAGAAATAGTCGATCACGGGTACTTATCTCCTACTTCTGATGAAGTTATCCTTTTCTCTATCATTAGATTATGACTTTAGTTCCTTCGGAGGTTCCACCCACTAAAGCAAGCTAAGTTGCCAAAGTTTGAGAACCTCCATCTTAAAAATATATAATAAATGAAGTAATGCTTATGATTCTTATGATATTATATATATTTGCCAAATTCTACTTCTATGCCTTTTATTTTTTATTATGTTTTTGATTCTATTTGCATCCTGTTCAACCATTCTTTAACTTCTTGTTCGTTAACTTAAAACTGAATTATTTTATCCATTTACAAACTTACTTAAAAATAACTTTTAAAGACAAGAGTCTAAATATTCAGTTTAAAGTAGCCGAGAATCTTTATGCTTTTTTCTAAAAATTCTGGATAAATCACTAAAGTGCTTCTTTATTAGCTATTATAAGTGATTGAATTCAGTTTTTTGCAAAGCTAATGTACATATTCAAGCACTCGCTAAAATTACAAGATTGATTATTATTAATTTTATTCCAATAACATGAAATTTGTATAGCCAATACTTAAGAAACTGTATAAAACAGTACAAAGTAGAAAAATCAAAGCAGAGAAGGAAATCTTGTAGATTTTATGGAATTAAGCTCTTAAGAAAGCGAAAAAATTCTAAATAAAAGCAAGGAATTTTTATCAATAAAGCTTAAATAAGAGTAAATAATTTAATGTTGAAGAGACTCTTAGAGAAGATTAGGAAAATTAAAGAAAACTAAAGATATTTAAGAAAGAAAAACTTCAAAAGATTATAGGATCTATTTAGAGATATAATTTTGTTTCTGGTTAAATCCTTAAATAGAGCTTTAATTTTAGACAATAGAATCTATACTGACTAATATAAGACACTTTATAAATAAATAAATTTAAATTAAATAAGTTTTTTGACTTCTTTAATTGCAAGAATTGCTTCTTTCAAATATAGACGTTAGTAAAGCTTTTAAATTTTTTAATCTTGTCTTATCTCATCATTTTTCTTTAATTATTTCTTCTTTTTACTCATCTTAACTTCTTCCTTTTTTGCTTTCTCCATTTCTAGAATCTCAAGTCTCCTTGTCATTAGCTTCTTGTGAAATATTTTGATCTATAAGTCTAAATACTCCAATTTAAACCTTGAAAATGAGTTTATTTATTCTTGATCATATAGTATAAGGCGCCTCAAGTCATAATTCCCGATCTTTTCCGATAGTCAATTCCTTATATTAGAATAATATATACATTTAAAGATATGCTCGAAAGTCTTATACTCTCCACACATACAATAGGGATTATCAATAGGATAATGACGATCTTAAAGATCCTTACGAAAATTATAAGTTTAGGTTCTAAGTCTATATATACTGATAATTTTGGTCAATACTATTTACTTAATTTCGTAAAAGAATTTGTGGAAATTGTTAAAGATTACCAAATTATTTAATATATGCTTTGTCTGTCTTCATTCTCATAAATTTTTTAGTAGCTACATTAAAGAAATATTGTTGTATTTGTCTCTTATATGTTTAGTAAAAGTTTTAAGATTGGTATTATTTTATTAATTCTGTAGATCAATATTATAAAAGTCTGATAATTGCTACACTTAATCGTAGTATTGGATTCCTTTTTTCCAGATATTAATGAAAAAAGAGCCTATTATTGATCTTGGAAAATTAATACTTTCTTATTTCATTTTATAGTAGAATCTGAAGAACTTTATAGCCATAATGTGCTTAAAAGGTAATAAATTCAGGTCTATATAACATGATTCATTAAATGTTGAAGTTGCTACTTAAAAAGTCTTTCTTGAAATTAATCTCATACTTGTTTCAATTCTCATCAGAACTCCAGTTATTCTTTTTTTAATACTTCATGGTACTAAATCTCCTCCACATTCTGCTTTAGGTAATATAAAATGTCTACATAAAGTTTTACAACGCCAAGGAGTTACATTCTTATATTTCATCAGATAAAAAGCAGCTTTTTTCATTGCAGCTATATATTCGAATATAACTTCTTTGCAATGGAGATTCAAATTTTTCTTCTGATGTAGAATAACTCCTAAATATGTTACTTGTTCTTTTTTCACAATTGGTTAATCTCTTAATCATAAATTTAAGATTTATTATTTCTGATTCTTCTTTAGAAATTAGATGCATTCAGATTTATAGCATTGATATTTAAGTGAGTTCATGCAAAAACTTTATTTCTTTCATTTATTAGATTCTACATCTATTTTGCAGATTTGGAAAGAAGAATAAGATCATCTGCCCATCCTCTGCAAGCGAAGCTAATATTTGAATATTGGCATTTAAATTCCAATTAGGTACTTTTACTTTCAAATATCTAATTACTATGTCATAATACAATAATGGTAAAAAGGCCCATGCAAACTTCCTTATATAACTCCATTGTTGTATTATAATGTTTGGTGTTCTTTCCATCTATGATAAATGAAGAGTTTAGTTTTTGTAAAACGATTCTAAGGCCATTATTATTCCAAGTGGTAATTTAACTCTCTTAAGTTAATCAAACAAAAGTCTTCTTTCTATTGAGTCAAACATTTTTTCATTATTTATCAGTTTTGCTATCAATTTAGTCCTACCTTTAACACGTTTTCGATAGTTATCAATTATTTGTTATATTATTCAAATTTATTAAGTTGTTTTTCAGTTTTTCATAAATCCCATTTTTGAAGGGTGAATCAAATTTCTCTAATAAATTAGATTGTAAGTCTTTTTGCTAAAACTTTATCATATAGTTTTATAATAGTATAAATAAGAGAAATAGGTCTTCAATTTTTCCAATCATCTGTATTTCCTTTTTTAAATATTGGAATTATCACTGATGTATTTAATTCCTAAGGGATTCTGCCAAGTCTTAGCTTATTATTCAGAAAAGAATGAAGAATTATTAACAAATATTATCCACTATATTTCAGAAGTTCACCTTTTATTCCGTCTGGACCAGCTTCTTTTCTATTCGGAATTTCTTTTATAATTTCTTGTATTTCTTGCATGGTAAAAAGATTAAATCCTTATAAATATGAGAGTGGATAATCTTTAATTTCTAAATACTATTTTATATTTTATCTATTTTTTAATTACTAAGATTTAACTATTATTGGGTTAGATTAGAATGCTTGTTAAAAACACAATTTTCCCATGAAATTATTTTGAGTTCTTAGTTAAAGTTCATAGTATTTCTCTTCATAGGATTTAGAATTTTCTTAGCTTGTGAAAACATTTCCTTAGAATCACATTAAAAAGTAGAAATTTTTTTTTGCTTTATTTTTTTTAAATTTTCATAGATTATACTTGAAGTCTTTCCAAAGTCGTTTTGCTGCCTCGTGAAGATTGGTTACTTGTTAATTTATTCTTCCAAATTTTATGTGAGCATCCTTATATTCTGAGTTAGCTTTTTTTGACTCTTTATATTTCTTTGTGAGATTTCGAGGAAGTTTGTTATAATTTAAGTCTGGAATAAATGAACCTATTGTTTAATCAGCAATGTCTTAAATATTACTTTTGATGCCTTCATGTTAATCTTCAAGATTATCTTAATCTATCTAAAAGAATTCTAGAAATGTTTATAGGAAAGATTCCTAATATTTTTGCCTATCTATTGCCTCCTATAACCTATTAATTTTATTTTTTCTCTAAGTTATCTTTTTCCAATAGACTATAGAATTTTATTTTCGTTATTTATTTAATTTTCTGTCTTCACAGTGGTTTTTTCATATCCATTCAGGTAAAAATTCATAAATTTGACTATAAATAAATAGTTATTTGAAGTATTTTAATAAGCATAATTAAATTTATTGAAACTTATTTGAAAAAATTAAATAAAAGAAAAAATTAAATAAATAGTAAACTAAATCTAGTGATCAAACATTTCATTTCTAGTTAGTTATAAATATTTACTTCTTTTATTCATTATTTTAAGAGGGAGCTTTATAAATAAAAAATGTAATTGAAATAGTAGAAAGAAAGTGGATAATTTAATTATTTTATCTTATAAATTTGAAGATCAATACTTTGTTTAAATAATTTGATACTTTTATATACGGTTTTTATATAAGCAAATTACTAAGAAACTAATTTTTATTTTATTTTTTAAATAATTAAAATTTTAAAAAACTCATTTTTATGATTCATTATAAGTGTAAAAGTATAATTAATAGCATAGTTTTTAAAGCAGTTGTATTATTTTTTATCATTTATTAGGACTTATAAAGAAATAAATGATTTCCTATTAAGAGACTGTTTATTTTAACTCAATCAAGCAATTATTAATAAATGCATAGCAAAGCTATACTGGTAAAGATATAAATTCTTCGTTATAAAACTTTTGATATAATAATTTATATTTTTATTTAAATGAAAAAAGATATAAAATAGCTAAAATTATAAAAGCTTTGTATCTCGCTTTTTTAAATTAGCTTTTTCATAGCAAACTAAACAAATTATATGCTTGGTCAATTCTTAAGTTTCATTAGTAAAATTTATTTTAGAATTTAAATTTAATATAATTTATGATTTACTTTTTTAATACATTTTTTAGCTTTTTATTTAATTTTCCTATAGTAACATATTTAATTTATTTTCAGATAAAAAATATTTATTATACTTCTTTATTTTTAGATTTTCTAAAATATTTTTTCTAAATTATATAAAAACTAAAAATATAAGATTACTAGCGATCTTTTTATTAATAATAGTCTAATTTTTGAGTTATTTAGTATCTTAGAGTTATTATAATTCTAGTAGATTTCAATTCTAATTGATTTTTACTAAGCTTATATTTATTATTTTAGTGTTTACAATACAGCAATGAAGGATAGCGGATAATAATAAATTTATTTAAGAATGATTATATCTTCATAAAAAGTCTTTTTACTTTAACTTCTATACATCATACAATTCTATACTAAATAATAATTCAAACCTCAGTGATTATGCTTATTTCAATGAGTATTTATTGGTTGAAAAACATGATTGTTTTCATTTTATTCGATCAATTTCTTAGATTCATTTTATTGTTACTTTTTCAGATCTTTCGATACCTATTTTAATTTTAAGTTTCCTATTCTAATTCTGTATTTTAATATGATTTAATAATTATTTTGTTAGCTTTAATTACTGAAATCTAATCTCTTCCTTTCTGCAAGATAGATAATTTCCATATGCTTATCTGTTCTTAATTCTTCTATTTATCTTAAACTTTTTTATAGTGAAAGTATTCTTTAATTTTAAATTCTAGATAGTTAATGTTTCTTTTTTAATTTCATATCTCTTCTACATAATTTCTTCTTTGCTAAACCAAAATTTAGTTATATTTTTAGTATAAGTTAAAAAGTAAAATATAATAAACTATTTTTTAATTTAAATTCAGCAATTACTTTTAAAATAAAACTAAAATACTTATTTTTATAGCATATAGACTAAAACTCCTTTTAAGTAAGTGCTTCTATGAATAACTTGCTCTTTGTAACTTAAGTTTATTTTAATAACTAATTATCAAATTGCTAGTTGGATTTGGAATTATTATTCTGTTTATCAATTACTAATAATAAAGAATCAAAATTTAATAAAAACGAAAAATGGATTAATTACAATTAATTTAAGTTAAAGCTTTACACTTTACAATAAAGTAAAAATTTAAGTAACTAAAGAAATAAAAAATAAAAACAAAATAAGTAGCTTTATTTTAATGATTTGGGAGCTTAATATCTCCCAAGACTTTATAAAAGCATTAATTTCCAAAATTGCTAATAAATATCACTTTATTAAAATTTAAGTTTCATATTCTCAAGCAAAACATAAAAAATGTTTAGTTTATAGATGTTTATTTTGATATAATAAATAGTTAGTTTTTAATAAATTATACTTAAAATATTTAAGCAACCAAAAGGGATAATTAAAATTAAATTTATAAATTAGTAACTTTTTTAAATTTATAATGGTTGTAAATCTAATAATTTAATGAAAATGGACAGTTTGAGGAAATTTAACTAGTTAAGTAGAAAAGGATCATAATTCCTTAGAAACTATAATATTTAAATCTAAAATTAATAATGCTCATAAAATAAAAAGAAAGTTGCATTTAATTGTTTAAAAGGCTAGCATTAAGATAATAATAAATTTAATTGGAATAATAAATAATAACAAAACATTATTATATTGAATCTTTATTTCGATAAATAGATAATTAAATAATAAACTATCTTACCAAAAAAGTTTATCAAGCAAATTTTCGTATTAAAATCTTAAATCTCAAAGATTTACAAAATATTATCAGAAGTTTTTAATAATACATTATAATAAGTAATAAAAATTCATAAAACTTAAAAAAAGTTGAATGTAATTCAACTTTTATTAAACTAAACAGTATGATAAAATAGTTATGAGTAGTTTGAATTAAAGAATAAATTAAATATCTTAATTTTTATTTATTTAAAAAATAAAAAATAATATTATTCTTTCTAAAATAGTTAGTATTTAACTGATTTTATTTAGATAAAGAGAATTTATACTTAAGTAAAAATGATTTTGTAAAAAGAGATAAAATATTTTAAAAATTGGTTGAAAAATTATTACCTTTAAAGAAAGCGAATCTTTAATAAAAATTCTTAATATTATTTACATTTAGTAAATTGCTATATAGGCAAGATTAATATCCAATTAATCTGATAAAATTAAAATCTTTTATAAAGGGATTAAGAAATAGATCTTCTATTAATAATTATTAGATACAACGAAGAAATTCATTTAAAGGATGCTAATATCCATGTTCCTGATGTTTGCATTTATAAATGAATTGAAAAAGAGAGAAACCTAACTTTAATTAATCCGATATGATATACCGATACTTTTCGGAAGTTTTATCTAGAAGATAGGACGATTGTCACTTTCTAATTTTTTTAATTAATGAGGACTCAAAATATCAAAGGTTATATATAGATTAAAATATTAATACAATTAATATATAAATATACGATATTAACACTTCTAATAATTATCATTATACCATAAAATAGAGAATACTAATTAATAAATTTAATTTTTGTACTTTGACACTTTAATTATTTAACTATTTTATTTAGTTAGCTTTTTATTTAAAATAATATAAAATAGTAATTTATCTATACTGCTTTAAATTTGTTTAAATAGGTTTAAATTTGTCTATCTAATTTAAATTTGTGTTATTTTATAGCTTTCGATAGTAAAATAAGTTAGATATTGTATTATTTATATAATAATTGTATATGCTTCTATTTATTATCGTAACTATGTCATTATTTAACTACTAAGTTAGGTATATTATAGAATGTATAATTTAAACTTAATCATAATATTCTATTTATTTTTACTATTTCTTATAGTAATTTTTATGATTTTAAGTGAATAAGTTAAATCTAATAAAATATATTTTATTTAACAAAAATGGATTATTCTTATAAAGGAAGTATATTAATTAAAAAAAGAGTAAGAAGATAATATCATTTTTACTGATAATTGAGAATAGTAAAAGAAAAATTTATCTAAATGCTTCAATATCATCATTATATTAGGAAGAATAAAGATTAATAATAATAATAATATATTAAATTAAAGTGTTCGTATCTCCGGGGATTTTAAACTCCTTTAATACATATTACAGAGATCGTTCCTTGAGGTTTAAAATAAAAGTTAAGGATTCCCAGTTTTTTTGGAGTTCTGGCATTCCCTTGAAAAAACCTCCTTTTAAATGATCTTCCATCCTTGTCTACATAAATTCTTGACAGTTCTCTCCAAATCTCTTCACTGTTTCTTCTCCGTTTATCCAAATATATCTTGCATCTCTTGTATGTGTGGAATCTTGATTTGCACAGGTAACACAGCTTGACGATCCTTTTGGGAGGAATTATCTCTATGGGTTTTATGTATTCTAGTTCCATTTTATTTTCAGCTAAATTTAAGGTTAAATTCTTTTTTCTCCCAAAAGTTTAACTTCGATTTCCTGTTTCATTAATCTTTCTTCATTGCTTTAACTTTTCTATAATAATTTTTGTTTTTCTTTCTTTAATATTTAAACTTCTTCCTATAGGTTACTGATAGATTTCATTAGTTATTCTATTAGTACTTATTCATCATTTTTCTATTTCTACATTATTTTTAGTTACCACTTTTCATGTAGTTGCTTGATCATGGCTATGGGAGTAAAAAGTCTCACTTGCTTTAGTCAGTTTATGTTGATTTAAATTCTTATACAATTTAAGAATATCTTTATTTTTCAAAATTTGGGTGTTAAAGAGTCTAAGAAAATTATTATATTATTAAAGAAGACGTGACAGAAGAAGAATTAGAAGTCTCTGGTTTTCTTTCCTTTTTCTATGGAGCTGAAAAAAAACCTTCTTGAGACCTTCTGCCATTTTTTTAATAAAGATTAATATTATTTAATTAATGTTACTAGGTAAAACAATAAATCTTATAATTTATATAAGTTTAATATTTAACTGAAAGTCAATATGCTTATTTCAAAAAAATTCTATTATTCATAAAAAAATTAAAACTTTTTTTTTGCAGTACAACAAGTTGAAGAAGGAAATAGAATTGAAACAATTTAAATGAAAACAAGAATTGATTAAATTGAAAAATTTTTGAATTTAAAAACTTAAACGAAAACCTAAAGAAAAAAATGCTTATTTTGTTAATCTCAAAATCACTTATTAAGAAAATGTTGAAACTTTTAAATGCTCAAAAGAAATAATGAATAAAAAACATGAAAAGAGTTCACAAGAATATTTAAAACTAAAAATGGAGTTTATAAAAGAAAATTTTTTCAGTCAAAAGATTTTGTGTATGAACTTTTAGGTTAAGCTTCCAACACAAAAAGCTTGTGGAACCCAACCACATAAAAAATAGTGGTCATCGGAAGCAGGTTGCGAATCCTGTCTAGATAAACAATTTTGAACTTTAAGTATATTATATTATTATATTATAATTTTTACATAATATCTATTTCTTATTAACTGAAAATTTATTTTATATTAATTTTAATCTTTAATTATATTTGCTAATTGAATACGACAAGTAATTAAGGATTTAATTGATTTATTATTCAATAAAACTTTTAGCGAAGTTACGACATATTTATAATTCTGATTTTATTTTTTAGTATTTATGAATAGTTGTAATATTTCTATATTTAATTTAGTACTTTTTAGAGTTCTTTAGTCTTTTTTAGTTTTTAAATTCTATATTTTTATATTATTTTCTAAATCCTTGAATATATGAACGTAATTTTGGAAATGAGCTCTTTAGTTACTTTTATGCCTGGCTTTATTTGACTTATTTATTTAATTTTTTAATTTAAAAATACTTTATTACATTTTAGTTTTTATTAATTCTAAAATAAAATTAGTTAGTTATAGTACCATATCCCTTACTTTTGAGTTTTGCTTTTTCATAGTAAACTAAACAAATCTCTATCTTTAATTTTCTTAAGTTTGCATTATTAAAATTAATTTTAGAGTCTAAGATTAATATAATTTATGGTTTACTTTTTTAATACATTTTTTTATCTTTCTATAGTAACGAATTTAATTTATTTAAGATAAGAAGTACTTATTATGCTTCTTTATTAGCTTTTTCCAATATATTTTTTCTAAATTATATATAAGCTAAAAAACTCAATTACTAAAATTTTTCTTACAAGAAATATAGTTTAATTTTAGAATCGTTTTATATCTTAAAGCTATTATAATTTTGTAGATATATATCTCGAATTGATTTTAAATAAGTCTTTATTTATAGACATAGTACTAATAATACTACAGTTGAACATGACTAATTTAAAAGAAAACTAAAACAGAATATTTTTATTATGATCTTCTTATTTATATTCTTACTTAATATTCTTACTTTAATTTCTAAGCTTTCATTTATAATAATTTAAATTATTATAAAAGGTAAAAATAAGTATAAAACGATTAAAAAACTTAGATAAATTAAAGTTATCATTTTTATAATTTTCTTAACTTGTAATTAAATCGTGAAATTTATAATTAAAGCTGTTTTTATTTGTAAGTCTATTAAGATACAAATTCCATTAAATTTAATTACTCTATAAGTTTATAAGCTTATTAGGTTTTATATGTCTTCATATAGATAAATTAACTAAAATTGGAAATGTAATTGAAAAGTACAGAAGTAGTAGAAATTATAGAAAATGCTATTAGAAGCTGGAAAAGTTTTAAAATATAAGATAAATTAAGAATTTAAGTAACTTACTTAACACTCACATTAACTAATTTTTGGTTTTTATTTATTATTCATTTAGTCCTGAGAATTTTAAGAATAAATAAGAGTTTATAAAATAAAAATTATGAAGTATTTTACCTAGATGTTTCATTATTTATGGATACTGAAATAAAAACACTTGAACTATATTATGAAACTATTTAAATCTGATCGGAAAAAAAATCAGGGGGTAGGTTGATTAAAATCAGAGAGTAAGAGAAATTTTTAATATTCTTTGCTTTAACTTCTTTACCTTAATTCTAAAAGATAAATAAATCCAGAATATAATATTTTAATAAATAAGAAAACTTTTATATTATTTTCTACTAATTAGAAAAATTTTAAATATAATAAGCAATTAATTGTTCGCTTATTTTAATAAATATAAAATCATTTGCTTTAATTAAATTTAAAAAGTTAATTTAATGTTTATATTTTCGTGATATCTTTGAACTTTCTTCATTTTTCAAGAACATCGCACAATTCTCTAATAGATAATAATTCAAACTTCAGTGATTATATTTCTTTTAATGATTATTTAAGTATTTAAGTATTTAAAAAACTAGTTGCTTTTCATTTTTATTTAATAGTTTTCTCAGACTTATTTTATTGCTGTTTTGCAGATTTTTCGAAATCTAATTTAAGCTAATTTCCTATTATCTTCCTTCATTTTAATATTATTTTATAATTATTCTGTTAGCTTTAATTACTGAAATTAAGTCTCCTCTTATTAATCTTCGTTGGTTTTAATATTCAAACTGATTAAACCTTAAAGAGAATATTTCTTTAATAATCAGTCTTTCTTCGGATATTTAATAAATCTCCTTTAAACTTAAAAAAATCTTCTTTTAATTGAATAATTTTTCTTTTTAGTATCATAAACAAGAGAGCTAACTGCACAATACTAATATGTTCTTCTTCATAGCTTAAACTTTTTTATGGAAATCCTTCTATAATTTAAAAATCTAGATAGTTAATGTTTCTTCTCCATCCTTTGCTTCTTTTCTTCAATTCTTCTTGATTAAATCAAAGTTATTTATGATTTTTAGTATGAATAAAAAAGTAAAATATAATATACCATATTAAATTAATTAAATACATCAATTACTATTAAAATAAAGCTAAAACTATTATTTCTATGATATAAAGACTTACTCTTTTTAAGTAAGGGTTTCTACGAATAGCTTATATTTAGCAATTTAAGTTTATTTAATAGCCAAAATACTATATTTGGTCTATAAATGTTTATGCTATTATAATATTTAAGCTAGACATTATGGATTTCTATTTTTATCCTAGAAAGCTATCATAAAATATTTATATTTTTAGCTATAATTCTACCTAACTAAATAGCTTTTTTCAAATTTTTAAATTAAACACATAAATTTTGATTTTTTTAAATATTAGTTTTATTAATGAAAGTGAATTGAATATTAGTAGATCTGAAATCATAAAAGCGTTTAATTAAATAAATTTTTATCTAAATTTAAGATTTTTTAGCCAAAATCAAAGGCAACAATTTTGCTAATTTTCGCAATAAAATTTAATATGTTTAATGCAATTAGAAATTTATATAACTCTAAAGGAAAGTTAAAACAATATTTGCCAGTTACTGCTAATAGCAAAATCTAAATTATGAATAAAAATTATAAAATATAAAATAAATGATTAACTGGGTTTAATCATTAAATAGTACAATAACGCTCAAAGATTAATATCAAATAATTAAAAAAGAAGATAAATATATGATGATTAAAATAATAGTATAATTATTAAATTTTGGGAGCTTTATGTTAATTAAGCTTTAAAAAAGTAATAATTTCAAAATTGATAATAAATACCATCGCATTAAATTTTAACTTTCGTGCTTTTATAGGGAAATGAAAAATTGTATAGTGTATAGATGTTTATTTTAATTAAAAATAGCTAATTAATTTTTACAAAATTTCAGTTTAAAATATCTATGCTACTAAAAAATAAACCTTTAAAGATAAAAATTTTATAAACTATTAGCATTTTTTAATTAATGAGAAGTTTGTAAAACTAAATATATTATAACTATGGATAGTTAAAAGTATTTTATCTAGTCAATAAAAATAAAAATCATTTTTTAATTATAATATTTAAACTTAGATTATAATATCTTATGCTCGTAAAAAACCAAATTATAGTTGCATAAAAGTTGAAATAAACATTTAATTGTTAAGATAATCCTAAATTTTATTAGAGTACTAAATAATAGCAAAAAATAACTTTTTATACTATGGTTTTTATTTCAAGAGATAGATAATGAATCTATTCTGTTTGAATGATTAGTCAAGCAAGATTAGTAATAAAGTCTTAAATTTAGATAAATTTACAAGTTATTATATATTTAAAATAGGGTTAGCTTCAAGAAGGGTTTTATATCACCTCCTCAGAGTAGGAGAGAAAACTTGAAGCATTTTCTAATACCACATCTTCATTTTAATAAGCTAACCTTCTTTATTACGAATTGAAACCAGATTCATAACACAAGCACTCAGATTTCACAGAACCATATTCACTGATTGAACGAACATGATATACATTCAATAAGAAAAGAATATCAACATGTCTATGATTGGATAGGCTTCACTAAAAGGAGGAGATTAAAAAAAGAAAAGAATGAAGTGGTAAAAAAAGTCACAACCTAAGTAATAATTTAACAAAAGAATGAACAACTTATTTCAACGCTCTTCTTAATAAAAATAACCAGAACTATCTGAAGATTAGAAGAACTTATAAAAAATATTAACTCCTACAAATTAAAATAAAACGGATCTCCTCCATCAAAGGATAAGTAAGAACTGAGATAAAAATTCAGAACAGAAAAGTCAACAAAGCTCTCAACATTTCCATTAAAAACTGAAAAAAGAGACAACTCAGCGGAATCAATAAAAATAATAACTAAAAAATAAAAAATAAATGAAGAAGGTAAAGTACGATAATTCAATATATAATTATTACCTTTGATTTAGACAATACTGAAATAGAATAAATGGACTCTTAGTAGATGAAACAGCTGATTCATCAACTTATTAGAAACATAAAAAAATTCGAAGAGGAATTAAACTCCCAGAAGGAAAAGAATTTTATATTAAGTCAGAATTTGATAAATCATGAGATGATGATGAAGTCCATATAGTAAACTGAAGAGCTAAAATCGGAGTTTATGAGTAAATGGCAAGTTTAGAGAATAAAATCTAAGTAATGCAATAACAAGAAGAGAAAAACCGAGTAAAATTAGATTCAAAACTCAAAATAATAGAAG
Source organism: Loxodes magnus (assembly GCA_946699065.1). NCBI lineage: Eukaryota > Ciliophora > Karyorelictea > Loxodida > Loxodidae > Loxodes > Loxodes magnus. Next base: position 55,222 of record CAMPDV010000154.1, on the reverse strand, counting down.
AAAATTTGTAGAAGCCTTCATAAGGAACTCCAATGGAAATAGAGAAACAAGAAAAGACATTTCCTAGAGCAAGAAAAAGATGCTATATTTGCAACAGCACTTGACATTTATGGCGGAAATGTCCCCAATAGAAAAAAATAAGAATGAAAATCTGGAGAAATGTTAACTAATAGCAACTGAAGTAGCGAGCGACGGAATTCTTCCCATTGGGAAATGGGAAAATCTGGAAAAAAAATTCTCAACTCAGATTTTTCAAAAGAGAGAAGTCGGGATAAGGAACAATGCTAGAAACGAGCATGCAGGAACGGAGATATTATACATTTGAATCTTCAATTAAGCCGGAAGGTTAACTGTTATTTTAATGATTAATGATTGACTAATGTATTATAATTGATCCTATTAAACTTTATTAATCTTTATTATTCTTATTATTTGCTTTAATTAAGCACTAATAATTAAATTTTAATCCTAATTTTATGAATATGATTATATACCTTGTTAATTTAAAAAATACTTAGACTTATAATATAAATAATATAGAAGTAGTTAGTTGTAAGAATAATAATAGTAATATTAAGTGTTTTATGTAATTAATAAGTATTTATTGTTCTATTATTAATTTCTTATTGTTTTAGTTATTTCTATTCTTCATACTTTAGTAATTACTGTTAATTCTCTTATAGAACCTGTTAAGATTACTTATCATTAAGATTATATCTTATTATTAACTACCTTCATAGAAGTATTAGACTATATTTTATTATTATTATTATTATTTCTGTATCTTTATTATTAACTACTCATTTTACTCTTATACTTACTCTTCTTACTTATTAAATTACTCATCCTATTCCTTATATTTCACACTAGTATCTGTAAGTATCAAGCATTAACTCTTAAAAAGCTATTATATATTAAATTTTGGTATAGATAAGAGTATTCTTAGTAACCCTTAATTAAAGATAAGAACATTCTAATAATTTAGCTTTTAATAAACTGATACTCATTTGATTGTCTTTTAGCTTTAGTTACTAATTCCTTCTTTATGGCTATGTTTTATTTACGCTAATTAGGTTTATTTAATTGATTGGTATTGCTTAGCACTATCTGTATTTTAATCGTTACTAGTATCTTAACTTTAAAACTAAAATTAAAGTTTCCTTTATTGCTATTTTAAGTTGTAAGAAACTAAGCTTAAGTCTAAGTTCTCTATTTTAATAGTACTTACTTTTGTAATTCCGATCTGTTGCTTATAAATAAATAGTACTTTTATGCAAGATTAGCTTTTAGGATTTAAGCCTACTATTAAATGAAGTATATACTGGTAGCTTTACTAGCTATATTTAGTAGACAAGAATAGACTATAGAGATATATATAAGCTTAGCTGTTGATAGTAGTGACAGTGTAGTAGAGTATAGATAGAGGATATTAAAGATAGAAGGTAAAGAGAAGAATAATAGATGTAAATATTCAAAGGATATATAACTTTATTAGCCTAGTTTAAAGCAGAGTCTACTAGAAATACTCTTATTAATCTATCCACTCTTACCATCTACTTCCTATTTTACCTTATAATTCTAGAATACTCTTTATTCATATTTAAAAGGGTATTATTGCTACAATACAGCTTTTGTTCATTACTAAGATATCCAGGGTTATTCTAGCAAGACACTTTTGCAATAAAAAGAGAGGAAGTAGAGTCTTGTGATGAAGCTTTAAATAAGACTATCATTAACACTTCATCTACTAAAATAGCCAAACTATAGGTCTAAGCTAATCAATACAGCTATGATCTTAGAATTGCAACTCAACTAAATACTCAAGAACCAAGTATTTACTTTAGTAAAGCAATTAAAGAATATTAGAAACTAAGTTAGGCTTTACAACTAAGAAAAGCTTTCTTAATTCTAATTGAATACAGCTAATACCTTGAATAGTATGAAGTTATAAGCAAAAATAATAATTAGCGAATGCTTATATCAGCAAAGACAAAATTATACTAAGTTAAATTTAGCAATAATAGAAGGAATCTCAGAATGCTGTATGCTGCTGTGGAATAGGTGGGTATTATATCTCGTGTAGAAAATATAAAATTAAGAAATAAAATATTTGAAAACTATTCCTGAACTAAGTTAGAACTCTCTAAGATAGGCATCTCTTAAACGAAATAAACATAATATATAAGCAAAATTTTAAACTAGGAAATATCTTATCTGGCTTGAAAGATCTAAGGAGATATTAAACTAAAGAATATTAAATCTCTTTAAAAAAATAAGCAGAATGATTATCAAGCTTAAAATAAGTAGCAGGGAATTAAAATTAGTAAAAGCTACTAGATAAAGATTAGTATCCTTAGTGTTATCTTAAAAATAAAGAAGTTTAATTTAAAAAATTAAATGGAATGGCTGAAATAAATTTTAATTAGCTTAGTCTAAAATTATGCATATATCAATAGAGTAGAATTAGTAGCAGTTAATGCTTGACTATAATAAAAATAATTAAATACAAAGAATCTTTAAGATTCTTTGTTAAACAAGCTACAACTTACTACCTAAGAGCAAAAAATTGAGTTATAAATTTGTATCTAAGAATCGAATCTAAATTTTTAATGCTAAGGTTATAATAGATAAGCTAAAATTGGTTTTATGATATTAAGTTAACTAAGATCTTTAAATATTGTTAGGTAATAATTCCTTGAAGAAAAAAATATAAAAGAAGAGCTTCCAAAATGAATTATGATTTATTTGAGACTATTTAATAGACTATTACTTATAAAGCAGTTGAAGAGAAGCTTATTTAATTAAAGAAAAAGGAAACCGTATACAAAATTAGACACAGAAATGTTAAAATATAATAAAGAGAATCTCAAAAGTATGAAAGTTATTGTTTTAAGTTGGTTTGTTAAGATAAGAAAAGATAAATAAGTTATAGATGAATCAGCATTCTTAAAACCATTTATGCTCTATCTAAAGATATTTTTGAATTTAGCAACTTATAAAAAGATATCTTAATTATATAATTTAATTCTGGATTTTTTTAGTTAAGCCAAATCTAAAATTAAAGTACTTATATGTGTTCTTGTCAATATTTAACTAGACTTCTATTGAATTCAAAAGTTTAAAATTCTTATTTGATTCCTTTTCTTGATGCTACACTCAAAAAATTATCTTCTCAATTTATAAGATTTTGCTTTTATTAATCTGCTTGCTACTCTAGCTTGTATTTCTACTTCTTTTTTGTATTTTAATTACTATATTCAAACTATTTAAGCTAATTGTTATGGCTTGCTTCTTTATTTAATTATCTTGGCAATTTTCATCTGTTTTGCTTCTAATATAGCAACTTAGGCGGAATCTTCAATTTACTTGATCTAACTTTAATTGCTCTATCATAAGCAACCTGAATAGTGTACGCAACCTTAACGCTTATTTATATTGATGAGAACGTTATATCATGCTGTGACTAGTCTCTTTTTAAATGCTTTGATCAACATATTAATCTAAGTATTAATAAATAAACTTGCTTAACCTTTCAAATCTCTGTCTATTAAGCCTTACGTTTAAGTTATATAGTCTATACTTTTTCTCCTTATACGAATATAAGTATTTAGCAACTATTTTGTCTTCTAGGCTTAAATAATAAATCTTTGTAAAATAGAACTAACTTTTATGAGAAAATAGTCTAAGTGATGCCAAATGTCTTTAACTTACTAAAATGCAGCCTTTGAAGTATGCTAGGCAAAGTAAAATGATTAAAGATAAGGTTGTTTAATATGGTCTGTAGGGTACTGAGGTAATAGTAGAGCATGGTTAATGAGAGGTTTTAGTTTAGTTCTTAGTTTGAGTGTTAAATTAGCTTTGATATGTAATTAATTGAATCAGCTAGTTTTTTCATTTTTTCTTTTATATATTTTAGGAATTTTAAAAGCTTAAACTCAATTTTAAAGCTAAAATTAGCACAAATAAATAGTGGAATGCATTTATTTATAGACAGAGCTTATTAAATCAGGATGACAAAGAAGTAAATCTTGAGAAACAAGAAAGGAAAGATTATTAGAGAAGCTAGTAGCATTTAGAGAAATTAGCTTAATTGGCCTGCTCTCTTTAGACACTAAGAGGATAAGAATCAAAAAGGAAAGTTAGCAGAATTTTAAATATTGCTTGAAACTATAAGATTAAGCTTCAAATTTTTAGATTTTTTTTAAAAAGAACAAAATTAAGAGGGGTCATTAAATCCTTAGTAACTACAAACTGGTTTGGTTTAAGATAGATTTATCTTATAATTTAACTAACTTAAAGATGTTATAACTACATTCGTGATTAACCATCAAAAATTAATTAAAGAGCTAAAGAATAAGCATAATAAGTAATATTAGTTTAATATCTTAATTAATTTTGACCCAAATGAAGCAAAAATAATAAAAATGAGACATATAATTTGTGAAATTATTTTAGTATTAAGAATAATATTTCTAGCTTTCATTCTAACAGAAGACAAAAATTTATAAGTTTAAATAAACAACTAAAGGGACTCCAAAACTATGTAAAAAGAGAATTATCCTAATAAATATTCTATTATCTTCACTTAAAGAATAACTAAGATACAAAGAACCTTATATTTACAAAAAATCCAGCGAAGCAAAATAAAATCTTAAATTAAGTGTCAATATAAGAAATTTTTGCTAAGGCAACAAATTTTTTAAAACGAGCTTCTGCTTGATACTGATGAGAAACTTAATCTACTCATTTTAGTACATTTTATAATTAAAAATTACAACTCATAGAGTTTAAGCAGAAAAGGCGTGCCAAATAGGTGATTTTTTTATAGATAATTTAACAAAAATCAGTCTTTTAGTAATTAATAGAGTATATCAGGGTAAAATCAAATTCTTAGAAAATAGAAAATTCCTAAAAGTTGCCTTACGAAATTAGTAAGAGATTAAAATATATAAAAAATAATTGCTACAGTACTCTGTTAAGACATTATACTAAAAAATTAAAACAGTCAGTATTGCTATCTTAAAATATATGATAAAGCATTAACTTAAAGACTATATAATTTAATATATGAAAGAAATATCATTCATCAAGCTTAATTTGGTTTTTATCGGAAAAGATCGACATCATAACAAATTTGAACAATTTAATAGATTATTGACTTGCATCGTAGATGGTCATAAAAAGATAGTTAATTGCTACTCTAATAGATGTGGAGAAATGTTTGATAGTATATCAAGGAAAATGCTATTTGACCATCTAAGAAGATTTAGATTACCTCTGGGATTGATAATGGCACTTGAATCATTTTATGAAAATATTGATGCTAATTCATTATTGATGGTAATATTACAAGATCAGTTAAGTTAAATAACGGAGTTTATAAGGAAGTAGCTACTTGAAATACTTTACTATGATATTGTAATTAGATATTTAGAAGAAAAATAGCATAAATATGGCTATAATTTCTGCTAGAGAAATTTTGTGGTTTGTGGGTTTGCAGATGACTTAATTGAGCTTTCTAATTCATAGTAAAATTCATAAAAATTACTTGATGTCACAAAAAAACATTTTCTTGAGTAAAACTAAATATAAATGTGGAAAAAAGTGAAGTAACTTAGTTCTTAAAAAGAAAGAAATTATAATTTAAATAATTTTAAATATTAAGATAATTCCTATTGCTTAAAAGGACGAAATTACATATTTTGGACACAGATTTGGAAAATTTAAAATTATAAGCTACATTGTGCAAGTAAAGTATCTGACTTTAGAGTAGCAGTTTTGAAAGCATCAGCAATTCTTTCTAAGTACGGAGTAGTATAAGCACTCAATTTTAAAAAACTTTGCAGAACGTTTATTTTGATTAAACTAGAGTATGGAAGTGATAAAACTCCTTGAAATATCATGTAATGACTAAAAGGAATGAAAGCTTAAAAAATTAAATTACAAAGACTCTCTTCAAGGAAAGCATTTAAATCTCCTTAATCGGCATTCAATGAATCTTATTTCATTGATCTTAATTGACTTCCGTGAACACACATGTCTATATTAAAATCCATGCGTTTTTATTTTAAACTAGAAGAAACCAGTAGAAAAGCCTTAACTCTGAGATAGTATTTTTGATTTTTAAATGCAAGCAACGAAATTTGCCATATATGAAATGCATAAATAAAAGCCTTGAATGTCATAAACTTGATATTGAAATTATGACTAAAATAAAAAAATTTATCTAACATACTTTTCAAAGAGTGAGAAAAAGTTTTTTATAAGAATTCTTTTTAAAAATTATAAGGATTTCTTCAGCTTAAAGTGTCATATAATAAGCTTAAAACAATCAAAGTTTGTTTCTTGAAAATACTTATATTTAGTTTAAACAACATTAAAAAAGGACACAATTTCTATTTTAAAACTAAGGTAATTCACCGGTAATTCTAAAACGTTCTGAAGCTGCTCCACAAAAGCAGGAAAATAGGAATTGTCTTCGCAAGAGGTTTAGCTCATAAAAAGCTCGATAATTGATTTGAGAGTACATTAGAAAAAGATGCCTATCTGGATTTATAAAATCGAATAAAATTTATAGAAAAAGTTTATAAAATATTCTAGCAATAAAAGTAAAGAAAGCAAACATGAATAAATCAAAAAAAAAATTTAACAAAAAAATAAGAGACAAGTTTATTATTTAGAAGCTGAAAAAAAATTGATGAGAGAAAAAATAAAAATGTCAAGAAAAAAAAAGAAAATGAGAAAAAAAAGAAAATAAAAAATCTGCCTTGTACCGTTAGTATCAAAAAAGTAAGGAGAAAAAAACCGGATAAATAGGAACCTGTAAGACCGAGAGTGGTTATGCTAGTTCTGTTTTATCTGTGGCTATATCCAGTGATTCAGAGTTCATCGTATCGGGAAGTTGAGATAATACGGTGAGACTATGGGACGTCAAGATAGGTAACCGTAAGACCATGAGTGGTCACATTAGAAATGTGTCTGCTGTTCTTTATATACAATTCCATTTAACATACTTTAAGCACTCTAAACGTCAAATTATTTTCTACTTTTTTCATTAAATACCATTTAACTCCTTTTTTTAAGTCCAACTTACTTCCTACATTTTCGCATTAAACATCATTTATTTTCTAATTTTCATATTATGAGTCAATTTCAATTCTTAATTTTCACATTTATATAGACTTACTACTTTCATTTTCATTTTATTTGCTACTTACCTATTTGAAAACAATTTATAAGGATTTTACTTCCTTAAATTTTAAATTTTTATGCTTACATTCTTATTTTTCTTTTTTAAATATTAACTAACTCATTTCATTTATGGTAAGTCACCTTTCACTATTTGATATACTGGTATTTAAATTTTCTTCTAACTTTTTCTTGCTTTTGAAGAGATCCAATTACCATAAGAAAAGTCTCCTTTGTTTTTAGTTCTGTTATTTTATCTTCTTAATTATCATATTTTGCTTGACTTAAATCAATACATTTATACTATTCGTTTATACTATTGCTATTTATGAGTCTTGATTCTAGTTCTTCTATTCGGATTATGAAGATTATTTCTCTTAGATAACTTAAGTATTTAAGTTTCTTTTTTTTATCTTAATAGGGCTAGATAGACCGAATGATATTTAACTATTAAACCTAAGTCTAATTCTAGCAAAGTTCTATGCTTTAAAACTCACTCAATTAATACTTAAGCTATTATTCCTCGTATGACAACTTGTGAATTTGCTTTATAAAGTAAACCTTCTCCTCTTAAAAACTTTAAATTTATTGATTCAGGTATTTCATCTAGATCTAATAATATCTGTTAGCTTAAGTTTCTTAATTCTGATTATTATTATCATTAACTAATTTTGTAATTATGTTAGTATATGTCTTTGAGTTTTATTAAATGATTCGTTATGCATCAGCTACTAACTTTTAGATTCTTTATTCCATTTATGAACTATTAAAGTTTTATGACACGAGTTATTTGGAAATTTCTTGTTGGTTCTTCCAGTTCTTTTTCAACTTGAAATTGGTTAACTACTATTGAATTGCTTCAGCTACCTAATTTAAATCTTTCTATAAAATTACGCTGTCCTTTAATATGTAGCTGTTGAGATGCTTGATTAACTACTATATAAAATTAAACTAATATTTGAAAAGTTATGTTTAAACTGATTTAACCCTAGCCTATTGACTTTCTAACAGATCTATACTTTCTATTACCTCCCTTTGTTCTAAAAGCTTTAGTAAGGAATAATCTTTCTATAGATTGACAGGATTTATTTTATGAACCTATTAGAAATTTTATTACACATATTTGATGCTTCTATTTCTCTAATGCTAATCGAACGCACATTCTGCACATATATGATGTTTACATGCCAGAATAATTGGTATCTTATTCTAACCATCAAAATCTCCATACCAGGATTGACATATAACAATGTCAGACATTGTAGTTAAGATCATTTATTTTTAGAATATTTTACCTTTAAAAAAGCAACTTTAAATAGGGAGAAATTTAATTACCAGACTTAAGAAAAAAAAAATTAATGATATTTAAAGCTTTTTTTAAAGAACTAAAGCTATTAATATCAATAACTTAATAATTTAGACTATATAGAACATATTAGTCTAACTTAACTTCCTGATATTTTATATTCGTTATCACTTGTTATTTTAACTAATTAAACATAAGAGGTAACTTTTTGAGATCTAAAGTGGATTACCTTATCCATTTCTAAAATTTTTATTGTTATATCTTAACTTCCTGAAATTATGTAATGACTATCACTTGTTGTCGTCACAATAAATCAAAGAAATATAGTACTCCAACTTATTAAGTTGATTATGAGATTAAATTTCTCATATTTTATTGTTGCATTGTAACTTCCTAATATTAAGTACTTGTTATCACTTTTTATCCCACTGAGAAGATAGCTGGAGTATGATTTTTTATTGTTTATATATAACCAAATCATAATTAACTCATTCTATATTATTTAAATTACAATTCCTCATTTATACTCTACTTAATTTTATTTAGTCAAATTAGAATTACCCAAATCACATCCATCAAACACTGAATCAATCTAAACTGCCTCAGGTATTTGAATAATTGATAGATTGAAACACATGAACTAATAATCCATTAAATTGAGCATAGTTATACAGTATGTAACTACTTTTTATAACTTCTAAATGATTAATTAGTGCTTATTGTATAACTAAATATACTGCAAGCTATTTTATATATTGTAGATATTCCTAATTTGAAAGCTTGATTAGCTACTATGTGTTCTTCATCATTCTAAAAATAATCAATTTTCAAAGAAACCAATTTAACAGTTTTCTTATTATCAGATTTTTATGTATTAACTTTGCTCTAAATATCATTGAAGTATAATTCCTATCTAATACACCTATTTCAGTTAATGGAACTAAAGATTTCGAAATTACATATAACTCCTATTAAGAATAGAGACGAATTTATTCAATGCAAACTTAAGTATTTAGAATAGAGGATTTTAGGCAGATCCATTAGAATTAATCATTCTTTTGCAATTATAATTAGGACCAGGAAAAGTATGCCAAAAGGTAATTTATCAGGATGAATCTCCAACTTCTTAAGAAAAACCTTAGAAATAGGCTAAAAATATAATGAGCTCGGTAGACTTGAATCTCATCACGCAATAGTAAATAAGCTAGAATTAGCTGATTAAAGTTATGCTGGACCTCAAGGAAAAGGTCAAATAGTTTAAGAAAGACAAAAATAAGTTAATTGAAAAACTTATACTTGTAGAGTAAACAAAATTCAGACTTTTAACCTAAGAAAGAGACCTTAACACATTTTGAAATATTTCACAAAACTAGTTCGTTTAATCTCAAGGTTAGCAATAGAAGCAGAAAGAAATGTTCAGCAAGTTAGAAAAATAGAATAAAATCAGTACAAATTGCAGCGCTAAAAAAACAGAAAGAATAAATGAATGATCCAATTATCATCAAATATATTTGTATAAATTAGGAGGTGAATTAATATATATAAAAAGAAATAAAATTATACAAATATGAAAATTAGATATTAATAATGTAGATACTCATTACAATAAAGAATTTGCATTTAATGAATATAATCTAGAATATTCTTAAGTACTGTTAAAATAAAAAGAATTTCTCTTTTAATTAAAAAAAATTACTAAATGAGTAAGTAAAGGAGGGCGTAATCTATTGATCACTTTGTTTTAAGATAAATGGAGGATTAATAAAATAAAATGTATTAAGAGTAAATAATAATCTATTGGTCTAGTTTCTAATAATTTATATAAGCTAATCTAATACTTTTATTATCTCAAACTTATTACTAAGATATATACGATGCAAAGAATACTCTTTCTATTAATTCTGAAAATAGTAATAGAAGATATTAAAAATATGTTTTCTTAAAACCTTATAATTTTCTTAGTAGCAAACAGCTTATTTCAAGTATGAGAGTATTAAAAGTGTTAACTAGATTATTTAAAATAAGTATAAAATAATAGAAAAAAGAAGTAACTGTAATAAGCATTAAGTAAAATCATAAATCTATTATTAGTTTTAAATGATAACTCCAAAAATAACATCAATAGTCGATATAATAAAATATTAGTTTGCTATAAAAAGGAGAAAGCGATATAATAAAATATATTAATTATCAATTATAATTAATCTAATATCATTATAAATTAAAATAAAGCGAAATTAAATTTAAATTAATAACCCAAAAAGATAAAAAGATAAAATTTTAATATTTTAATTCTAAATAAAAATAGATTAATTATATTATTTGCAAATGTTTATCTTTCAAAACCTGAGACAAAAGAAGTTGTTGTTTAAACGCATTATGCTACTATAAATCCATCTGTTTATTTTTTGAATGGTCATTATAGTAAAGCTTATCTTCAATAAACTAAGCCTACACTAACAAATTTTGAGAGATTAGGAGTTGTTGCAAGTGAAGAGAAAAATGGTACAAATTTCAGATATTTAGCTTCGGAAGATAGTTATTACGAATTATGATGAGAATTTACAGTTATGAAAAAATTATATTGATGTTATTTAAGTTTAGATTAAGCAACTTGCGGATTTGTTAATCCATTTTACGTTTTCTATATGCTAAATGTGGTTTTTAAAGATAAAACTCAATCCTCTTTCTAAATTAATGCTGCTTCTTAATTTTATATCATTTTTATCAGACTTGCTAAGCAGTATATTATAAGAACTATAAGCATTATTAGATTTTCTAAGTTTAAGAAGTAGCTTTCTACTCAGGAAGAATTTAATATGTATTTACTTTTTCTAATACAGATTTTGAAATTGATATATATGATAATATGTGAAATTAAGGAGCCAAACATATCATTTAATTTAATTAATGTAAAAATAAGGATATTAGTCAAGGTTATGTTTCAGTTGAAGGTTCTAGGACTAAAATTTTTAGATAACTGTTATTTTATTTATTTTTTAATTTAAGTTTATGGAGCTATTTTTTTAATTTTGGCAAGTTTAATAATCTGACATAATTGATAGAAATATTACAATAAAAGGTTTATGGATTCATAATTGGTTTGAATTAAGTAGGTTTCAAGATTTTATTGAAAATCTTCCTAAGTTAATTAAAATAACTTTATAGTGAGTTTAAATAAAAAAATTTAGAAAAAGCAAACACTTCTATTGATTAATATTAGGCTGAAGTGAGATCAAGTAATTTGTTTCTTAGTTTTAATCAAATAAAATTCTAGTTATGACATTGCTTATTGAATATAAATTAATAATTTAGCTTGCTTATATATTTACTTTTATAATTACACAATATATTTTCTCACCTTCATTTAGGAAAAATATGCAATTAGACTATAAATTTATAAATAGTTAGTTGAAGCACTTTAATAGACAAAATAAAAATATTAAAACTTATTTTAAATAAAATAGAATATTTCTATTTAAAATCTGTAAACTAAATAGTGATATTGTAAACATTTCATTTCTAGTTAGTTTAAATATTTACTTTCTTCAATTTTATCTTATTTACTAAATTTCTGTAACCAATATAGCTTAGAATAAGCTTTAATTATAAGTAACTAATGATATTTATTAATTATTAATAGCACTATATTTTAAATAATTATTATATATATAAAAATGGATGTTGACCGCGTCAGATAAATTAGTAGGTAATCTGGTGCAGTGTATACTGAATTGCGAGTAATCTCGTACTAGATGCCACCACGGGGAAGGATGGATAAGTTCTGTTGAGACATGCCTAAGTTACCCCGAGGGTTCTCTCTAGCAGTATGAAAGTTTGACTGACGAGCCTTAATGACCTAATAACTAATTTTTATTTGGACCTTATTTAAGAAGACTGATTCATTTGACTCAAGATTTAAAAATAATTTTTAATAAGAAGATTCCCCATTTGGAGATGCTAACATGACTCATTGAATTTCTAGAATTTTAACAAAAAACATGAGAACATTTTTCTTAGTATTAAATATTAATATTGAAAGAGCAGCGCCAATGAGGAACTACGCGCTTTATAATCATTTTTATTTATTTATTAATGTATTATTTTGTTTATCATTTAAAAGGGTATAAAAATAAGGTTTTTAATAATAGTCTTTGATTTAAAACTACAAATAGCTATAATTAATAAATACATATAAAATTTATTATAATAAGGCTATAAATTCTTCGTTATAAAACTTTAGATATTAAAAAAATGTTATTATAGAGTGCGTAGCCCTACAATAGGGCGCATCTCTCTAAAAATGTTACTTATAAGTCTCATTAATCTTCAATATTCCCATAGCATTCTCTCTTCTATTTGTGGGCAAGGTTGCGGTTCAAAATCTCCAAAAAACAGGACGCCAATAGGTGATTACAGGTAGATTTCCAATCCATGATGAAGAGATTAATACGGTCCAACATTTAGAAAAGGTTGCTTCACAGTCAGTTCATCTCTGGGGTATACTTCTCGTGACCTTAAAAGGTAAGGACACCCTACTTAAATTAAATATAAACAATATAATAATTTATCTTTTTATTTAAACTTAAAAAAATATAAAATTATTAAAATTGTAAAAGCTTGTATACTAACTATTTAGAACAAGTTTTATATCTGCCTAGATTTAAGGCCAAAATAGAATTTTTAGTTCAAAGTATTAAAAAAGAGTGTTTATAAGTATATTAATAAATAATTATTTAATTATTTGTATGTATTTAAATAAGTATGGAAAATTATTTAGATTAGTCATTTTAATTAAACAATTATTAAAATAAGTTATAATAAAAAAATAAAAATGAGTCAACAGTTATTGATTTTAATAATATTTAAACGAAAGAATAAATAAATAAGAAAGCAATGATACATTAAATAAATTAATAATAAAATTTTAAAGTTTTAAATTAAAAATTTTGAAAGCTAAAATTTATGTATGCTTCTGGATTTTTATTTTTTATTAGTACTTTAGAAAATTAAAACCTTTATAAATGTCTAGGTTGTGAAGAAACCCAGATAAAAGTTCGAAATTTTAAAGATTTATTTTGCTTACATTGTTAAAAAGAGTTTAAAAATAAAAATTGTAAATTATGTAAAAAAAATGATTTGAAATTACGATAATAATATAAATAAAGTTCGAAAAATTATTAATTAAGTTTCTTTTTAAATTCGAAAAAGATAATAAAATAATCCTTTTTGAAATTTTTTTAGAATTAGGAGATTTAAATTAAATTGAGTAATTATTAGTTGCTAGAAGAGTTGCATAATTATAAATAATTTTTAAGACGATTAAAATAAATAAAAAAATGGGGAAATTTTAACAATTAATAAAAATTTATTTACCTTATCAATAAATTTGCCATGTAATCTATACGAAAAAGAAGGTATACAACTTATTGCAGGAAAAGATTAATAAGCTTATAAAATTGATATCAATTGATAAAAATTAGAATAATGAAGCTATTGATAAATAAAAAAAATAATTTTAAGATTGCGTGTTTAACTAGAAATTTATAAAGCTTAAAAAGTAATAGTTATTAATTAATAGGTTAATGTATTTTTTTGAATGAATAATGAAGAAATTTAATTAATAATATAACAATATTAAAATTTTTAGGCAGAAAGAAGATATTCAAATTTCTAATATTCAAAAAAATTAAATATATTTAGAGTTTTGAAAACGTTTTAAACTAAATATAGTTAATTGAATTAAAAATAATAACTATCAAATAAAAGTTAATTAAGCAAATTAAATATTAACAAAATAAAAAAAGTTAGCGAAAATTTTAAATTTAAATATTACTAATGCTCTTAATTTTTTATTTTAACAGAAACAATAATCAAATTTATTAAAATTTAGTACATAATATTTAGAGAATCAAATAAAATAATCTAAATACAAAGAAAATGATATAAATTTTGATTAATTTGAAGTTAAAACAATTATTACTAATTAAGTTGAAATAAAAAATTTATAAAAGCAAAATAAAATTTTTATCTTAATAAGAATAATTAAATTTTTTAAATTAACAAGCAATTTATTAAACATAAAATATAGTAAATATGTTATTTCCTTTTTATTTCCATAAAGATAAGCAGATCCAAATAGTTAAAATAGAAATTGATGATAGGGAAGAATTTAATCGTTTAATTTGAATTAATTTCGAATAAATTATAAAAATATTTTTATATTTAAATCCGTCCAAATTTATAGATTCTTGTAATTTGTTTTTAATTTAAACATAACTGAATGATCAAAAAACAATTAGTTTATATGTTAGTACAAATAACAAAACTAAAATTTTATTTTGTAATTTAAATAATTATTAAAATAAGATCTTCAAAAATTGTAGAATTAAAATTTTACTTAAAAAACAAAATAGTTAGAAGTAAAAAATTTCCGACAAAGTAAAAATATCGAACAAATGTAATTGCAAACAGTAAAGGAACCTCCAACTTAATTTATTACATTGACATATCTAATTTATGATAACCATTTTTATTTAAAATATTTTTAATGTAAATAAAAATTAATAAGAAATATTTATAAAAAATAAAGAGTAAAATTAACTTAAAATATCCAACATATAGTTAGTAGTTATTTTGATATTTTAGTATAATTAATTTTAAACTCCTTATAATAATGGTTTTTAATAGATGGATATTGATTTAAAAATGAATAATAGAATAGAACGCCCTGCATGTTAATTTATTAATAAAATAAAAAAACTACTTAGATTTTTTTAATAGACTTAATATGTTATTTAAGAAAATAAGCAGAAGTTTGTTTAGAATAATTCGAAATAAAATAATAATAATAATAAGATTAAAAAAATTTCATTACTTTGAGTATTGGGACATAATTGCACTACTTATAGTTATATTTCCTGTGAATTATGATAAGTATAAGAGTTAATGTATGTTTATAATCAGCCTATAGTTAATTCTTCCTGATTCTGTTCTTTTGTTTCTTCTATATTAGATCTAAATGTGTTCTCGCATTTTCTTCTCTCTCTTCTAATTTCAATTTCTTCTTATTTATTTTTGCACAATCATTATTAAGTTTCTTTCTTAAATTATATTTTTTTCTCACATCAATTTATCTTTTAGTTTCAACTATTAAATGTTTTAATTTCTATCTTTTTTAGCAATTTTTTATGGGAATTTTGTATGTATTTGTCAATCTTAGGAATTTTATTTTTTTACAAAGTTCGAATTTATATAATTTTAGTCGTACAGAATTATCCTTTTATAATCTTTGTCATAAAAGAATTTTCCGATTTTATAATTCCTTAAAGACATCTTTATAGAAATTACTTAATCTGGTGGCTTATTTTTGATGAAAAAATTATTAAAATACTTCAGTTAAAAATAGACTCTAAAAAATAATAAAATTATGACTGTAGCTAGACTCCTAAATGCTGAAAGGGGTAGAAAAAATTTGAATTTAAGAAGAAGAGAGAAAATGAAAGATTCTAGCTCTTTCATAAAATTAATTAACTGAAGGTTTTTAAGAGGAGGTTAAAAGAAAAATAGCTAAGATAGAAAGAGGTACTAAAGCTAATAATTATAGATAAATCAGATACTAATGAAAGTTGATTGAAGATGTTTATAATTTGTTTCGCAAACATTTTAATGAAATAAAGTTATAATAAAACAGAAATTAACTATTAAAAAAGCACAAAAAGGAAGTTAATAAATAGCAAATCCTATTATCCAAAGTCAAATTTTGTGTTTAGATAAGTAAATTAATTTATTAATAATACCAATAACCTAAACCAAAAGAGAAAAGATCTTTAAATTAACGAAAAATTAGCAGAATTAGATTGGACATTTAAGAACACTAGAACTTATTTATTAATGCCTTCAAATAAATCTGCAAACTAAGAATAAATTTACAATTTTGACGAGTGCATGCAACTAACATTTTCTAAAAACACATATAAAAAATTTTTAAAATTACATTTAACTAACAATGGAGTTATCATTTGTTTACTTAGTAAAAATTACACTAATAGAGTAATAGAAATTCTCGAATAATAAATAAACATATATAAATAATTCTATGAGTTGTTTTCTTAACTATTTTAAAAATTTGTTTAATGGATGAAAATTAGTTAAGAAAACTATATAAACTCTTTATTAATAAGATGACAATTTTAATTAACGTTTAACCGGTTTTTTAAGATATCTAAGATTGATGTTAATTGCATGCGAGTAAAAAGAGAGCTCTTTCATTAATTTTAATTTAAAATTTTTAAGCATTTGTATCTAAGCAAGACCTTAATGAGCTATTAATTATTTACAGGAATATAATAAATAATAAATAAATTTGATTATAGAGCGCGTAGCACTCTCGTTGGTGCGCAGCTCTTTAAAAAAATGTTTCATACTGACAAGAATGTTTGTTACTGATAAAATTATCAAATACTGATAAATCTTGTTCAATACTGGTATAATTATTCAGTACTGATAAAATGTTCAATACTGATATAATTTTAGACTACTCGTAATCTTTAATACTTGCTGGAGGTCCAAGGACATGGCAGGATTGCGTCTCATTGCATCACCAAAGCAGAGGACGACATGTGTCAATTATGGGTACTTAAATTCCCCACCTCTGATGAAGTTCGCAATATTATTTCTTTTTCGTTCCAGAATTAAAAATAAACGAAACCAGTGCCGAAGGTCTAAGAATCTTATGTCTCGAGGCCAAACCAAAGCAGAGGAAGACATAAAGTCGATTATGGGTACTTAACTTCCCCAACCTCTGATGAAGACGACCTTGTTGTTCACCTTCGAACAACTATGGCGGTTTTGATAATATTATATAATAAAATAGAAAATTTCTTGAAAAAGTCTCTTCTTAAAAGGATTTATTTTTGTAAAACTACGATCAGTAAAAATACTTTAAGATCTCAAAATTATGAAACAAGAAAATTTTTAACTTTTATAGCAAGTACAAGTACAAGAACTAGAAATAAAAATTGAATACTTGATGATTAATACAAATCTACAAAAAAAACTGAAAATAAATAGGCAGCGAATATCAAAATGGATTAATTAGAAGCAAAATTCAATCAATTCGCAGAGCTGACGGAAAGCATGCTCCTCTAAAAGATATCGATGAATGATCTGATGGATGTGGAACTACAACCTACGATAAATTATTTTCCCTATCAGAAAATATTTAGATGTTGATATTGTAAGAGACCAGATTAAAGTGCAAAATTGTTTACAATTTAGACTAAAAGAAAAGAGAATCATTAAGAACAAGATGAAAAATCTGGAATTATAAAATAATAGGATTAAGATAAAAATATTAAATTAGTAATAGAAGAGTTTTAAGATTCGTATTATTTGGAAGAAAACAAGAGCAGTTCTGTAAGTAAAAATGAAAACTTATAAATGAAGAGCTGAGAATAAACTTAAATTTACAATTAACTTCAAATTAAATTTAAATCTTAATCTCTTTATTTTGCTAAAATTATTAAAAATGTATTAAATTTAAATTATTTAGATAAAAAGACATTAATCCTTTTAATTATAGATTAAAAAATATAAGAAAACATAAATTTAAAGGAATGGAATAATTAAAAATTAGAAATGAAATTAAAATAAAATAAATAGTTTTATAATTAAAAATAAATATATAGCTTTTTATTTTACTTATAATGCTTTTGTTAAATATTATTACATTATAAAAAATAAATGTTCTATTAGTTAAATATCTTTAATTTATATTATCTTAAATTTAATTAAAATTAAGTGATCATATCATTAAATAAATAATTAACTTATTATATTGTATAAAAAAGATACTGGAATTCAGAAAGGGATTCTTTCCTGCTCCAAGGAAGTAGGAGTCCTAAGCGCAATAGAATTATGAGAAGTAGAAAAAGCTGCAGAAAATGTTTACGCTGAATGAAATCAAACTTGGGGGAGAAACCGGGAAAGTAAGCGAAGTCCAATTCACATCAGGATGTAACTGATTTTAATCCTTCTGGCCAGATGATCATGAATTAGACCATAAAAGTTGTATTTAACCTCCAGAAAGAAGAAATTTAAAAACTTCAAAAAGCAATATTGGAAGAAATATAGACAAAAACAAGTAAAACTACAATACAATAAAGAAGGAGAAATATACAGAAGAAAAGGATACAAACAATAAGAGTGATGTTAATAGGTCCTGGAGGCAGAAGTCACTAGGAACCAAATCAAATGGAGAGAAGAATGGACTTACAAGTTTACTATAAGCGTCAGATGTTTAATCGGCTGCCAAGCAACCTATAATAAATAATAATTATTCTATTATTTAAAAGATATTTATTTATTTATTTTTATAAATAAAATATTACCATAAAAAATAACTAATAAGAATATATAATATCTATATCTTAATAATAAAAAAATGGAAGGTCTTGAAGGTGGATTTCTCTAGAGGAAGAGGAACACTAGAAAATTTAGGTTCCAAGTAAAGAAACCAATCTATAAAACCTACATAGGCATGGAATTCTTCCTAACCCATCACAAATTCAATTTAGATATTAGATCTAATATGAACTCTGATACTAAGAGCTTGAACAGTGGAAGAAGATAAATAGAGCAAAAAGAAGAAGTTGAGACCCATCTTGAAGATGAAGAACCTCACTTCTGAGAATATTTTAGAAGCATAACAAGACAAGAAATAATGGAAAGGACATCTGAATTTTCTCTTCATATTTTCTATTGCTACTTACATTTATGTCATAGGTGTAATTGTCTTTTACAGATGAAGCATAGTTTTCTGGTTACTTTTTTCTGCTTGTTATGTTTGCTTTTTATCTATTTCTATTTGAATAAAGCTACTCTATTAGGATTCTTGTAGGAATTATTCCTATTTTCTTTCAATCTTTGTATTAAATCGGTCTTGTGTCACTTAATTTTTTTCATCTTATTCTTGAAAAAATCTGGAGTTAGATTTGATACGAGACAAAAACTTTTCCATCAAGCGATGGGGAAGAATTGAAAAAAGAAACAAAGAAATACTGGACGGTGAATTTAAAAATCCTAGAAAAAGGAAAGTTTTACAAATTTTAACCTTTTTCAAACTTCTAGAAAAAGAACCATTTTATTTGAATTAATTAGTTAATTAATAAATTATTTTATTTATGAGTATAAAGAATAGTTTAAATATATTTTCTATAATCTAGTGAATTATTAAACAATAAGCATTAAATAAAATTTAAATCTAACTATTCTAATTTACATAAAATTAAATAAAATATTTATAATATTTAAAATAATTCTAGATGTTTAATCATCTTTTATTAAGAAATTATTGAGAATTTTAATTTTTTTATTTGTTTAAAGCTAATTTTAACTGTTTTATTTTTAGTATAACTTCATTTTTATTATTTATGGAAATTAAAATTACTTACTAGTTAGAAGAAATTGATTAAATAGATATTATCACCTGAAATACATTAAATCTTTATTTCATTTTAATTTTACCATTTCCTTTATTTATTTTTTTTGATATTTTTTATTCAGCTTGGCTTTAAATCTTAATAATTAAGAATATACTGCCAAGTAAAATGTATAGCTTCTCAATAGTTGAAAATAAAATCTAAAAAATAACTATTTGCATAATTCTAAATTAGAACTATATATTTGTATTAAAGAGTCACCTAATTTATTACAATTTTAAAGTGTAAGCTTTAGTTTATTAAGTTAAAAGTATCTCTAATCAGTGATGAGTTAAGAAATTAACTCCATTTAAAAATGTTTATATTCTTAAATTTGTAAATTTCCATCAAAAAGCTTTTTAATATAAACATTTCTATAATTGAAAACTATTTTGTCGTATATTCCTATGATAAGTACTTCTAGATTAAATATTTATAATTAATATTTGCAAGAAGCATTTAACTAATTATAATGCATGCTTATATCAAGAAATTGAAAGTTTGTCTTAGTTTTTTAATTTTAAGTTATATAAAATTAAGATTGAAGGAAAATATTATAAAAATTAATTAAAGAAAAATAAAGTTCTAAAACTAGAATAAGCTAATAAGAAGACTAATTAATTGATATTTTTTATACTTTAGAAAATTAAAAATTAAAATTAAAAGCTTAAAGAAGTATGCTTGATTATTATAACTATGCTAATATTCTAATTAAAACAAAATAATTTTTCAAATATAACTTAATTAAAGATACTTACTTTATGATTATAGCTAGAAAAATTAAATTTATTTATAGTTTTAAATAAAATATACTTACATTCCTAAATTAAACTATAGCAATAACTATTATTTTATATAATTAAAATAATTAAGGATTATATAATTTTTTAATTCAGAAGAAGCTTAAGCATCATAATACAAGGTTGAAAGTTAACTATATGAAGTGGTTTAAATTTGCTAATTATTCTGCTAACTTAATCATAATTATATCTAAAAAGCAATAAGAGAATTATAACTCTAAAGAAAATAATAGAGCTATATTAATCTATTTAGTAAGCTAAATTTAAAATAGTAAGAGATACTTTAAAAAATAACAACTAAAAGTTATTTTGCTAATTTTCTTATTTTTAACTAAGTAGAAATAAATAAATTAGTTAATTATCCTAAAATAATTTTTACTAAATGCCTCTTATGAAATATGTCTTAGCTTTTCAATTATTTCAATTTTAAGTATTCAATAAATAAAAATAGAATGCTTGGCAAACCATAATTGAAATTAGTTGATCAAAAGTATTTTAATTAATTAAAATTATACATTCTAGATATTAAAGAATAATTTGAAACTTCATTAATTTTAATAAATAAAAAACTAAATTTTAGAGGTAACATTTAAAATTGCTTCTATAAAGATAAATATAAAAAATCAAGCTAAATATGCTTTAATTTTAAAATTTATGAATTTTAGAATGAATCTAGTGATTTAAGTAGCATTACTGTAAGAAAAATGCAATCAGTTCACGTTTTTATATTTCTCTTACGTAAATTTTATAATTTACTTTAACTATTCAATAAATTCCTTAATCATTTATTTAATTTAAAAAATTTAGTATAATTTGAATACTTAGTTTAAAAATTAATCTAAGAATCCTTATTTTATGAAATTTTTTAAACTCTAAACTATTTTATAAAGTTTTTAACTTATTTCGTAATAAATTTAAAATTCATTTGTATTTATATATTTAAACAAATTTAACTATTAAAAATTAAAAAATTGTTAAAAATGCATAACTATAATGTATTTTAAATAGATAGAATAGTCATTTAAAATAATATTCTCTTAAAGAGAAATAGTTAGAATGCTATATAGATAATAATGTTATTTTTAATTATCTAGCAGTTTTAGAAATAATAGCATTATTTAATTATTAAACTTATTTTTCTTCATTTATTTAATACTACTAATATAACTAATATCTATTCTTTCTATAGAAGATCCATAATCTAAGTATTTAAGTTAAGTTAGTTTAATCATAAAGTTTCATTTTATGTTCTTAATAAATAATAAAGGTTTTGCTTATATGATGATACTATTTCATGTAAGTTATTACTTATGCTTGGTAGCTTATTTAATTATTATCATTTTAATGCTCTATTTTTTATTAAAAGTGACAGCGGTGGGATTTGAACCCACGCCCCGAAAGACTAGCGCCTTAGACCACTCGGCCACACTGTCTGTTATTAATAGGATATTAGTTCCTTTAAATATTCTAACTTAGAAACTAACTAATTATTAGCAGGATTACTTATAAATAGTTATTATTATAATAAACATTCATTCTTTATCTTAAAAACTTAAACCTTTATGCTTATCAAGTTAGTGAATAAATAGTTTAATTAAATAAAACTTTTATTTGATAGACTTATATCTAAAAGCTATTTTACTCTAAAAAGTTTGAACATCCTTATATTTTTATTCTTCTTTGAAATTAAATGAATAACCTTAATTAGTTTTTAAATGCTAATATAATAATATTGCTAATTTAATAATTATTAAGTTTCTTATTCTATTAGAGTATATATCATTAAGCTGCTAAATAGATATTTTAATAGTTAAATTATTATATAAAAACTACTTCAACTGCTTACTTTTAGCGATTCTTAAGAACTAAATTTCAAATTTATTTAATCTTATTAAAGTATTCTATTCATTAATTAAAAATCACTTTAATTTAGAAAGAAAGCCTGTTTCTCTAATTTAAGCAGATACTTCCCTAAAATGAAGTTCTAAATATAAGTGTATTAATTAATATAATTAAATTTGTTTAATGTTTAAGTTATATATCTAGATATCTAAAGCTTAAGCTTATTAAATTAATTACTAGCTTATTAATAATTATTTAGGGTTTAGTTTATTTTAATATCGCACTATTTCTTAAAATTATAGATAAATAGACTCTTAAATTATTAATTTCCTTGTACTTTTAGATTTTTCAGTTTGATATATTAAGTTTTTTTATAGTAGAATAAATATAATAAAAGCTTATAAAGAATTAAAATATTAGATATAATATAATATTAATCTATTAATTATTGAGTTAGGAGATTTATAGCTTTGTTATTATATTTTATTTAAAATAAACAATTATGCAATTATTATATCTACTAATAAACATCTAACTAACTTTTAAAATTACATTTAACTATTATTTCAGCTAAAACTTTAATAGACTTATAAAAAGCAAGATTATTTAACTTTTTACTAGAACTGATTATTTTAAAATCTTATAACTATATTATATTCTAATTGTAATAAATAGTTAATATGATATTTAATAACTTTAAATCTAATTAAATGTTAGTTTAATAAAGGATAGCTAAATTAAATTATATAATCTTAGTTGTATTGTAAATAAAAATAATAATTATATACTTCTATTCGCTAACTTTATGAGATAAATATATCTTTCATTTACAAATTATTAGACAATGCTTGCTAGTTATATTTAAGATTTTATTAATTTAAATTTTATCTATAATTAAGGATATTTCTTAGTTTTATCTAATTTTAGTTTCAAAGTCTATCAAAGCTATCAATGTACCTTATAATGATAATTCTATTGATTAAGGTTTAGAAATATATTTATTTAATTAAGCATGTTATTTATAAAATCTATTTTTTGTAAAAGAGTTATAAATAGATAAAGTGCTTTATCTTATTACAAAAAGTTTATATTAAAAAAGAGATAACCAGCAAATCATTATATTTATACCAGATGTTTATTATAAATTGTTTTTATTTAAAAAATAAAGATTATTTTTACATTTTAAGCTAGATTAAGCAATTTTATAGCTTCTTTTTATTAAGAAAAAGTGATTTTTATTCTTAAATTAAAAAATGCTATTATGAAAGATATAATTTCAATGTATCTAAACATTTCATTAATTTTATTTAAAATTTTAACTTTAATCTTTTCAATGAAAACTCAGATACCTTACATTAATTTTAAAATATAGGAAATACTTTTATTTAATAATCTTTATATATTATTCATAAAATATCTATTATAGATTCATTAATATTTATTTCAACTAATTTGATCATGTCTTATCCTTTATTTAAGTTAAATTATAAAATTAAAATTAAAATTATTTTTAATATGATTTAATTAAATATTCTGGTTATTGGTATATAATTACTAATATTTTAAATAATTAAAATATTAGAAAAAATTAAGTCTATTTATATATGTGTTTCATGGAAATAAATATATAGTACATTTCTTTAATCTATTAGTTAATATTACCTAATAATTTATCATCTAAAATCTTTATAAACCTATTTATTTGTACCATCTATTAGATGCTTATTTCTTCTTCTAATATATTATTATTCTTATTAAAACTAAAGTTAAAATAAATATATTGCGAGCATAACTATTAAATGATTAATAAATCTTTTTGTTGTCATATTTTAAATAAATTATTTAACTTTTAGATATAATTTAAAGAAAACTAGGCGTAATATGCCTCTTTCTTAAAATTAAAGTGAATAAAGTGAATAAAGTGAATAAAGTGATGAGAATAAAAAATAATAAGATTAAATAGTAATTTAAAAATGTATATTTATTCTAAGAATTTGGAGGTGAAATGGCTCTATTCACTTATAAAATACCTCTAAAAAATAGTTAACTTTATATATATCTTTTATTTACCAAATATTTGGAAAAATTGTTGTCTTATCTACATAATTTTGAATTTGAATAAAATTAAAAAAAGCACTAATATCTAATTTATTTAAATATAGATTAGATTCTGCTTTAGGTATAAAATATTTGCAAATAGACTATTAATATCTTCTAATTAAAAATGTTTCAAAGTTATTTGCAAAGAAATGATGAATCAAAATATTAATTAAAGAGATGTTTAAAGTTTAAAATGATATTACTTATAATTAAATATAATTTAATAAAATACCTAATGAAGTAGACACTAATATATAATGATTCATAACTCTAGCTTTAGTTGATTGATTATTATATATTTTATAAAATATAATAATTTCTTAATCTTCTTAGTTAATTTACAATAAATCTTAAATCTTGTTTATTCCTATTGCTATAATTTATTAATTTAAATCTTTTAAGTTATTATTTTGCTTTATAGATTATAATATAATGCATAATTAAATATGCTTTTTGTCTATTTAAGGCTAAAAAGATAAAATATAAGAGTCATTAAGAATTAAGTTTAGCTATTTTCTAATTTTTATCCAAATAGGATGATTTAATTGTATTATAGCTTGATATTTTTAATTTCCCTCTTTTAAACTTAAAATTCTTAAATAAATGTAAAGAGTAGATTTTCTTAATGAGATACATGCTTAAAAGAATTGAATTACATTATAAATAAAAATGAAGCAATTAAGTAAATAGATTCTAAATAGGTAGTAGTTTCTAAAGGTTAGATAATATAAGATAGCTTTATGAGTTATAGGTAACTATAAGTAGCATTGTATATAATAACTAATAATATCTAAATAGTTTAGCTATCTGCTTTATATAATGATAGAGTTAGCTTTAGAAGTAGATTAGCGTAATTAATAAAAATTAGATAAATGTATATAATATAACTCTAAGAATTTAATATAAATGCAAGTATATTCAATAAACCACTTCATTATTCTCTTTATTAGAATCTTTAAAACTTAACTTATAACTATTTACTATCTTATAAGCACAAGCTCTTAGATTCTAATATCAATGTAAGTACTAATTTTAGAAATTAGCTAGACACTATCAAACTAGTAGTTATAATATTAAATTAATATTAAGCTTTATTTTTATTATCTATTTCCAAAGCTAGTTATATTATTAATATTATACTATTTATTACTTAAATCTAATTATATTCAACAATAAATTAAATATTACTATCTTTCTTAGGAATTAAAGATAGTAACTAAAGAAGCTTAGTTAATTATGAAAAATACTGTACTAGCAATATTAAAACCTATCTAGCTTACCTTTGCATAATTTCCTTAATTAAATAATAAAGATATTATACTAAGAATAATTAAGGCTAATACTTTTATACTATTAGTTTAATTATAAGAGATATAGCTTATTAAAATAAAGGCTACTAGCATAATTATTATTAAGTTAAGGTTATTTTGACTTTAATATATAAATTAAATATATCAAATTAATAATTATTTTACAAATAAACCATAGAGTACAAATACTTAAGATATATAAACATTTAGCAATTCTTTAAATTTAAATTATATTCCTTAAGCAATATTTAATTATTAACTTGGGCTTTTTATTTAAATTTGTATTTAAAAAATAGGATTTAATTAAAGCAAATTAAGTTCATTGCCTAACTTCTACCTAAAAGAAAATTTAACACGTTAAAGGATCTTTAACTGAAGCCTATGCAATTATCGTCATATTTCTGTCTAAATGAATATAATGTCTGAAAAATCTTTCCGTACCTACTTTTATCAAGCCTGCTTCTGGGTAGCCTATGAATTTATCATTTGAAGAATTTTTATCGAAAGGTTTATACCAACTCTAAGAGTAAACTGAAACTTAATCTGCACAGAAACTTATTTCTTAAACTAAGTACGAATTCGCTTTTCCTGTAGAAAGTAATGCTCTTAAAAATATAGCTTTTTCGATAAATCAGTTATCAGTTCTTAATCCAGCTAGAACTGAAACTTTAGGACCTCCTCCTGAACCATAACTATTAAAAATGGATCCTGAAAAAGCACCAGTCATAACTGATTTTTTGGTGATATATCCTGCATCATATGAGCCTCCATCAATCGAAAACGCTGCATATGGTCTATCATTGCTATCTAAAGTCAATGTTAAACCTTACAATCAGCTGGGCTTGAATCTAAGAAAGTTTTGTACAGTTCATTTTCTTAACTATCTACTTTCCTAATTCAGCAATCTTAATTATTAGAACTAATTTATGAATACCCTACTTCATAAACATTTCCATTTGTATCTCTCATAGATTTGGTACTAAGTCTTTCTTGAGTATAGCTTTACTTTTCCATAAAGAATTTATCTATTCTGTGACTTTGAGAAAAGCCTATAATAGCCAATATCAGTAAGAAGGAAATTTTCATTTATACATGTTAAGTATCAAAGTGAATTTATATGGTTTGGAGTAATTTTAAATAACTACTTAAGCTATTAACAGAGTTACTTTAAATAATAAAAGAATAATTGAAATAATTTGAAAATTAACTCTATTATTAAATTAAAATATTAAATTGCTTGATAGATAATTAAATTGTAATATTAAGGATCTTTTTTTAACTTTAATATCGAAACATTAATTTAATAGCGAAGCATATATCTATCAGTGCATAATAAAGAAATAAAATAAAATAAATATTACTAAGTATTTTCGTAATATCGAAAAGAAACTTTAAAGTAATAAATTAAGTTAAAAAATAAATATTTTGCTTTATTTATTATTTGTTTCCAAATAGCTCTAATAAATTTTAGAGTATAAATATGACCTAATTTTCTATTTTTATCTTGTTTATAAACATTTTCTTTATATTTTCACTATTTGATCCTCTTTTCTTACTTTCTTTAATTTCAATTCTTCAAAAAGATCTTGAAATTTCAATTTTAGTTGTTAAATTATTATTCATTTTCACTATTAATAAAATCACTCTCACAGGAATATAAACCTTTAAAATAATTTAATCAAAGTTTTATCTAAATAGTATTAATAAATTTAGATAAATAAATTTCATATCTATAACTAAACATTATTATTATGCTTTTAAAATTTAAAAATAAAATAAATAATTAGGCCAATCACGAGCCTTCCATAATAAATAATTATCACATTTAAAAGTAGCTAAAATATAAAAAAATAATTAATTAATTAATTTTAAACTTAAAGAGTTTTGGACTGGAACTTCTTGCAGTTTAACGACCCCAACACTCCCTTCATGGGATAACGGGGATATCCTGTTGCTTTCGAAAAGCAGCTGCCAAAGAGCTCCATCGCTATGGGCAGCCATGCTTAAAGCCCCTACCAGGAGTGGATAATCAAAAGGAAGGTGTTCCCTTGCAAAGGTTGACTTTGACCAGGGGCTTTCTCAGCGATTAATATTTATTTATCAATCTGATTATTTATAATTTCTATAATTTTAGTTATCTTTATTTATTTAAGACTATGTAGATTTAATTATTTTCTTATGAAAGCTAGTCTTAAAACAGATAGTAAATATAGTCTGCTTTATATTATCATTATAATCCTCATAAACTTTTTTTATAGTTTAAATAAGGTAATTAAACAAAATATATTGATTGATAATGTTAGTTGTAAATAAAACATTCAAGTTAAATTAGATAATTAAGAAAACAAAATAAAATTGAATCGCATTTTTATATTTTATTCCAATATATATTAAAATAAGCTTAATAATGAATTATTATAAATTTCTATGCTAAATTTTAGGATTTTATTAATTAAAACAAAATAAATATATAAAATAAGAAATAGATATTAATAGATTCAAATAGTATTCTGATATAGAATAAATGTAGAAATTTATATTTCCGATTTAATTGAAAAAAAATCTATATATATTATAAAATAACTATGTTTTTTTTTAAAGAAATTAAGCAATAAATTTAAGAAAATTTCATAAAGATAAAATATAAAGCATGCTTAGTAGAATTTTATAAACTACCAAGAAGATATTTAGAATACTTATAAAGCTAATAAATATTATTATATTTTTTTTTAATTAATTATTATATGACTTTATTAGTCTTATATGTTTTTCTTATTTTAATTAAAATTTTTATTTTAATTCAGTTAAATTAAATTTTAATTTTTTATTTGCTTTTTTAATTTTTTTTAATCTTATTGAATTATTTTTCTTATTTTTAGAATATCTATATTTTATTATGTTTTATATTTTTTTAATTATTTTTTCTATTTTTTTAGTAAATTTTTATTTATTAGTTTCATTTTTATTTTAGTAGCATAATATTTTATATTTTGTTTTATTTTTTCTTTTAATATTTTTTTTAATTATTTTTTTTACATTTATTTCATTTTAAGCTTACTTCTTATGATGTTTTAATTTAATTAATATAATGAATTTTTTTCAAATTATTTAAAATTATTTCTTATTTCTTATTTCTTATTTTATTTTTTTTTATTTTTTAAATAAATTATATCTTATAAATTTAAATATCATTGAATTTTTAAAAAATTAATTTAATTATCTAATTTTAGATAATTTATTTCATTTTTATTTATTATTAAATAATTTCCAAGTATTGAAGAAAATTTCTTACGTAATTTTTTTTTGTAAATTAGGTTTAAGTATACAAGTTTTTTCAGATGAATAAAGATTTTTTATTCTAAATTTTTATAATAACTTACGTTATATATTAATTAAAAAAATTATTTTTGATTATTAAATTCGAAATAATAAGAATTTTTTTAATAATTTAATTTTATATTATATTATATACATATCTTATATATTTTTATTCTTTTAAAATTATAAAAAATTAATTTGCATTTAATTAATATAAGAATTGTTTTTGTATTTATAAAAAAATTTTAATTATACTTTAAAGTATATTTTTATTATTATAGTTTTATTAATTTATATTTTTTATCATTAGTAGTTGTAGTTTTTAATAATTTTTTTATATAAATTTAAATTTTTTTTGTTTAATTTTTAATTTTTTTTAATTTTTAAAAGAAATAGATCTTTATATTTTTTATTTACATAAAATTTTAGTGTTCACGTTTAATTTTTTTATCTAATAGTTATCAAGTTTTTTATCTTTCTTTTCAATTATATTTTAATCAAAATTATATATTAATTTTGATAAATTCTTATTTTTAATAAATATTTATTTTTTTTCAATTTTATTTTCATTGTAATATTTGGTATTTATTGAGAAACTTTTTTTAAGTTAATTATAAGTAATGGATTTAACCGTCTGTTAAAGTTGTAGCAAAGTCTTTGACTAAAATCAAAGATTACCAAAAATAATAAGTTGTGGTTGCATTTAATGCTTTAAATGTATTAAAAATTTTTAAAAAGTAGCCAATACTTACAAATGCAAGATTCACAACATAAAAGTAAGTATAGAGGAACAGCATTTAAAGAATTTCGACATAAAAGATTACTTTAAGTAGGAAATCAGTAATTTCGAGCAACAAATCAATTTTAAGTAATTGATAAAAGACGTATCAAGTTAATTAAGTTCCTAAAAAAACAAAATGATAGGAATCATGAACATGTGTTTAGATTTTCAAAAAATATTTAGTTAAGTAGTGAAGCAAGTCACTTCGATGTAATGTCAACAAGAATTAAAAGATTTTTAGATGAGCTCATTTTATTTTGAGGGCTTCTTAAAGAAAATTAACAAAATTAATGTGAAGTTTTGTTAGATAAAATCTCTTAAGGCTGTAACTAGTTAGGAATATAATCGAAGTATAAATGTTTTACAAAACCTGGTAAAAGAGTTCGCAGAATTGTAAAACGAGAGTAAGAGAGTAACTGAATAAAATTCTAATGACAGTAATTAGAATTTCAAAATCATTTAAGAAGTGTCATTTTAAGTTTTGTAAGAAATCATGAGTATGAATTCAGAATAAAGAGTGAATATGTAAGATTTTTCAGTTATAATAAGAAAGTACATCGATCTATAAAGCCAACTCAAATACAATCAGGCTTAAGAAGTGATTCAACCCAAAGAAGAAGCCAAAAAGTAAATCTAAAAATAGCAAGTCACAAAATCAATCCAATAAAAAGTTCCAGAATAAGTTTAAGCAGCTTAAGTCATGAAATAGCCTTTCTAAGAACTCAAAATCGAAAGCATTCAGCACCTCTAAAATATCCTTAGCGATTTCCAAAATAAGCAAATCGAAATAAATACAATCTTAAGTAATACATTGAACACAGTAAACATCTGCAAGAAAGCTATAATTCTTTATGATTTAGTGCAGCTAAAATCGGAGAAAAATCATCAAAATCTTTTATAGATTTTGAATCTAGCTAAGAATCAACCAAAAATGAAAGTAGCAGCAGCAAATGCTTTGACAATGTTAAATTACTTAAACCTCTAATTCAGTTAACTTAACTTTCAAAACATCGATTTTACCAACTCGGACATCTCTGACACCACCTTCACCAACTGTAATTTCTCCAACTCCAATTTAACTTAATCTAACCTCCGTAACACTAAATTTATAAACTGCGATTTCTCCAACGCTAACCTCTCATCCATCATCACGGAACACCCACATATATTCACTGGACACTCTGATCGTGTCACCTCCGTGGCCATCTCTTCAGATGCCAACTTAATCATTTCTGGATCATTTGACAAAACTTTAAGACTCTACAACATAGCCACAGGTACCTGTAAGACCATGAGTGGTCACACTAGTTATGTATCATCTGTGGCTATATCCAGTGATTCAGAGTTCATCGTATCGGGAAGTAGAGATAATACGGTGAGACTATGGAACGTCAAGACAGGTACCTGTAAGACCATGAGTGGTCACACTAGTTATGTATGATCTGTGGCTATATCCAGTGATTCAGAGTTCATCGTATCGGCAAGTAGAGATGAGACGGTGAGACTATGGAACGTCAAGACAGGTACCTGTAAGACCATGAGTGGTCACACAGATTCTGTATGATCTGTGGCTATATCCAGTGATTCAGAGTTCATCGTATCGGGAAGTGCAGATTACTACTCTTAGACTATACAACGTCAAGACAGGTACCTGTAAGACCATGAGTGGTCACACTAGTGTTGTATATGCTGTGGCTATATCAAGTGATTCCACTTACATCATATCTGGATCGTATGACACAACTATTCGTTTATGGAACTCTCGAACTTTGTCTTGTACAATGGTCTTATCGGGTCACACCGCTGATGTCACTTCGGTAATATTCTCGAGCAATAACAAGTATATCTTATCTGGATCTGAGGACAAGTCAATAAGAATATGAAATATCAATAATGGATAGTGTATCTGTGTACTATTGGGTCATACAGACAGTGTGGGTAGTTTATCATTATCTAGGGACAACAATTGGTTGGTATCAAGCAACGGATGCATGTGATCAAGTTACAACTAATCAAAAGACTACATCATTAGAAGATGGAACTTAGGAAGAATATTGAATGGAGAATAAGCAACTAACTAATAATAGGTAAGTTCAAATTTAACATTCCATTAACTATTTAGTAGACTGACTGGAGCAAAGTATATGCTGACTATGGATTGCGATTTTAGAATTGTGTAATGAGTAATACTATAATGAGTGTTGAGGAAAAGTAGAGATTTATCAAGTGATCTATTCGAATTTAAACTATTTAATTTTACATTTAAGAATTAAATTGTCTAAGTCTTTATGCTAATAAAATATGTTCTTCTCTTGATTATTATTATTTTAAGTAAAAAAAAATTTTTAAAAGTTCTTAATTTTTCCTAAGTCTTTATTGAACTTAGTTATTTTTATTAATTTGTTTTTTTAATTTAATTTTAAAATCAAGTGCTAGAGAATTTGCAAATTTTCTATCGTGTTGAAAATTTTTGAGGTATATACTAGAGCAAAAAGTTTTAAATTTTAAAGCGTTATGAAAATTTTCGAGTTATGTTTAAGAGTAAAAAAGTTTCAAATTTTAAACTGTTTGAAAAAATTTTCGAAGTATGTACCAGCCAAAAAGTTTTAAATTTTCCAGTGTTAGAAAATTTTTCGAAGTTATGTACCAGAGTTAATAAATCTTAAATTTTCCCGTGTTAGAAAAATTTTTGAGGTATATGCTCAGTTAAACACTTTTAATTTTTAAGTGTTAGAAAAATTTTTGAAGTATGTACTAGAGTAAAAATATTTAAATTTTTCCGGCGTCAGGAAAAATTTTTGAGGTATATGCTCAGCTAAATAATTTTAATTATCAAGTGATAGAAAAATTTTTGAGTTATGTACTAGAGCTAAATTTTTTTAATTCTATATTATAGTTTTAAAAAAAATTTTTTGAGTTGCGTGACAGCGCAAAGTTTTTTTTTAAATTTGTTATAAAATTGAATTACGTTTGTTATTATTTTTAAGTTTTATAATGTAATTTTTCGATAGGAAAAATGTAGAATACTGCATTTGAATGTGCAGCAGATTAAATTAGCATGAGTTAGAAGCACGAAAATGGCAAAAAGTGTGAAAGCCTTTTTTTGCTCAGCGTTTTACACTATAGGGCTGAGTTGGGACGGAACAAGCTGGGGTATTTCGGGATTGGTAGAGTGTCAGAAAGGAATAATTTTTTTTAAGAAAAGTTTTAAAGTATAAAAGGTTTTTGAAAAAAATGTGAATAAAAAAAAATTGTGACTTTTTTTTTTGATTTTTTTTTTTTTGATATTGGTTTTGAATTTTTTTGATTTTTTTTTTGAAAATTTTGATATTGGTTTTGAAAAATTTTGATTTTGATTTTGATTTTGATTTTGATTTTGATTTTGATTTTGGTTTTGGTTTTGGTTTTGAAAATTTTGAATTTATGTTTTAAAAATATTGATTTTGATCTAAGTTTTGGTTTTGCAAGTTTTTGTTTTTTTTGATTTGAAAATTTTCGATTTCGGTGCAAGAAAAAAATTTTAAAATTGGGTTTTGGTATTTTTTTAGATTTTTAGAGCCAAATGAAAGGCGAATAAGAGTATTTAAAGCATTAAATCGTGAAAAATTTAATTTTGTTTTTTTGCTCAGCTTTTTACACTGCAAGACTTCTTTCGGACGGAACAAACTGAGGGAAATCGGGATAGATAAAGGTCGGAAAGGAACAAATTTTCAAAAAAAAGTTTCAAAATATAAAAGGTTTTGAGAAAAATGGGATTAAAAAAGATAAAGGATGTAATTTTTGATTTTGGTTTCGAAATGTTTTGATTTTTAGAGTTAATAATAGAAGAAAAAAAATTTTGAAATAAAAAAAAAAATAATCTATTAATAAGAAATATTTCAAAAATAATATAAAATAAATAAAATAAAAATATGCTAAGAAAAGAAAGAAATGATGATTAAAAAGACGGTGGGAGCAGAGATAGACCTAATGAATCATACTTTCTCGTTTTATGGCTAGAAACAAGTTCATTTCCTGAAGTGAGAAAGTCTCTGGTAAAAGTCAACCTTTGTTAGGAAACGCAGTCCTCTTGATTATCCACTCCTGGTAGGGATTAAAGACTGGCTGCCCAGAGCGATGGAGCTTACTTGCAGCTTCTTTTTGAATGCAACAGGATATCCATGATAAACAATGAAGTCAGTGTTGGAATCGTAAACTGCAAGAAGTCGCAGTTCGAAAAAATGAAACTTAAATTAGTCTATAAGAAAAGTACAAAATTCAATTTTTAGAGAATTAAGAAAAGCATAACAAAAAGTAAAAAAAATATTTTTATTAAAAATATGAAAATTAATTAAAAAAAAAAATGATGATTGA
This sequence comes from Loxodes magnus, assembly GCA_946699065.1. Taxonomy (NCBI): domain Eukaryota; phylum Ciliophora; class Karyorelictea; order Loxodida; family Loxodidae; genus Loxodes; species Loxodes magnus. Next base: position 20,744 of record CAMPDV010000154.1, on the reverse strand, counting down.
ATTCATAGTGAAATAAATAAAAATAAAGAAAAAAAAAGATATGTAGATAAATAAAATGATCTGATACAATACATAAGCGAAGAAGTAAAGTAAAAAAAGAAGATAGAATTTCAGATTTAAGGAGAATGCTTTGAGAAGTTAATTATCTGAAAAGTGAAGAAGTGAAGTAAGAAAAGAAGATAGAATTTAAGTTTTAAGGAGTATGCTTTGAGATGAAATAAGAATTTAGAAAAGTTAAGAAGTGAAGATAAGATTTCTAAGAAAAGTGAAGTAGAAAAGCAAGTAAAAGAGTCAGAGTTAGGTAATTGAAAGTGATAATAGAAAATGAGAAAGAGAGATAAGATTTCTAAGAAAAGTGAAGTAGAAAAGCAAGTAAAAGAGACTGAGATTAGGTAATTGAAAGTGAATAATAGAAAATGAGAAAGAGAGATAAGATTTCTAAGAAAAGTGAAGTAGAAAAGCAAGTAAAAGAGACTGAGATTAGGTAATTGAAAGTGATAATAGAAAATGAGAAAGAGAGATAAGATTTCTAAGAAAAGTGAAGTAGAAAAGCAAGTAAAAGAGACTGAATTAGGTAATTGAAAGTGATAATAGAAAATGAAAAAGAGAGATAAGATTTGAGAGTTAGGTAATTGAAAGTGATAATAGAAAATGAGAAAGAGAGATAAGATTTCTAAGAAAAGTGAAGTAGAAAAGCAAGTAAAAGAGTCAGAGTTAGGTAACTGAAAGTGAATAATAGAAAATGAGAAAGAGAGATAAGATTTCTAAGAAAAGTGAAGTAGAAAAGCAAGTAAAAGAGTCAGAGTTAGGTAATTGAAAGTGATAATAGAAAATGAGAAAGAGAGATAAGATTTCTAAGAAAAGTGAAGTAGAAAAGCAAGTAAAAGAGACTGAATTAGGTAATTGAAAGTGATAATAGAAAATGAGAAAGAGAGATAAGATTTCTAAGAAAAGTGAAGTAGAAAAGCAAGTAAAAGAGACTGAATTAGGTAATTGAAAGTGATAATAGAAAATGAGAAAGAGAGATAAGATTTCTAAGAAAAGTGAAGTAGAAAAGCAAGTAAAAGAGACTGAATTAGGTAATTGAAAGTGATAATAGAAAATGAGAAAGAGAGATAAGATTTCTAAGAAAAGTGAAGTAGAAAAGCAAGTAAAAGAGACTGAATTAGGTAATTGAAAGTGATAATAGAAAATGAGAAAGAGAGATAAGATTTCTAAGAAAAGTGAAGTAGAAAAGCAAGTAAAAGAGTGAGAGTTAGGTAATTGAAAGTGATAATAGAAAATGAGAAAGAGAGATAAGATTTCTAAGAAAAGTGAAGTAGAAAAGCAAGTAAAAGAGACTGAATTAGGTAATTGAAAGTGATAATAGAAAATGAGAAAGAGAGATAAGATTTCTAAGAAAAGTGAAGAGAAAAGCAAGTAAAAGAGTGAGAGTTAGGTAATTGAAAGTGATAATAGAAAATGAGAAAGAGAGATAAGATTTCTAAGAAAAGTGAAGTAGAAAAGCAAGTAAAAGAGACTGAATTAGGTAATTGAAAGTGATAATAGAAAATGAGAAAGAGAGATAAGATTTCTAAGAAAAGTGAAGTAGAAAAGCAAGTAAAAGAGTCTGAGTTAGGTAATTGAAAGTAATAATAGAAAATGAGAAAGAGAGATAAGATTTCTAAGAAAAGTGAAGTAGAAAAGCAAGTAAAAGAGACTGAATTAGGTAATTGAAAGTGATAATAGAAAATGAGAAAGAGAGATAAGATTTCTAAGAAAAGTGAAGTAGAAAAGCAAGTAAAAGAGACTGAATTAGGTAATTGAAAGTGATAATAGAAAATGAGAAAGAGAGATAAGATTTCTAAGAAAAGTGAAGTAGAAAAGCAAGTAAAAGAGACTGAATTAGGTAATTGAAAGTGATAATAGAAAATGAGAAAGAGAGATAAGATTTCTAAGAAAAGTGAAGTAGAAAAGCAAGTAAAAGAGACTGAATTAGGTAATTGAAAGTGATAATAGAAAATGAGAAAGAGAGATAAGATTTCTAAGAAAAGTGAAGTAGAAAAGCAAGTAAAAGAGACTGAATTAGGTAATTGAAAGTGATAATAGAAAATGAGAAAGAGAGATAAGATTTCTAAGAAAAGTGAAGTAGAAAAGCAAGTAAAAGAGACTGAATTAGGTAATTGAAAGTGATAATAGAAAATGAGAAAGAGAGATAAGATTTCTAAGAAAAGTGAAGTAGAAAAGCAAGTAAAAGAGACTGAATTAGGTAATTGAAAGTGATAATAGAAAATGAGAAAGAGAGATAAGATTTCTAAGAAAAGTGAAGTAGAAAAGCAAGTAAAAGAGACTGAATTAGGTAATTGAAAGTGATAATAGAAAATGAGAAAGAGAGATAAGATTTCTAAGAAAAGTGAAGTAGAAAAGCAAGTAAAAGAGACTGAATTAGGTAATTGAAAGTGATAATAGAAAATGAGAAAGAGAGATAAGATTTCTAAGAAAAGTGAAGTAGAAAAGCAAGTAAAAGAGACTGAATTAGGTAATTGAAAGTGATAATAGAAAATGAGAAAGAGAGATAAGATTTCTAAGAAAAGTGAAGTAGAAAAGCAAGTAAAAGAGACTGAATTAGGTAATTGAAAGTGATAATAGAAAATGAGAAAGAGAGATAAGATTTCTAAGAAAAGTGAAGTAGAAAAGCAAGTAAAAGAGACTGAATTAGGTAATTGAAAGTGATAATAGAAAATGAGAAAGAGAGATAAGATTTCTAAGAAAAGTGAAGTAGAAAAGCAAGTAAAAGAGACTGAATTAGGTAATTGAAAGTGATAATAGAAAATGAGAAAGAGAGATAAGATTTCTAAGAAAAGTGAAGTAGAAAAGCAAGTAAAAGAGACTGAATTAGGTAATTGAAAGTGATAATAGAAAATGAGAAAGAGAGATAAGATTTCTAAGAAAAGTGAAGTAGAAAAGCAAGTAAAAGAGACTGAATTAGGTAATTGAAAGTGATAATAGAAAATGAGAAAGAGAGATAAGATTTCTAAGAAAAGTGAAGTAGAAAAGCAAGTAAAAGAGTCTGAATTAGGTAATTGAAAGTGATAATAGAAAATGAGAAAGAGAGATAAGATTTCTAAGAAAAGTGAAGTAGAAAAGCAAGTAAAAGAGACTGAATTAGGTAATTGAAAGTGATAATAGAAAATGAGAAAGAGAGATAAGATTTCTAAGAAAAGTGAAGTAGAAAAGCAAGTAAAAGAGACTGAATTAGGTAATTGAAAGTGATAATAGAAAATGAGAAAGAGAGATAAGATTTCTAAGAAAAGTGAAGTAGAAAAGCAAGTAAAAGAGTGAGAGTTAGGTAATTGAAAGTGATAATAGAAAATGAGAAAGAGAGATAAGATTTCTAAGAAAAGTGAAGTAGAAAAGCAAGTAAAAGAGTCTGAATTAGGTAATTGAAAGTGATAATAGAAAATGAGAAAGAGAGATAAGATTTCTAAGAAAAGTGAAGTAGAAAAGCAAGTAAAAGAGTGAGAGTTAGGTAATTGAAAGTGATAATAGAAAATGAGAAAGAGAGATAAGATTTCTAAGAAAAGTGAAGTAGAAAAGCAAGTAAAAGAGACTGAATTAGGTAATTGAAAGTGATAATAGAAAATGAGAAAGAGAGATAAGATTTCTAAGAAAAGTGAAGTAGAAAAGCAAGTAAAAGAGACTGAATTAGGTAATTGAAAGTGATAATAGAAAATGAGAAAGAGAGATAAGATTTCTAAGAAAAGTGAAGTAGAAAAGCAAGTAAAAGAGACTGAATTAGGTAATTGAAAGTGATAATAGAAAATGAGAAAGAGAGATAAGATTTCTAAGAAAAGTGAAGTAGAAAAGCAAGTAAAAGAGACTGAATTAGGTAATTGAAAGTGATAATAGAAAATGAGAAAGAGAGATAAGATTTCTAAGAAAAGTGAAGTAGAAAAGCAAGTAAAAGAGACTGAATTAGGTAATTGAAAGTGATAATAGAAAATGAGAAAGAGAGATAAGATTTCTAAGAAAAGTGAAGTAGAAAAGCAAGTAAAAGAGACTGAATTAGGTAATTGAAAGTGATAATAGAAAATGAGAAAGAGAGATAAGATTTCTAAGAAAAGTGAAGTAGAAAAGCAAGTAAAAGAGACTGAATTAGGTAATTGAAAGTGATAATAGAAAATGAGAAAGAGAGATAAGATTTCTAAGAAAAGTGAAGTAGAAAAGCAAGTAAAAGAGACTGAATTAGGTAATTGAAAGTGATAATAGAAAATGAGAAAGAGAGATAAGATTTCTAAGAAAAGTGAAGTAGAAAAGCAAGTAAAAGAGACTGAATTAGGTAATTGAAAGTGATAATAGAAAATGAGAAAGAGAGATAAGATTTCTAAGAAAAGTGAAGTAGAAAAGCAAGTAAAAGAGACTGAATTAGGTAATTGAAAGTGATAATAGAAAATGAGAAAGAGAGATAAGATTTCTAAGAAAAGTGAAGTAGAAAAGCAAGTAAAAGAGTGAGAGTTAGGTAATTGAAAGTAATAATAGAAAATGAGAAAGAGAGATAAGATTTCTAAGAAAAGTGAAGTAGAAAAGCAAGTAAAAGAGTCTGAGTTAGGTAATTGAAAGTGATAATAGAAAATGAGAAAGAGAGATAAGATTTCTAAGAAAAGTGAAGTAGAAAAGCAAGTAAAAGAGACTGAATTAGGTAATTGAAAGTGATAATAGAAAATGAGAAAGAGAGATAAGATTTCTAAGAAAAGTGAAGTAGAAAAGCAAGTAAAAGAGTCTGAGTTAGGTAATTGAAAGTGATAATAGAAAATGAGAAAGAGAGATAAGATTTCTAAGAAAAGTGAAGTAGAAAAGCAAGTAAAAGAGTCTGAGTTAGGTAATTGAAAGTGATAATAGAAAATGAGAAAGAGAGATAAGATTTCTAAGAAAAGTGAAGTAGAAAAGCAAGTAAAAGAGTCTGAGTTAGGTAATTGAAAGTGATAATAGAAAATGAGAAAGAGAGATAAGATTTCTAAGAAAAGTGAAGTAGAAAAGCAAGTAAAAGAGTCTGAGTTAGGTAATTGAAAGTGATAATAGAAAATGAGAAAGAGAGATAAGATTTCTAAGAAAAGTGAAGTAGAAAAGCAAGTAAAAGAGTCAGAGTTAGGTAATTGAAAGTAATAATAGAAAATGAGAAAGAGAGATAAGATTTCTAAGAAAAGTGAAGTAGAAAAGCAAGTAAAAGAGACTGAATTAGGTAATTGAAAGTGATAATAGAAAATGAGAAAGAGAGATAAGATTTCTAAGAAAAGTGAAGTAGAAAAGCAAGTAAAAGAGACTGAATTAGGTAATTGAAAGTGATAATAGAAAATGAGAAAGAGAGATAAGATTTCTAAGAAAAGTGAAGTAGAAAAGCAAGTAAAAGAGACTGAATTAGGTAATTGAAAGTGATAATAGAAAATGAGAAAGAGAGATAAGATTTCTAAGAAAAGTGAAGTAGAAAAGCAAGTAAAAGAGACTGAATTAGGTAATTGAAAGTGATAATAGAAAATGAGAAAGAGAGATAAGATTTCTAAGAAAAGTGAAGTAGAAAAGCAAGTAAAAGAGACTGAATTAGGTAATTGAAAGTGATAATAGAAAATGAGAAAGAGAGATAAGATTTCTAAGAAAAGTGAAGTAGAAAAGCAAGTAAAAGAGACTGAATTAGGTAATTGAAAGTGATAATAGAAAATGAGAAAGAGAGATAAGATTTCTAAGAAAAGTGAAGTAGAAAAGCAAGTAAAAGAGACTGAATTAGGTAATTGAAAGTGATAATAGAAAATGAGAAAGAGAGATAAGATTTCTAAGAAAAGTGAAGTAGAAAAGCAAGTAAAAGAGTGAGAGTTAGGTAATTGAAAGTGATAATAGAAAATGAGAAAGAGAGATAAGATTTCTAAGAAAAGTGAAGTAGAAAAGCAAGTAAAAGAGACTGAATTAGGTAATTGAAAGTGATAATAGAAAATGAGAAAGAGAGATAAGATTTCTAAGAAAAGTGAAGTAGAAAAGCAAGTAAAAGAGTCTGAGTTAGGTAATTGAAAGTAATAATAGAAAATGAGAAAGAGAGATAAGATTTCTAAGAAAAGTGAAGTAGAAAAGCAAGTAAAAGAGTCTGAGTTAGGTAATTGAAAGTGATAATAGAAAATGAGAAAGAGAGATAAGATTTCTAAGAAAAGTGAAGTAGAAAAGCAAGTAAAAGAGACTGAATTAGGTAATTGAAAGTGATAATAGAAAATGAGAAAGAGAGATAAGATTTCTAAGAAAAGTGAAGTAGAAAAGCAAGTAAAAGAGTCTGAGTTAGGTAATTGAAAGTGATAATAGAAAATGAGAAAGAGAGATAAGATTTCTAAGAAAAGTGAAGTAGAAAAGCAAGTAAAAGAGTCTGAGTTAGGTAATTGAAAGTAATAATAGAAAATGAGAAAGAGAGATAAGATTTCTAAGAAAAGTGAAGTAGAAAAGCAAGTAAAAGAGTGAGAGTTAGGTAATTGAAAGTAATAATAGAAAATGAGAAAGAGAGATAAGATTTCTAAGAAAAGTGAAGTAGAAAAGCAAGTAAAAGAGTCTGAGTTAGGTAATTGAAAGTGATAATAGAAAATGAGAAAGAGAGATAAGATTTCTAAGAAAAGTGAAGTAGAAAAGCAAGTAAAAGAGACTGAATTAGGTAATTGAAAGTGATAATAGAAAATGAGAAAGAGAGATAAGATTTCTAAGAAAAGTGAAGTAGAAAAGCAAGTAAAAGAGTCTGAGTTAGGTAATTGAAAGTGATAATAGAAAATGAGAAAGAGAGATAAGATTTCTAAGAAAAGTGAAGTAGAAAAGCAAGTAAAAGAGACTGAATTAGGTAATTGAAAGTGATAATAGAAAATGAGAAAGAGAGATAAGATTTCTAAGAAAAGTGAAGTAGAAAAGCAAGTAAAAGAGTCTGAGTTAGGTAATTGAAAGTGATAATAGAAAATGAGAAAGAGAGATAAGATTTCTAAGAAAAGTGAAGTAGAAAAGCAAGTAAAAGAGACTGAATTAGGTAATTGAAAGTGATAATAGAAAATGAGAAAGAGAGATAAGATTTCTAAGAAAAGTGAAGTAGAAAAGCAAGTAAAAGAGACTGAATTAGGTAATTGAAAGTGATAATAGAAAATGAGAAAGAGAGATAAGATTTCTAAGAAAAGTGAAGTAGAAAAGCAAGTAAAAGAGTCTGAGTTAGGTAATTGAAAGTGATAATAGAAAATGAGAAAGAGAGATAAGATTTCTAAGAAAAGTGAAGTAGAAAAGCAAGTAAAAGAGTCTGAGTTAGGTAATTGAAAGTAATAATAGAAAATGAGAAAGAGAGATAAGATTTCTAAGAAAAGTGAAGTAGAAAAGCAAGTAAAAGAGTCTGAGTTAGGTAATTGAAAGTAATAATAGAAAATGAGAAAGAGAGATAAGATTTCTAAGAAAAGTGAAGTAGAAAAGCAAGTAAAAGAGTCTGAGTTAGGTAATTGAAAGTAATAATAGAAAATGAGAAAGAGAGATAAGATTTCTAAGAAAAGTGAAGTAGAAAAGCAAGTAAAAGAGTCTGAGTTAGGTAATTGAAAGTAATAATAGAAAATGAGAAAGAGAGATAAGATTTCTAAGAAAAGTGAAGTAGAAAAGCAAGTAAAAGAGTCAGAGTTAGGTAACTGAAAGTAATAATAGAAAATGAGAAAGAGAGATAAGATTTCTAAGAAAAGTGAAGTAGAAAAGCAAGTAAAAGAGTCAGAGTTAGGTAATTGAAAGTAATAATAGAAAATGAGAAAGAGAGATAAGATTTCTAAGAAAAGTGAAGTAGAAAAGCAAGTAAAAGAGTCAGAGTTAGGTAACTGAAAGTAATAATAGAAAATGAGAAAGAGAGATAAGATTTCTAAGAAAAGTGAAGTAGAAAAGCAAGTAAAAGAGACTGAATTAGGTAATTGAAAGTGATAATAGAAAATGAGAAAGAGAGATAAGATTTCTAAGAAAAGTGAAGTAGAAAAGCAAGTAAAAGAGTCTGAGTTAGGTAATTGAAAGTGATAATAGAAAATGAGAAAGAGAGATAAGATTTCTAAGAAAAGTGAAGTAGAAAAGCAAGTAAAAGAGTGAGAGTTAGGTAATTGAAAGTAATAATAGAAAATGAGAAAGAGAGATAAGATTTCTAAGAAAAGTGAAGTAGAAAAGCAAGTAAAAGAGTCTGAGTTAGGTAATTGAAAGTAATAATAGAAAATGAGAAAGAGAGATAAGATTTCTAAGAAAAGTGAAGTAGAAAAGCAAGTAAAAGAGTCTGAGTTAGGTAATTGAAAGTAATAATAGAAAATGAGAAAGAGAGATAAGATTTCTAAGAAAAGTGAAGTAGAAAAGCAAGTAAAAGAGTCTGAGTTAGGTAATTGAAAGTGATAATAGAAAATGAGAAAGAGAGATAAGATTTCTAAGAAAAGTGAAGTAGAAAAGCAAGTAAAAGAGACTGAATTAGGTAATTGAAAGTGATAATAGAAAATGAGAAAGAGAGATAAGATTTCTAAGAAAAGTGAAGTAGAAAAGCAAGTAAAAGAGACTGAATTAGGTAATTGAAAGTGATAATAGAAAATGAGAGAGATAAGATTTCTAAGAAAAGTGAAGTAGAAAAGCAAGTAAAAGAGTTTAGGTAATTGAAAGTAATAATAGAAATTGAGAAAGAGAGATAAGATTTCTAAGAAAAGTGAAGTAGAAAAGCAAGTAAAAGAGACTGAATTAGGTAATTGAAAGTGATAATAGAAAATGAGAAAGAGAGATAAGATTTCTAAGAAAAGTGAAGTAGAAAAGCAAGTAAAAGAGTCAGAGTTAGGTAATTGAAAGTGATAATAGAAAATGAGAAAGAGAGATAAGATTTCTAAGAAAAGTGAAGTAGAAAAGCAAGTAAAAGAGACTGAATTAGGTAATTGAAAGTAATAATAGAAAATGAGAAAGAGAGATAAGATTTCTAAGAAAAGTGAAGTAGAAAAGCAAGTAAAAGAGTCTGAGTTAGGTAATTGAAAGTAATAATAGAAAATGAGAAAGAGAGATAAGATTTCTAAGAAAAGTGAAGTAGAAAAGCAAGTAAAAGAGACTGAATTAGGTAATTGAAAGTGATAATAGAAAATGAGAAAGAGAGATAAGATTTCTAAGAAAAGTGAAGTAGAAAAGCAAGTAAAAGAGACTGAATTAGGTAATTGAAAGTGATAATAGAAAATGAGAAAGAGAGATAAGATTTCTAAGAAAAGTGAAGTAGAAAAGCAAGTAAAAGAGACTGAATTAGGTAATTGAAAGTGATAATAGAAAATGAGAAAGAGAGATAAGATTTCTAAGAAAAGTGAAGTAGAAAAGCAAGTAAAAGAGTCTGAGTTAGGTAATTGAAAGTGATAATAGAAAATGAGAAAGAGAGATAAGATTTCTAAGAAAAGTGAAGTAGAAAAGCAAGTAAAAGAGTCTGAGTTAGGTAATTGAAAGTGATAATAGAAAATGAGAAAGAGAGATAAGATTTCTAAGAAAAGTGAAGTAGAAAAGCAAGTAAAAGAGACTGAATTAGGTAATTGAAAGTGATAATAGAAAATGAGAAAGAGAGATAAGATTTCTAAGAAAAGTGAAGTAGAAAAGCAAGTAAAAGAGTGAGAGTTAGGTAATTGAAAGTGATAATAGAAAATGAGAAAGAGAGATAAGATTTCTAAGAAAAGTGAAGTAGAAAAGCAAGTAAAAGAGTGAGAGTTAGGTAATTGAAAGTGAATAATAGAAAATGAGAAAGAGAGATAAGATTTCTAAGAAAAGTGAAGTAGAAAAGCAAGTAAAAGAGACTGAATTAGGTAATTGAAAGTGATAATAGAAAATGAGAAAGAGAGATAAGATTTCTAAGAAAAGTGAAGTAGAAAAGCAAGTAAAAGAGACTGAATTAGGTAATTGAAAGTGATAATAGAAAATGAGAAAGAGAGATAAGATTTCTAAGAAAAGTGAAGTAGAAAAGCAAGTAAAAGAGACTGAATTAGGTAATTGAAAGTGATAATAGAAAATGAGAAAGAGAGATAAGATTTCTAAGAAAAGTGAAGTAGAAAAGCAAGTAAAAGAGACTGAATTAGGTAATTGAAAGTAATAATAGAAAATGAGAAAGAGAGATAAGATTTCTAAGAAAAGTGAAGTAGAAAAGCAAGTAAAAGAGTCTGAATTAGTTAATATGAAAGTAATAATAGAAAATGAGAAAGAGAGATAAGATTTCTAAGAAAAGTGAAGTAGAAAAGCAAGTAAAAGAGACTGAATTAGGTAATCGAAAGTAATAATAGAAAATGAGAAAGAGAGATAAGATTTCTAAGAAAAGTGAAGTAGAAAAGCAAGTAAAAGAGTCAGAGTTAGGTAATCGAAAGTGATAATAGAAAATGAGAAAGAGAGATAAGATTTCTAAGAAAAGTGAAGTAGAAAAGCAAGTAAAAGAGACTGAATTAGGTAATTGAAAGTGATAATAGAAAATGAGAAAGAGAGATAAGATTTCTAAGAAAAGTGAAGTAGAAAAGCAAGTAAAAGAGACTGAATTAGGTAATTGAAAGTAATAATAGAAAATGAGAAAGAGAGATAAGATTTCTAAGAAAAGTGAAGTAGAAAAGCAAGTAAAAGAGACTGAATTAGGTAATTGAAAGTGATAATAGAAAATGAGAAAGAGAGATAAGATTTCTAAGAAAAGTGAAGTAGAAAAGCAAGTAAAAGAGTCTGAGTTAGGTAATTGAAAGTAATAATAGAAAATGAGAAAGAGAGATAAGATTTCTAAGAAAAGTGAAGTAGAAAAGCAAGTAAAAGAGTCTGAGTTAGGTAATTGAAAGTAATAATAGAAAATGAGAAAGAGAGATAAGATTTCTAAGAAAAGTGAAGTAGAAAAGCAAGTAAAAGAGACTGAATTAGGTAATTGAAAGTAATAATAGAAAATGAGAAAGAGAGATAAGATTTCTAAGAAAAGTGAAGTAGAAAAGCAAGTAAAAGAGACTGAATTAGGTAATTGAAAGTGATAATAGAAAATGAGAAAGAGAGATAAGATTTCTAAGAAAAGTGAAGTAGAAAAGCAAGTAAAAGAGTCTGAGTTAGGTAATTGAAAGTAATAATAGAAAATGAGAAAGAGAGATAAGATTTCTAAGAAAAGTGAAGTAGAAAAGCAAGTAAAAGAGTCTGAGTTAGGTAATTGAAAGTAATAATAGAAAATGAGAAAGAGAGATAAGATTTCTAAGAAAAGTGAAGTAGAAAAGCAAGTAAAAGAGTCTGAGTTAGGTAATTGAAAGTGATAATAGAAAATGAGAAAGAGAGATAAGATTTCTAAGAAAAGTGAAGTAGAAAAGCAAGTAAAAGAGTCTGAGTTAGGTAATTGAAAGTAATAATAGAAAATGAGAAAGAGAGATAAGATTTCTAAGAAAAGTGAAGTAGAAAAGCAAGTAAAAGAGTCTGAGTTAGGTAATTGAAAGTAATAATAGAAAATGAGAAAGAGAGATAAGATTTCTAAGAAAAGTGAAGTAGAAAAGCAAGTAAAAGAGTCTGAGTTAGGTAATTGAAAGTAATAATAGAAAATGTGAAAGAGAGATAAGATTTCTAAGAAAAGTGAAGTAGAAAAGGAAGTAAAAGAGTCTGAGTTAGGTAATTGAAAGTAATAATAGAAAATGAGAAAGAGAGATAAGATTTCTAAGAAAAGTGAAGTAGAAAAGGAAGTAAAAGAGTCTGAGTTAGGTAATTGAAAGTAATACTAGAAAATGAGAAAGAGAGATAAGATTTCTAAGAAAAGTGAAGTAGAAAAGGAAGTAAAAGAGTCTGAGTTAGGTAATTGAAAGTAATAATAGAAAATGAGAAAGAGAGATAAGATTTCTAAGAAAAGTGAAGTAGAAAAGCAAGTAAAAGAGTCTGAGTTAGGTAACTGAAAGTGATAATAGAAAATGAAAAAGAGAGATAAGATTTCTAAGAAAAGTGAAGTAGAAAAGGAAGTAAAAGAGTCTGAGTTAGGTAATTGAAAGTAATAATAGAAAATGAGAAAGAGAGATAAGATTTCTAAGAAAAGTGAAGTAGAAAAGCAAGTAAAAGAGTCTGAGTTAGGTAATTGAAAGTAATAATAGAAAATGAGAAAGAGAGATAAGATTTCTAAGAAAAGTGAAGTAGAAAAGGAAGTAAAAGAGTCTGAGTTAGGTATGTAAAGTAATAATAGAAAATGAGAAAGAGAGATAAGATTTCTAAGAAAAGTGAAGTAGAAAAGGAAGTAAAAGAGTCTGAGTTAGGTAATTGAAAGTAATAATAGAAAATGAGAAAGAGAGATAAGATTTCTAAGAAAAGTGAAGTAGAAAAGCAAGTAAAAGAGACTGAATTAGGTAATTGAAAGTGATAATAGAAAATGAGAAAGAGAGATAAGATTTCTAAGCAAAGTGAAGTAGAAAAGCAAGTAAAAGAGACTGAATTAGGTAATTGAAAGTGATAATAGAAAATGAGAAAGAGAGATAAGATTTCTAAGAAAAGTGAAGTAGAAAAGCAAGTAAAAGAGACTGAATTAGGTAATTGAAAGTGATAATAGAAAATGAGAAAGAGAGATAAGATTTCTAAGAAAAGTGAAGTAGAAAAGCAAGTAAAAGAGTCAGAGTTAGGTAACTGAAAGTGATAATAGAAAATGAGAAAGAGAGATAAGATTTCTAAGAAAAGTGAAGTAGAAAAGGAAGTAAAAGAGTCTGAGTTAGGTAATTGAAAGTAATAATAGAAATGAGAAAGAGAGATAAGATTTCTAAGAAAAGTGAAGTAGAAAAGGAAGTAAAAGAGTCTGAGTTAGGTAATCGAAAGTAATAATAGGAAATGAGAAAGAGAGATAAGATTTCTAAGAAAAGTGAAGTAGAAAAGGAAGTAAAAGAGTCTGAGTTAGGTAATTGAAAGTAATACTAGAAAATGAGAAAGAGAGATAAGATTTCTAAGAAAAGTGAAGTAGAAAAGGAAGTAAAAGAGTCTGAGTTAGGTAATTGAAAGTAATACTAGAAAATGAGAAAGAGAGATAAGATTTCTAAGAAAAGTGAAGTAGAAAAGGAAGTAAAAGAGTCTGAGTTAGGTAATCGAAAGTAATAATAGAAAATGAGAAAGAGAGATAAGATTTCTAAGAAAAGTGAAGTAGAAAAGGAAGTAAAAGAGTCTGAGTTAGGTAATTGAAAGTAATAATAGAAAATGAGAAAGAGAGATAAGATTTCTAAGAAAAGTGAAGTAGAAAAGCAAGTAAAAGAGTCTGAGTTAGGTAATTGAAAGTAATAATAGAAAATGAAAAAGAGAGATAAGATTTCTAAGAAAAGTGAAGTAGAAAAGCAAGTAAAAGAGACTGAATTAGGTAATTGAAAGTGATAATAGAAAATGAAAAAGAGAGATAAGATTTCTAAGAAAAGTGAAGTAGAAAAGCAAGTAAAAGAGTGAGAGTTAGGTAATTGAAAGTGATAATAGAAAATGAGAAAGAGAGATAAGATTTCTAAGAAAAGTGAAGTAGAAAAGCAAGTAAAAGAGTCAGAGTTAGGTAATTGAAAGTAATAATAGAAAATGAGAAAGAGAGATAAGATTTCTAAGAAAAGTGAAGTAGAAAAGCAAGTAAAAGAGACTGAATTAGGTAATTGAAAGTGATAATAGAAAATGAGAAAGAGAGATAAGATTTCTAAGAAAAGTGAAGTAGAAAAGCAAGTAAAAGAGACTGAATTAGGTAATTGAAAGTGATAATAGAAAATGAGAAAGAGAGATAAGATTTCTAAGAAAAGTGAAGTAGAAAAGCAAGTAAAAGAGACTGAATTAGGTAATTGAAAGTGATAATAGAAAATGAGAAAGAGAGATAAGATTTCTAAGAAAAGTGAAGTAGAAAAGCAAGTAAAAGAGACTGAATTAGGTAATTGAAAGTAATAATAGAAAATGAGAAAGAGAGATAAGATTTCTAAGAAAAGTGAAGTAGAAAAGGAAGTAAAAGAGTCTGAGTTAAGTATGTAAAGTAATAATAGAAAATGAGAAAGAGAGATAAGATTTCTAAGAAAAGTGAAGTAGAAAAGGAAGTAAAAGAGTCTGAGTTAGGTAATCGAAAGTAATAATAGAAAATGAGAAAGAGAGATAAGATTTCTAAGAAAAGTGAAGTAGAAAAGGAAGTAAAAGAGTCAGAGTTAGGTAATCGAAAGTAATAATAGAAAATGAGAAAGAGAGATAAGATTTCTAAGAAAAGTGAAGTAGAAAAGGAAGTAAAAGAGTCTGAATTAGGTAATTGAAAGTGATAATAGAAAATGAGAAAGAGAGATAAGATTTCTAAGAAAAGTGAAGTAGAAAAGGAAGTAAAAGAGTCTGAGTTAGGTAATTGAAAGTAATAATAGAAAATGAGAAAGAGAGATAAGATTTCTAAGAAAAGTGAAGTAGAAAAGGAAGTAAAAGAGTCTGAGTTAGGTAATCGAAAGTAATAATAGAAAATGAGAAAGAGAGATAAGATTTCTAAGAAAAGTGAAGTAGAAAAGGAAGTAAAAGAGTCTGAGTTAGGTAATTGAAAGTAATAATAGAAAATGAGAAAGAGCGATAAGATTTCTAAGAAAAGTGAAGTAGAAAAGCAAGTAAAAGAGTCTGAGTTAGTTAATTGAAAGTAATAATAGAAAATGAGAAAGAGAGATAAGATTTCTAAGAAAAGTGAAGTAGAAAAGGAAGTAAAAGAGTCTGAGTTAAGTATGTAAAGTAATAATAGAAAATGAGAAAGAGAGATAAGATTTCTAAGAAAAGTGAAGTAGAAAAGGAAGTAAAAGAGTCTGAGTTAGGTAATTGAAAGTAATAATAGAAAATGAGAAAGAGAGATAAGATTTCTAAGAAAAGTGAAGTAGAAAAGGAAGTAAAAGTGTCTGAGTTAGGTAATCGAAAGTAATAATAGAAAATGAGAAAGAGAGATAAGATTTCTAAGAAAAGTGAAGTAGAAAAGGAAGTAAAAGTGTCTGAGTTAGGTAATCGAAAGTAATAATAGAAAATGAGAAAGAGAGATAAGATTTCTAAGAAAAGTGAAGTAGAAAAGGAAGTAAAAGTGTCTGAGTTAGGTAATCGAAAGTAATAATAGAAAATGAGAAAGAGAGATAAGATTTCTAAGAAAAGTGAAGTAGAAAAGGAAGTAAAAGAGTCTGAGTTAGGTAATTGAAAGTAATAATAGAAAATGAGAAAGAGAGATAAGATTTCTAAGAAAAGTGAAGTAGAAAAGGAAGTAAAAGAGTCTGAGTTAGGTAATTGAAAGTAATAATAGAAAATGAGAAAGAGAGATAAGATTTCTAAGAAAAGTGAAGTAGAAAAGGAAGTAAAAGAGTCTGAGTTAGGTAATTGAAAGTAATAATAGAAAATGAGAAAGAGAGA
This sequence comes from Loxodes magnus, assembly GCA_946699065.1. Taxonomy (NCBI): domain Eukaryota; phylum Ciliophora; class Karyorelictea; order Loxodida; family Loxodidae; genus Loxodes; species Loxodes magnus. The sequence goes on along the minus strand of CAMPDV010000154.1, from coordinate 5,420 downwards.
TAAGATTTCTAAGAAAAGTGAAGTAGAAAAGGAAGTAAAAGAGTCTGAGTTAGGTAATCGAAAGTAATAATAGAAAATGAGAAAGAGAGATAAGATTTCTAAGAAAAGTGAAGTAGAAAAGGAAGTAAAAGAGTCTGAGTTAAGTATGTAAAGTAATAATAGAAAATGAGAAAGAGAGATAAGATTTCTAAGAAAAGTGAAGTAGAAAAGCAAGTAAAAGAGTCTGAGTTAGGTAATTGAAAGTAATAATAGAAAATGAGAAAGAGAGATAAGATTTCTAAGAAAAGTGAAGTAGAAAAGGAAGTAAAAGAGTCTGAGTTAGGTAATTGAAAGTAATAATAGAAAATGAGAAAGAGAGATAAGATTTCTAAGAAAAGTGAAGTAGAAAAGGAAGTAAAAGAGTCTGAGTTAGGTAATTGAAAGTAATAATAGAAAATGAGAAAGAGAGATAAGATTTCTAAGAAAAGTGAAGTAGAAAAGGAAGTAAAAGAGTCTGAGTTAGGTAATTGAAAGTAATAATAGAAAATGAGAAAGAGAGATAAGATTTCTAAGAAAAGTGAAGTAGAAAAGGAAGTAAAAGAGTCTGAGTTAGGTAATTGAATGTAATAATAGAAAATGAGAAAGAGAGATAAGATTTCTAAGAAAAGTGAAGTAGAAAAGGAAGTAAAAGAGTCTGAGTTAGGTAATTGAAAGTAATAATAGAAAATGAGAAAGAGAGATAAGATTTCTAAGAAAAGTGAAGTAGAAAAGGAAGTAAAAGAGTCTGAGTTAGGTAATCGAAAGTAATAATAGAAAATGAGAAAGAGAGATAAGATTTCTAAGAAAAGTGAAGTAGAAAAGGAAGTAAAAGAGTCTGAGTTAAGTATGTAAAGTAATAATAGAAAATGAGAAAGAGAGATAAGATTTCTAAGAAAAGTGAAGTAGAAAAGCAAGTAAAAGAGTCTGAGTTAGGTAATTGAAAGTAATAATAGAAAATGAGAAAGAGAGATAAGATTTCTAAGAAAAGTGAAGTAGAAAAGCAAGTAAAAGAGTCTGAGTTAGGTAATTGAAAGTAATAATAGAAAATGAGAAAGAGAGATAAGATTTCTAAGAAAAGTGAAGTAGAAAAGGAAGTAAAAGAGTCTGAGTTAGGTAATTGAAAGTAATAATAGAAAATGAGAAAGAGAGATAAGATTTCTAAGAAAAGTGAAGTAGAAAAGGAAGTAAAAGAGTCTGAGTTAGGTAATTGAAAGTAATAATAGAAAATGAGAAAGAGAGATAAGATTTCTAAGAAAAGTGAAGTAGAAAAGGAAGTAAAAGAGTCTGAGTTAGGTAATTGAAAGTAATAATAGAAAATGAGAAAGAGAGATAAGATTTCTAAGAAAAGTGAAGTAGAAAAGCAAGTAAAAGAGTCTGAGTTAGGTAATTGAAAGTAATAATAGAAAATGAGAAAGAGAGATAAGATTTCTAAGAAAAGTGAAGTAGAAAAGCAAGTAAAAGAGTCTGAGTTAGGTAATTGAAAGTAATAATAGAAAATGAGAAAGAGAGATAAGATTTCTAAGAAAAGTGAAGTAGAAAAGGAAGTAAAAGAGTCTGAGTTAGGTAATTGAAAGTAATAATAGAAAATGAGAAAGAGAGATAAGATTTCTAAGAAAAGTGAAGTAGAAAAGGAAGTAAAAGAGTCTGAGTTAGGTAATTGAAAGTAATAATAGAAAATGAGAAAGAGAGATAAGATTTCTAAGAAAAGTGAAGTAGAAAAGGAAGTAAAAGAGTCTGAGTTAGGTAATTGAAAGTAATAATAGAAAATGAGAAAGAGAGATAAGATTTCTAAGAAAAGTGAAGTAGAAAAGGAAGTAAAAGAGTCAGAGTTAGGTAATTGAAAGTAATACTAGAAAATGAGAAAGAGAGATAAGATTTCTAAGAAAAGTGAAGTAGAAAAGGAAGTAAAAGAGTCTGAGTTAGGTAATCGAAAGTAATACTAGAAAATGAGAAAGAGAGATAAGATTTCTAAGAAAAGTGAAGTAGAAAAGGAAGTAAAAGAGTCTGAGTTAGGTAATTGAAAGTAATAATAGAAAATGAGAAAGAGAGATAAGATTTCTAAGAAAAGTGAAGTAGAAAAGGAAGTAAAAGAGTCTGAGTTAGGTAATTGAAAGTAATAATAGAAAATGAGAAAGAGAGATAAGATTTCTAAGAAAAGTGAAGTAGAAAAGGAAGTAAAAGAGTCTGAGTTAGGTAATTGAAAGTAATAATAGAAAATGAGAAAGAGAGATAAGATTTCTAAGAAAAGTGAAGTAGAAAAGGAAGTAAAAGAGTCTGAGTTAGGTAATCGAAAGTAATAATAGAAAATGAGAAAGAGAGATAAGATTTCTAAGAAAAGTGAAGTAGAAAAGGAAGTAAAAGAGTCTGAGTTAGGTAATCGAAAGTAATAATAGAAAATGAGAAAGAGAGATAAGATTTCTAAGAAAAGTGAAGTAGAAAAGCAAGTAAAAGAGTCTGAGTTAGGTAATTGAAAGTAATAATAGAAAATGAGAAAGAGAGATAAGATTTCTAAGAAAAGTGAAGTAGAAAAGCAAGTAAAAGAGTCTGAGTTAGGTAATCGAAAGTAATAATAGAAAATGAGAAAGAGAGATAAGATTTCTAAGAAAAGTGAAGTAGAAAAGGAAGTAAAAGAGTCTGAGTTAGGTAATCGAAAGTAATAATAGGAAATGAGAAAGAGAGATAAGATTTCTAAGAAAAGTGAAGTAGAAAAGGAAGTAAAAGAGTCTGAGTTAGGTAATTGAAAGTAATAATAGAAAATGAGAAAGAGAGATAAGATTTCTAAGAAAAGTGAAGTAGAAAAGCAAGTAAAAGAGACTGAATTAGGTAATTGAAAGTGATAATAGAAAATGAGAAAGAGAGATAAGATTTCTAAGAAAAGTGAAGTAGAAAAGGAAGTAAAAGAGTCTGAGTTAGGTAATCGAAAGTAATAATAGAAAATGAGAAAGAGAGATAAGATTTCTAAGAAAAGTGAAGTAGAAAAGCAAGTAAAAGAGTCAGAGTTAGGTAATTGAAAGTAATAATAGAAAATGAGAAAGAGAGATAAGATTTCTAAGAAAAGTGAAGTAGAAAAGGAAGTAAAAGAGTCTGAGTTAGGTAATTGAAAGTAATAATAGAAAATGAGAAAGAGAGATAAGATTTCTAAGAAAAGTGAAGTAGAAAAGGAAGTAAAAGAGTCTGAGTTAGGTAATTGAAAGTAATAATAGAAAATGAGAAAGAGAGATAAGATTTCTAAGAAAAGTGAAGTAGAAAAGGAAGTAAAAGAGTCTGAGTTAGGTAATTGAAAGTAATAATAGAAAATGAGAAAGAGAGATAAGATTTCTAAGAAAAGTGAAGTAGAAAAGGAAGTAAAAGAGTCTGAGTTAGGTAATTGAAAGTAATAATAGAAAATGAGAAAGAGAGATAAGATTTCTAAGAAAAGTGAAGTAGAAAAGGAAGTAAAAGAGTCTGAGTTAGGTAATTGAAAGTAATAATAGAAAATGAGAAAGAGAGATAAGATTTCTAAGAAAAGTGAAGTAGAAAAGGAAGTAAAAGAGTCTGAGTTAGGTAATTGAAAGTAATAATAGAAAATGAGAAAGAGAGATAAGATTTCTAAGAAAAGTGAAGTAGAAAAGGAAGTAAAAGAGTCTGAGTTAGGTAATTGAAAGTAATAATAGGAAATGAGAAAGAGAGATAAGATTTCTAAGAAAAGTGAAGTAGAAAAGGAAGTAAAAGTGTCTGAGTTAGGTAATTGAAAGTGATAATAGAAAATGAGAAAGAGAGATAAGATTTCTAAGAAAAGTGAAGTAGAAAAGGAAGTAAAAGAGTCTGAGTTAGGTAATTGAAAGTAATAATAGAAAATGAGAAAGAGAGATAAGATTTCTAAGAAAAGTGAAGTAGAAAAGCAAGTAAAAGAGTCAGAGTTAGGTAATTGAAAGTAATAATAGAAAATGAGAAAGAGAGATAAGATTTCTAAGAAAAGTGAAGTAGAAAAGGAAGTAAAAGAGTCTGAGTTAGGTAATTGAAAGTAATAATAGAAAATGAGAAAGAGAGATAAGATTTCTAAGAAAAGTGAAGTAGAAAAGGAAGTAAAAGAGTCTGAGTTAGGTAATTGAAAGTAATAATAGAAAATGAGAAAGAGAGATAAGATTTCTAAGAAAAGTGAAGTAGAAAAGGAAGTAAAAGAGTCTGAGTTAGGTAATCGAAAGTAATAATAGAAAATGAGAAAGAGAGATAAGATTTCTAAGAAAAGTGAAGTAGAAAAGGAAGTAAAAGAGTCTGAGTTAGGTAATTGAAAGTAATAATAGAAAATGAGAAAGAGAGATAAGATTTCTAAGAAAAGTGAAGTAGAAAAGGAAGTAAAAGAGTCTGAGTTAGGTAATCGAAAGTAATAATAGAAAATGAGAAAGAGAGATAAGATTTCTAAGAAAAGTGAAGTAGAAAAGCAAGTAAAAGAGTCTGAGTTAGGTAATTGAAAGTAATAATAGAAAATGAGAAAGAGAGATAAGATTTCTAAGAAAAGTGAAGTAGAAAAGGAAGTAAAAGAGTCTGAGTTAGGTAATTGAAAGTAATAATAGGAAATGAGAAAGAGAGATAAGATTTCTAAGAAAAGTGAAGTAGAAAAGGAAGTAAAAGTGTCTGAGTTAGGTAATTGAAAGTGATAATAGAAAATGAGAAAGAGAGATAAGATTTCTAAGAAAAGTGAAGTAGAAAAGGAAGTAAAAGAGTCTGAGTTAGGTAATTGAAAGTAATAATAGAAAATGAGAAAGAGAGATAAGATTTCTAAGAAAAGTGAAGTAGAAAAGGAAGTAAAAGAGTCTGAGTTAGGTAATTGAAAGTAATAATAGAAAATGAGAAAGAGAGATAAGATTTCTAAGAAAAGTGAAGTAGAAAAGGAAGTAAAAGAGTCTGAGTTAGGTAATCGAAAGTAATAATAGGAAATGAGAAAGAGAGATAAGATTTCTAAGAAAAGTGAAGTAGAAAAGGAAGTAAAAGAGTCTGAGTTAGGTAATTGAAAGTAATAATAGAAAATGAGAAAGAGAGATAAGATTTCTAAGAAAAGTGAAGTAGAAAAGGAAGTAAAAGAGTCTGAGTTAGGTAATTGAAAGTAATAATAGAAAATGAGAAAGAGAGATAAGATTTCTAAGAAAAGTGAAGTAGAAAAGGAAGTAAAAGAGTCTGAGTTAGGTAATTGAAAGTGATAATAGAAAATGAGAAAGAGAGATAAGATTTCTAAGAAAAGTGAAGTAGAAAAGGAAGTAAAAGAGTCTGAGTTAGGTAATCGAAAGTAATAATAGAAAATGAGAAAGAGAGATAAGATTTCTAAGAAAAGTGAAGTAGAAAAGCAAGTAAAAGAGTCAGAGTTAGGTAATTGAAAGTAATAATAGAAAATGAGAAAGAGAGATAAGATTTCTAAGAAAAGTGAA